>CM057825.1:66742729-67942729 GCA_030068075.1 Paguma larvata | reverse complement strand
AACTTGATCCTTGCTGACTCAGAAGGATACCATGGAAAACATTTCAGTTCAGTTTGCATTTGGAAACAGAAACGTTAATATTTATCTTAATATGTTAAACATACAATAAGTGACAGACTCTGGAAATAAAGAGACTGTGGATAGATTGGAGCTTCTTTCCATTTGTAGATAAGAGATTAGAACATGTACATCCCTGTACTACTTCAAACAGAGAAATTCCATCTGAAATTCCATTTGCTTTCAGTTTGCTTGAGAATATTTGATAGATCATCTGAAATCTTGGCATAAACATGGAAGTGTTAGGTCAAAATCCCAATTACCTTTTTTTTCCATTTGAATGGTCCATTGTTCATAGGGTTGAGTTCCAAAATCTGACATTGGACTCATTTCACAAAAACTTTGAATCTTGGTCATTATTTCTAAAAGTTTATCTTTAAATGGATCCTAAAAATAAATTATACACTTATTCTTACATGTTTATGTTGCTAAAGAAATAACATTCTTTGTTAAAATAATTTTCATGTTATAATAAATTTGGTTCATAACCTTTGTTTAGACAAAGTAACAAGTTAATCTCTGACCACTTCCTTGTACATTTATTTTTTATCAGAAATCTACCCTTAAGACACACACTCACCAACACCAAGTATCCCCACTGGAATTTCCATTTTAAAAGTTTTACAAAGATAAAACTATGATTAATAAGAAACTTGAATGCTAATAGTAATTTTAAAATATATAAGTTAAAGCAATACCCCAATTATTTAGAGACTGTGATGTAATTTAAGAAACTTTCCCTTTTGAAGAACTGGTTTCAGTATTATTTCTAGCAAAATAAAAAGTTACGAGAGACTTGTGATGAGCACTGGGTGATGCATGGAATTGCTGAATTACTATATGGTACACTTGAAACTAATATAACACTGTATGTTAACTGGATTTTTTAAATTTTATTTTAGAGAGAGAAAGAGAGAGAGAGAATCTTAAGCAGTACTGAGCATAGAGCCTGATGCAGGGCTGGATCCCACAACCCTGTGATCAGAACCTGAGCCAAAATCAAAAGTTGGACACTAACCCCTGAACCATCCAGGTGCTCCTCTAACAAATTTAAGTTAAACACACACACACACACACACACACACACACACACAAAACAGAAGAGTGCATACTAAATAACTTCCTTTAAATAAAGTTAAAAATGAGTTAAAACCCATCTTGGTGTTAGAAGTCAAGATAGTAGTTATTCTTGAGAGACCGGTGACTGCAAGGAGAAGTAGAGTTTTTTGGGGGTGCTGAAAATGTTCTGTCTAGTTTTTGATTATACAGAGGTGTTCATTTTATAACAATTCAGCAATCTGTACACTTTTGTGTAAAAGTATTTGTACTTTTCTGTATGTCTGTTGTAGTTCAATAAAAAGCATCCTGAATTAAGTAAGTTAAAAAGTAAGATGGCAACTTCTTTTAAAAATATATCCTGAGGATGTCATGTTTTTTTTTTAAATGATTTTGAGTAGAAACATGCATTTAAATTTATTAAGTAAAATGGAACAAGTAACAAAAAGTGAAGGAAAATAAAGTATTCAAATGTCCTAGTTCAGTTGGAATAGATAGTCTTTTTTTAGAATTTCCACAAAAATTGATCTATGCAGATTGGTCGCTAACACTGGTTTAGTGCCTACTACATTTCAAATACAATATTGTCCATTATATATATTTCATGTCATTTATTCCTGACATCCTATGAGGTAGATGTTCGATGGCTACACTTATTATTAAGTACATAGAGCTAAATTTTATCACGCTTTTTATATTTTACAATTAAAGTATTGACATAATATACTGGTCACAACGTCCAAACCAACTCAGTTGGTTTTTATCATCAGTGAAAATATTCATCTCAAAAGCACCATTAAAGTAAATATTTTACTTCTTTACTTTTGTGTCAGTGTTTTCTTAAGAAAGTAAATGTGCAAATTGGGAAGGATTGCCATTATCATTACCAACTGTAATTTGGTAGCAACAAAATCACTCTGCAAAATGTCAGAAAACCAGTTGTGGAATTCATCAAGAAAGTTGAAAGAATAAAATGAACTAGAGTAAACTCTCTTGTTTACCTATACAGCCCTCTCTACCCTCACCCCCATGGCTTCTCTCTCTAAATAAACTGGAAAACTAAAAGAAGAATGGAAGAATTCACAACAGTGTTTTGTTGTCTAATAATAAAAAAGAAAACTGTAAGTTATTTTGCTAAAAATTTAAGATAATATTCTTCAGATGGTTTGTATAAAATAATCTTTGCATCTTTCCGTTGAGTATGGTATTATCAATCTAATATATATAAAACTTTACGCACATACCTCTCTGGTGTCATCTGCAATGGCAAACTTTTTGCATGGCTCTTTTATTTGGTCTTTGAGTTGATTTATATTTTCTTTCACAGTTTTAATGGTACATGCATCAAGATTGGCACATATCTGGAAAAGAGATATTTTTAATATTCAAATATTTACTTTTCCTTTTCAACTGAGTCAATGTAGAATTATCTTTCATGTAATAAATAAGTACCAAGACTTGCTAAATATAGCATTTTAGTATTGCTTTACTGTGGATCTGATTAACCAGTACCTTTTTCTCGACAGACTAAAAAGAAACTTCTAAATCAGTTGGTGGGTAATTCCAGAAAAGAAGTGTATTTATTTTCATTTCTGAAATTCCATTTGCCAGCTGAAACAGTATAACAAATAAAAGAGATCAGCAGAGACTGGTTATAAGATAACCATATTATATGAGACGTTTTAAAGGTTATCTTGACATCCCTGGATCAGATTACCACCCTCTTCTACCCATAAAAAGGACAATGTAAAGCCAGGAGCAGCTGAGGCCTGGATGTGCCTGAATCTAGACTGATGTTTATTTTGGAAGGAATAATTGTGCCTCTGTCTGTGCCACGTGATTTTTACGGAATCCAACTTAAAGTAAGGGACTTCAAATATAAATGCAATTGCTTTAGTGCCAACATACTTCTTGAATTTCTGTGAATTCATTTAACACTTGAAATCAACAATAGTACTTTATGTGGGGTTACCATGTGGTGTCAGCTGACAAGTAGTACAACCTCGAATAAAGATTTTCATATCCCCCTTTTCCCATTTAATTTTAATGATTCAGAATCTGAGAATTACATAGAACAAAAAAGGCACAGAAGAAAATATGCAATTTTTAAACTCATGGAGTATTATGAAAATGAGAAACTTTCAACATTTATGCATATTTCTAAGTGTTTATTTATCTTTTTGAGAGAGAGAGAGAGAGAGGGAGAGAGAGAATGCATGTGCATGCGCAGAAGAAAGGAGAGAGAGGGACAGAGAGAATCTGTCAGCACAGACCCTGATGCGGGGCTCGATCTCACCAGTCTCACCAAAGGTGAGATCATGACCTGAGCTGAAATCAAGAGTCGGACTGAGGCACCCAGGTGCCCCTTTTATTTTATTTTTTGTTTTAAAATGTTTATTTATTTATTTTTTGAGAGAGATAGACTGCATATTTCTATATCAAATGGATCAAGAGTAGATATTTAAAATAAGGTATTTCCTTTGCCCCAATTTTTCATTTATTAAATGTATATCCAGTTTTTGTGATATTTCTCTGTGCCATAGTAATTTATTAAGGCATATTACTGTTTTGTAGAGATTGACTATATTTAACTAAAACATATTGATTTACCAATGATTAACCAATGATCATGAAATACCTTCTGTTACATACTCCATGGCATTTGGACACCTAATCCTAATCTTACTCGAAAAGCCCAAGAAACAATGGCATTTGCTTTAGGTTTTTGTTGTTGTTTCTGTTATTGTTGTTGTTATACATAAAGGTAATGGCTTACTTTTAAAATATGTTCTTTGGCTTCAGCTTGCCTTTTGGCTCCTCCAACACCTGGTGAAGCTGTCAGTCCTAGGATCTGAGGTAGCGGAATCACTGGTTTGCATTCTTTCTTGAGTTTATTGTTTTTCAACTTCTGTTTCAAGTAACGTCTCATGATGTTATTATAGACTGCTTCTTTGTTGGTGTGATGACATTCATCAATAACGATGAGGGAAAAGTCTTCAAAGAAAATCCATGTGGTTCATTTGTCCATACCAGCAAGGTATAGTGAAAAAAAGTACCTTTAAGTTAGTAAACTGAGCTGCCACGGCAATGTCTTTCCTTGGGCAGAATTCAGGCACAGACCTCTTTTTAAGAGGGCAATGTGGCTATGCCAGTCACCTGTACATCCAGAGGTCCATGTATATTAATCATGAAACTATTCCTGTTAGATATGGTCCCTATTTCATAGATTAGTTTCAAAAAGTTTATAAAGGCACAAAGTGTTATGGGATAGAATTCAATCCTTGCATATATTCCTCCAAATTAATCAGGATTACACTTTTGCTCTTTAATAACACATTTCATTTTAAGTGGGTGAGGCCTTTTTCATGTCAAATGAAAACCATACCACTTAAACAGTTAATTTTGCTTTGTTTTAACATTGAATTTAATTATTATCATTATTATGATGAATATATACACTTCTTTTCCTTTCTCTCACTTCCTCTTGTCATCCGCCACAAAATATAAAGGATTGTATTTTATTCTCTGGAATAGATGGCAGATCTAACAGTATCTATTAGCATATGAAAATCACTGGTTGGTACCTAGAAATAAAAAGTAAATTGAAAGTCCAGTGAGTGCCTGATTTAATAATGTATCCTTATGTATATAAAGTGATCTAATTAAAAATACATAAAAATATTTGTTTGTTTCCTCAAGAAAATAGAAGAGTTTAATGAAAACTTAAGCAATGAACGTCTCAATCAGAGATAATCAAAACCAGTATTTTGAAGATTATTTAACAAATACAGTGTCTGTTACTATCATCAATATTACCACTAATTCTTCTTTTTCCAAAACATAAACACTTCAACCAACCTGAAAACTGGACACCATCATCTTCTCCTATTTCTGAGTTTAAAAGGGAGTTTTCAAGGATCTGGGCTGTGCTGATGATAACATCATAGGTTTTGACAACTTCTGGAAATGATATTTTCAATTGGGTATCACCACTTAATCCAATAGTATGATACCATTTCTTCAAAAATGGTTCAAACTCTTTGCGGAAGAGCTGTTCAACTAGTGGTACCTTTAAAAATGCCAAAATTAAAAAGAGAGAGAGAGGGCATGGTCAAAGCAAAAGGAGTATTGATCAAAGGCCTACTATGTGTCAAGCATTATCAGACGTGTTTACATTATCAGTTAACTAAGCATAACGACCTATCCAATTTGTCAGTAAGCATTTACTGAACACCTATTAGGTGTAGGCATTGTATCTGAGACACAAAATGTTTAAGATATGGCTGACAACTTTGAGGAATAGTGTAGCTAAGCACATACACTAAGACTAAACACCAAGAAAGCACAAATTATTAAAACACAATGTACTAATTCTCTCATAGAAATACATACAAAGTGACGGCAAAGAGGCTGAAGCAAATGACTGCTCAAAAGAAAGGTTTAGAAGGAATTTCAATCCAGTAGGGCATGGGTCAGTGATGAGATAAATGAAAACCAAGGCTGGATAAGAAATAAATTTTGAATTCATAGATCGGGGCCAGGCTATAAAGGGTTGTGAGCACCACACAGAATATTTTAAATTTAGTACTCATAGGACCTTATGAGTTGTGTTTAGTGTTGATTTATTCCTGTTGTTTGTTTTAGGATGGGGCCAGAGACAATATGCCTAAAATGAAGGGAGCAGAGAACCAAAACTGAGGAGGTAAGACATCGCTTAGAAGAGCAGATGTGTGTGCGGGGCGCCTGGGTGGCTCAGTCGGTTGAGCGTCCGACTTCGGCTCAGGTCATGATCTTGCGGTCTGTGAGTTTGAGCCCCGCGTCGGGCTCTGTGCTGACAGCTCAGAGCCTGGAGCCTGCTTCACATTCTGTGTCTCCCTCTCTCTCTGCCCCTTCCCCGCTCACGCTCTGTCTCTGTCTGTCTCAAAAATAAATAAACATTTAAAAAAAAAAGAAGAGCAGATGTGTGGCGAAGGGACAGACCACTAAAATGGCTTTGGCGGCTGAGAAAGAACAAAAGAGCAAACAGGCTTGGCAAAATAAGTGAAAATCTTTCAGAGATGACTGACATTATTGAGTAGGAGTATGCTGGCATTGAGGTTACTCAATGTAATTGGCAACTCACAGTATCCTTGCATTCACTAACAGATCAACATATTGGTTTTTATGAAGATTCTGACCTGCTAGACCAACTGGAGATCAGAACATGGAACCCAGTGATACCACGGAGAATGTGAATGCCAATATGTAGGATAAAGAAGGCATCCGTCCTGGGCAGCAGAGACTCATCTTTGCAAGCAAGGAGCTGGAAGAGGGCCACATTCTTTCTGACTACAACATCCGGAAAGTGTCAACCCTGTATCTGGTCCTCTGCCTAAGGGATGGCTATTAACTCTTCAATCTTATATTCACACTGCCCAGTGATGGCATTACTCTGCATGATAGCTATTTGCTCCAATTTAAGTTTAGAAATTACCAGTTTCAATAACAGCCAAACTTGCTGAAAATTTTAATAAAAGATTTTTTGCAAGGTAGTTAAAAAAAAAAAAGAGTACTTTCAGCTGACTCTCTTGTGTCATAGCATCTGCTGAAGGTAGCTGAGTTGACAATGTTATCCACTACCAGCCATTTAGAATACCTCCTACATCAGGGAAAAGGAATAACCAGCCCATCTTGAAGGTTATATCCTTGGAGAATTTATACCATGGAAGCCTAGGATGTGCAGTGTGGCAATTAGGGAGTTGGCAGGAAGAGTTTCAAGGACAAAGAATAAGTATTATATTCCTCATACTGTAATTACCAGATAATGTGATCAATGGTTATCTTTCTGTTGGTCTGCCTAACATGTGTTATTCATAGTTTTACTGGAGGTGAGTGCCACTTATGTGTAAAATGAGGGCTGGCTGATACCTCTGGCTGAGAACAGAGTACAAAGAATATTGCCTTGTATCATTATTTAGTAGAAATGATGAAGTTGTCCAAGAGTCAATGTGGAGAGGGTAGGGGTTAAAATGGAATCTATGAATTTTAAGGAAACGGTGTGGACCTAAAATCAAAAACCAAGTTTGGTAAGTGGAAGAAAATAACACGAGGTAAAAAGACTAAGAAGAGAAACTTTCCGTAAGTGTTTTTGTTTTTGTTTTTATTTTTGTTTTTGTCAAAGTAAAAGTCTCTGGTCTACCTGCCACAAAATCACTTGAGAGATCTGGCAAATGCAGACTCCTGAGCCCCACCAAAGCACTGAAGCACCATCTCTGGGGACAAATCCCTGAAACCTGCCCTTATATGAAGCCTCTCGTGCGACAGTAGGCTTTACAATTTGAGAACCGCAGCTCTTCTCTCACTTTTGCAAACTCATTTCTGATACACTTGCTACATCTATTCTTCTCATTCTACTTATAAGAGACAGGGGAAATAATCTGAGGAAGTAAGAAAGATTCTGAAGAAGAGAATGGAAATCAGGCTTAGTGGAAGGAGAGAGCAACATCCAGAGGAAAGAAAGTCGGCTCTGAGAACTCCTCCAGCCATTTGCTTATTATGTGACCTGGGACAAGCTACTGAACCGTCTGAATCATCTCAATTTCCACCGCCGTCAAATGAGGATAATGTTAACCTATGGTAGGGTTGTTGTGAAAATTAAATGAAATAGAGGCTGTCATTTTTGGGGTACTCTTAACTCATAAAACTTCCCTGATATTTTTCTAATCCTTTTATTCTAGCCATAGAGTGAAAAAAGAAAGCCAGCTGGCTTCAGAAGATAAGGATTCAAGTTTCAGCTCTGCTACTTATTGGCAGGATGCTCCCTGACTGACCAATTAAAACCTCAGAGCCTCGATTTTCTGATGGGTAAATGAGCATAATTATGGCTACCTCACAGAATACCTGTGTGGATTTAATGAGCTATGATAAAAATAATTAATATTATATCACCAAGTGCAATACGATATTAATTATTATAGTTAATACACGTCTCTTATTTCTTAGACTGTAGATTCCTGAGGACAGGGTCTGCCTTTGATTTGTCTTTAAACACCCCCCATGCTGCTGAATGATTTAAGAATCTCTGTACCATGGGGCGACAAAGCGACCTGGGGTTCTGCCCATAAAGGATGAGTCAAGAACTTCCAAAGAAACAGCATCTTCTGGTCTATGGAGCAAAAATAAGTTTTCACAGGAGGTAGCAGGTGTTGGAAATCCTGATACTCACTCTAGGTGGCGTTGACTTCCTACTGAAGGACACAGAGAAAGCCAGATGCAAGTCTGACATGGCTAATTGGGAGGTGTGTGGTCCTCTTGGAGCCTTTTCCTGAGATGTGACAGAGTGCCTGCCAAGACTAATCAAACCCAACTGCTACCCACTTCTGCTGAATCATATGGGGCTGTATTATAGCATCTGAAGGAACCTGGGATTTATCTCTCGTGATGTTGAAGCCCTAGATAGGAAATAGAAAGTCTGGGAACACAGGTGGTGTTTTCATTTCTCCCTGCATTTGAAGGCGATAACTTTGGAAAGCATGGAGGCAGGGAGATGAAAGTAAACGGTGTTAGAGGGGACAGGATTTCTCTTTTTCCCAACCAAGGGTGATAATACCATCTATTAGGTCAAATATGGAACTAAGGTCATCTAACAAACAGAACCAGAGATTTCCTGACTTAAAAAGAACTGAAGCTCACGTGCCTTTAAAATGGAAAGAAACGGGATAATAAAGTAAACAGTTATGACATATATGGAAGAACTAGTGGAGGGATTTCTAGTAATTCTTAAATAAAAACAATAGAGAAGCAGATGATGAATTAGACTTAGGTCCTTAAATGTCTACACAACAGGGCAGCAAGTATGAATAATTAATGAGGATAATTTAACATTCAAACATGGCTGTAGACGTGGATTCATAGGAATCACCTAGTTCCATGAGATGAACAATTAGCGATGAGCATACAGCACTGAGAGGAAGAGTCATTACAAGAAGAAGGTGCATGAGATGCATACAAAAACCTGAGACCTGCAATGATCAGGCAACATGCATAAGATGGAGAAATGAATGTTAAGTATCTGTGTTTCGGCTCAAAAACTTAACTGCACAAAATAACTTAAAAGAATTCTGGTCTAATGGATTTTTGGACAAAAAGAAACTGAGGGGCTTTTAGTTTATGGCAAACTCCAGATGAGGCTGTGGGGGCCGACACTAGTGATAGAGGCAAACCTGGTCGTGAGCTTCGGGTCACATGGGATTATAGGCTGCATTGATAAGACCATATCTATAGTAGTTTGCTCAACTCTGGACACTGTATTTTAAGAAGTCTCAAAAAGGATGGGCACTCAGGATGATGAAAAATCTGGAGACCATGCTATATGAAAAAGAGTTAATGGAACTAGGACTATTTATCCCAGTGAACATAAAAGAAAAAGGATACAGGAGCCACACTGCTGCCTTCTCTGTGTGAAGGGCAGTCACGAGGCAGGAGAATTAATACTTACTCTGGATAATCGCAGAGGAAAGAACTCCAACCCATGAGTGTGGATTCCAGAGAAACAGATTTCATTAGGGCTTTCCTTCCGAGTCAGTTACTCAAAGAATGGATCAAGCTATCTTATTAAAATGGGGACTTTCTGGATATTCCAGCTTACTCAGCAGCCGTGAGAGAACCTCCCTGCAATGGGTAAGAGCTGGATCTTGAGGTCCTCTTTCAGCTCTAATAGTTTATGACCCTGTGGTCTGATAAGAAAAGGGAATCAAAAATATACCCTAGGTGTTGAGACATCATGCTTTGGAGGAGGGGGTGTAACTAACAAAAAGACAGTTAAAGAGGAAGGAGAGTCTTTAGGGAGGGAGACGGTGAGGCCGAGTTTGAGGAAATTAAACTGCAGAATATTCAAATGATATTAAGAACTCCAGCTGAAGTATCTTCAAATCCGGTTAACTCTGTTTTGTTTTTTTCTTTTCTCCAACCCTGGCACTTAAGACCATTAAGTGGTCTTAACATAAGTTAAGTGACACTTAACTGTTCAACTAGTTAAGGAGTTCCATTTACCTAGCTACGGAGGTGAGGAAGAGGGAGGGGAGGAAAAACTAGCATTTACTAAGCCATTCCTCGGCTTTAAATAGATTTTCTAATTTAAATTTCAGAGCAACTGTATGGGGTACCATTATTTTGTTCACTTTACAGATGAGGAAACTAAAGTGAGAGAAGTTAGGAATTTGTCCAAGGCCAAAAAAGGTAGGTAGAAGTAGTAGTCAAAGCTAGATGCCTTTTAGTCCAAAAGATAATGTCTTTAATAAAGAGACTATGTGAAAAGCTATGGACAAATAAATTCCAATGTGTCACTATTGTCACGAGAGAAATAAAACTATTCTAATAGTAGTCATTCAAGTATAAGGCAGAGGTCTTTGGACTTAGTAGACATATACAGAATGCATTTGGAACTACATGATAGAAATTACTCAGATCATAGATTCTGAGTATGTTTCTTTAGCACTGAAAAGCAGGTTTCAACTAAGACTTTAAGCATAACAGAAATCCAAAAATACAGGAGAGCTGTATAGTCTATTGCTATGTTTTGGTAAGGTTTATGATGAAAATCTAGTTATTGTAAGTAATAGAGAAAAGACTGTTTTGGCCCTGGAAATGCATACTCAATTTTACTCCGTAAGAGTAAAAATTAATCCACCCAATATGCAAATTTATAAATTGGTAAACTCATTTATCTGAATAAAGCTAAAAAACTAGATTTTGTTTTACGGCAAAGGAGACTTACATCTGTTTATTAAGATTGGTCTTTAAATATCCCAAGACACAAATTACTAGAGGAAAACCTCTCTTACGTTTCAAGTTAACATCTATGTATAATTCTTAAAAGTTAGTTTTCTATTTTCCTCTGTAACTTGATTTAGATCAGCCAAATATTCGTTTAATTTTCTTTTTATCTTCACATAAATTACATATATTCTGGATAAGAAGGATTTACCACCTTTAACTAAGGGCTAACAGTTAATGAGACTTCAAAAGACAATGTTTGATCCTAGATTCCAGTAATATTTGAGGTCATTCATGTCCACACACAGTGATAACTTAAATTAGTGCCAGTTAACCTTAAAGAATATCTGGGTAAATGTATTCTTAATCCTAAATAACAGCTATTTGATCTATGCTCTGGTGTTAAGAAAAAAAAAAAAACCACATTTTAAAAGCGAATAACTTAGATATTATATTTAACTGTAAAAGCAAAGATTTAAAGTAAAATAAAAGATTACTCTTAATTACACTAAATCTGTGTGATCCATGGTTATATATGTCATTTTACAAATGCATCGGAATAATAAAGTGAAAATAAACACGGTTGTATTATGTGCCATTTGAATACCTTATTGACAAGGACTATAACTTTTCCAGGTTCAGATGCTTTTTTCTTCTTGTCCAAGTGATCCTTGGCAATGTAAACGGCCACTCTGGTTTTCCCACTCCCTGTAGGGAGGCATATAATGACATTTTTTCCCTCCAAGGCTGGTTGGGCGACTTCCATTTGGTAGGGCCTGAGACGCAGTTCTGGCTCAGGGGATGCTCTTTCTGCCACATTCTCTTCATCTGAAGGAAATTAAAAGGCAGTAAAATAAGGGAATGGGCAACAAAACAACTAAGGCTAGGAAGTCTAAAACTGAACATAGGCTTCTTGTGGTTTCAATTCCCTTTCATGTGTGGTTCAAACCAATCCATGTTTCTATTTTTCCATATCAAATGGGTGTCAACTCTCTGTTGGCATTTGCAGGATACAACCAGGCACGCCATTGTGGAAGTGGCCCGGGGGTGGAGGTTCCAGGGAGGGAGTTAACAGGATGGAGGACAGGGAGGGGAGGCAATAGGGGAGAGTCTTTTCACAGAGTGGGCAAAGCCAGGGGAAATTGCAGAAAGGGCTGTGGTACAGGATTGGCAGCAATGGTTCTTAATGCTGTCAGACTTTCCAATTCTCTGTTGAGCCTTATGCCCTACATGTTTCTTTTTAGACTTTCTACCTATGAATCAAGAGGAATTGGGAAAGCAGGAGTCATTAGTTCTCTTTGTTCTATATCTGCCCCTCCCTAGCCCTTACCTTTAACTGCAAAGAAGATATTAGAGCTAATGCTACTTTTCCTCATTTGAGAAACTTTATCTGACAACCAAATATCCAAAAGCTTGTCTATCATCTATCTATCTCAAAGCTCTAAACTGGCAAAAAAAAAAAAAATTGTATTTTTGCCATGTGAGATAGCTAGATTAATCAAGGGTGAAGGGGAGAAACTCCTCCCATGCAAGCCTTCAATTGGTAGGTTGTCTTTAAAAGATGAAAAATAAATTTTGTTGGTTTAAACTGAATTGTGATCGATTTTGGCATTTAGTTTTGAATTGTGGTCTTTATCACTTCCTTATATGTATTCTCCACATATTCATATTTTTCTGACACTCAAAATGCAACATAATAAAAATATTTCCAATTAATGGAGGCTTCTAAATTTAAAATTCTGATAAAGTACTAATATACATTAATTTTTTGAACATTAGAATAAAATCATTATAACACATCTTGGTTTAAACATGTTTTGCTTAAAAGCGACCATGTTTATCTATATTAGCCAGGGGAAAAAGATGTAAACATGCATAATGTATAACCTATCATGTGGAATGCAGTAAAATAAATAGTATATCAATTTAAAAGCCTGTCTTACGCTTTATATAATCATAAGAAAAAATGAAATGACAGCACTTAGTACTTCATTACGCATGAAGTGTTCTTTCTCTTATCAATGATTGCAATGAAACTAAACTAACATAATCCCATTAACTTCACAAAAGTTGCTGATGGTTCCATTTCAGCAACTGGATATTCTATTTAAATGGGTTTTAACTTGTTGTGATAGTACTATCTGCACAGGTAGGAAAATTCACACCAAATATCACTTAGTAAGAGCCATCTACTAACCTGGCAGGAAATTTGTCTTCTTGTATGGATGAGTAAACAAAGATGCAATACATTTAAGTTATCATTGGATCATCTGCCGATTCATTTAATATGATTTTCAGGAAAAACTCATTTAAGATCTCCAGCATTTAAAAATATACATTTACAAGTTTGCTCTCCATGCTTGTTTTGAACTCTACAGCAATCATGATGATTCATCTTCTATTACATTTATGTAAGGTTCAAATTTATTTAAGAATATCATCACTTCTCTGCCAAGTGGCTTTTATAAATTGTCAAAATCCTAACATTCTACCTACATTGCCAGCATTGATTACCTAACTTCCAAAAGAGCAAGAATATTCACCAAGGAAGATGTATTTTAAATCGCATTTAACACCAAGATCCAGTTATTATTTACTTTTGCTACATTGACATTTAATTTAGGAAATTCATGAAAAGATATTAAAAAAAATTCCCTTTGTTTAATTTCACTCTAGGTATATTTTTCCATGGATTTTTAAAAATAATAAAATTCTGCTTCCCTCACAATAGTTAAATGTACCTCTTCAAATAATCATTTTCTCTTTTTATTTTGCATGCTTCCTACTATATCCTTGGGTAATACAAATTAAAAAGAGAAACTTAGAGCAGTCTGTCTTTTTCCCAAGTAATCTAAAACTAAGTCAAATGAGTACAACATCAATACCACTTATGCATACTAGGTATTTATTATACTGAAAAATATGAGTTAGGACATTAAAAGGACTATCGTGTTCAAAATTTGATTCTATAACCAAAGTCATGATGTTTCCCTGCTACTTACCTTCATCATGCACCACTCATTCATTGTGCAGTAAATATTTACTAGGTGGCTATTAGATGCCATGCAGCTCCAGGAATATAGTCCTTATCTTCAAGGACTTCCCAGTCTAAAACACTATAATGCAGCCACTAACAATTGTCTGGCTATTAGACAGATAGCTCTATTAGCTTCCATACTTTTGAGTCAAATCGAGGAAACTTGATGAGTAGCCCCAAGTTTAAAAGAGAAGCACAGAGTGAATATGGAAAAAATCAAAGTTGGATTCATTGTGAGAACAGCATCCAAAGAAGAGCTGGGTGAGTGCTAAATATTCAGCCTGATTCTTGCCTTATCACATCCTCTGACACAGGGATGGAAGAATTTATCCACATAAGCAATGAAAAGAGAATTTTCTCTGTCACCAGAAGGAGAGAACCGGGCTGGTGTCAATGAGCCAGGAGCCAATTTCCTTTATAAAAGAAATGTTTGAGTTTTTGTTTGTTTGGTTTTTTTTTGTTTGTTTGTTTGTTTCTTTTTGGCTTCCTTTGAAAAGCAAAATCAATTAAACGCAATAATGAATGTGGTATTTAAAATATGCACAAGCTTTGAATAACACTGTGCCCTTCCTCTACAACAAATATTGATTGAAGACCTTGAAGCTATATTATGCCATATAAATGGTCAAAAAATAAAATCAAATAGGACTTAAATAATAACATTTTATTGGAATTACACCATGTGGTACATTTCATTCTCACATTGATTTTGACAGCTGAGTTATTCTTGGAGAGAAAAGGTCTGTCACTGCATGTGTTTGAAATCGACAAAGTATGCCTTTACCTATAGTATGTAACCACGGAAAAATACGCCATTCCAGCTGGACAAATATTAATAGGTATTACCTCGAAATAGTAAGGAAACACTTCGTACATATCAGGCCAATGCATATTGCCAAAAATATTGCCACTTTGTGAGATGCAGTATATCTTTCTAAAAATGAGAAACGGAAAAACAAAAATGTCTTCCTTAGCATAATTAGAATATTTAAACTTTAGGAGTGTTATTAATCGTGTTTTCCTATGATGAAATGCTTCCACGAAGGAACATAATGTTATGTATCGGGTCACGTCCATGATCCTTATGTCAGCCATTATGTAACTGTTGAAGGTGGATAAAAGATGTATGAAACAGCGTGCCCTTGCTGTCAACCTCAAAGGTTAAGATAAGACCCCAAACAATGTAACGCTTTTTAGAAATTCATTATGTGTTCACCAATTGGCAATTTGTCTAAACCTTTTTTTGAACTGATTTCTATTTCAGTCTATACGATGCACCTGAGGGAAAGAAATTTCATAATTTTATAAAAAATTCAGAATTTTCCTTCCCACTGTGCAAAGTAATTCTTTGTTTCTAAGCACTGACCCCATCTAGAACTTCAATGAGTGCCCTTTGAAAACGTGTTTGTCTTCAAATGTATTTGCCTTTGAAAATGTATTTGCTTTTTGAAAGTAGGTTGCGTTCAGATTTATCACGTCTTTCATGCCATATTGAGGACTGAAAATCAGTAAATAGTTACATTTGCTCACAGCTCTAAATAGACAAAATGCCCAGCACACAGGGGATGCCCACTGAATATTTATTGAATGAATGAATATAGTTGAAAAGCCCTTACTTAGACAAACAAAAATTAGGATGAGGTCTAGAAGCTTAAAACAACCATAAAGATGTTAAATATTACCTAGGGCATAGTTTGAGTTCTAACAGCAGTAACATTTAATAGAAATATTAATTATTAAATTTAACAATTGTTTGTATAGAAAGTATACAAAATTCAAATACAATCCACAGAACTAAGCATAGGGCAATAACTTAATAAACACTGCCTGTGGTGAACAGAAAATGAAGTAACTCTTTAAAAACTTGGAAAGCTTTTAGGGCAGATGACCACTTTCATGTAAATGATTTTGTCCTTTCCAGACTATTCCAGCTAAATTTCGGTAACTCTTCTGACGATGCAGGGTAATCTGACAGACACAATATTTTCCAAGTGTTTTCTGCAACTCAGTCGCCAAACAAATGAATATAAAAGTAATTTGTGTTTCTGAATTTTCCAATTTCCTACTGATTCTTAGCTGGCCACATTGCAAAGCATTTTTTGTTCGTTTATAGTTTGTTAATTTTAATTGTGAAATATTTCAAATAACAGACAAGTATAGAGAGGTGTATAACAAATATCCGAGGATCTATCACCTCTTCTTAGAAAATGTTAACATTTTAGTTCAGTAGTAATCATTGGAATTGCACAAACAACAGAAAGAAGCTATATGAATTTGACCAGACTGACGACACTTAGGCAATCTGATAACAGGAAGTATCACCGAAGTGTGGGATTGAGAAGAGATGCTCTCATTACGGCTGCTCTGATCTCCAACTAATAGAGAGAGCAATTAGGGAAACACCTAATAAAGTTCTCATTTAGTGACAAAAGTGTTTTTGCAAACTCTCCTTCTATGCAAGAGATATTTAGACAAATCGAAACTCTCTTAACTACATGTGTAATTTTTAGTTTTTCATTTTAAAAGGACTCTTGTTAATCTGCAGTTAATCTACAGAGTCACAATAATCTTATTGACAGTATTAATTTATTTATTTTAAAAGTATTTTAATTTAAAAAAAAAGTAAGGGTTGGAACACATGTACCAAACTGAATACATAATTTAAATGCAGTCAAATTAACTGAAACAGATAGCATAAATAAAATAGATGACATGATTCTATGGAATGTGGCATATGCATATTCTTATCGACACCAAAAAGATAAGTACTGGATCAAAAATTAGAGAGCTTGATTCTAAGACTTTTATAAGTTGTACTTTTAAAGAAAGTGAATGGCAAAGTTCCAAAACTACTTCAACTGGAGAAAAGAATGCTTTAATTGCATAAATACATTAGGGAGGGTATGAACAGCCCCCATGCTTTCCACTATATGGCGTCTTATTTCACACTTTTTAAGGTTTACACAACAGTTAGGCAGTACCTGAATCACTTCCCATGGTGCCTGAATCACTGCCCATGTTGCTGTTATGTCCAAGACTTTCATCTAAGCAGCTGACACTTCCTTCTGCCAAACTTGTGTCTGATTCTGCAAAGGAAAACATTTTAAAATATTTTAAAAATATTTCTGAGAATAAACGTATTTTAACTGCACACCTCTACAGCACACAGTACATACAGTTCAATGCAAGTGGAAAAGGCACACCCAGACAATTATGAATTAAAGGTAAGAGTTCCTGGCGAGCAACATTTAAAACCTCTACTATGGGGGAGCAGCTGCTGGGGAGTGAATCAAACACATATACCTTCTTGAAGTACCATACGTCCAATTCGAGACCAAATACAAATTTGTAAACATTTGTGACTTTTGTTGTCCCCCCACATGTAAATGTTGTGCAAGAAAAGAAGATCTTTGTTTCAATGATAGTGGCATCGAAACAAAAAGTACTATACAGAAACCACTGAGTTATTTCAACATAATATGGTAAGGTATTAATAACGTACAGAGAATTAATAAACGACATGGTTCTATTGATTGATTATGAAAAGAACAGTTCAGCAATAAACATAACTTTAAAATCTCAAAAATAATTTGCTCAAAAAGAATATCGTTAAAGCCTGGCACTAACGGAAGCTTCTGTGAGGTTGGAAATAAATGTTTTCCTTTACTACAATTAAACTAAGCTTCCTTCAAAAAGTTACAGTGAAAACGAAGGGTAAGAGTGTTCCCTTAACTTGTTAATTCTGATTTTTGGTGTTCAGTACTCAGTATCGATTCTTTGGAAAATCTTTTTTCCCCTCTAGGGAAGACTTCCCTCTTTACAGTTTGTTGCCAAGGATTTATGCTATCTTATCCACAGGAATCGGAACTATTGCTAAGCTGGTAAAAAGTAAGTGAAAGATGGCAGCAAACGTCAGGCCTGGAATCAGGACTTGTGAAATTTGCTGTTTATGTTGCTCTGAGCCTGACTTGCCCTCATTTAAGATGGGGATAGTACGATTTACCCTTCGAATTTGACAAACATTAAATAATATTAGGTACAATAAGCTCTTAGCACTATAGCTTAACTGGTGATGATTGGAAAATGAAATAAAAATCAAGTCGTTGGCATAGTATTAGGGTAGGAGTTCCATTAAATACTGTTCTTCTTACAATTAATAACATTTCATAATATTTATACTTGTTGCATAATTATCACTTCATGCTAAAGCTCCTGAATGCATGAAATAAATTACATTAAAGTAGCCTTTAGCTACTTAAAACTAGTGTAGGTGCCACGCATTTAGGGCTAGAAATAGAACTGGTTGAAACACACACATAGTATATTATCAATAAAATTTCTCAGGAAAGAGACCATATACAACTCCTCAAAACTACAAGTATCTTCTTTTTCCTTAACCAGTTATTTTTTTTAAGTTGGTGTATCAAGGTATAATTTAGATGCTATAAAAATCACTCTTTTAGACTTTTTTTTTTTAAGGTAGATTTAGTTTGTCTAGACCGGCAAATGTATATAGTTTTGCAACCATCTGCACAATCAAGATTTTTCTATCCACCTCAGAAGTCCCCTCCAGCCCTTTTGTTG
This sequence comes from Paguma larvata, assembly GCA_030068075.1. Lineage (NCBI taxonomy): Eukaryota > Metazoa > Chordata > Mammalia > Carnivora > Viverridae > Paguma > Paguma larvata. The sequence continues at coordinate 67,924,242 of CM057825.1, read as the reverse complement.
TCATTTCCCTCCTGCTGTCCCCTAGCAGTCCCTGATTTAGTTTCTATTCCTATAATTTTGCCTTCTCTAGAACATCGGATAAACAGGTTCACACAACACGTAGCCTCTGTTTGACTTCTTTAACTTAGCCTAAGCCGTTCAAGAGGCATCCATGTTGTTTACATCACTGATCTGTTCCTTTTTACTGCAGACTAGTACTCCATTTAGCATCTATGACATCTGCGACATCTCCCTTCCAACTTGCATAAGCCTACTTCGCAGAAATATAATGGAATTAGAGCTGATGCCAATCCAATATGTAAGATGTCTTTCTTAAAAGTTCAAAGAAAGCTGATAAGGAATTTGTAGAAAAATTCTCAATGGACGTGCATATTGTTTAAGTATATTAGCACAACATAAATATACTAATTTGAAAATACTGTGCCTACCAGTTGTCGTAGATTAGCTCTCAAACTCAGATTTGAGGAATCCCTTATGATTACACGGGAAAACCTGCATATCTCACTGAGAGATTTTAAATATGGCACTTTGCAATTCCCACAGGTATGCCTTGTTAGAAGCTCAGAGGCGAGTGTGGGATAGAACTGTCAAGTAGAAGAGCACTTGGGGCAGATGTACTGATGAAAAGAGAATAAGATTTACAAGGAGAAGGCAAGGTGTAAAATGAGATGGGGAAAATGTCACTGCAAGGATAATTCTAGATCTAGAAATGCAGACTAAGATTTCTGAGGCAAAAAAGTAAATTTTGACATGCTTTTCATTTGTTGTTTTAAATAGGCTATTGAGAACTGAAGATAATACCAAAAATACCAAAAAATACTAACAAGTATTATCTAAAATCTAACCCTGTATCTTTGTTTCCCATTAAGTGTAGCACACTTGATTTTCATTTCATTTTCTAATCATTAGTAGTTAAGCAACAATCTTAAAACTATTTTGTGTATACGTAAAGTCAAGGCTTTCCCCAAGCTCTGTCCTAACATATATATGTTTGGAAAGCTATTCAACACAACATGCATGATTAAAGAAAGTTGTGACCAAAAATAGGGTATTATTATTAATTAAGTTTGCTACCTGGATTATTTTGATCTTACAAACAAATCTGCAATGTGTTACAAAAACACTGAGCTCGGTACCTTCACTGATGTAAATCACATTTTAAGCCTCAACATTCTGTGCGGTAGATACCCATTGTCACCTCCGTTTTATAGACGAAAAACCAAGGCTCAGAGAAGTTAAATGATTTATCCTGACCACACAGCTAGAATGGGGCTAAGCTAGAAGTCCCCCAATTTCTGAATCCAAGCCCGGTCAGTATTCTAGTGCTTTTTATTTGATACCGAGCATGGCTGATGATTTGTGTGAAGTTTGTAAACAAAAGCAAACAATCCTACGTTCAATAATGATAAGTGAAATGAAAGTTGGCTGTTGTTGTTGTGTTAAAGCATATAGACATTTTCATTGTAATGTCAAATTTTCTATCCATCTTGAAACAGCTTATCTTCCCAAGGGGAAAAAAAGAGAGATTCTTTTATTTTGTTTGCATTTCTGATTTCATCGATAGACTTTCATTTACTTTACATTTAAACATCCACACTTATTTTTGAAATTTTCTTTCCTGCACATATATAAAAGAGGAACACTTCCATCCTTGTTAAACAAAATTAATTGGAATAATTCTGCTAGAGATAATTATGAAAATGAAAGTGAATATATAAAGGTCTGTTTCTTTGTCATTTTGAGGATATATAAAATCTCCACTTTCTCAACACAAAAATAATTTTGTTTCCTAGGCAGCAAATTCTTATGCATTTGATTTTTTTTTTATTTCATAGAAAGAGAAGTACTGAGAAAATAACTTTAATAATAAAAGAAAATATATTGAATCTCCCATAACATTAAGAATGTCTTCCCCAGTGATTTTCTTCCTGCATTCACTTGAAGAAATCACGTTTAAAAAAATTACACACACACACACACACACACACAAACACACACACATAAAGTCAGATCAAGTGATTGTGAGATGCCAAAATTAAACCAGGCTATGGAGTTTATAAGCCAAGAATTCCTGCAACTGATTTATAGAGGATTATTTTGTTTCGTTCTTTGTACTTTCCAGAGTACATCAATCTGGAATTATGTCCTGATGAATAAAGTCATGTGTCCATGATTTTAAAATAGATCAGATAAAATAGAGTAGTCAATTGGAGCCAGGGTGTTGCTATGAAAAGAACACGTGCTATGGAGTCAAACAGATCGGTCTCCAGATCTGAGCTCAGCCACTGCTAACAAGTGACTTAACCTTTTTTTTTTTTCTTAAATTTTTAAAATATAGATAGCGGTTTCTACTTTCTCATTTATTTTGAGAATGACTATGTTAGATAAAGGAAATGAATCTTGAAGAGAAACAAATCTTAAATTCTCATGAAGTTGCCACTTACATGGGCTTTTGAATATTGGAGTTCCATTATATAATAAGTTTAGTTAACTTTTATATAGCTGTCATTTCCTCTAGGGAAAATATCAAAGCTGGCTACAAAACAGATTAGAAAATGTTGGTAATTTCTAACTGTTAAAAAAAAAAAACAGTTATTTATATCAAACTTTTTTGGAATGAAAGAAAACGATACTCGTCCAATTAAAAGATAGGATTTTCTGTAATAATTTTGTAAACAGCACAAAAAAAGAACAACTCTGCGTACAGAGATAGTGTCTAAGGCCAGTTCATAAGCCGTGGAAAAAAATGTCTCATTTTGCAATCGAAACTTGAATATTTTACTAATAAGGCAGAAATATTAACTGGAATCTGAGGAATTTCACATTTAACATCTTCTAGACTTTAAATACTTTAAAATATTTTTAAACCATTTAGAACCAAAAATATTGAAGTTAAAAAAAAATTCATATGAAAAAAACCCTCTTGGTTGAAGGCCTTTTTAGATCTATTTCAATGTAAAGTATGCCCTCTCCTGGAAAATGCTATTATGACAATTAATTTGTAAAGATCGTGTTCACTCAAACTGAGGGCTAAGCTTCATTAGGCGAGATACAGAGTGGTTCTTCTATTTCTACCAGGTAATGTCCCTCCCATTTTCAATCTAGATGTGTTTCTCACTCCACAGAATATTTCTCTTTTTTTATCCCTGGCTGTCATACATTCTCTTTGCCGAAAAGTGGTTTTGTATTAGAGCAAGAAGCAGTGCCAGGGGGGCCGGGGCCTGTACGGACTTGAGAAAGAAGGGCACCAGCAGACATCATTCACCTGAGAGGTAGTGCTTACAAGGTCTGCAAATAATCTAATTTCACTTGTCACTGTACTTTCATGTTTATTCTAGTTCTGACCTTGCGGTGCATTTTAGCTTCGCCTCTTTAGCTCTTCCCCTTTGCCTGGTTTCATAATCCATGCGGCCTGGAATGTCGAAGAGCACCCCTCCAGATTCAAACACACGTGCACGTACGGGCATGCCCACAACTACCGCACGCGCTTCCTAAGTGTGTTTACTTTCTTACTACTACTAATACTAATTCACTTCTTTCTTTTCTTTCCTTTTCTTTTCTTTTTTCTTTTCTTTCTTTCGTCCTTCCTTTCTCTCTCTCTCTCAGGGTCCTGTCTGTCTCAATAGCTCTGATTGGTACTTAAAAATGAACAACAGTTGAGTATTGCCCATATGGAAAACATGGGTTTTTTGTAATGTGTACACTGGAGACTAAGATGAACCTTTATCACGTTCTTTCTTTTCCCTTCCTCCTCTTTGAGGAGATATACTAGCCAAACCCCTCAAGACCACCAATAAAGTTATCCTGGCCTCTTCTCCCAGTGTGGGTTCCTTTGAATCTTTCTGTGCTTTTCTGTGGGCTCCTATAATTGGATCAGACACATTGCTAAGACCTCTTGTCTTTTTTTTTTTTCTAAAATGCAAAGTATCCTAACACTCAAACACTCCTTTTCTTTTGAAATAACTTATCCTTAATCTTTTTTGAGAGGAAATAGATGACTTTTATTTTCAGCTCTATGTATATGGATTTGTGCGTGTGCGCGCACACACACACACGCTCACATTTTGGTCTGTCAGATTCTGCTCTCCGTGCCAGGGAACATGTGTTCCCGCAGAATGGAGAGAAGCCACCTCCACCCACCTTGCATATTCTCTCCTGGATCCAAGCTTCTAGGAAATGAGTTCCCCAAAGAGAAAAATCTCTCCTAGAGCCACAGGCCCACATGGCTATCCGCGGAGCTCCCTGCTCCCGTTTATAGCTTTTATACTGCTGAACTGTTTCCGTCAGAATCACATTTGAATTGTGTGTAAGTAATGGTGTGGGCTTAACTTGTATCATCTTGACCCTTTAGCCTTTGGACTTGAGTCTCAACATATACAGGTATTAAAATGCAGGGTTGTGTATTTTAATACACGGGAGTGACCCATTCATTCACTGCCCGTCAGTAACAGAGTCAAAAAGTCCCAGAGCGACAAAGTGATGAGGGAAAAGCCAGATGACCACAGGAGAAGTAAGTCTTGGCAGAAACAAGGGTTTGGGATGGCAAGCTGGAAGATGGATTGGAAACTTCTTTGGCTGGTAAGCACCCCTTGGGAAGAGCTATTAAGTTAGGCAGGCTTAAGCAAATGTGAGGAAAGTATGGGGAGAGATACATTTAAGGGTGTCCCGATAAATGCTCAATGGTCGGCCGTTTGGGGGAAAAAGCCACGATTTAGAAGCATGTGTTAATTTCCATGGTGTAAATATTCCTGCTGGGGCCGATTCCAAGCTACCAGCATGATGTCACAGAGTGGAGCTGAGAAGAAACATGTGCCCCTGGCTCGTGCAAGCCAGTGGGAGCCGGTTCCAGCTCCCCAGAGGATTCGTTCCTCCGATTAAGGACTCTCCCACAAACATCACCTGAAATGATCAGGCGTGCATTGTGCTAGTATTTCATAACTGGCCAAACAATGAAAAAGTTGTACGAGTTTTTTTTTTTCCCCTTAGGAAAATCGTTTATAAAAACCATGGAGAAACCCATAACTCTCATTGATATAAGAAGTCTTATCTCACCCACCCTCCTCTGTAAATGCTCCCCTCATAACCAAATTATTCCCCTACACACATCGTCATAGAATTTTTCTGTGTTTACGACAGCTAGATTCATTTGGTATAGACTTTCTTCCTCAGGGCAGTTTCAGATTCACTGCAAAACTGAGAAGTATAGAGACTTTCCCTAGAAGCCCTGCTCCCACTTGCAAACCCTCCTCATTATTAACGCCCCTCGTCCTAAACTTATTCTGAACTTTCCGACACTCCTCTCTTGCTCCTGGTGCCCATGAGGTCTGAAATGCTGCCTGCTTCTTCTGTGCACGGATCCAACCCAGGACCGGATGAACGGATGTCTCTGATTCCTCCTTGGGGAGACTGTCTCTGCGTCTTCCTTCCTTCCCTCCTTCTCCTTGAACGCGTTCTCCCCTTCGCTCTGGATAGATGACTGTTTCTCGTTGGGGGCCCGTAACTTGTTTTCTGGAACTGGGTTATAAACTCTTTGAGGGTGAGGGCAATACCTCCAGGACTCGGTTCTCTCAGTAACAAGACCGGACCAACTCACTCTCCGGCTTCTAGTCCTCATTCACATGCTAAATAGAGAAGGTAAGGTCCAAGCATCAAATTAAAAGCCGTCACCGTTGTTAAAACGGTGCTGCTTAAATAAGTTTCTGGTTTGTAGCCATGAAAGGATGTCAGGAAAATAAATCCAGCACATCATCGCTGCACACCAGGGATATTCTTACTGTCAAAATACCTACGTCCTCATTTCTGAGATAGGAACAATGACCCTCACGGAACTATTAAGCAATTGGAAGTCACATAACTAACTTCGATGGCTCCAGGTAAGTTTCGAATAAAATAGAAACCTATATTAACCTTTAGCAAACACTAACATCAGTCGGGACAGCAGCATCTCCCTCTCTCTCCCTCCCTCTCTCTCTCTCTCTGTTTATCAGCTCGAATTAGTATTTGCCTTTTAGATCACCTCAGTAGTATTTCCAGTTCTAATAATTAATGTAACTAAATTTAGCAAAATAGAGAAGTGAAGGATAGTTATCTGAAGTCAAACCAGTCCTGTAACAGCGCAGGTTATTCTGACACAATCTTATTGGACGCTGCTTTATCGATTATCTTTTCCACTAAGGTCTTAAATGCTATATGGTATTTTTTTTTTTCTAGAGATTCTAAAAATCTCTAAATTTCTAGAGGCTGGTGCTATAAAACATTATTCTGGTCCTCAAGTGCAAGGATAAATTTTGTGGCATTTTTACAGAAATTAGTATAGACCAAATCTAAGATTGGACTTTGGTCTATAAAAAGGCAAAACAAAACAACAACAAAAAAAGTGCTATAACAGATTGGGCCAGGGAGAAGGAGGCTGTTTTATAAAGGTCAATTTTTAAACCCCTCCTACAGAACATGATCTATGCAAAATATATCCACAATATATTCCAAAGCATAATGTCACCGGATAAACCTAAGGAGTGGAACATATGGGGGAATATGAAAAAGAAGGTATTAAAGTCTGAAAACAAGCAGGTTGGTAAGCTCATTAGCTGGGGTGGAATTTTAAAATCTTCACGTGAACGAATATATAAATCAAAATATACACATGCATCCACAGTCATGCGCACTGTATATTCACACATGGCACACTCGACAGTTACATTAGAATCTTCCACACTGGAACAGTGAATTCCACTCTCTTTATAATGTAAAAGCGCCCTCTGCTGGCCAACATGAGGTACTTGCATTTTCTAGTTTTCCTAACCGGAAGATCCAACACAGAATGATAAAAGAAGTCTGGGAGATTTTATGTGAAACTCTGCATAAAAGTAAGTTTATTACAGATACAAGTTTTATTCTTTTTGAATCTCATCTGCTTTACTTTTATTTTATTATAGAGCATTAATTCCTAAAATAGTATAATGTAAAGGTCAATGCTTGCTTGTTTTGAGAAAGCAATAACAGCAGACCATTAAAAATGATTGTACAACCAATTTTACTGAAATCCTATAGAATTGAAATAATCCAGATAACTTTGTGTTTGCTATAATTAAAATATTTTCAATAGAAGAAAATGAATGTGGGCTTTGTGTTCCTCTAATGTTTTCTCAGGAGGTATGGTCTAGAGAAACAGCAGAGGTTTCCAATATTTTCTTGTTATGAGAGATGGGCAGTGACTTTAGAAAGCAGAACTATAACATTCAGCATTAAAATTCTACTCATAGTCTAAGAACTATTCAAATATATTTTTGAAATTATTGTGTTAATTTCAAAGAAGGCAAATTTTAAAAAATTGGTATATCTTAATTATTAGCCATATTTGAATGGGAAGTTCATATTTGGATGGAGGGAGGAAGAAGAATGCCAGCCGCCAATGTGAAGTCAGGACAAAAATCCCTCTCCAGAGCCATCTACTAGGGGATCCTGACACGTCACCCCAAGGGTGAAGGGGAAAGGGGATTAAAATTGGTTTCAGGGCAGGCTACCCTTACTAGTGGTAGTGTATCTTATCCGTTAGGTGCGTTAAGGAGTAAAAAGGGCTAACAAACAATACATAAGGAATCTTTGCATTGAAACTATAAATAATTACCATTTGTATGCACCAAGACTATGCTCTGAAAAAATATTTTAGAAACTGGTTCAGAAATAAAAATTAGAGGAGTCAATTTAAAATTAGAAATAATTCAAGTCACATTTTTCTTCTTTCTGCATATGAAAATTTATATTTATAGAATGTGTGCAGCTTAAGTAATAAGTTTCTTTCAATGCTACTTTGGTAGCATTGACTATATTTGAGCTGTATATGAAATCTTAACCCTATATATTAAAATTCAAAATAAAGATTATACATTACTAATATTGACAGAATACCAAAAAACCCAAAATTATGCAAATGCATGTCAGAAACTATAGAATATTTCCTCCTTTACTTTGATTCTAATTCTACGAAAGGATGACAGTATAGGCAAAATCCTACCGTAAGTTTTACAACAAAAACTTCAGTCAAAAGAACGTCTGTAACTTCTTTGGGCTAATGGTACTTTACACGTTATTTACGTCCATCATCTTAGTTCTGGAGAGCAATAAGGAAACAAACACACACTTAGAATGATCTATGGGTAGTGGTGTCTAAGGCCTAAAGTTAAGGAACCACATTTTAGTAAATAAATTACCCTTCATTACTGCTCTGAAAGGGGCTAGAATGGATTGGACTGACGTGCTCCCACGTGCGCAGGAAGTCCAGACATTATAAGGATCCTACAGACATGAAGGTCATTAAAGTCAGTGAACTGGGTGGGGTCCTCAGATCGCTGTATAGTGTACTATGCCTTCACAGGTTCTCAGACTAGCACGTATTTTAAAAGGCTGTACTTGCATTTCCTGTATGACTGTTATAGCAGTTACTGTGAAGCTATATAGTGACTACTGTTTGACTGACATGCCCATCAGTTGAAAGGTCCATGGGAGCAGAAGCCCCCCTCTCCTATGTTCCCCCACTGTATCTGCAGTGCTGGACACTGAACACTACATCCCTGGGACGTGATAGTAGTTAGATAAATATTTGTTTCAAGAAGGAATCAAAAGGTACAGAGATCCAATAGGAGGGAGGGAGAAAAGGGAAGACAAGAGGAAACAAAACAAAACAAAACCTTTTCTGTCCCCTAAGGCCGTTATTAAAATCTAGATTTTTTTTCCCATAAAATGCAACTTTAAGTTTTAAATGAACTAGGAAGAAAATAGAAAAATTTTAAAGTTTTGCCTCCGTAGATACATACACTACCGGCTGACGAGATGCATGGCTGGCAACCTTTGAGGAAAAACTCTCATTTGAGATGCGGGCGCATCTGCCAGTCTCAGTCCTGTCTTGGATTCTTTCTAGTGTGGACTTACAAAGTGGCCAGTGACCCCCGGAGACATCAGGGAGCCTACCTAGGAAGTCTATTAAAATGTGACCAACCCATGTTCAGATAGTACATTTTGGCATTCCTACGGGATCGTGGTTTCTGAAAGAAAGTGCAGCTGCTCAAATGAAAAAAGAAAGAAAGAAAGAAATTCCTCTAGAATTCAAGTTTTTGCCATTCTATCTATGAAGTCTGACTACCTGAAGTGTGGCCCAGGACCAGCAGTACAGGGGCACCTGGGAGCGTGCGAGGGACACAGACTCTCAGCCTCCACACAGGACCTAACTAAATTGGAATGCATTTCAGTAAGACCCGCTCTTCCCAGTGATTCAGACACACAGGAAAGCCTCAGAAGCATTGCATTAAAACGAAACAAAACAAAACAAAAAAAAAAAAAACAAAAACCCTACAAACAAGGCACAAGCCTGAATAGCAGGCAAACTATAAGACGCATTGGTACTATTTATGACAAAAGATTGCTATCCTATATATTTAGATAGTTCATAAAAACCAGCATGAAGAATATTAAAACACTAACAGAAAAATAGATAGATAATTAACAACAACAAAAAGAATAAACTTATAAAAATGTCTTTCATTGGAAGTCAAAAAATTTAAATTCAAGTAGCAAAAAGCAAATTGGCAAAGCTTGAAGAATGACCTCTCCTAGAAGAAACATCAGGGCAATATGGACTCTCTTATACTACTGAAAAATATGTAATTTTGTACAAGCTTCTGGAGTTAATTTGACATTAAGTATCAGGTGTTTTAAGATTGCAGAAATCATTTGATCCAGTAATTCCAGTCATATAATATGTTTTCAAGAACTAAATTGAAAAAAAAATTGAATTAAATTGAAACACAGACACGAAGGGAGTACTTCACAATGTAGAGATTTTTAAACATCCGAAATACTTAAGAATTGATCAATTAATTATAAAGCATTCAATAAATGTAAATATTATTAAGTCAGTAATATTATTCAGTCACTGTGGAAGAATGCCCATGGAACACAGCAGAAATGCCATCATAAGTAAACATCCACTTATGTAAAGAGACTAGAAGGACAGATAACCCAAATGTTCACAGCAACATATCTATGTTGCAGGAGGAGGGTGACTTTTTCTTTGTATGTTTTCACATTTTCTCAATTTCCTGCAATGCAGCTGTATTACTTTTCTGAAGTAGTAAACTTTGGGGGCAACCTGCTTGCTCAGTCGGTGGAGTATGGCATCTTAATCTCAGGGCTGTGAGTTCAAGCACCACACCGGGGGTAGAGATTATTAAAAAAAAAAAAAAAGGACAAAAGAAAATAGCAAACTTTGCAGTAGTGTGATGGAGTCAGCTTATACGGGCTCACAAAAACCAGTTGTTAAATTTTCAGGAATTTTGTGAGCAGGTTGTTAAGCACAGCCATTTAAAAAATTAAATTATATAGGGGCGCCAGGGTGGCTCCATTGGTTAAGCGACCAACTCTTGATTTCGGCTCAGGCCCTGATCCCACAGTTATGAGGTCGAGCCCCGCATCTTCTGCTCCATGCTGAGCCTGAAGCCTGCTTGGGATTCTCTCTCACCCTCTCTCTCTGCCCCTTTCCACTTGCACACTCTCTTTCTCTCCCTCGATTTCTAGAAATAAATAAATAAACATTAAAAAATTAAATTATATAAATTTATAACTAAAGAAATTGTATTAAAACAAAGGTAATGAACAGTTAAAACACATCACTTCCTAATCGTGTTCCTGGATTTTACTATAATCTGTGATGTTGAGGCTGTTTACGCCCATTGTATCTGCAGAGTGGAAATGCTACCACAATGGTGAGCTGCCTCTTTTCTCTTCCCCGCTCTGGTACATTATGGTGGAGGTCTGACATCAGCTTTAGTGGGAGCGTTTGCCATGCGAAGACTGGCAAACGCTACAAATCAGGACTTCCCTTCTTTCCCCCCAGAGACTTGTTTGTTCAACATTTACCAGCACATTACAGTTTTTAAAAAATTGTTTCCTTTAAATGACAATTTCCTGTGAAAACAGAATGTGGCCCTTTGGTGGGGAAAGGGGAGAGAGAAGGGTTTTCCTATCATGAGCAAATTAGGGAAGAGAATGTAATTAAATTGGTTTTATTGTTGCAGCGACGTCCCATATCAGAAAGGTGGTCACGGCGGTAAATAGTTCTCTCACCAATTAGTTACTGCAAATCAAGCCAACCTCAGGTTAGCCTCCCGTCATCTGCCTTTCTACAGCCTTGCTTTTGGTGTCTGCAAAAGCAGAACCTCTCTGTGGCATCCTGTCTACAAAATAAGGAAAAGATCATGAAGAGCCTTTTTAATTCTCAGAGCTTTTGATGAATCAAACTAATTCATATATTTGAAAACTATGAAACATAATAAGGTATGTTTATAAATGCTTATCACATTACAAAGACCACAGATATCTTATAAAGCAAAGTTAGAAACAAATGTGTTCATATTCATCACATATTAATATTGCATTAGTTTTGAAAACATTTTTAGCCACAAAGGAATGATTTAATCTTCTCTAGAAATGCGATTTTAACAAAAATGCTCACCAAACCCCAAAGCCCGAATTATCTCCCTCTGTTTTAACAGGTCCTGATGTTATCAGTGCACCCACCGATTTTTCTGGAAGTAGTAATTAGTAAAATACTGTAAAATGTGTGCAAATTCCAAATACCTGAAATTACAGAAGGATCTGCAAAAGACGATGCCAGTGGGTAAGTCTCCTTTTCCTGGCCTTCGCTGTCTGAACTTGGCCGTCCCGGGGCTACGAGAACCCCCTCTTTAACTTCAGGGCCATCTTCTTCTGATAAACTCTCAGTCCCTATGAATAAAGCATCAGACTGTAAACAACAGTGCGGTGCAAGTTTTTATAGAGGCTGCGTTACTGTGATTGGTCTTCTGTAAACCAAACAGGAGTCGCTAACAGGTATTTACCTGGATATCCTGAAGTACTTTGAAATTTTAAGCAGAACGTAAATTGTATGGTAATGCAAGTTTCTACACAATATAAATAGCTGTTATTGTTATTTTGAAAACTGAGTGGAGGTTCCTAGGAGAAATTTGCCAGAATATACTTTCATACTTTGACATTTTGAAAAGCTAGGAACATATTTTTTGTTATGATACAGTATTTCTATTTTTAATGTGGACACAGTGAGTAATTCTTTTGTAATGGTTAAATTTTATCTAAAAAGACAGTAAAATAAGTATTATGCTAGTCACAAAAAGAGCACGATGATTTCCTATCTGACCATTACTGGTAGGAGGGAAGCCACTTATTCAGTGGTACGAGGTTATATTTTAGGCTGAATTATGAAAATGCAAATTTGGCGGTGGTTTTTCTTTAGCTTATGCTCTTGCCATTTTGTTCCCTCGCTGTGTGTTCTACACGAGATGTGCATATGCTTTAATGTCAGCCTAAATTCATGTATTTCGGATATCTGGAGATTTTTTAGGAATTCAATGAAATATTCTATATCCTTCCCTTCTCTTTCCCTCCATTTCTCCCAGTGGCCTTTCTTCCTTCAACCAGTGTGTTTTGAATGCTTTCTTAGGGACTATGTGGGCTACAAAGAAAAAACAAGTTTCCGTCCTGAAGTTAAAACCCATCAGAGAAGACTGATCTCATAAATAAAATTGCTTCGAGTATCATTTTGGATCAGCCCATCTTAAAGAATAAAGGGAAAGCATACCCTGCGTGTGGAGAATTTCCCAGAGAAAATTGTTGTGACTTTGATCTCTGTGGTTGGCCAAGATGACCCGACGACGTTTGCAGGTACACATTTTGTTTGGGGTTTATAATCATAATGGTCATTTTATTTTATGTTTATCATAGAAGTGCTATAGAAGTGTTGAATCATTTAATCCTCAAAGTAGCCCTAGGTAATAGGTAATAGTAGTGTCCCCATTGCACAGGGGAGTAAACTGAGGCACAGAGAGGGCAAGGACCTGCTCAAAGTTACACATCGAGGGAAGTAAAGAGCCAGGATTCAAGAAGCATCAGGATCCGGAGCCTATGCCACTGTATCAGTCAGCTGAGGCCAGGAAAACAAAATACCACAGATGAATGACTTAAGTCATTTCCCATAGTGCTGGAGACTGGAAGTCCAGATCGACATGCCAGCAAGGCTGGTGTCTGCTCAGAGCTCTGTCTGTAGTTTGCAGCTGGCCACCTTCTCACTGTGTCCTCACATGGCGGAGAAAGAGACAGCTCTTCTTACAAAGACACAGTCCTATCAGATTAGGGCTCACCCTTCTGACCTCATTTAACCTTGATTACCTCTCTGGAGGCCCTATCCAGAGAAACAGTCACTAGAGATTAGGGCTTCAACATATGAATTTTGGGCAGCTCCTCACCACAAGAATAGTCACAGCTAATGTTATCTGGTCACTAAGGCCTACCAGAAAAATTCTTAGATTCACATCAAAAGAGGTACAGTCCAGCAAACAAACCTTAAAGTCCAACTTCTCTGACTGGATGTTCTGAGGCAATGAGAAAAGAAGCCCTACTTTTTGGGATGAGTTGTTCGGAGCAACCTGCCTGCAGCTGGGGTGTTGGGAGAGTGCCCGAATGCTGCCCCAGCCAGGCGCTGGTGTTGTCCTTCCAACCCTCAGAGGAAGCTCAGAGGCCACTTCCCACGCTGCCCCCTGCCCCCCTAGAAGCCCTCATATCTGGGTCACCCTCCATCATCCCTGGCAGTGGTCGAATCAAGGAGAAGCCCCAACCATAGAGGACCTGGCCATGGGACCAGAGGAGGAGAAAACGGGGATGGATAACTGGTCCCACTGTTTTTCTTTTCACAAGGCCTTCCCCCTCTTACAAAGTGCTTGGCCCTGCCTGGCCAAGATATGTGCGTGGGCTGAGAAAATGTGGGTAAAACAGTCCCTGAGCCATTCTGAAAGAGACACGTCAAGAAGCAATAACAACACAAAGTCGTGGCGTGCAGTAAGGAAAGGTGAGAGGAAGGCCCGAGGACACCAGGTATATGCGATGAGGTGTGTGACAATATAGCTATTACCTGGGATTTACTATGTTTACCCATATTGTTCTTGCTCAAAGAATTATAATTTTTAAAATTGCGCTAACCTTCTAAGAAAGCATCTTGTAAAGAGGGACTTAAAATTATTTTAGAAAGAAATACGGCCAGACGTGTTGTCTCTCTCAGCAGAATCTAGAAGACTGTTCGGAGCGGATCTTCTAGACTCCATCCTAAACAGGAAGCCACTGTACACAACTGTAAACTGGGTAAGTACCCTCGAATGTGAGGGATGGATATGATGAGGTCTTGTGACCCGAAAGACCACCCTTTCTAATATCCCTTGATACACTGAGACCAAAAATCCCCAGGGAACAAACAGACAAAGGTAGACTGCAGTTACTTTCTCTTTGAAATTTAAGTCCTTGAATGTTTGTCATGAAAGGAAATGGTTCCATGAGGTCCTAAAAGGCAGCTCGTCATGGACGTGTGTGCGTGTGTCTCTGTGTATATACATATATATATATATGCAGATATATACATATTTATGTGTGTGTATGTGTGTGTGTATTTCTGACTACTGGGCAAAATGAAGCTGTTTCATAAACAATGTAGAATAAAAATGTAATATGTTGTTTATTCTAATAATTTAGTAACTATATGTTTTTATTTCGCACAATTTAGGAAAGTGTGTACTGCATATCTTATTCCATTAGAAAGGCGTGTGTGGCAATAGGGACTTTGTGTGTCTCATTGAAGTCCGTATCTGCGGCACCCGGAACAGTGTCTCACACTCAATACATGTTAACTGAATGAATCACGGAACGACTGGTGAATAGAAAAAGTGAAGTAAGCTGTATATTATTTAAATCATTCGCTACCAATTAACTTTTGGTTTATCTTACGTATGAGACTTTTGAAAATATAAGATACAGACGCTGAAAAGAAAAATAAGATGGTAGTTTACACTGAATTTACAAAGAATATATGTGCAAGGGCTCTATAATGTTACTTTTATTATTATATTTGAAGGATCAAAAAAACAGGAACTAATATTGAGATACATTGGTAATTACTAACCTTTTATCAAATGTTTAATAAATTCCTTAAAAATTGATATAAATGTCCAGAAGACTATCCAGCAGAGTTGCAATAACCACTTAAATATTTTCTTCCAATTTATTGGTTGTCTAATCAATGTACCATTTATTTTCATTAAAAATTTTACATAATCATCTTGTTTCCAATATAGGATGGGTCACAGCAAGAGTATTAGACTAGGGGTCAGCTGCTAATATTCTAGCCCAGTAGGCTGAGTTTTGTGATCTTTGGTAAGTTTATTTTTTTCCCAGGCGATAGTTTCCTCATTTGTAAAGGGGAAAAAATAGATGATCAAATTGCTTCCAGTTTTGAAATTTTGATTCTAACTATCTTAGTGCTCAGCAATGTGTCTACAGCCTTCATTAAACTCTCAATCACTAAGCAAAATGTACCAACTCGTCTTAAGTAAAATTAGATATACCTGCATTGCTTTCAAAGCAAGTGGTGCCTGTTAACTCCTCAACAAGGGCATAGTTTTCTGTTTGATGCAGAACGGTCAGAAATGCAGAAAACCAGTTTTCTTTCTGCACGATCCTTTTCAGTAGCTCTCTTACACCTGACTCATTTCCATTGATTTCTGCAGCAGAAATCTGTTTGAAGAGAAAGGTAGAATTAAAGGATTTTTTTTTAATGTTTTTACTTATTTTTGAGAGCAGGAGAGACAAAGCATGAGTGGGGGAGGGTCAGACAGAGAGAGGGAGACACAGAATGTGAAGCCGGCTCCAGACTCTGAGCTGTCAGCACAGAGCCCGATGCAGGGCTCAAACTCATAGACTGTGAGATCATGACCTGAGCAGAAGTCGGACACTTAACTGACCGAGCCACCCAGGCACCCCAGAGAAAGACAGAATTAAAAAGATCGAACATCTTTTTTTTTTTTTTTTGCATTTTTATTTTATTATTTTATTCTAAAATTTACTGTTTTTTTAATATAATTTATTGTCAAGTTGGCTAACATACAGTGCATACAGTGTAGTCTTGGCTTCGGGAGTAGATTCCTATGTTTCATCTTTTACATACAACACCCGGTGCTCTTCCGAACCAGTGTCCTCCTCAATGCCCATCACCCATATTCCCCGCCCTCCCCACACCCATCAACCTTCAGTTCGTTTCTCTGTATTTAACAGTCTCTTACAGTTTGCTTCCCTCTCTATTTATAATTATTTTTTTCTTTCCCTTCCCCATGGTCTTCTGTTAAGTTTCTCAACTTCCACATATGAGTGAAAACATATGATGTCTTTCTCTGACTGACTTATTTCACTTGGCATAATACTCTCTAGTTCCATCCATCTTGCAAATGGCAAGATTTCATTCTTTTTGTTGCCCGGTAGTATTCCATTGTGTGTGTATTCCACATCTTCTATGCTCATGGATTGGAAGAACAAATATTGTTAAAATGTCGATACTACCCAAAGCAATCTACACATTCAATGCAATCCCAATCAGAGCTAGAACAAGCAATCCTAAAATCTGTATGGAACCACAAAAGGCCCTGAATAGCCAATGTAATGTTTAAAAAGAAAACCAAACCTGGAGGCATCACAATCCCGACTGTAGCCTACACTACAAATCTTTAATCATCAAGACAGTATGGTATTGGCACAAAAATAGACACATAGACCAATGGAATAGAATAGAGAACCCAGAATTGGACCCACAAATGAATGGCCAACTAACCTGTGACAAAGCAGGAAAGAGTATCCAATGAAAAACAGACAATCTCTTTAGCAAATGGTGCTGAGAGAACTGGACAGTGACATTAAGAAGAATGAAGCAAGACCACGTTCTTATACCATACACAAAAATAAATTCAAAATGGATCAAAGACCTAAAGGCGAGACAGGAAACTATCAAAATCCTAGAAGAGAAAACAGGCAACCTCTTTGACCTCGGCCACAACAACTTCTTACATGACATGTCTCCAAAGGCAAGGGAAATAAAAGCAAAAATGAGTTATTGGGACCTTATCAAGATAAAAAGTTTCTCTATAGCAGAGGAAACAATCACCCAAACTAAAAGGCAAACAAGGGAATGGGAGAAGATATTTGCAAATTACATACCAGATAAAGGGTTAGTACCCAAAATCTACAAAGAACTTTTCAAACCTAACACCCAAAAAACAAATAATCCAGTAAAGAAATGGGCAGAAGGCATGAATAGACACTTTTCCAAAGACATCCAAATGGCTAACAGACACATGAAAAGATGCTCAACATTGCTCAAATCAGGGAAATACGAATCAAAACTACATTGAGATACAACCTTACACCAGTCAAAGTGGCTAAAATTAACAACTCAGGAAGCCATAGATGTTGACAAAGATGTGGAGAAAGGGGAACTCTCTTGCGTTATTGGTGGGAATGCAAACTGGTGTGCCACTCTGGAAAACGGTGTGGATGCTCCTCAAAAAATTAAAAACAGAATTACCGTACGACCCAGAAATAGCACTACTAGGAATTTATCCAAAGGATACAGGAGTGCTGATTCACAGGGGCACGTGTAACCCAATGTTTGTAGCAGCACTTTCAACAATAGCCAAAGTATGGAAAGAGCCCAAATGTCCATCAAATGATGAATGGATAAAAAGAGCAATAATCTTCCGAACAATTTTAAACAATGTTTAAAAGTGAGCAATTTGGGGCGCGTGGGTGGCTCAGTTGCTTAAGCGGCCGACTTCGGCTCAGGTCATGATCTCACCGTCTGTGAGTTCGAGCCCCGCATCGGGCTCTGTGCTGATGGCTCAGAGCCTGGAGCCTGCTTCAGATTCTGTATCTCCCTCTCTCTCTGCCCTTCCTCTGCTCATACTCTGTCTCTATGTCTCTCAAAAATAAATAAACGTTAAAAAATAAAAAAAAAGTGAGCAATTAAGCATAAGTGTTAACAAAGGCTTATATTCAAATACTAGAGAAAAGAGCAATGTCACTTGGAGCAATTCCAGATTGTAGCGGGACGCAAATCTCTGGGCCAAGTAGCCTTAAAAGTATGCACCATTTTTTAAAGCCACTGAGATATTTAAAACAGACACTTAGGAAATAAATGTTTTACCTCAGCCATTTTAAATAAGGGGTGCAAGAGAAAGTGTCTTTAATTTCTAGTTCTGTTATGTCTATTTGCATTAATTTCTTTCGGTACATCCAGGGCTTGCTATTTCTTTAAACCCATGGAGTCTATAAATAGGAAACCAAATATCTCTTATTTGAATCCTCTTTCTTGGCTATCCCAACTATGAAGTAATTACTATCACAAGACTTATATTCTTGCTTACTTAATGTTTGCAATATGTACTTGACTCTAATATTTTTCTTAAGTTTATGTTTTTTAGTATTATGAGACAGAGGTATTTATACATATATTCCTTTCTTAAAGTATGGGGTGGAATTATTTCTATATCTATTCATTACAACCTTTAGCCTTCCTTTAATTTCTCTTTTAGATTAAACTACTAAATCTTTTAAAATGTGGATCATTTGTGTAATCATTACCACAGTGCATTTCCCAGTACTTCATACAGAGCCAAACGTTTGATGAAAAGGCCAATACAAACCACATTTAGACCAGAAAGAACTTAGACACGACACCACCAGCTTGCTGTGCCATTAGGCAAGCCACTTCATGTCTCTGGGCCTCAGTTTCTGCATGTGCAAAACAAGGCAACTGAAAAGAAATTAATGGCTTCTTCATCCAGTCTGCGCTTTAGACACACCTGGGGAGCTTTAGACACACCCACGCATGCCTGGGATCTGCCCCCAAAAATCCTGACTTATTTTGTGAGTGTTGGGGAAGCTAGAATGTTTTTTTAAGGATCTCACGCTTCTAATCGGCAACTTCGATGAGAAATACTGACTTACCTCCTCTCAAAGGCCCTTCTGAACATTTGTCCACCTTCTCCATGCATAATCTGGGTTGACTAACTAGATTAATTTTTTCTTATTAACTTTGTGTATTTTCTAGTCCTATAAATATATCTCATAACCTTTTAGTGTCAGGTATTTGTTTGCATTTTTGAAACAGTGTCTGACACAAATTCAGTGTTAGTTATTTTTAGGAATGACTGAAGAAAGCATCTACCTTTATAAACACTTCACCAAGGGCACTACTTAGTACAGACAGGTACAGCATGATTTCTACCTAGTGGGTATGTAAGTCTTACTAGATAATACGTACTAATGTTATTATAAAAGCTTTGTATATATTAACCCAGAAACCCTGAAGAAGGAAACAATATTAACCCATTTTACAGATCAGAAATCCAAGGCACAGAGAAATCCAGTTACCTTCCTGGAGCCACAAAGCTAGAAAACGGCAGAGGTAGAATTTCATCCGAGGCAATTGGCTTCAGAGGTCAAATACTGCCTTCCTGAACTATAATTATAGCTACTAATCCTCTCCAACTTTAAGCACATTTTCCAGCAAGAAGTAAAGATGACTACTGGACTTATCAAAATTTAGGTGATTTCAAAATGTCCTTCTCCCCCATTGCAGATTCTTGCTCATTTCCTACCTTTTCTCTAACTTCATTAATCTCCTAATAGAAATGTTTTCTTCTCTGGTGTTTGTAAGCATCTTCATTATTATCTGCTAATTTAAACCATAGTTGCTAAAGATATTAAGTAAGACTGGTTTAAGCACTTTCTTTTAGGGGCACCCGGATGGCTCAGTCAGTTGAGCGGCCGATGCTTGGTTTCAGCTCAGGTCAGGATCTCATGGTTTGTGAGTTTGAGCCCCACATAGGGCTCCACACTATAATAGTGTGAAGTCTGCTTAGCAGTCTCTCTTTCTCTCCCTATCGCATGTGCGCTCTCTCTCTCTCAAAATAAATAAACCAAAAAAAATTTTTTAAAAGCATCTTCCTTAACTCAACCATTCCTATTTCTAATTACCCTACTCTTCAATCGGCTTTAAATCCATCTGACACAAATAATCAGAAAGCATTTCTCTAAAAAGAGCAAGCGAGGCATGGTAATGAATATTCTTATTAAAAATCTAAGTATATTATAGGCACTAAATTTTCTTCCACTATTAATCAGTTAAGTTGATTTTAACTGTAGAATTACATTCGTCAAGCTTGCTTTGTCCTTACCGAGTTCCTGCAGTTGAAGATCATTATGCCATTATTTCCTGCAAGTATTTATATTATTTGATTTTGGAACTACATGTAACACCTGTGCAGTTTTAGCAGCTTCATTGAAATTCTGAATTTTTAAGAAGTTTTCTAAGTTTGGGTGCTAGAAAGTAGGTCAATTACCTTTGAAGCAGTAATATATAAATATAAGTATAAATATTATATATATGAGTATATATATATACATATATAAAACTTAATGTGTCCTCCTAAAATACACTAAAGACATTACATTCAATATTAAATTTGATTATGGAAATTTTTGAAAGATCTTTAGACTTGAGACTTCAACAGGACATGTAATGATTCTCACTTGTGTTTTTCCCCCAGTGAACATGTTCTCTGAATATGCAGTTTAAAATATCTATGGATACACTGTTAACTAATTTACAAAATAAATATGAATTTGTGGGTAATACAATTACGTGCTTTCACATTCTAAATTCTTTGATCTATGTTTTCTTCTTTCCAACAGAAATCAGTGGAGAACACAATGATATTTTTCATTAAACGCTGGCTTGCCAACACAATTGTAAAGTTCTCTCCTTCATAAAAATTTTAGGGAGGCATTTAAATATAATGGTGATTTTTTTAAAACACAGCAGAACTTAGCTCTCACACCAGTAAATCAGGAAGCAAAACTCACATGTTAAAAACAAATAATTTTAAAAGCTAGTTCCCCATAAAAACCTAATGTGTTTCTAAATGAATATGTATCATCATATTGACATAACTCATTTCTTACTAGTACTTCTTCTTGTTAATAAAATTCATACACATCATAATTTACCTGACAATGCAATAAGGTGGGGGAGACTAACTCAGGTTCTTGACTTCACGTAAAGACAACTGGACTTGGATTCTAGCCACACTCATCACAGCATCCCTGGGTCTCTATGTAAATGAAAAGTACATGGGGTCTTCCTGAACTAGGGCTATTTAATGCTTTGAACTGGCCGGGATTGCAACGTGCACCTCTTCAGCGGTTCAGACTGCTACGGAAATATTTATATGATCACCTCTTTTCCAGAGTTCATGGCTGTCCGAGTCAATGGATGTGCCAAGAGGTTACTAAGCATCCCAAAATAAAAGCAGGTCAGTACAGGGCCACTCCCTTTCTATTAGGGATCATTATATTATAACGACCCATAAAGTGATTATGTTTATTATTGGGTCTCCAGTATTTACAAGAGTGCCTTGCATACACTAGACAATCTTTAACTATTTATGAAATGAATTATGATCCACACCACAACATAGGCTCCATGAAAACACAGACAACATCTGAATTATTATCCAGTCTTTTTACCACTAGCAAGGTGTCTGGCACAAGACATCACTCCATAAATTTAAATCAAATTAATGAATCATCAATCCATTAAATAAGTTTCTTTGGGTACTTGCTGGACACAAAACTAAATCTAGTATCATTTCTGGAGACTCTGATGTCTGGGGCCAGGGGCTGCAGGGAAGGTCATGAGAATCATAAACTAAAATGCCAGATCAAGTAAGAAATGTCTACTAGAAAATAGGAAAATAATTAAAATAAACTATTTTTTACAAGTCCTGACTTCTTAGTCAAACACTGCTTTAAGCTGTCACAAAAGCAGGTTTGGAGATCTCGTGTCCATCATGGATCCATTTCCAAATGCCTGGCAAGGCAATTCATGACATCATGCGTTCTCATGCCTTATCCTTTACTCCAGACAACTTTTTGGATACAAATCCAATCAATCCATTAATTCTTATTAGGTACCAACTCTATACCTAGTCCTAGCTAGGTTTCTAAAGATGAAATACATAGAGTTTCCTTGGAATAACAGTTTAATCCAGGGACTTTAAGCCATTTCAGTTTCAATATAGGGGATTTATGTAAGTCTCCGAAACTTTAAATTCACAGGGAAATGTACCCAAATGAATGATGACAGAAGTCATCATCATCCTCACATCAAAACAACTCTTTACAAACTTTTTTCATAAACACGGTTTCTGATTTGCATTCACTAAAGTATCGTGAGTGAGAGGAGACACTGCTATGTCCGTTTGCATGGGGAAATTTAGGATTGAGGAACTTAAATAACTTGACCTAAGGTAACACACGCATAGTAAGAAACAAACGTAGATCTCAAATCCAAGTTTTCCCATTCCAGATTTTTCATGTTTTTCCTCAGTACGTTTGCTGTTTTGAGATAAATACTGATCAATGACCCCAATATCAACATAGATTCCTCTAAACCTAATGCTTCTTTTCCACTGTCATCAATAGTTTACTTTTGAGACCGATGACACATGGAAAACGATGCGTACGAAGACGCTTCCAGAATCTCACAGAGACACTCCTCCTCCGTAGAAAGCCTCAAATGCATAGCTTCTCCATCTTTCGGAGCCTCTTTTGAAATATGAATTTGAGGGAGAGTTTGGGTTGCTTTGGCTTTAACTGCTACCCAGTACACAAATGTCCCTTTACTCTACATCTTCTTTGTGTCAAATCCCAAGCTTTACTGCTAGCTGCCTCCAAGCTTGCCAGAATCAAGAACTTGGATAAAATCTAGCTGGCAGAAATTCAATCCAGGCAAGACAAAAGTGATGCTGATAGGCAGAAGTATTTAGAGTAAATAAGGAGAAGTGCTGTTTCGCTGGCAATCGGGACATCATACCCACCAAACATAAACAGCTTTGTGGTGTTACTGGACTCTGTTGCTTCTGGACTTCCTAACAGCTACTGTGGCTGGAAATGCCATCTTCCATCTCCAGCTGGCTTGAAGGCTGCATACTGTCTTCCAAATTAAGATTCTGCCACAGTGATGTACACATTTGTCATATCCAGCTGGACTACTAGAATGCGTTCTAGCTGGTTCTCAATACACAAAACTACATAGACGTTACAGACAACAGTGTAAAGTAATTTACTTGTTGGGAAAACCAGTCATCAAAATTAGATGCGTGCTTGGGTCTTTGGACAGGCCCAATGGCTGTCAAGTCTACAAAGAAACATTAACTTTAGTCACTGAAGACCACGTTACATCATTGGCTAATGTGAGGCCAATGCCTGAGCATTGCAATGAAAATACAAACAACTGATGCATCTGAAAGAAAGGAAAAGAAAGAGAGAAAGAAAGGAGAAAGAAAGAAAGAAAGAACCTTGCGTATTGGAAAACAACGAGCAATGAAACATTACATTAAATGCAAAGTCCCCTTTAAAATTCACCCTGTCAAAATGCCACCTGAAAAAGCCACTCCTCATTTGCTAATATGAAAAACTGCAATCGGCAACATATTTTTTCAATGAATTATCTGCCATTTTTGACTCCCAGAGAATCATAAATTATAACTTTGATTAAAGAAAAAATACAGTGTGTGTGTGTGTGTGTGAGATGTAATTTCTCCATTTGGACCAAGATTGAATGGCTGAATGTATAATACAGGCCAAAGATTGGCATTTTTCCCCCTGTAAAGTCCAGATAATAAATACTGTAAGCTTTGTGTGCTGTATGATCTCTGTTGAAGTGCTCTTAAAAAGTGCAGAAGCAGTCATAGTATGCAAATGAATGAACATGGCTGTGTTCCTGTAAAACTTTATGAACACTGAAAATGTAAAAATGTAAAAACCATTCTTAGCTTTTGGGCCTGCAAAAAATCAGTAATAGATTGGACTTAGCCCATGGGTCATGGTTCGCTGATACCCATTACATGGTCTATATAAATTAAGACATATACTTGTACACCACCAGGAAGTAGATCCTTAGGTCTGCCGCTGCTTTCCTGGGGCACCTTGGGCAAGTTATTAACATGCTTCGGTTTTATCATCTGTAAAGCAAAGCTAATAACCTTAAAAATCTTTTTTTTTTAAGTTTATTTATTTTGAAAGAGATAGAATGAGCAGGGTAGGGGCAGAGAGAGGGAAAGAGAGAATCCCAAGCAGGTTCCACGCTGTCAGCGCAGAGCCCACCACCAGGCTCAATCCCATGAACCGTGAGATCATGACCTGAGCCCAAGTCAAGAGTCGAATACTTAATGGACTGAGCCACCCAGGCGCCCTGATAACCTTAAAAGTCTTAATGGATTATTGGGAGCATGAACTCTGATAATACGTTTGGCACATGATACTAATTGTCTACAGTAAGTGCTCAATAAATGTTACCAGTATGGATTACTATTTTGGAGTTAACTCCTCTTTAGCTTATTTTAGTGAAAGGATTAGAAAAAGTGCTTTTCTTATACTTAAATTTTCAAAATTATGTTTGTAAGTGCCTGACTAGTCTCGAGAATTCTCAAGGAAGGAGGGAACCAAATTTACCCAAAGACACCAAAGAGCAATTGGAGTGGAGCAATCCCCAGGTACAAAATCTCCCTCTATCTGAACGGACACCTACCCGACTTCTGTCTTCATTCGTCAACAGTTTCTCCTCCACACACTTATCCAAGACATCCTTCACCAGAATTCCGTCCACCAGAGTGGGCTGCAGGAGGTTCAGCAGCTGGAGACACTCATCGTGAGCGTTCTCAGAGGATGGAGAGGGCAAGTCGGTGAGCTCTGGGTTCAGGTAGCGAGCGGCTAAACCGCTGCCTGCGTTCTGAAGGGCCACCACAAATTGTCTAGTCCAGCCCGGGGGCCAGACTCCCTTCTCCAAGGTGCTCAGAAGCAGCTCGGCCGCGTGTATGTTCCCATTGGTGACGGCCGTCCTCTGGATCTGCTCCTTCAAGTCTGCAGGGAGAAAGGTCAGGTAGTCCAGTACGGGCTCCACCTGGATGTACGTTTTCACTCTGGCCCTGAAACACGAGAGGAGGTAGCAGAAACTCTTGTCCGCGCAATACCCATTCGACATTTTTCGTTCGTGCTCGGAAAGGGGAGCGGATTCCCCCGAGTAGACCGACGGTGGCTGGTCTCTGCTCCCCAGGGGAGAGGAGCGTCCGGCTGGCTGTCCACTGCCTTGGCCGCCGCAGGGCCCGGGTGCCAGACGCCCGGGGCGCGCGCAGGGCTGAGGCCGGGGCGCGAGGGCGCGGGGCGCGCGCAGGGCAGGGGGCCGGGGCGCGCGGCACCAGCGACGCGGCGGCGAGAAGCTGCGGGCGGCCAGGCGCGCTCCCTCGGACTCGTCGCTGTGCTCGCCGGGGCCGGAGACCCGCCGCTGCAAACTCGGGGGGAGCTGTGAGCCCAGCTTTCCGCCGGGCAGTTCTTGTAAGTTTTCCGGATTTCGGTTTCTGTTTCGATTCTCTTCCTCGTCGCCGTCAGGCCTTTCCCGACGTAATCCGCCGCCGGGCGAGGAGTGTAGGTTTCGTTGGGGAGGAGACGCCCTTCGGTTGGTCCCGGCGAGGACAGTGTTTTGGTCGCAGGCACTGTGGGAAACCGAAAAAGAAAGCGAATTCGAAGGAAACAGCAGCGATCCAGCAATGCTTCTCATGCAGGTGTTGACTTCTTGACAGGGCTCTGCCTCAAAAATCAGGCTTCTTGCCCACAGCGGTCTAGCATCGTCCCTTGTCAGCTGAAACGCGGAGGGCTTGAAAGTGCGTGATGAGGAGGCTTCCCAGGGCAGAAGTGAAGAGGTCAACCGGAAGGAGTTACCCCTGGTTGGTGCACACAGGTAGGTTCTGTCCCGACTCCCTGCCCGGTGGTAAGATGGTAAGACTGCAGGGAACAGGTGGAGAGGTAAAGCTAAGAAAGCTAAGAAGACATCTTTCCAGAGATGTGTAGTCCCAGAACCCTAGGATGAAGTGACCTCTGCACCCTTTCTAGAATAAACCTGATTTCTCTGGGTCCCCCCAAACGAGCTCTTTCCTTTGGCAATTTGTGGGGAAAGAGTGAATAATAATAAACAGTTTACTTTCTTGCCTTATGTAGTATTTATTTGGCTTTGACCAGGGCCCAGTGACAGACGAAGAGGGACTTTAACCACCAACTCAGCTTAAGGAGGAAGCCAAGAATGGAGGTTTTCTATCTCCCAGTCTGTAAGTTCCCCATATTCTTTAATATACAACTTTCCTTTAATAAAACAAAACAAAATCCCCAACAACTTATTTTTGATATAGCTGCCATTCTTTTCTTGGATTCAATACAGAAAGTTTTGGCTGAAGCAGCTAGGAACTTAATTAGCAACTAATGTACCAACTTGTAGTAAACATCAACATTTGTCTATGTCATGAGGGAAAAAAAGACACCCACACTGAAAAATGGCAGCTTTGGTTCAGTACAGAAGCGGGATAAAAGTGAGTTCGTCAGGTTGCTACTCATATTCTGCATTCCTGGGGGACTGACTGTGGGTAGTAGTGTATAAGCTTCATGGTGAGAACCTCATGGTCTAGACTTATGTGGAGGATGGAGGGGGTCATTTAAGCCATTGAAAAGATACATGTAGGAACAGTAATCTGTTAGCAAAGTACATTCTGTAAAGTTTGGATAGGACTCGGAAGCCTGGTGGTGTTTGGACTGGGTAAGAGAAATACTTGTTTTTATCAGAGGCATACCAAATATTCAACTGAGCTCTTATTTTATTTTATCTTATTTTATTCTCTAATTATATTATGTAGCGAAGCTTTTTTCTTCCATACATGATTGTAAGCTGTTCGAAGAGGGGGCATATTTATACAGTAACCAGTACAATACAAGCACTAGGTCCTACGAGTAGGTCCTTGCCGATAATCCCCAGTGGGAATTTGATTTGCCTTGACCTTAGCAGCTGGTCCAATGTCAAACACAAATTGAAAGTCGCTGAAGTGAAATGCAACTTTGGCCTTGCAGGCGAACCTGCTTTATATTATTCATTTCTGTTTCTTCATAAAACACTACTAGATATTTATTTATTTTGGGGAGCTGACCCCTTAAATAAAAGAGATCAAATTAGATGTCTCTACAAAAGTATTCAAATTATCATTGAAGTTATCTTTTGAGACTATTCCAAGAAATTCCCTCCATGCCTACTCTTCAGGTGCTGGCCGGTTTCATTCGGTATGTTAAGACAAAAACCAACCAACGAACCAAAATTCATTATGTCCCCTTAATATTCATCCCTCTGTGCTTGGGTTTCAAACACTGGAGGATACAAATTTTGATGGTCAAATACGGGAAGATGATGTCATCTTAACACCACGGAACTGCTGTTCGGGTGACAGAAGGTCAAAAGTAGAAGTTTAGATGTTTGGTGTTCAGATCACATCATTTATTTATACAGTCATTTATTTTATTTTTTTTTGACGTTTATTCATTTTTGAGACAGAGAGAGACAGAGCATGAGTGGGAGAGTGGCAGAGAGAGAGGGAGACACAGAATCCGAAGCAGGTTCCAGGCTCTGAGCTGTCAGCACAGAGCCTGACGCAGGGGCTCGAACTCACGGACCGTGAGATCATGACCTGAGCTGAAGTTGGACGCTCAACCAACTGAGCCACCCAGGCGCCCCTATACAGTCATTAAGAAATGTTTAAGTATCTGCAGTATGACCAGTGCTGCTTTTGTGCAGTTAATAAAACTGAACAAAGTTTCTATTTTTATGGAGCTCACATTCTAATGGAAGTGGGAAGACAAATACCAAATAATAGCTAGGATATAGACAGCGTGCCAATTGAGAACAAATGCCGTGAGGTGAACAAATGGTAAGATCCATTCCTACATAGTTTGTTGTTTCTGATACTATTGTAAATGAGATCATTTTCTTTATTTCTCTTTCAGATAATTCATTTTTAGTGTATACGAATGCTACTGATTTTTGTATATTGATTTCATATCTGACAGCTTCACTGAATGAATAAGTCGATGGGATTTAATTAGGTTTTTGGTGGAGTCTTTATAGGATTTTCTCTGTATAGAATCATGTCACCTGAAAATAGAGACAATTTTACTTCCTTTTGTCCAGTTCTGATGCCTTTTATTTCTTTCTTTTGCCTGATCGCTCTGACCAGGACTTCCAGTACTACGCTGAATAGAAGTGGGGAGAACGAGCACCCTTGTCTTGTCCCTGATCTCGGTAAGACCTAGATAATAATGCACATTATAGTTTCACCGGTTGATTTTCCATATAGAAACCCTCCTCTAACTCACACCATTAGCATCCCATAATTTTCATCACCAATAATTCATATTTACTCTTAAGTAAGAGTCAGTGTGCTGGATGAGGAGTGAATCATGAGGGCTGAGCATGGGCGGGAAAGCCTGAGGGAAAATAGAAAGGAACATCATTTTTAGGAATCTTCCATAATCTTGATAGGACCCCTTCTGGAAGTAGGAGATTGAAGCGGGGAGGGGGGGGCCGGCGAGCCAAGCCAGTCTTTCAAAACAGAAGCCACATAAAAGTGGGTTCTTCAGGTTGCTACTCATATTCTGCAGCTCCGGCATGATTTAGCTTATTTTCTGCTTTTTGTTTGAATAGGTGTTTTCCTCTGTCAATTTTCCTCAGATAACTTTCATTTTCATTCTCCTCCTTGTCATCTAAATGCCAGTTTCTGTTTCCTTTCTCCTTTGGGATTGAAAATCTGTTGCACTGTATCTTTTTTCCTTTTCTCTAGACCTGCCTTTCCTTTTTAAACCCAGAAGAAACATTTTAGCCCCCATCACTCCATCCATTTTAGAAGTCACTTGTTAGCATTTTGTTCTCAAAACGGTAATTAAGACAACGACTCCTGCCATTATCCAACTTTTCATCTGAGTTTTGTACAATCGAGAAGTAAAAATCATAGCTGCCATTTTTTTTTGGCAGACTAAAACTATAATTTCATAGTTGCTTTAAGGTTTTGTTCTCAATTAAATTATAATAAATCTAGTTTAATGAGGAAATTTCTAAAATTGTTGTTCTGTTCCTTCATGTGTTTACTAACTTGTATCAATGAAGAGCCTACTCTGTTTCATTTAAGGCTAGATGCCCTTAACCTAGCAGTATAGTGTTCTGATTAAGCATCTTGACCCTGAGCCAGGACATCGGAACTCACATCTCAGCACTGTCTCTACTTTTTTTTTTTAGGTTTATTTATTTATTTTGAGAGAGACAGAGACAGCATGAGCAGGGGAGAGGCAGAGAGAAGGAGAGAGAGAGAATCCCAAGCACGCTCCCCGCAGTCAGTACAGAGCCCGATGTGGGGCTCATACTCACAAACCGTGAGATTGTGACCTGAGCCAAAACCAAGAGTCAACGCTTAACCGACTGAGCCACCCAGGTAACCCTCAGCACTGCCTCTTAATTGCTGTGTGGTCTTAGGAAAAATCACTTAATATTTTGCATTTGTGAAACAAGAATGCCAGTACCATGCCATAATTTTGTTCAAAAGTTAGACCGTAAAGCACTTAGCACCAGTCCAAGCAGTGACTGCCAGCATTCTTCTATAAGCAATGAGTAAGAGATGGTGCTACCGTTAGAGAATGCAAATAATGGAAATAAATAATAAGATAAATAATAATAAATAAATAGAATAATGGAAATAAATTAGTTATGTATGTATGTAAACCTATATAATAACTAGTCATGCAATTAGTTTTTAGTATCACTTTTTTTCAAGAAACAGAAGCTGAAAGACTGATTTAGCAGAGAAGTTTATTGAAAGTGTATTGTCACAGCTCTCTATTTCAAAACAGGAGTTCCAAAACAGAAAGAGAAATTTTAGCTAAGATTATTAGATCCTGATACTAAGTTCTTAATTATTTCCACGAATTCAGTTATAAAGGTCTGGTTTTAAGCATGCACGTGTAAGTTTTCTATCTAAGTTAGAAAAAAAAATACGGTCTCAGTGAACATTTTTCCAAACATCTATTTTTCCAAGTGCTTTCTCCACAGCTTAGGTCTTTTCAAAAACAGACACTCGGACATGCTTTTCTTAAAACAACACCTTTGCCTCAAAGGCATAAATTGGCCATGCTTCTTTTACTTGATTTTAAAATTAATGGTTAAGAGCAAGCTTTTCAATCAAATGCAGGTAGAGCATCATTGTTTTTTTCCTTGAAATTACGGTTGACATATACCTGGTAAACACTTGGAGTTAGATGTCTCAGCCTGTGTTCATTCTGATAGAAGGGTTGCTGTTCTAATTACTCAATACCCACCCCATACAGTTAGTAAATATTTCTCTTTTACCTGTTCATATTATAACTGACAAAGTTTTTTTTGTTTTTTAATTTTTATTTATTTTTGAGAGAGAAAGTCAGAATGTGAGAGGAGATGGGGCAGAGAGAAAGGCGCAGAATCTGAAACAGGCTCCAGGCTCTGAGCTGTCAGCACAGAGCCCGATGCAGGGCTCAAACTCATGGACCAAGAGATCATGACCTGAGCTGAAGTCGGATGCTTAACCGACTGAGCCACCCAGGAACCCCTGACAAAGTTTTGAAGTAGGTGTGCTATAGAATGAGTTATTGAAATCAAATATTGACATAAATTCAATTAATCTATTTGAATTGCTAAATCAGAAACGGTTAAACTAAGATTTTTGTAAAATAATAAAGCATTACCAATTACAAAATATCTTTTATTATTAATGCACTGGATTATATCAATTACACTGTACAATCTTATTGCATCTTCCTTTGATGCCTTACTATTTGATTTGTTTGTATTTTATGATATTATAGTTGTACATGTAAAGATTTTTCTAAGTACATATAAAAGTTTATTATGGTCCATGGTCAACTACTTTTACTAATAAGAAATCAAAAGCAAACTCCTTGGAGACCAAACCCTAGAGACCCCAAGGGCTAGAGGTCCTGATGAATTTGAGGAGCAGCATGAATAAGAGTAGAAGAGGAAGATGTGCAGGTGAGAGAAAGGTAATTCAACATTTTGGTCTTGGAAGGACATTTCAAGTTTCTCGTATTGCTTTGTGACAAATGTCAGTATACTAAGTTAACACATGCAAACCGAATATATTTCATGTCATTGCCAGGCATGCAATAGGATATGAAATACATTCTTGAATTGAATATTTTAAAAAATTAATGTTTTATTTAAGAAACAGTGTATGTTCACTGTAGAAATTTTGGAAGGAAATACACAACACTGAAGATGATAATATTAATTCCTTGGACTCCCATCACCCAGAGATCAGCATTATTAATATTTTAGGTGTATTTCCTACTAAGATTTTATTGTGTAAATGTTGGTGTATATGCCTGTGTGCATATACACGTCTCTTCAACAGGGAGTGATCTGACATGAGGAAGAGCTCTCCAAGGAAGAGATAGATCTTCATAGGGAGAGCATGTTGACATTCCAAAGGGAGGAAGAGTCTGGGAGATTCCCAGAGCAGAGATGGCCAGGATATTTGGACAGCAAAGCCTGTTATTGAAGAACAAACACCTTCCTATATTGTACTTTCTGTACTGACCCTTCTTGGTGTCAGATCTTTCATAAAAGTCTGCCACACAGAACAGCTTTGTGTTGTCGCTGCTTTGGTGAATGAGCAGAGCTGGTGACGCCATGTGGCGGAGCAGAGCTGCATAGGAAGAAAGTGTATCTGCTGAAATCGAGACTGGGAACATGGATCGAGAATTCCGTCCAAGGGTGACAATGAGAGCAGAAGCCCTCTAGGAATCCTCAGACGTCTTAGAGACAGGGCCAGACTTACGACGCTCTGCAGGATGGAAAGGGCCATCTCTGTAGGCATGCTTTCGGCTGCGACATGAAGAATGCGGAATAAATTGGCCCAGCCAGAGGGATTGATTTTTCTCACATTACAAGAAGAGTCAGTGCATTCATTGATGTCAGAACCCTAGGATGTGTCCTGTGATTTTCTTGGTTTTCCTCTCACGGTTGTAAAATGGCTACAATAGCTACAAACATTGTTTCTTGTTAAAGCTTCAGTTAGAAGCATGCTGTAGAAGGGTGGAGCATAGGGTTTCTCCCATTTGCTTCCTCCCAACAGCGAAGGGGAAAAAAACGTCCTAGGAGCCCCCCCCCCTCCTTCCCACCAGCAGAATTTCTCCTATATTTCATTGGCTGGAACTGGGTAGTATCTTCCTTCCCTAAAATGAAGTGGTATCTGCTCACAAATTAAATGATTCTGATGTTTAATAGTAAGGCATTGTTTATCATAGGAACTCAAACCATTTTATTTGAATATTAAAATACGAAGATGACCAAAGGAAAGCCAGAAAATCTTGTTTTCCAGCTGGTTTCCCTCCAGGAGCACACATATTGCCGTTGGAGAGCACTCCCAAGGGTAATACCAAAGCAGCCATTCAGCTCTTGTGGCCACAGAGTGAGCTAGGAAGTTGTTCTCAAGCCCAGTGAACTGCATGTTAGACTCACATAGAAAAATGTGTACAATTATCCATTGCATCCAAAGCTCCACTGTTGGAACTTTAGTGTCAGTTATTTTCCGTTTCAATTCCACCTGTGATTCCGCTCTCCAGCCAGAGGTGAGAACGAGGGGTTAGGGCCTCTGCTAGCCTCGGGCCAGCCGAGAGTCTCATCATTCATGGTAGTTTTGTACCCTAAAGTTGTACTGAATTACTGAATACTGAACCACTGCTCCTGGGGACATACAGAATGAGGTCACACTCTGCTCACAACATTTTAAAAACGAAACCAATATATACCCTTGTTTCATGTGTGTTTCTGTGTAAAGACACCTTCTGTAATATGTATTGTTTATTTGTTAACATTGAACTCACGGTGAACAGCACTCTAACTCATACCTGAGGGAAGCTTATCCAATGTACATTTTCTCTATGAGATGCATCACGGTTTTCCCGTGCTTAGAAACACCAGATAACACTACTGGACTCTGTTCGGAGTCATTTTAAACAGGGAAATCACCAACAAAAAGCACAAAAATTGGCACTAAATCTACCATGAAAAGGACACTTGTTCATAGTATGAGAGTGGAAACAAGAAGGCAGAGCCTTGCCTTCTTCAGTCGTGCATTAGGCAACTCAAACTTTTTGCTGCTCTGCACAGATCCACCAGTGACTCATCAAAAGTGGTGACTTGGGCTTATAGATAAATTTTAGTGAGTAGGTAAATAGTTTCCTAGGCTACCCATGAGAATATGAAAAACTCACTTGTGCTTTGTATACTTCCTGAGTCATTCCTATTCAGTTTAGCTAAGGCTATGATATAAATGAGCATATATTTCCAGCACTTTGTTATGAGAGATGTTGTAGTTTGCAACATTCATCTACCAAATCCATTGACCTGGACATTGTCAAATATTTGCCTAGAACAAATGAAACGTATTCCACAGCACAGAAAATACATACCTTCATGGCAGTAGCACTGTGAACACTTCAGAATATAAATCTCCAGCAGATATTTGGAAAAAATGTATCATATATAAATTCAACTAGAAAGGTCATCTAATATGTGTAAACTTGAGAGAAAGGAACAAGGGCAGAAAATCTGAATCTGAGAGATGTTAGAGAATTTTTGCTTATCTTATACCTAACTAGGCCCTAGGTAGTCCCCAACCCATTGATTCCGCATAGAGAATGAGGGAGAGACGTGGGAACCCCTCTGATTCAAAACAACTGTCTTCCTTTCGTTAAGCAACTGGAATTTCTTATACTTCTTTTACCATTAAGAGGAAAAATAGGAAGACTATGAGGAAATCCAAGTTTCATTCCCAATAAAGTTCCATTGTGTAGCCACTGTTATTGCAAGTCTGTCGTACCCTTGGTGACTAACATTCAAACCATACTTTGAGGAAACTTAATATGACACAGTGATACCTTAGAGGGGATGAAAAGAGGCTCAGCGGGCAAGGCTCCGCTCCACTGCTACTCCAAAGACAGCAGATCAACTTTTATACATTTTATACTTTGGGACTGAGACCGGAGGTACATTTGGAGGAGAAAAGCACACTCTTGGCAGAGAGCCTGGTGGTGATGCCTGGAAACATCCATGAAGATCTACTTGTACAATCAACTAGAGTAAGGACTTTCCTCTGGCCAAGGAATCAAGTTTTAAATTGACATCACCTCAAGTCTTTCTGGCATCGCTGAGACAATTTCTTTTAAGGAAGACAAGGAACATTAACTTTTGCCTGAATAATAATAATCATTTTGACTATGACAGTGGCTAATCCCTGGTGACCCCAAGGCCCTGACTAGGACAAGGGATTCATTTAAAAAAAATTGTTGTGACAAAAAAATTCCATATTTTCCCATATATTTGGAAAAGCATTCGATAATTTCTGTGCTGAGAGACCAGAACATGATATATAAAGAATTCTTTAAAGAAATAGAAACATTGTACCAGAGAGTTTTTTGTACTTTTTTTTTTTTTTTTTTTAGAGAGAGAGTGAGGAGGAGGGAGAGCACAAGAAGGGAAGGGACAGAGAGAGGAGAGAATCCCAAGCAGCCTTCCTGCCCAGTGTAGAGCTCTACACGGGGCTCAGTCCTCCAACCTGAGCTGAAATCAAGAGTCCAATACTCAACTGACTGAGCCACCCAGGTGCCCCAAGTAGCACAGCCTCCTTAAACTGTCTCCCAACAAGTAAAAACTATGAGTTGAGGCTGGGAAGCTGCCTTTGCCCGCAACCATTTTTCACAGAACCAAATATGAGAAAAGTTGGGCAAGTTCTGCCAACAGTGTACCATATTGTCGAGGGAGGGAAAGGACTTCTACACTTGTTACAAGTGAAAGAAGGCATGAGTAAAATCGTTAGTGAATCAAAAAATGACACACTGATTCACTCAGGCTGAAAATTATACCACATTTTATAAAGCAAATGATCCTAAAATTTGTAACTATTTTACATTTCTATAACTTATATTTTAATTTTTTAAATATTTTAAAATATCTTAAAAATACTTTTGTAAAATATTTCCTGATTACTACTAAAATAGTAATCTTTTCTCCTTTAGATTCCTAATTAGAATGTGTGTTTACGTGTTGTATTTTCCTGTTTATAATGCATAAATCTTTTCTCCTTTAGATTCCTAATTAGAATGTGTGTTTATGTGTTGTATTTTCCTGTTTATAATGCATATTTGTGTTGAAGGTGTACAGACTTAGGGGAGTTCACATAGTCCTTCCCAACCCTTAGAACTGGTACAAAAATTCTGGAACTTGTTTAGCACAGATGGTGTTAATTCATTGATTCTTTCTCCCTCCAATGCAGTAAAAGATTCAAGAGAGACATATTGTGCTATGTGGGAATTTTTTTTAATTACAGAGTGGTCCAAATTATTTTATTACTACAAGTGATCTACTTAAAAATAATTCAAGATGAAGGATTTATGATTTTAATAGATGGATAAATGTAAATAAGGCTGCAAGCATCAATTGTGAGTGATATTTGACTTAATACATTTTATAAATATTTTCTTTTTCAGGAGTAGACTAGTTATATGCACATAAATGTGCTCTATGCCAGTGATTAGGAATTAAGAATAATATTTGGGGCACCTGGGTGGCTCAGTTGGTGAAGCAGCCAAGTCTTGGTTTTGGCTTAATCATGATATCGTGGTCCATGAGTTCGAGCCCCACATCGGGCTCTGTGCTGACAGTGTGAAGTGCCTGCTTGGGATTCTGTCTCTCTCCCTCTTTCTTCTGCACTCTCTCTCAAAATAAATAAATAAACTTAAAAAAAGGAATTAAGAATAATATTAACATTTAATATTTGTGGACTGCCACAATGAATTGTAGAGAAAATCCGAACTTCTTCACAAAATGAATTCCAAAAGCCAACCCAGGTTGTCAGGTGGGGCAAGAAGGGCCTGTGGCTCATTAACGTCCTGGAACTTTGATGACAAAGTTTCTCTCAGAGGAGCTGGCAGACTCAAAGCAGCCCAGGCCAAGTGGTGGACATTCGGCTGTATCTCCCCATTCTCAGAAAGGTATGCAAAAAGGGGAAGCCAGACCTAGCTTCCTTCCTCAGTCCCTTGTGTTCGACCTGCTTATAATTGTGTTTCCTCTGCCGCCACCTTGTGGGGTTTTTACTATCAATATTAACTGTGTCAGAACCGATTTGGCTGGTATCAAGTAAGTAAAATTGTAACTACGAACAATATAGAATTTTTAACAGATAAAAGAAAAGGTCGGTAATCTATATTTCCCAATGGGAAGAGAAAACCATGTTTATAATTTAGTATAGACATTTTATAAAAGCAGAGAACAACATAAAAGGGACTAACGGGTCTTCTAGAAGGGGATATCCCCATTTTCCAAAGGAGAAACCAAGATTCATAGAAGTTTTATTACATTGCCCAGTGTCACAGAGCCAGCAGATGAACTTGTAGTCAATTATAAATCTCTAAACTATTTATTGCCCCGTTCCTTTAGGAGTTAGCATAGACAATAATGAGTAGAACCAACGGTTTTAACATGTACATTTTCTTATTTTTCCAGTATGGTAAAGCCAACAGATCACAGATGATTACCATTGGAAAAAACTGATATAATTTCCAAGAAGAGGGGGCACACCACCCCATGCAGGACCACATGGAGAAACGCCAGCGTCAGTCAGGAGGCAGAGGGTACAAGGGAAGCATGGGCAGAAACCTTTATTGTGGTTTCTGTGAGAAAAGCAATGCAAGGTAGGGTAAGCAGGGTTAGAATCAACGAGTTTGAATAATTGTAGAGGGCTCTGGGGCATGGAGGTTATCTCTAGCTGCCTGTTGTCCAGCCCTGGAGAATTAGTGCAGAGGAATACTGTCTTTTGGGGTGTAAGAGCCACAGAAAGGAGGTAGTTTAGGGCAGGGGCTGTGCATTGTCTAGTTTACATATCACAGTTGAGTCATTTGCCATCTCTAAGAATTGGCTGTCTGTAAGAGGGCCAGTCTCTCCCCAGGCGGAGAGGCCTAGAATCCCGAGAGTCAAGAATACAGAAAATAAGAAAACATAGTACACACACCAATTAACATATTCTCTTGAACTCAGAATGTGTGTGTGTGAATAAATGAAATCAGTAGTAATAAGGAGAAATTATCCTAACTCTGACATTGGTATTAATTTATTATCCACATGATGTGGTTAGCTTATAGTTTCATATATAGGTGTTATCAAATATCAGTCAGGAGGAAATATCAAAATCGATCTAAATATTGGGTGTTTTTTTCATTATTGAGAACTATGATAGGGTCACAAACTTGAAGATAAATGTTTTCCTGCAAGGTTGAGATTGTAATTATTTTTTTCAAATTTATACTAAAAAAGATCTATTTTAGGCACAGGCTTTTTTCTAGCAGAAATTAGTTTTATTTCCTCCTAAACAGTTTTCACTTTGTGTGCATATTTATTTAAAATAATGTGCAGAAAAGTTTTTACATCAGAATTTGAATTTAAAGAACCATTTGATCTTTGTTACCCATCTACTTAGATATTCACCCTCTGTGGCCCCACTCAGTGCTTTGGTAACTTTTCTTGATTTAATTATGCATTCTGATATCACTAACTACCATTTTCAACAATTTATGAGCAAACCGTTTTGTAAAGCTTCTGTTGCTAGGTTACATTCTCCTTTACTAGAATCATGGTGGCTGAATAAAAACCTAGGTTCATGTCCTCTCTCTGTCTTTCTCTCTCTCTTTTCTATCTCTGTCTCCTCCTCTCCCTACCCCCACCTTCTATATAGCCTATTTGTTTAATCATCCCTTTGGATTTATTTCACTATTCAATATAATTATTCTATAAATATCGTATGCAATTTACCTGGATTTTTGCCTTACCTTACAGAAAAATTAAATGGGCTGAGTTTCTAATTGAAAAGTTGTCAAATTCTGGCAGGATTGTAAGTGTAAGTTGTGGAATTTCTTTTTCTTCAACGTGCATGATATTTTCCACTTGTTCCTGAAGACCCGTGCTCTACCCTCTACCCTCTATGTTGCACTGTGCCCTGGGATGCTGACCTTTATGGGCTGCGTCCATGAACTCTCTTTCCCTCAGGCTTCTGAGTGAGATCAGCCAGTGCAAGCACTGACAGGTGATCAGAGGCAGAGAAAAGAGTGCAGTTGTAGTATTTGTTCCCTCGGCTCCCTTCTGTGCAGTTCATCATGTATCCTTCTACTAAAGGTCATGTGTCTAAAGGCTCTCTCTCTATAGCTACTCTCTTTAGGTTTCAACACTGCTTCTTTGCCTTACCCTCTCATCTTAAGAGCAGCAATATCTGGATTCTTATTGTAGTTTGCACTGAGATGCTACATCATGCCTTTTTGGTGCCTCTTAACTCTATTAACACCTTTGTAAATGGTGACTTCATTGTAGTTTCTCAATTACTATGCTTGAGTGTGCCATCTGCTGTTTCCTGATGGATATGGCAGCAACTGAGTTTTTTGCTGGAGAGCAAAGCGGATGTCCAAGATGTGTTAAATGAAGCAGATCTTGGATGGGGCATTGGCCGGGCTCCTTACACCTACCCAGGTTGCTCCTGACACCATCACTGATCATGAATCCTCATCAGTGTGAGTATATATCATAATCCCAAACCTCAGGGACTATACAAAGAGAGCACCTTTTTTTTTTTTTTCCTTGTTATTAAGTTCTGATTTTAGGGGTGCCTGGGTAGCTCAGTTTGTTAGGCGGCCGACTTCGGCTCAGGTCATGATCTTACGGTCTGTGAGTTCGAGCCCCGCGTCGGGCTCTGTGCTGACAGCTCAGAGCCTGGAGCCTGCTTCAGATTCTGTATCTCCTTCTCTCTCTGCCCTTCCCCTGCTCATACTCTGTCTCTATGTCTCTCAAAATAAAATAAACGTTAAAAAAATTTAAAAAAAAGTTCAGATTTTAATTTAGGATAACTCAAGCAATAAAGTGCTACACAGTTTAATTCTTAGTTTAAGCAATTTAAAAAGCTTTAAGCATGGGATTTCATTCATATATTCATATACTCATTCAAAACCATAGGAGCACTGTAGGTTGTTATTTTCCAAACATGAATAAATCAGGTTATGTTTTGTTTTAAGAATATTTTGCAACTCTTTTGATCTGTGTCTACCTCCACAATTCAACTTATTACTATCTTAGTTTCCTCTTAAAATATAATTGGTGCCACTAACTTTACAAGATTTGGGGGAAACTCAAATATGATAATGTGCAAAACAGCTATGAAAAGTGTCATGTGCTATATAAATAAAGAGGTTGTAATTTTTAAAATTTCTATTACCAGGTCTTATTCCTATCAATAAATAGTATACACTGATGAGGGAGAGGGACAGTCTTATCTTCACACATATGCAAAACACCTAAGCATTAGTGTAGAAACGGGATGATCTCAGCTTTCAGCCAGCATGTAATCTGTTTCAGTACTTTTATGTTTTTGATCAAAATATTTTTGGTTTTTTGTAACAGAACTATTCTAATTTAATTATCATTGCATGTGAGCAAGTTACTAACCAAGGATAAGCACCAGCTAAAATAAGTGTTCAGACAACATTATTTCATTTACATCTTTCTAGAAAGTCAATATTGTAAGTTTATGATCCCATGTTATTAATATGGAGTCTAATTGATACGCCCAAACGTGAAACCTGGATGTAACACGTAAAATGGGATTTTCCCAACATTTCCTGAGTAACAGATTATTTTATCAAGGCTATTAAAGAATATCACAGTTATTTATTTATTTATTTATTTATTTATTTATTTATTTATTTATTTTGGGTAGGCCCCACGCCAAGTGTGGAGCCCAATGCGGGGCTTGAGCTCACGACCCTGAGATTAAAACCCGAGCTGAAATCAAGGGTTGGATGTTCAATTGACTGAGCCACCCAGGCACCGAAGTATTGCAGTTTTATTTTTATCATTTTTTTGTGGACACATATTGTGGTCAACATTTTAGGTATGGTTTTAGAATTTCTAAAGAAGTTTGCGTTGAATCCAAATGGCTTAATAGTGCCTAATGATCCAAGTGAGGAAGTATCTATTCACAAACTGTTATTTTTCACCTCTCTGAAGAGCCCTGTTGACATTTTTCATATATGCATTACTCTTTTTTAAATTGCTTTTGAGTTTGTGCTTCTGCCAAAAAAGTACTTAATATTATGGGAATTAGAAACAGAAAAACTGTGTGGTTGAAAGCTTAGCGGAATAAGGGCAGTTTGTCAAGTGACTGGTCTCAGTAATAAAAGACAAATAATATTTACTTCTGTCTTATTTGTGAAGCTTATTATTTGTCTCTGTCCTCACTAGTGGGCATTAACCCTTAGGCACTTGCAATGGTTTTAGACTTATAATAAAATTATTACCGGGTAACTTTATTTTATACTGTCACATTTTATGCCTTGTACATATAATACATACAGAGCCTTCATTATTCCATAAAATACATTATTCCATAAAAACAATAAATAATTTCTTTAAAAAGTATGATAATTATTGCATGTATATCAATTAAAACCATGGCATAAAATCTATATGAATACATTTTAGCATAAAATAGATAAACAAATACAAGGGTAGATCTGAGGTGATGACACAACAGTGGACGTTATGACTAAGTATCCCCTCTTCCTCACCTTTCGCATTTGGTGTGCTATATAGATTGAACTGTGTCCCCCTAAAATTTATTTGTCGAAGCCATACCCCCCAATGTGATGGTATTTGGAGATGGGAATCCTTGGAT
Organism: Paguma larvata; assembly: GCA_030068075.1. Classification (NCBI taxonomy): domain Eukaryota; kingdom Metazoa; phylum Chordata; class Mammalia; order Carnivora; family Viverridae; genus Paguma; species Paguma larvata. Next base: position 67,883,623 of record CM057825.1, on the reverse strand, counting down.
GGTAATTAGGTTTAAATGAGGTTAGGAAGATATAACCCTCACGATGGGATTAATGCTCTTATAAGAAGAGACAACAGAGAACTTACTTCCTCTGTCTCTGTCCACCCACATTCTCAGAGGACAAAGCAAGAATGAGGAAGAACTATGTGTGGATACAGCAAGAAGGCAGCCACCTGCAACCCAAGGAGAAAGTTCTGACCAGATACTGCCCCTGCGGGGACCCTCATCTTGGACCTTCAGTCTCCAGAACTGTGAGACATAAACTCCTCCTGTTGTGTAAGCCAGCCAGTTTATGGTGTTTTGTTATGGCAGCATGACCTGAGACGTTGTGAGTGTGTAGTTTCTCAAGCTACATGGATTTAAAATTTGCCAGAATCATTTTGTATATATATATATCATAAGCTGTATCTTTTATCCACTAGGTCATAGAACTATTTCCATTATTAATTTTTAGGAGAATGATGCAAGGGGTATTAATTTCTTGGGCCCTCTTATTTCATTAGCAATTAATTTTCACTTTAGAGCCATTTTGGAGGCATACCTTCCATCTCCCACTAAGTCCTTCCCTACCTCCCAACAGTTGTGCATATATAACACGTGGAGAATAGCAAGGTTCATTAAGATACAGATGGTGGGAGGTTGGTAGGCACCATCAGCATCTAAGCTGTCCACTCCATCCAGCCTCTTAGATCGACAACCCACTGACACTATCACTTAGTTTTACAGACATCACAAGTCTCACATGTACCATATTGATTTTTGATTTGGCCACCCCCAAACAACTCTTCCTTGGTCTTTACCATTGGCAAAGATAAACAAAACAGGACTCTAGTTAAAATGGTAAGGATGATTTTAAGCCATAATATACTATTTATACTATTAACAATAGGGAAATAATTATAATAAAAATAATAGGGGAAAAGGTCCCATGTGGATGGAATTCAACTTTGATTTGTACAGAAGTGACAGGGTATTTAAGAGGGAAAGCAAGAGAATAGGAAAGGAGTAAGTGAGGGCTCTATAGTGTCAGGAAAATGAAAAATTACAAAAAGCAGGAAGAAGGTTTAGTTGATGTGAAACACATCTGGGTTTGTCTACTGGCACTTCTCCAAGTTAGGCTGCTACCCTGTCACAGAGACTAGGAGAGTAGGCTCTATCTTCAGATGTTGGCTGGAACAAACAGTAAATTTTTCTGGGAGCCTTGAGTTCTGTCATGTAAGTACTTTAAAGGGAGCTACAGTCATCCTAGGGATGCAGTCTGGATTTGTAAAACTATGTTCATGTTTGTTCAATTCTTTATAGGCCAGGATTAAGGCTTAGTCAAGAAGAGGGCTCAGAAGAACCTGGCTAGAATCTGGTCAAGGAGAGAGTTATTTGTCACCATGTCATTAAAGGGCAAATCTAGGGGCACTTGGATGGCTCAATTGATTAAGCGTCTGACCAGCTCAGGTCATGATCTCAGTTTGTGGGGTCGGGCCACACATTGGGCTCTGTGCTGACAGCTCAGAGCCTGGAGCCTGTTTCGGATTCTGTCTCCCCCTCTCTCTTCCCCTTCCCCGCTTGCACTGTCTCTCTCTTTCTCAAAAAGAAAATAGGGGCGCCTGGGTGGCTAAGTCGGTTAAGCGTCTGATTTTGGCTCAGGTCATGATCTCACTGCTTGTGAGTTCGAGCCCCGCGTCGGGCTCTGTGCTGACAGCTCAGAGCCTGGAGCCTGCTTTGGATTCTGATTTTCCCTTTCCTGCTCACACTCTGTCTCTTTCTCTCAAAAAGAAATAAGCTTAAAAAAAAGAAAGGGCAAATCTAAAACCTCAGTAAAGTCCTCAGGACAAATAATGTCACCATGTCTCACCATCTCAACGGCTAGCCCTGGTAAACACCACCATCTCTAAATTACCAACAGATTGCTACCAGATCTTGCTTCTATGCTAACCCCCTTCAGTATATTGTCGACAGGGCTGAAAGAGTGATCTTTTACAAATTAAATCATATTATGTCCTGCTGAGACTCCAAACCCTCAGTGGGTTCTTAATCTCACGCAGAGTATAAAGTCTTTACAATGCCCAGTAAAGGCCCAGAGTGACCTGCCCCGGTGCCCCTGCTCTGTAACCGTTCTTAGACTTTTCCTCCAGCTCCATCCACACCAGACTCACTGCTGTTTTCTAAACAGCTCAGGAGGCTTCTGCCTTAGAACTGTAGCTCTAGTTCTGCTGGAACATTCTTCCTACAGGTTACTATGTCTAACTTACTCATGTAAGTTACTTACTCGAGTCTTTGCTCAATCCTCACCTTCTTAATGAGGCTACTGTGAGCAACCTGCTCTGTCACCTTACTCTGCCCACCCCTGCTTTGTTTTCCTTGTGTCCCATAGCATTTATCATCTCCTAACATACCATAGACCTGATTTATTGTCTTCACTTATAGTTTGTTCTCTCTGCTAGAATGTAACACCCAGAAGCACAAAAATTCCTCCAACCTTGGTGTATTTTTTTTTCTTATCTAAACTAGTGCTACATTATAGAGGCTCAGTATTTTTTTGAATAAATGAACCAGTCTAAGTGAAATTTCTTAATGATATAAAATAAGCTCCTGTCATATTGTTTTTCATTAGCTGGTATGTCTCGTTATAGTATTTAGCATATATAAATAATTTCTATGAGAGAGGTAGCCTCTGCCTCTGGGACTGAACTTTGCTGAGGAGCATTTAAATTTTATTCCTCATGCTCATGTCCCTATCTCTCCCATGCCTACTCCCTATGCCCCCCACCCCCCACCTATATAGAGAGAAAGAAAAATGAGATAGCAACAGACAGGAAAGGAAAACACTATTAATTCAGTGTTTATATTGTACTGGTTAGTTGAATATGTAAATTTATGGTGAGACCAAAGGTCAAGAAGATTAGAAAGAAATACCATAAGTAGACATAATCGTGAAAGCTTAATGTTCACCAGAAAACTTTTACCTTGTGTAAGAGAAGTAATTTGATTGGCTCATCTTAGTCAAAACAATGGATTTTCTTGTCTATTTGTCTAGTTATTGGTGTGCTGTTTTTCTACTCTTTAAACCCTTTTCTCCTATAGTGTAAATCATTTTTTACTATATTTTAAAATGATGTGGTTGGCAGTGGGAAGGGAAGGGAAAATGCATTGTTAAAGAGACTACATTCTTCAGCCAAGGTGGCCTGGGTTCTAATCTCAAGCTTTGCTACCAAGGATGCAAAGTGATCTACAGTTTTCCACCTTACTTTTCACATTTGTGAAATGGAGATAATAATAGTATATGCCTGATGGAGTTGTTTGGAGGAATAGCTCCTCACAGCACACAGTGCCTGTTACACAGTATTCTCTCTGTAAGTAGCTATTTTTATAGAACAATGGTGTGTTTTCTGAAAAGAAAATGTATAATTTGAAATTATTTTTTTACATTTTTTATAAAATGTAATGTTCTACATTTTGTTTTACCAAAACACATTGTGTTTTTACATTTTCATAAAACGACAATACTCACTGAATCATGGAGGTGCATTTTCATTACTATTACTTAAAAAAAAAAAAAAACCTCTTTATGGGGTCGTTTGAATTTTTAAATTCCTATACTAGAAAATTTATAATTTGAGATACGAGGTTTAGAGAGAGATGCTGCAGACAGTGGTGTTCTGTACAAGGGGTAAAGTAATTCTCCCTTTAGCTTTCCAAGTTCTCAGCTGAGACCCTTGTAATAAAAGATTAGCAAGAGAATAAGCCCAGATGTTTAATAACATATATCCTCATGTATACATGGGAGATACCCAGGGAAAAATTAATAACTTTCAGAGGTGGCTCAAGCTCAGATACCATTTTCAGCTAAAGAGAAAAGGAAGAAAGGTGAGGGGGAGACTAATTGTGGGGAGGTTACCTGGAAAAGCAGTGTAATGAAGTGTAAGATTTGTTACGCAGATTTATGCCTGCATCTTCTCCATTGATAAGGGTCTATCTAAAGTTGTCTCAGGAATAACATTTGTCCTTCCTGGTAGAGAGGGAGGGAGGATACTTTTGTAAATTTCTGTCATGCTTTTAGGCAAATACAGGGAGAGCAGAGAGCTTTTCTTTTATCTGCTTCTTCTCAATTGCTTTCAATTCAAAATAATCCTTATGCCAAGGTGGTGTGTTTTGGAATGGCGTTTTGGAATGGCGTCTCCGGCTACCCTTCAGTAGGAACTTCCCTGCGTAGCTCTTGAGCTCCACTGCCAAGAACTGTGAAGGATTTGACATTTTATCTCACTTGTAAGCCAACAAGTAGCCTGTCACAGTTTCATAGAAGTTGACAGATGCATGAGATTCCTCTGTCAGAGACAAAGGATTTTATTACTCAGAGCACAACAGGCGGAGCTTCAGGCTGCCATAGATTCCTCTTGCTCCCAAGTCTCTCAGTGCCCCGGGGAGCTGCTAGGCCGGTGCTGTGCAAGCAGTTAGTTTGTATCAGAATGGAGGAACTCCCAAGTTTAGGAATTTCTTGCTAGCAAACCTACCCAAACTATGCCGGGGGAGGGAGAGATTATCTTTGTTAGTCTGCAACAAATATCTCTACCCTTGAGGGAAATACTATCCCAGTCTTTGAAAGTAGATTTGTAGCAATGCAACAGAGCCATGGAGATTTGATTCCTGATATACACAAATGCAACACAAATGTAGTCTATTATGATGAAAAAAAATGCACAAAAATTCTGACCAGAGATTTAGACTAACATTGTAAATGTAAAACACTCAATCCTTTCTGAGCATTTTTTTGGGGGTATGTAGTTAATTGTTTAGAATCAAACTTTGCTATGATTTGTTTTACTTTGTAATGCATTATCACTTGATGCTTTAATAGTCATGTTTTTCCTCTTACCAAGTAGGTTTTATCATCTCTCTATATTTATTATGCCAATAATTTAACCTTATTGTCTAAAGTATTTCTTAATGTGTTAGAGGAACTAAAACATTTTCTCAAGAGTGGCCTGTATGTTGCCAATCTTCCTTTCTCTCTGCCTCTTCCTGATAAAATTAAATTTCACAAGGTACAATATATTTCTTCTCTGTCGTGGAGCAGGACTATTGTTTCTCAGCTTTGCATGGTAGTTTTCCTCTATTAATATTTATCTAAAGTTTCCTCTCCACCCCCACATCCTTAAAATGTTAAGATACATTTTAGCGGTTGTCACATTCCTCAGAGATTATTATCATTCTGACCTTTTTCTTCGTTTTTAAGCTAAAGCTTCTGATGTCCTGTTCTTTCGGTGTATATGTGTGCTTTTCTTAAAACCAGAGCTACAAAATTCATTTGCGTTCCAGAGAAAAGCAGAACTATCGAGTACTGTTACTTAATACCTTAAAGTAACTTTTTTTCACCATGTGATAAAAACCAAGCTGTTGCCCTAGATGCATATTATTGGGGGGCACATCAGAAGAGTTTGCCTAGAGGTTGAGTCATTGGTAGAGTTCCCAGAAAATATACAGGCCACCCTGTGTATTAACGTATAAACAATGAATAATGTTTCAGTGTAAGTGTATATCTCGTGTGATATTTGGGACTTGCGTACATTTTTAAAAACCATTGTTTATTTGAAAATGAAATTTAACTGAACATCCTGTGTTTTTATTTGCTAAATCTGGCAACTCTATTCGCCATTTCTGTATCAAACAAATTACAAATAACCTTTTGGTAAAACTTCTCATAAAGTGGATTTTAGCTCAGAAGCCCTCCCCCTGGGGCAGAGATGAGGTTTCAAAGTTTTGATGATGTGACGTCAATATTACGCAAAAATAAATGTGAGTAGCTGAAAGTTTGGAAATTCACAATTGTATATTTGGAAGCCCAGCTCAAAACAGTAGACGAGTAGGTTAAAAGAAGCCATGGACTGGAGGGTTTAGAGGTTCTCAGAAAAAACGAAACTTGAAACTGGAGAGCCTTGCCAAAATACAGTGTAAGTTACCGGAGCAAAGCCTTCTCTGCAGTTCGGTGAGGAGCGAGCGCGAGACCTGAGAGAGCCAATAAGAGCCGAGCAAGAGGGGGGCTGGGTGCGTGAAGCCAATCAGAGATGAGATGGGTGGGATTAGAGTCCTTCAAGGCGGGAGCTTCGGTACCTGGGCCTCGAAGGGCCGGCATCAGCCAATCGGAACCGGGAAGGGCGGGGTTCGACTCCGGAAAGGGGCGGTCGCAGGGAAGTAAACCCCAAGACTAGCGCGTCTTTCTGTCTCACCTGCATCTGCATCTGCCGTGCACCTGCATCGGGTCCTCCGTCTTTTTTTCCAGTTGGGCCGACGCTGACTCGAGGGCTGACAGGGGACGCTTATTCAGCTCGTCATGGCCTACCCTGGATACGGAGGAGCGGTGAGTCCTGGCCGATTCTCAGCAGCCTCCGCCCCCGCGGGCGGTGCCAGCCTGCGTGGTCCAGCTTCTGTCTCTGCTTCGCGTGACTGGTTTCTCGTACTCAGTTGGGCTGAGACTGCGCGTGCTGGAAGCTGGGGTCAGGGCGGAGGGAAGAGCCACAGGTTTTCTGGTCCCTGGGGAACCAGGGATGTGCTGTGCTTTTAGAAATTTCCTTCTTGGTTTAGAGGAACAAAAGCGCCCTTTTCTTGTTCCAGTAATATGTTGTGGTCGACCCACACCTTCCTCCGTTTTGCTACACGTCCTCTTTCCGAATTTTTGACCACTTCTTGTTTTCTGCCCTTTAAGTTGCTTGTGAATAAATAAGATATGCTAAAAGTATCCTAATTTTTACTTTCTACCAAGGGCAATCTGTTCTAGAGTTTTTGGGGGAGGTGATCAGGGTTAGGTTACTCTTTCTTACATAATTTTATCCTTAATCACCTTTGAGAGTTGGAAGTTGTAATTTGTGGTTATATACTCTTTTTTTTAATTCCTACATTTGGCCTGTCTTTTATTGGTCTCCTTTCTTCTTTTCAAGGGAGCACCTTTTTTAAAAAAAATCTCATCTTTTTTTTGTTTGTTTTTAATCCATTATATTCTTTTAACATTTACTGTTTACTTTGTTATACTTAGTTGCTTCATGATTTAGTCATGCATTTCCTGGAGTTACAAGTGCATTTCCTGAGTTCCAGTACTTTCTCCATACCTTTACCCTTTACACATCCAGTGATGTAGCTCTTTAAACTACTGGTAGTCTCCTACCTTTTGACTCCTCCTCCCGGCCCCAACTTAGAATTTTTTTTTTTTTCTTTTTGCCTTCTGGCAGTCTCTATTCAACCTTCCAGGTCGCAGGTCAAGATTTTTGTTCAAAATGGAATAATGAACAATCTTGATACTTCGTTCTCCTCCAGACTCATAAAAATGCTCAGTAAAATCCCTTTCTAAGGTGTTAAAAATGTATACCAGTGCCAGAGTGAAAAAAGTAGAGACAAACCGTATCATAGCAGGAAACAAACATCAGACTCTACATTTGAACCATGGTTCTCTTCTTACTAGTTATTTGACTTTAACCAATTTAGGAAAACTCTTGAAATTTTAGGTCCTCAACTGCACTCTACTTCATAAAGTTTTTGGAAAATCAGATCACATACTGGGAAGTATTTAGTACCTGAGCTATAAAAAGCTGTCAGTATATATTAGCTGTGCTTTATTATTGTTGGTATTCTTATTGCTTATTATTAATAGTTTGAAGACTGTTGTTGGAATTATCACTGTATCTGTTTATTGGTGTTTTTAAAAATTTTTTTTAAGTGTATTTATTTATGAGAGATAGAAAACAGCACGAGTGGGAGAGGGGCAGAGAGCGAGGGAGACACAGAATCTGTAGGAAGCTCCAGGCTCTGAGCTGTCAGCACAGAGCCCAACGCGGGGCCTGAACTCACAGACTGTGAGATCATGACCTGAGCTGAAGTCGGACGGACACTTACCCAACAGAGCCACCCAGGTGCCCCTATTGGTGTCTTTAAAAAAAAAAAAAAAGAAGTATTTTCTGGTGGAGAGGATGTTTGCACCTTATGCAGTTTCCCATGACTAGTTCACAATTTCGTTGTATTACCATGTATTTTTCTAAGTATGTGTCCAAGGTGTACTACTTCTACGTTTGACGGTAGGTGAAATTTTCTTGTATTTCTTTGCTTTTTGTTTATTTCAGGGATGTTGACGGTAAACACATAAATTGTGCTTCATATTCATCTGTTAAATTCTTACAGGCTAGAGAGTTCTTTTTTCTGTTACACTTATTTGATACTGGATAACATGTGAGTGAACTGAATTATGTCCTAATGCAGGACAGCTAGGATTTTGTAGCTAACAGCTTTTGTGATAGGGAATTTGGTTACTTTTTAGTAACTTTTTCTATCCTTGCTTTTCAGTAGACTCCTCATAAATATTTTTTTTTAAACCAACTTTAGTGGATAACAGATAGTGTCTGTATTTGTAATCTTAACCTTTTTTACTCTTGCAGTTTGGGAATTTTAGCGGTCAGATGCCAGGAATGCCGATGCAAATGGGACAACCAGTGCCAGGAACAGGGCCAAACCTGTTCCCTGGTGGATACCCAGCATATTCTGATAGTTACTCCTCAGGAGACCCCATATGGACATACTTCACCGCCGTTGCTGGACAGGTAAGATGCTAAATATATTGCACAGATATCGGGGGGGGGTAATTTTTTTTTAATGTTTATTTTTGAGAGAGAGAGAGCATGCACATGCGAGAGAGCGGGAGAGCGGGGGAGGGACAAAGAGAGAGGGAGACACGGAACTCAAGGCATGCTCCAGGCTCTGAGCCCTCAGCACAGAGCCCGATGCAGTGCTCAAACCCACAACCCATGCAGTGAGATCATGACCTGAGCCGAAGTCAGACCCTTAATCAGCTGAGCCACCCAGGTGCCCCACAGATAGCAGTTTTAAAAAGCGCTCGCTCTTTAAAAGAAATGTCAGCTCTACTACTTAGTGTGACATTTTAAATGTATATGAGATTTGTGTTTAAACTTACCCAGATTAATTTTTCTCTTGAGATCAGAGATGAAAGTAGTCATAATTATTTCATTTTTAAAACCTCTGTTAGTATGATACCTGACACATTGTTCATTTCACCAAAAGAGGAAACCGTGTGGTGCGTGGTGACTGAGCCAAAGAGAATTGGAGGAGAGAGGTCTACATGTAAATCTCCTCGAGGAAGCTGGGGTAGAGTGTTGAGAAGGAGACTGAAATTTTGAATAGTTTGGGAGAGACTTGAAGGTAAAGCAAATTGGAAGTATAAAGAAAACATGGCAGAAGGAGGTTCAAATACCAGATTAATGAGAAGAGACAGATTCACACTTGAGTCTTAGTCACAGTCCATATCTCTTCTTTTATACTTATTGATGAAAACTTATGGAGTATTTAGAATTTCACAGAACTTCGATAACACTTTTCATTCATTATTCATTGGCTTGAGCATTCACTATGCTTGGCTGGAAATAGAGGATACACACAGAACTGTTATATGTGGCAGACACTTTGTTTTCGTGACCCCAGTTCCATTCACAACCTCTTTTTCCCTTCTGTGGTAGTATTTGGAAAAGCCCTAATGCTGTCCGCACACCTCTGTAATTAGTAAAGGTAGCCGCGTGCCATAGGACTGGCCCTTGACATTAGGTGCAGTTTCTTTAGGACATTTTCCTTTTCTAAGTGAGAAAATCCCTCCTGGGAACTAGTGTTGGCCCTTTTTGCTCCTTAATTCTTCCTGCTAGAAAGGGAACTTGAAGTAGGGAGGCACGGCCGTCATCTTGGTACCTTGAGTCAACAAGCTTGGGATAAAGGCCCCTTGGATAGAACGTGTGGAAAAATGTAAAGAGATTGATGGCATTACAAAGGCTGCCTTACAGTCCTCTTCTGCCAAACTTCTTATGTAAAGCAATTAACCCATATTGGTTTAAATCTCTTTGGTAGTATTTTCTATTGTTTGCAGCTAACTGTAACGCTAACTGTTACATTATACCATTCTGATCTGCAGAGAACTCTTAAGTAGTATAATGCTGGGAATAAGTCTGTTATCTATAACTGACTAGATATTAAATCTATCGTATAAAGTTATAACTTAAAACATAGGAACTGGGGCATATATGTTTAGAGACTTTTATTTGACCTCTAAACTCTTTCAGTGTTAAAATTGTCAACAATAATTTGCTATGTTTGTACTGTTCTTAGCTTCACTCTATTCAAAAAGGGTTAACAAAGATTAAAATAATTTTTATACTCCTTAACCCAAGTTTATAATGACTTTTTCTGTGTCTTTTGAAGCTACTACTTTTCAACTTTGCTTCCTCTGTAATCTTTGTTCTTTCCCTATGAAAGAATTTCCATACTCTTCAAGGTCCCTTCTATGTCTCTGAAAATATAGAATTCAGAAAAAGGTCTTCTGTACACTAGGTGGACGTCTCTGTGAAGTGTTATAGAAGCTCATAATTGAACAGAAATTATCATCAGACCACATAGGACTGATTTCCTTCATTTTAATCGGATTGGTCAAGGTTTTTAGTAAATGCAAATTCGTTGTGTTTGAGCCTGTTGTTTACACAGTGCATTATTTTTTATAAATGAGAAAACGTTCGAGCCTGTTGTTTACACAGTGTATTATTTTTTATAAATGAGAAAAATTGATGAAGCTTAGTAATTCTCATTAATTTCAGTCTCAGGTAGAGCATCATTTTCCCACTTAAGAAAAGTGAAAGATAAAGGTAATTTATAACCATATTATCTTAAGTGTACTATAAGATAGAAGACATTTTTAAATAAAAAATGAGAGAAAAGTCATTTCCTACCTTTGCTTATGTTTAATAATTTGTAAAAGATTGTCTTTTAGAATTTACCGTGCAATAATTGACAATGACCTGGGCTCTGTGCCGTCATTTCATGGAGATACTGTTGACAGCGGCAGCTGTAGGCTTCATCGATTGTTTTCGTTCGTTCGTTTGGTGTTGTTTGCTGATTGCTTCTCCGATCATGTTAGAAGTGCATGCATAGTTTTTCAAAGTCTTGAAATTTAACAATGATTTGCTCTAATAGGGAGGGAAGCAATTGTTTAAATAAAAATTCCTTCTAAGGTCTGTATCTTCGGAGGAAAAATAGCCTAACCTAGCCTTGATTCTAAACAAATGGCGATTTTTAAAAGAGTAATTCTCTTATTGCAGAATTTAAAGTGTTATAAGCAAAATCTCGAAACTGCATGGCAGAGAAAGGAACACTGAGATAGATACCTTTATAGGCACACGGATGATCCGTTGGAACAAATGCTTTTCATTTCTGTTAGAACTACTGGAATTTCTTCCTTTCTTGAAATTTTTGTTATAAAGAATTCCCTGCTAAAGATCCGTGAGGATATGAATGTTTATAATATTTCTTAGAAGTGCTTTGTGTAAATGTTCCTCATTTCTTGGGTCTTTTATAAAAACGAACTCTAACAAAGTTCGTGTTTTAAATTTCCCTCCCTGCTTTTTCAGAGCTAATTTTTTGCATTTATGACAAATGTTTATGGTGCTTCCAAGTAAATTGCTGTTTATATTTTTATAGAAAATAGGGTGAGGTACTGAAACATAATGAAAATATTCAACCTGTTTTAGTTCCATTGTGATTTCTTGTTTGTGTTCAAAAAAATTTTAACTTCCCATAATAAGTTCAAACAAGAATGTTTGGGCAATAATCAGAAGAATAGCAACGAGATGCCAGACGACTGGGGGCAATGGTTTGGCGGGGAGGAAGGGATTCTCTCCTCCCGGTTACAGCTTCAGTGTCCCTCAGAAATAATCCCCCTATGAAAGGGGCAGTAGGGAATATGTCTGAGACTGTTCTGAACACATTTTTATCGTTTTTCTGTTTTAGGTAGAGGTAAGATGACTCTCACAAGATACTATTATAGGTCAGAGTGATTACGTTGTTCTCAGAGTAGAGAAAATAGATCGTATTTGAAATGCTTAAGAATTAATAGAATATAATTTGTGGAAAAAATATCTATTTTGCATGCTCTTCCGTAATATGCCTTCGTTGTCAATACTTATTAATTTTGTCTCTATTAATTTTGTAGTCGATAATAATGTTTTAAAGAATGCACGTCTGTCGATTGGCCTAGAGCAGCCAGTCAGCACTTTAATATGATTTTATACAGCTGTGCATTAAATCAGATTATAATTATTTTTTTAACAGGATGGCGAAGTGGATGCTGAGGAACTTCAGAAGTGTTTGACACAGTCTGGAATCAGTGGAACTTACTCTCGTGAGATCTCCCCCAGCCCCACATTTAAAATATTAGAAAAAAAAGCAACAACATCTTTTTATCACAGATATACATGCCCGTAATTTAAAGAGTCAAATAATTATATAAAAATTATTGTGAAAGTAACTGTTCCTTGTGTTCCTTGTGCATAACTGTCTCCCTGACGTTAACCACTCCTAGAGGAACGCTCATTCAGCTTTTTCAGCTGACTTTTGAAGTTGCTGCCAGATCTCAAAATAACATACTTTTATCACTATAGATTTTCAGGGTTTTGTTTTTTTTAAAGTTTATTTATTTAGAGAGAGAGAGCGAGCAGGGGAGGGACAGAGAGAGGGAGAGAGAATCCCAAGAAGGCTCCATGCTGTCAGTGCAGAGCCTGATTCAGGGCTCGATCTCACCAACCATGAGACCATGACCTGAGCTGAAATCAAGGGTCAGACACTCAACCAACTGGGCCATCTAAGTGCTCCCCTAAGTGCTTTTAATTCTGCTATCATATTCTTAAAATCTAAGAGCTTCTCTTCTTTTTTCATGTATGTGAGGTCTTCTCTTATCTTTCTGAAACTGTGAATGCATTTTTCAAAGTTTATTTCTTCTTTCGTAAACTGTGTTTTCTCCCAACTTTTTTTTTCCAGTTTATTTGTTTGGTTGTCTTTCATGGTAGATGCCTTTATTAGATCTGCTGATCCTTGGTCGTACATATTTAACTAAAATGTAGGTGAAAATCTCTCTGGTGATGGTTTGGTGTTGCCTGTAGACTTGAATGTGTGATGGTCTGGTGGGGCAGTTTGTCATGCAACAATGACTATCAGTGTATTTAGAGATTTCCTTCTGGGCTGGTCTTTTGGTAGGAAAGGATGACAGAGGACCCAGCAGGGTCGTCAGTCTTTGATAAACTTGGCAGCCATCTACTGATCTGAGGCAAGAAGGGGATTTGGGGCTCTGAATGCTCCTTGAGTAGGTATGCAGTTGATTCTTCTGTTTTTATCTCTGCCTTCACACCCATTTTCAGACATACTAGCAATTCTTAAATGTTTGGGATCTTTCCCAGGATAACTAGGCTGCTTCTCTGCTTTCTCTTTGTCGTGTGTTTAGGAAGCCACTTTTTCAATCTAGGGTTAAGATTAGGGTGAGGGTTAGGGTTAGGGTCAGGGTTAGTGTTAGGGTATGTGCCTAGTATCGTATAGTCAAGAGACCTCTCCAGATGGTTAGGGGTAAGGCATGGGGCTCGGGTTCAGGTATGCCTAGTCTCCTCGAATTAGAGATCTCTCCAGAATATAAACCCCAGGATTTTGCTATGATTAGAATAGACATTTCTGACATCAATGGAGCTAAGGCAAGGAGGGGATTTGGTGCTCTAAATATTCCATAAATAGACATTCAATTGGTCCTTCTGTTTTTATCTCTACCTTTACACCCATTTTCAGAAATACTACTAATTCATAAATGTTTGTGGAGGCCTCTCCAGGATAACTAGACTGCTTCTAAGCTTTTCTTACATGTTCTGAAGCCCTTCTCAGATCAAGGCTTAGGGCTAGCGTTGGGGTTGGGATAAGGACTGGGGTTAGGGTTAGGGTCAGGGTTAGTGCTGGTGTGTGTTCCTGGTGTTTTGCAGTTCAGAGACATCTCCAGAGGGTGGCAGTTAGGGTTTGTTTTAGAGTTAGTGTCTACAGTTAGAGGTTCTGGGTTGCAGATTAGGGGTTCTAATATGTTCCTGGTGTCCTGCAGTTCAGAGATCCCTCCACAGTATAAATACCAAGAGTAAGAATCGACTTTGCAGCCATCCTTGAGCTGAGGCAGGGAGAGGGTTTGGGGGCTCTAAATGCCCTTTAAGTAGATATTTAATTCGTCCTTAACATTTTTATCTCTACCTTAACAACCACTTTCAGAAATCCTACCAATTCTTAAATGTTCAAGGGCCTCTCCAGGACAAGTACTATGCTTCTCAGCTTTTCTTACCTTGTGTTCAAAAGCCACTGTCTCTGATCTGAGGTTACAGTTAGGATTTGGGTTGGGGTTAGGGATAATGTTAGCGTATATGCCTGTTATCATGGAGTTGAGAGGCCTTTCCAGAGGGTTAGGGTTAGGGATAGTCTTAGGATGAAGGTTAGGGTTAGGGTTAGAGGTTAGAGATTGTGTTAGTTGTGAAAGGTTTGGGTCGATGCTTTGACTCTTTCAGTTAAGAGACCACGAGAGAGAATAAAACCCCACACTTCTTCCTGGGTGAGAATAGACATGCAAACCTTATATACTGCAGAGGTATGGATGGGATGTGGGGCATTAATACGCATTAAATGATTTTCAGTTTGTCTTTCTGTTTTATTTGTAATTTCACACTCATTTTCAGAAATGCTACCAATTTTTAAATGTTTGGGGTCTTCCTTATGGTAAGTATGATGCTTCACAGCTTTTCTTACATGTTTAGAAAGTGACTCTCTCAGATCTAGGGTTAGCATTCAGGTTAGGGGAGTGTTAGGGTTAGGGTCAGGGTCAGTTTTAGGCAGTGTGCCTAGTTTCCTACAATTCAGAGACCTCTGCAGACAATAAACGCACAGACTTTTGCTGGGGTGATAATAGACGTGGCAGCTATCTGCCCATACGAGGCAAGGAGGGGGTTTGGGTCTCTGAATACTCTTTAAAATAGACATTCACTCGGTCTTTCTGTTTTTGTCTCTCCCTTCACATACCAATTCTTAAATGTTTGGGGTCTTCTCCAAGATAGCTAGGCTGCTTCTCTCAGCTTTTTGCGTCATGTGTTTAAAAGGTGCTTTCTCAGATCTAGGGTGATTGCATTAGGTTTAGGGTTACTGTTACTGTATTTGCCTTGTATCCTGGAGTTCAGTGACCTCTCCAGAGGGTTTGGGTTAGGGATAGTCTTAGGGTGAGGCTTAGGGTTACAGGTTAGAGGTTAGTTTTGAACGCTTTGGGTATGTGCCTGGTATCCTGCTGTTGAGAGATCTCTCCCAAAAGTAAATCCCTGGACTTCTGCTGGGGTGGGAATAGACACAGTAGCCTGTACCGCTGAGGCAAGGGGGGGGTTTGGGGCTCTAAATACTCTTTAAATAAATATTCAATTGATCCTTCTGTTTTTATTTCTACCTTTGCCTCCATTTTCAGAAATACTGCCAATTCTTAAATATTTGGGGTCTTCTCATGGAAGCAGCTAGGCTCCCTCTCAACTTTTTTTTTTTTAATTAGAAAAACTGTGTTTAGAAAGCCCCTTTCTCATCTCTAGGGTTAAGGTTGGAGTCAGGATTAGTGTTAGGGCTAGGGGTTGTAGGTTACTGGTTAGTGGTTAAGATGAGAGTTAGGATTAGGGTTAATGTCAGGGTGTGTCCCTGATGTCTACCATTCAGAGACCTCTCCAGTAGATTAGTGTTCGGGTTAATGTTAGGGTGAATGTTACTATCAGGGTTGGGGGTTATTGGTTATTGTTTATTGATTAGGGCTTCGAATATGTGCCTGGCATCCTGAAGTTCAAAAACCTCTCTAGACAATAAATCCCCAAACTTATGCTGGTGTGAGCATAGACATGACATCCCTATGGAACTGAGGCAAGGAGGAAATTTGCAGTTCTAAATCCTCTTTAAATAAATAATCAATTGGTTCTTCTGTTTTTGTTTCTATCTTCACATTCATATTTAGAAATACTACAAATTCTTAAATTTGGGGGTTCTTCTCCAGGATAACAGGGCTGCTTCTCAGCTTTTGTTACCATGTGTTCGGGAAGCCACTTTCTCCTGTCTAGGGTTAGTTTTAGGGTTAGTGTTCTAGGGAAGATTAGGATTAGTGCTAGTATTAGGGGTTAAGGGTTAGGATTATTGTTAGGGTATATGACTGTTATCTTGTTGTACAGAGGCCTCTCCAGAGGGTTAGTGTTAGAGTTAGAGTCAATGTTAGTATCAGGGTTAGAGGATAGGGGTTACCGGTCATTGGTTAGTGGTTAAGGCTTCGGAGACGTGCCTAATATCCTGAAATTTGAAGAACTCTCCAGTCAGTAAATCTCCAGACTTCTGCTGATGTGAGAATAGACATGGTTCTCCATCTGTGAAGCTTAGGCCAGGAGGGATTTGGGGGCTCTAGATACTTTTTAAATAGATATTCAATTGGTTCTTCTGTTTTTATCTCGACCTTCATACTCATATTTAGAAATACTACCAGTTCTTAAATGTGTGGGATCTTCTCCTGGATAACTAGGCTCCTTTTCAGCTTTTCTTATTGTGTGTTCATGAAGTCACTTTCTCAGATGTAGGTTAGTTAACTTCCATCCATCTTACTACTTTTACAATTCTTTTCTTTGTTTTCTCTCATTCTCTTTTTTCTAATGGTTTATGACTTCAGAAAATTTAATATTTTGCTCATTCTAATGGTGTATTAAAAATCTGTGAACTTTTCCTAAAAATTGTTCTCTATTCTTTGTCGAAAATACTTAATCTAATATACACATATATTCAATCCTAATTTATGATTGAAGGTATGCTTATATGAAGACTCAGTTCTTGCTATTTGTTATCATCAGTTGAGATTCTCCCATGTAGTGGATGTGTGCCATGTTAACTGGGAAGCAAAACATACCATTTGCTTGACAGAATGATGGACTGTCATCCGGAGGTTCTCATGGAAACTTTGCCACTCTCCTTCTTCCCACTGGAACAGGATTTGAAGGAGCACCAGTCTCCAGTCTTGACTCTTCCCCTTACTAGCTCTGTGAACTTGGGAAACTTTATTGTTCTGGACCTCCGTTTCTTCCTTTGTAAATTGGGACTATAATAACATTTATATGTTTATGTGAGATCACAAAATCATACTACCTGGCTGATAGTGAATACTCATTGAGTGTCTGTTGAATTTTCCATCTGGAAATATTATAAGCACCTGTTCTAGCACTGACACCAAATTAAACATTTAAGGAAAATCAGCTATTTTAACTTGTAGAATGTTTTATGATTTTTTTCTTACTAGGGCTAAAATTTGGCTGAAATATTTTTTCTTATAAAAATTTCAAAATAAGCTGTCAAATAACAAAATAAGATAACTTAGTTTTAAGCATTTTTATTTATTCTTTCATTCATTTTAAGGAGCTACTAGTAAGAACTTGGTAGGCTTACCGAAACTGTACTGACGTATTTCTTTTATCAAGACTGATATAATGAGTCCTGAGGTAAATCAGCACACTAATTCAATATAATCGTAATAAGGATCAGAAAACTTCTACCGAATGAGTCTTCAGTTATAGTTGTATAAATATGAAAGTGTTAATGTTTCTAATAACCCATGATATTAAGATAGTTTATATTTATTTTTTCTTCCTTTTCGCTTGCCCAGAGGAAAACCGCCGCTTCAGATCAGAAGCTCATATTTTTACTTGACCGATTGCAGTAAACTAGCAAATGATTTACTTACATCCGGTTGATTTTACTTTACTCTGCAGTCTGTTTAATGTAAATGAATGTTTCTGGAATGGAAATTTTAGATACGCCCTTCTGCTCTGTAAAATTCTTCAGTGACTTCCATTGGTCTAAATCTTTAGAGTGGCATTCAAGACGTTCATGATCTGACCCTCATCTCCCTCTCAGATATCATCACAGGCCAGTCCTTCACCCTAAGCTTTAATCAAATCTCTAAATCTTTTTAAGTTTTATGTTCTCAATATATGTCAAACTTTTACTGAAAAACCTTCTTGTCGTTTGTGTTAGGAAAATTGAAGCCCTCCTTTCCCCTGTGACAGTAATTTTCAGTTATTTTATAATTGTTTATCTAACTACCCAAATCCCCTTACTAGATTGAGTAGTTTGAAGTAGTAGTAAATTTTGTCTTTTTTTTTTTTTTTTTTTTTTTTTTTTTACTATGGATGCATCAACATTCAAAGTTTGTTGATAGACATGACTGTGTATTCTTGGCAATGTTCAAACATTTTGTTTTATAAAATAGTAATTGTCATAATTTTACATAGATAAAATTGGGCATGCTCCAATTCAAATAATAAATATGTTTTACAGCCTTCAGTTTGGAAACCTGCAGAATTATGATCGCCATGTTGGATGTATCCTTGAATAAAAATAGAAAATACTAGAATATGGAATAATTGCTTTCCGAATATAACTAAGCAATTTTTGGCTATAGATGACCACAGTAAATTAGAGACTTTAAAAATACTTTTTAAGATTCTGTTTGAATTCCATGCTCTTCATTTTTATGCAGAAATCTATTCATATGCTGAATTTGGCTAACTCACAGAAGCATACTAACAGTTTTTTAATGATTTGCAGCTTTGGGTCAAGTAAATTCTCTTTGGTATCAAATTTTATTTTCATTAATAAAACTATCAGAGAGATTACACAGGAAAAATGGGATTTAATGAATTCAAAGAACTTTGGGCTGCTCTTACTGCCTGGAAGCAAAACTTCGTGACTATTGATCAAGACCAAAGCGGCACAGTGGAACATCATGAACTGAATCAAGCCATTGCTGCTATGGGTGAGAATATTAAAATTCTTTAGAATCTATCCAGATCATTGTTCTTTGATGAAATGAATCTTAACTGTTTCAATTTGTTAAGTAATAATGGAATATATTATTTCACCAGCTGTTGCCCAGTTTGATTTGAAGATTGTAGATGAATTCTGACTGAAGACTTTTAACAAAACCATTTTATCTATGATTTTTTTCGAAAGATGATCTTTTATACATTCTGGTTGATAAAACAATTTCTGAATTTTCTCTGTTAACTATATTAAAATGCGTTCGTCTAATTGTTGGTAACAACCATTTATATTATTTTTTTTTGTAATTTGTTGAGATCTCTAATATTTATTTATTTATTTTTGCCAGTTTTTTTGAAGTATAATTAATATGCAGTGTTATTAATTTCAGGCATGCAACATTTCTATTCTTTGCATATTAGGTGCTCAGCAATTCTATACTGAGCCATATACTCAGTATAGTGGTTCTCACCACAAGTATATACCTGTCACCATAAAATGCATATTATGATCTTATTGACTGTATTTCTTATGCCGTATTTTTCAGGGTGACTTAATTATTTTGTTTTAATGTTTTTTAATGCTTATTTATTTTTGAGAGAGAGAGAGAGCAAGCAGTTCTATAGTATATCTTGAAATCTGAAATTGTGATACCTCCCACTTTATTCTTCTTTCTCAGGATTACTTTGGCTGGGGTCTTTTTTAGTTCCATATGAATTTTAGTATAATTTGTTTTAGTTTTGTGATAAAATGCCACTGATATTTTATAGGGGTTGCACTGAATGTATAGATTGCTTTGAGTAATAGGGGCATTTCAACAATATTGCTTTTTCCACGCCCTGAGCATGGAATAGGCTTCATTTGTGGTAAGATCTCTAATTTGGTAGCCAAGGCTTATCTCAGTATATTCCTGGTTTCCATATTATACTCCAGCTTTTCAGCAGTAAAGACCATATTCGTTTTCTTATGTAGTTAGTGTACACAGACAGTATACAACAAAATGGAAAGTCTGCATTTTAGAGTATTTTTAAATAATGTAACTTTATTTTTAGCCTATCTTTGGTAAGCTGAGGTTCTCAGTCTACCTTCTTTCCAAAGCGGTAATATAAAATGGTGTTTAACCTGCTTTTACAGTTCATGCCATTTTAAGTGGTTTTCCTAATTGTGCTTACCCTTGTGATTTGTTTTACACTCATTTCTAAACAGAATACATTAGTAAGAAAATTAACCTTTTGAAATTTAAAATCTGAGCCCAGTGCAGATTATCTCAAGTTCCAATTTAAAGAAGCTAAAGCTAGTGATTTGTTTTGTTTTGTAAGTAGACATTTTAATTTAAGATGGTCATTTTAGGGATAGCCCTGGACACATCATGCATAGTTCAGTTAGAGCATTAATACCTAATGGATTAAACTTAATCCTTAATTCAACAGAATGTTGAAAAGTTACTATAAATTTATGCAAAAAGGAAAACCGCCAAAGAGTTCACCTGGGCATTAGAGTGCCACAAAGAGATATTGTGGATTATTCAAATTTAAGACCTTCAGATACATGTTAAAATATTCAAATTATTTTGCTGAGAATGCTATGGGAAATCATAAGAATTTTATCATTACCACATTCAGATAATAATATTCTACTAGGAAGCTTAAAATACATTTACATATCATTATGTTTGTATATTTCACTTCTATTAATTTATACCTTTTATTTTTTTAGCAAGTTCCCTGGATTACATTATATTGTAGCTACACATAGAATTTTTTTCTACATTTATTATTGTTTCCTCTTTGAATAAATTAGTGTCTTCTGTCCAAACCTACTAATCTAGTAATATATAAAGACAATAATTCTAGGTGTTGGAAAGACCTAGCAACTTGGAAAGTTGCTAAGAATGGATCTTAAAGGTTCTCATAACAAGAAGAGAAAATTGTTTAACTATATAGGGTGACAGATGTTAACTAGACCAGTTATAGAGATCATTTTGCAAGATATGCAACTATGGAATCATTATATTGTACTTCTGAGACTAATATAATTATATATGCCAATTATACCTCGATGAAAAAGAAAAAAGGAAATAAAGAATTTGAATGATTGCAAAAATCACTAATAATCTTTCCTTGATACTCTTTAACTAACTATGAAATTACAGACTTGAAATACTAGAGCATTAAAACTTAACAAAGTAGTCTAGGCAATATTTAAAAATAAAAATGTATTCTAAAAATAAAAAACGAGAATTATGTTTTTTCTTAGCTGTGACTTCAGAGCTAGAATTTAGGTATTTATGTACCACTTAACTATTAGTAATAAAGCCTTTGATAAATTTCAGTATGAATGTGTTTTGTTTTTAGTATATATTTTTATGGAACGAATTTTGGAATTTTATTTTTGGATTGTTTTTAAAGAAAATGCAATGCTGTGATGTTCTTATGGTATTTGGTTTTAGAAGTTTTAATGTATTAATTCCTTTTTCTAGGTTATAGTTTGAGCCCTCAAACATTAACTGCTATTGTTAGACGATACAGCAAGAATGGCAGAATCTTCTTTGATGATTATGTGGCTTGCTGCGTGAAGCTTCGAGCGCTGACAGGTATCAATCATTTAAAAATGGGTACGGCGTTATGGAACTATTTTTCTTTTTCTTTTTCTTTTTTAAAGTTACTGACTTTTTTTTAAGTTTATTTATTTTGAGAGCGACAAGGACGGCATGAGTGGGAGAGGAGCAGAGAGAGAGGGAGGCAGAGAATCCCAAGCTGGCTCCACACTGTCAGCACAGAGACCAATGTGGGGCTTGAACTCATGAAACCATGAGATCATGACCTGAGCAGAAACTAAGAGTCAGACACTTAACCAACTGAGCCACCCAGTTGCCCCTCTAGCTATTTCTTTGAAAAATATCTCTCATTTTCTTCAACAAGTTTGTAATATTATGGATTTTTCACCTTTATTCACTGTTAAATTTAATCAGTTTTAAGGCTTTAAAACTTTAGCAATATTATGAACGAAAAATTAAAAAAACAAACTTTAGCAATATGAATACTGAAAAATTGTTGTAGCACAGTTTTGGAAAGTTTTCATGTCTCATTTGCCTGGGATATGAAATCACTTGATTTAGTTCAGTATGAAGAGAAAGGGGGAAGATGGCAGTGGAGTAGGAGGACCGTAGGCTCATCTTGTCCCATGAACACATCTAGACAGTTATCAAATCATCCTAAATACCCCAGAAATCAACCTGAATATTGACAGAACAAACTCCACAACTAAAGGGAGAGAAAAGGCCACATTGAAGAAGGTAGGATGAGTGGAGACATGGTGTAGGGGAGAAATGGATTATGGGTGCTGCAGGGAGGAGGAAGCTGTAGTCATGGAGAAGAGCGAGAGAGAGAAGAACAAATGGGAACGCACAAGGAGAACGTTTCCCCAGAGCACTGGCTTGGAAAATGAGAGAGGCCGAATTTCGTGAGTTCTTGCAACTAGCAGGGCTTTAAGCTTGGACTTTTAAAGGTCAGCAGGCTTGGCTAGGATAGAACCCAGAGGGCACTGCACTGCTCTTGGAGAGAAGGCAGGCAAACAACCTGGAGGCAGACAGCATGGAAACAGTGATTTGAAGAATGCTTGGGGCACACAGTGGGGAGAATACTCACTCTTCTTGCATGTTCCTGAGAGGCAGCATTCATGGAGACACCTCTCCAGGAACAAAGGAGCCAGCTGGCATCATTTCCCTCCCAGACCCTCCCACAGAGCCACATGTGGGAAGCGACATAGCACGTACGTGGGCTGCTTGATTTGCTTATACCAAAGTTCACATTCCGGTGCTGTATCAGGACTGACAACTCAGTCAAGCATGCCTCAGTCTCAGAGTGCCAGGCTCCTCCGCCAGAAGACCAGCACAACTGCTGCCTCTACCACATCTCTTGGCCAAAGAGTTCTGTACGGCCTCAGTTTTGGTGCAGGTGGTGTCAGGTCTCACTTAACAAGCAGAGCAGAGCACACCTAGTTAAAACTTGCCACATTCTGGCCAACAACCAAACACTGCTCACAGCAGGTAAGTAGAGCCTCTACAGATGACTGGTTGAAAGGATAGAGCAGCTGAAACAAGAGCAGAACTCACACAGCAAACACCAGAGACACTCCCTGAAGCACCAGGCCCTTGACACTATATGACTTCTTCTTCATAAAGCTATTACTCTGAGGAGCAGGAGACATAACTGGCCTTTCTAACACACAGAAGAAGGCAGAGACTTAGACAAAATGTGAAGATGGAGGAATTTATCCCAGATGAAAAAAACAAGACAAGGCCACAGCCAGAGGCCTAACCAAAACAAATGTAAGTAACATGCCTGATGGAGAATTTAAAGCAACAATGATAAGGTTATTCCCTGGGGTTGAGAAAAGAATAGAAGACATCAGAATGACCCTAACCAGAGATAAAAGAGTTAAAAAGAGAATCAGAGATGAAAAATGTAATAAATGAGATTGGAAACAGGCTTGATACAATGAACAGCAGGCTGGAAGAAGCAGAGGAATGAATTAGGTATATTGAAAACAACATAATGGAAAATAATGAAGATGAACAAAAGAGACAAAGAAGAATTCTGGAACATGAGAATAGACTTAGGGAACACAGTGACTTCATCAGACATAATAACATTCATATTATAGGAGTCTCAGAAGATGAAGAGAGAGAAAAAAGGGCACACAATTGATTTGAAAAAAAAAAAAAAAAGAAAAGCTGACAACTTCCCAAATGTGAGGAAGGAAACAGACATCCAGATCTAGGAGGCACAGAGAACTCCCATCAAAATCAACCAAAGCAAGCCAATACCAAGACATACTGTAATTAAATTTGCAAAATCCAGTGATAACAAATCTTAAAAGCAGCAAGGCAAAAGAAGTCTTTAACTTAGAAGGAACAACCCATAAGGCTAGCTGGAGATTTCTCAACAGAAACTTGGCAAGCCAGAAAGAAGTGGCATGCTGTATTCAAAGTGCTGAATGGGAAAAATCTGCAGCTAAGAATACTTTATTCAGTAAGGCTATCATTTAGAATAGGAGAGTTTTCTAGAATTTGTGACCACTAAACCAGCTCTGCAAGAATATTAAGGGGCCCCCTTAATCTGCAGCTAAGAATACTTTATTCAGCAAGGCTATCATTTAGAATAGAGTTTTCTAGTAATTAGTGACTACTAAACCTGCTCTGCAAGAATATTAAGGGGGCCCCTGAGTGCAACAGAGAGAACAAAAGTGACAAAGACAAGAAAGGATGAGAGAAAATCTCCAGAAACAGTGACAAAACAAGTAATAAAATGGCACTAAATAACATATTTATCAAGAACTATTTTGAATGTAAACGGACTGAACATTCCAATCAAAAGACATAGATTGTCCAAATGGATTAAAAAACAAGACTTGCCTATACACTGCCTACAGGAGACTCATTTTAGACCTAAGGACACCTGCAAATTGAAAGTGAGGGGATGGAGAATAATTTATCAAGCAAATGGATATCAAAAGAAAGCCAGAGTTGCAACGCTTATATCAAACAAACGAATTTAAAACAAAGACTGTAACAAGAGATATTAATAAAGGGCCCTATATCATAATAAAGGGGACAGTTTAACAAGGAGATCTACCAATTTGCAAATATTTATGCACACAACATGAGAACACCTAAATATGTAAAAAAATAACAAATATGAATGAATTCCTAGATAATAATACAATAATAGTAGGGGCTTTAACACCCCCCTTGCATCAATGGACAGCTAATCTAAACAGAAAATAAACAAGGAAACAGTCTTTGAATGACACATTGGACCAGATGACTTAACATATATTTGGAACATTCCATCCTAAATCAGCGTAATATCCATTCTTTTCAAGTACATATGAAACATTTTCCAGAATAGATCACATTAGGTCACAAATCAGGCCTCAATGAATACAAAAGGATTGAAATCATATCATGCATCTTTTCTGACCACAATGCTATGAAACTAGAAGTCAACTACAAGATAAAAAGTTGGAGAGACCATAAATACATAGACGTTAAACAACAGTGTACTAAACAACGAATAGGTCAGCCAGGAAATTAAAAAAAACAAATACATGGACACAAATTAAAATGAAAACACAATGGTCCAGAATCTTTGGGATGCAGCAAAAGTGGTCTGAAGAGGGAAGTATACAGCAATACAGGGCTACCTCAAGAAGCAGAGAGGTAGAACAAACAATCCTCAAATTTTTGTGGAACCACAAAAGACCCCAAATAACCAAAGCAACCTTGAAAAAGAATGGGAAAGCTGGAGGCATCATAATTCCAGACTTCAAATTAGATTACAAAACTGTAGTAATCAAAACAGTATGGTGCTAGCACAAAATTAGACACATAGATCAATGGAACAGAATAGAAAACCAAAAAATGACCCCATAATTATGTGGTCTGTTAGTCTTTGGCAAAGCAGGAAATAATATCCAATGGAAAAAAGACAATCTCTTCAACAAATGGTGTTGGGAAAACTGGACAGCGGCATGCAAAAGAATGAAATTGGACCGCTTTCTTACACCAGACCCCAAAATAAATTAAAAATAGATTAAGGACCTAAACTTGTGAGACTTGAAACCATAAAAATCCCAGAGGAGAATACAGGCAGTCACCTCCTTGAAATTGGCCATAGCAACTCTTTCTAGATATGTCTCCTGAGGCAAGGGGAAACAAAAGCAAAAATAAACTATTGGGAACTGATCAAAATAAAATGCTTATGGGGCACCCGGGTGGCTCAGTCAGTTAAGCATCTGACTCTAGATTTCAGTTGAGGTCGTGATCCTGGTTTCATGGGTTTGAGCCCTGCATCGGCCTCTGCACTGGTGGCGTGGACCCTGATTGGGATTCTCCCTCTCTCTCTGCCCCTCCCTCACTCACATTCTCTATGTCTCTCTCAAAATAAATAAATAAGCTTAAAAAATAAAAAAATAAAACACTTCTGCACAGCAGAGGAAACAACTAACAAAACTAAAAGGCAGCCTATGGAACTGGAGAAGTTATTTTCAAATGGCATGACTGATAAAGGGTTAGTATCCAAAATATATAAAGAATGTATAAAACTCAATATCCAAACATAAGTAATCCAATTAAAAAATGAGCAGAAGACATGAATAGACATTTTGCCAAGAAGACATCTAGATGACCAACAGACACATGAAAAGATGCTTAATATCACTGTTCACCAGGGAAATACAAATCACAACTGCAATGAGATTCCCCTCGCCCCTATCAGAATGGCTAAAATCAACAACACAAAAAACAACAGATGGTGGTGGTGAATAAAGGGGAACCCTCTTGCACTGTTGGGATTGCAGACTGGTGCAGCCATTCTGGAACACAGTGTGGAGGTTCCTCAAAAAGTTAAAAATAGAACTACCATACAATCCAGTAATTGCACTACTAGGTATTTACCCGAAGAGTACAAAAATCCTAATTCGGTGGGATATATACACCCAGATATTTATAAAACAGCATTATCTACGGTAGCCAAATTATGGAAACAGCCCAACTATCTATCTGTTGATGAATCGAGAAAGAAGATGTGGTATGAATACACAATGGAATATTACTCAGCCATTAAAAGGAATGAAATCTTGCCACTTGCAACAACGTGGATGGAGCTAGAGAGTTTCAAGCTAAGTGAAGTAAGTCCATCAGAGAAAGGCATATACCACCATATGATTTCACTTATATGTGGAATTTAAGAAACAAATGTACAAAGGGAAAAAAGAGGCAAGCCAAGAAACAGAGTTGTAGCTATAGAGAGAACAAACTGATGGTCAGCAGAGGGCAAGTGGTTGGGAGGATGGGGTGAATAGGTGATGATGGGGATTAAGGAGCGCACTTGTGATGAGCACCTGGTGACGTATGGAAGTGTTGAATTACAATATTGTACACCTGAAATTAATATTCCACAGTATGTTATCCAACCGGAATTTAAATAAAAACTTTAAAAAACCTTTTATTTATTTTTTTTAAATTTTTATTCCTTATTTTGAGAGAGGGAAAGAGACCACACAAGCAGGGGAGGGACAGAGAGAGAGAGAGAGGGGGGGGGCGGAGGGAGGGAGGGACGGAGGGACAGAGGCAGAGAGGATCCCAAGCAGGGATAGTGCACTGCACTGATAGTGCAGAGCCTGACACAGGACTCAAAACTCACAAACCGCAAGATCTTGATCTGAGCTGAAGTCAGACGCTTATTTGACTAAGCCACCCAGACACCTCTAAAAGACCTTTTTTTAAAAAAAAAAAATTGGGAACGAAATTAGTCATTTTTTAGTACCTAGGGACACTAAGTATTTGCAACTATATATTTAAAATTGTAATAAAATTGTTTTGTTCGTTTATAGATTTCTTTAGGAGAAGAGACCACTTGCAACAAGGGGTTGTGAATTTTGTATATGATGATGTAAGTATCCTGGTATTTACACTGTCCCCTAGATGTGTTCATAGTTGTCAAAAATTTAAGTGATCTCTGGTACCGATACTGGGAATAATATATTTTATAGACCGTAATCTTTTTCTGAATTTATCAACTAAATGCAAATAAAAGCTTAAATATTTGTATAAATACCAATTTGACATTATATTAAACATAAAGGTACTTCTAAATTTTATGAGATGGTTTTGGCAGTTTATCTTTCAAATCATTTTTAAGGGCAAAACTACCATTTTTATAAACAGGAGGTTACTTTTTTAAGAGAGCTAGGAAATTTTCATCTATGATAGATTATGAAGCTGGTCATTTCTCTTTTCCAGTGGTTGCAATTAACCTGATTCCAGGGTGTTGTTATTTTAATTGAAATAATAGGAAAAAAATTTTATGTCACATGTATTTCAATGTTTCAGGGTTTTGTTTTGTTCTTGTTAGGAGGAAGTTGTAGAGGCAATATTTCCCTACTAGTACATACTGGTTTAAATTACAAGCCTTGGAAACTTTAAAACTTTCCCCTCTTGTGAAAATGTTTTCATGGAGTGTAATTAATAAAAAAAAAAAAGCATTTTATTGTTACCAGCTGATGATTTTGCTTATGTGTTAGTTTTTGCAGGGTACTATGGCAATTTGAATGTCTAGAATTTGAAAGCTGAAGAAATACTGTGAATTTTTTTACTTGGAAGAAATGAACTGGACTGCTTTGAATTTAACGCTTTTTGGGCTTTTCCATGTTTCTACTTTGTCATAAACCTGTTCCCTTTCTATGTGTTTCTACTTTAGTGCATAATTCAAAGCAATACAAGAAGTGTTTTTGTATTTGGAATAGTATTGCTTTTAGGAAAGCTGTCACTTAACAGATATTTGTATAGTATCATAAAACATTGGTATATGATGAATTGATGTACATACCTTTTAGCCTTAATTGTTAACATTGTAAATCCAGAAGAATGTATTTACAAGATAGATTATATAAGAAACCAAATAATGAAAGCCTAGATAAAGCTAATAATGTATACTTACCTGAAGGTTACAAAATATACTTTGAATTTTTTTTTGTGGTTGTTGGTTTTGAAGGTGAACTAGAAGGAGAAGTCTGGATTTTGTGCCATATTTGTAGAAGGGTTTCTTTATTCCTTCATTGCATAATTTAAGACCAGAATCTCACTACTGGTCTTTGCCTATGAAGAAGAAAATTGTAGTTCCTAAAATTTTATATTACATCAGTACTTAGGTAGACTGCAAATTAATCTATAGAGAAATAAGGCTACAGGAAGCATGTTTTTCCTTTATTTTCAGTGTATATTTTTCTTCAATATGCTTTATTATCTTCTGTGGGGGGAAAAGTTCTTAATAAAACCTACCTTTTCTCTCTTCACTTTTTTTCATTAGAGACGACCTAGAGGGCCTAAAATGAGATCTTCCCTTTAAATCTAGACTTTCTGGAAGTGACACATATTTTTAATGAAATGTTAAACTAAATCGTTCCATATATAATGCCAACTGTTTACAAAGTTAAAAAAATCAAGTAACCTACCAATTGGTTTAAATACTCAGAAACTGTAAGTTTTGCCTTCCTTGATGACATTAGCTGCAGGTTTTGGCATTGGTAACCTGGCGAGTCGTTGAGCACAGGTGTGTGATGTGGGGGGTACTGACCACAGCAGGCACCACAGCCTGTTTCTGAGTGGCATCCCTGTGGAAATTGCAAAGTGGTCATCACATCCTTAGCATCTAAGATCCCTGGGATAAGCTGTTGTAGTTAATCCAGCCCCTTTCCTTGCAAGCACTCCAAGTCTTTCTTAATGAAGATTTAAAAAACCATATGTTTTTCTTACACCTTAACTGAATGTCTTCCAACTTAAAATGTGAGTACAAATGGACATAATTTTAGTATGACTGGTGACCAAATTAACTATGCTTTTTATAAAATTCTAGGTTTCTTAAAGGATGGAGAATGAGTGGTAGCATCTTGAAGAAAAAAAAAAAAACGTTTTGTAAAGTTACAGAATTTTAAATCCACTTTTACTTTCAACAGTCCTGGAAAGGAAGTATCGGATAGCCATTTTGACATTATAATTTTATATAATTAGCGGTCAGATTCATTTGGTCAGCAGTATAAACATGTGTGAATAAATAATCCATATTCCTTTGTCCTTTGGCTGCTAATTTTTTTCCCATTAACATATATTTGATAATGTGAGAGGATGTTAACTGAGCCATAAATTAAAATATAGTATTCTCATTAGAAGTGTTGTCGGGAGAAACTAACACTCCCTTACATCATTCGTGTTGAGTAAGGGCGACGATAAGACCCAGCAGCCTGGGATCTTAACATCCAGCTTACAGGTAATCGGGTTGCCGTACTGTTCTGAGGCCGGTTGGAAATTTTCTTACCGGTTGGCTAATGGTTGAGACTAAAACCTTTAAAAATGACATATAATATTATTCATCAAAGTTTCTGCCAAATGACACTTTGTATTAGAACTCTTCATATGATTCTCTAACTCATCCTTTTCCAAAGGTGTTCCTATGAATTTTGGTCACAGGCAGTCTATGAAGGAGTTTCAGTGACCAAACATATTTGGGGAAATTCTCACCCTTTTCAGGGAGCTTGATAAAGCCTAAGGTACATAAAATCCTGTTTACTTCTGTTTGACCTAGTTTGTTCCAAACATTTTTGACCACAGAACTCCTTTCTCTAGCAGAGCTAATTTTCCATGCCAACCCACTTAATTGTCAGACAGTTCTTTTGCACTGTCCATTAACTAGACAATCTTACAAAACATTAGGCCTAGAGGATATTTTACATGGCTTTTTTATACTGAAATGCAACTCACTTTTGATGCTCTAAAGATAATTGATGTAAACAGACACCCATTACTAAAGTAAAAATTAAATAGTCTCGTGAGGAACAAGGACTGGAATATGAACATAGTATGGTAGTTTGTACTGGTTAACTCAGACCCGGTTTTCTTGTAAAGAGTAAATTATTGAATAATGTACACTCTTAACATCTAAGTGCTTTTATTTATACAGCAAACATGTTTCCATGTCATTTTGAGAATTTTTTAATAAACATTCAAATAGCTTGCTGTAAAGTTTTGTATCATACAAAATCTGGTAACATATATGAGACGCTTCAGTTCAACTAACAGTGCAGTAATTCACCTACGCCTAAAACACTGCCAAATGGTTCAGTGTCAGGTTTTGCATTTCTATTTTGAGCGGCAGTTTACACCTTTTAAATTATATCAAGGGGAAATCAATACTATTGGAATCTTAATTTGGTCCACTTTAGTTGTAATTTCAAGGACTGTGCTCATTTGATCTATCTAAGCATGCATTCAGAAACAAACAGTAATTTAAAAGTGTCAAACAATATATTTATTTCCAGAAAAGGTATTCACTCTGGAAGAAAGTAGAATTTATTAATGAAGTTCAAAGTCTGTGCAGTTTAAAAAATGACAAAAAAATCAATTTGTAATTCTTTCTTTAAGGAAAACATACAAATCAAGTTCACTTGTACGCTTACAGCATTACTAAACTGGACGAACGAAATAAATACGATTTGTCAGAAATGTGCTTTTCTCTTGTCCTTTTGACAAACTCATAGATGATCTGTTTTCTTGAATTTGTAGTAATTTTCTGGGAAATTAATAGGAATAAATTTGTGAACATCTGGTAATTATATCTGGTGAGTAAAAATCCAAGACTTCTTTCAGGTTAGCATTTTTTTTTTTTTTGTTCTCTTAAACTTTAATGTGCATCCATGGGTGTTTTATTACTTTGAAACTTGTATTAAAAAGTCACATCTTTTTGATCTTATAAGCACTTTGAAATAAATATACAATGCTAAGCTATCATCTAAGAGTATGTCTAGATTTTATAACAAAATTAGAGGACACAAAGAAAAAACAAATATTTAAAACTTCTGTTATAGTGATGGATGCAGAGAAGATTTTAAATGAATACTCTTTAGGTAATTTAGTGTAGAATAAGGTTATAACATCATATATGCCCATATATTAAGTTAAATATTTCCTGTAATTTAGAATACTGAGCACAAAACTACTTTCCAGCAAAACATTAGAAAAATTTCTGTCTGGCTCACTATCAACTCATTATTTGGATGCTGGGAAATATGTGCTTATAATTGTTTCCTGCCATGTCTTTTTCTACTTTTAAAAAACTTATTTTACTGGCATATAATAAAGAAAAGAGCCTTATATTGCTTAACATTCCTTTTACCCAGGCGGTTTGGCGATGTGCAGCGTCGTGTATTATTGTGTGAGCATTCAGAACTTCAGCTGTGCTTCTGTAAATCTGAATGTAGAGTAAGTAGACATTGGCAGCGCCCTTCCATTACTGTGATGCACCAGGCAGTTGGGAGCTGAGGAGAGTCCTTGCCTATGTGCTACTTACATTTCCAGCTGTGCCCCTTCCACAACATCAGAGATGGTGGTGATTCAGAAAGCTTACAGGAAATGGGAATTTGGGCTACGTCATCATTTAATAGCTACATTCAGGGACAAATAAGCCAGGAATTAGTACCTTCTTCGGATTCGCCGGATGGGGGTGGGGGAGTGGGCTGGGCGGTGTCCCAACCTTTCCCTTTAAGCATGAAAATATAAATATGTACTTTACCGATAGACACGGTCATTTGCATTTCGGCTGGCTGTGTTTAATCACATCTATATTGGTATGATTACTGAAATTTCAAAAGATAACCTGAACAAGTATGAATGTTCTGGAAACATACTAAATAAAGATCCATATTCTTTTGAAAACTGTAGGCCATTTCAGAAACTTTTCGGATTAGCCAAACTTTTGGATGCATATTTAATTTCCCAAAGCTATCTAAATGCATCACCCCCAAATATCTTTATGACAAGAGATTTTAAGTTTTTAAATAATTAGCTTATTTATACTTTGATTCTCATTTTCTAATCAGCCTCACTTAAAGATACTAATACATTGCTTTCTGCTATATTCAATTCAGTTTTTCATTTATTAAATAGCAAAATGTTCTCTTGGCTTCTTAAACTAAAAAAAAAAAAAACAACAAATGAATGGTGGAGAATCTAAACCACTCAACAGAATAAATAGTCCTTAGCTTAGAAAATGCCACATTATGACCAACTAATTTTATTGAAAAAATTTCTCTAAAGATAGATTCTTTTCCTTAAATAATAGATAAAATGATTCTAGCAGAGGAATTAGAATATATGAAACACAGGCAAATGAAAACAATGTTATCTGGATATTTTCATTCTTGGTGGAAAAAAAAATCAGGCATCCATTCATTATACAAAATTTGTGTCCCATGTAATTTGAAGCCTGCTTAGTTATCAGAAATTTTAAGTAATGAAATGGTAAATGTTTAGTAAATTACCACTGTGTTCTTGACAGTCAATAATAAGTGAAATGTTTTTAGGTTTCTTTAATTTTAGATGTAATGCTTTTACCACTCAGTCCAGTTTACTAGTGTCCCAGTGAACTCTTTAAGACTGTAGTAGCACTGTTGCAATTCTGTGATTTCGTGAAATACATCAGCACCACCATGCCTATATCTAGAAACTGTACCTAGTAAAATGTTGGAAATAGTTGGCTCTCTAATAAAAGCTAGCTAATGAGATTTACTTTCTTTTTCCCCAAAATAATTTCTTTATAAATTCTTGAATTTTCATGTATAAATAGATCAGAAATTATATGCTTCGTTCTTAAATTATGTATATATACTATATTTTCAATACAACTTGTACACTTTTAGCTACCAAAAATCTGCAACCATTTTTACATGAAATTTACATTTTTCTTATTTACAGTTTGTAGGTTATTGCAAAACTAGTTGTGCAAGTAGATTACACTGTCAATACCACATACCAATCTCTGAAGAAAATATTTGCTAAAAAATAAATATTTCTGCACAGAGTATTTCAAAAGCATCATGATTTCATGCTACATTATGTGCATAAAGACTAGGAGAAAGTATGTGTTTTGGTAGATTGTTTCATTACATTTAAAGCATTCCAAGGTACTTACTACTTAACCGATGTGAGTGAACTTCTTTATATCAGATGACTGACATTTTCAAATGATTACACACATTTTTTGAAGTGTATTATTTAACTGGCAAACATTCTGATAGATATTTTTCTATCAAAATCATAGAATGCAAATTTCAGCTAAAAAGAGGTAATGTGTCTAATTAAAATCAGTAGGTGCCCAGGAGATGAAAACTAGGGATTCCTTGGTGTTTCTGTATTTTTAATATTTGGAAAAAGGGTGCCATATAATATCGGTGTTATTGTAACATCGTGTCTTCTGAAGAGACCGTGGAGGAGGTAAGCATAAGATGACCAGTCCTTAAATTTTACTCCTAAATAAATGAGGATGATGAAATGGGGTGGAATTCTCTTTCATATACTCAAAATACTTAATATAATGTCAGTATAAAAAGCATATGATGTAAGTGCTAACAGGTGTGATTATTTTTCATTTAAAAATGATACATACAAGGGAAGTACCAAAAATGATGGCTAAACATAGAGCGCATTAAAACAATCAGTGTACCAAATACTTTTGTATCTCTCAAAATATAAATTAACTAATGAAAGTCACAAATGTCATGACTTCATGACTGCAAGTTAGGAATTCAACTAAGTTTTGACATTAGCTTTTCAAGAATAATCATGTTAATTTTGCCACTTCTCATAATAAAAATTTTATTGGGAGCATTTCTCTAATACTTGCTACTCATTAAATAAGTTGGATTATGATTGCTAAAACAATGAAATGGATCAGTTGATCGTATGGTTGTGTTCTTAACATAGAGATAGATGTTTTATAGATGTTATATCCTATTCAGAGTGATAATGTATT
Organism: Paguma larvata; assembly: GCA_030068075.1. NCBI lineage: Eukaryota > Metazoa > Chordata > Mammalia > Carnivora > Viverridae > Paguma > Paguma larvata. The sequence goes on along the minus strand of CM057825.1, from coordinate 67,849,574 downwards.
TTAAAAAAAACATCTTGTTAATCATCTCTCTCAACCTCCAATTAATAGTTTATATAAATAAGTCTTGTGATAATTTCTTTTCATGCTGTCAATTATTAATCATGTCTTCTGTGAATTTTCTGTATTGTATATTCTTAGAGCAAAGTATATTTGTACTACAGAACATGTAATCAATTATTCTAAGGTTGGGCACTGATCAGTCACAACGACTAATACTTTACAAAGCATTTTAAAACATCCTTTTAGTTTTTAAAATGTTAACATCACTTTGTTGTAAGTTAAGTGGAACCCAGAGACAGCAACTTTGAATGGGAACACTTCCCCGTGAGGGGTAACGGGGAAGCTATTGCATACCTAGAAAAGAATCACAACGCAAATATATAATTCCATGGATATTGGACAGAGACAATTTTTGACAAATACGGGGATGCTGTCACAGAGGACAGCTTCCCTAACACTGGCGGTCTCCTATTCTGAGTATACAGATCTTTGAGAGCCGTGTGAGAATCACTGAATAGATTTTTGTCAGAGTGGGAATGCGGTCAGTGTTGGGTAGGGGGAGGAGCCATGGAAGGTTTCAAGAAGACCTAGGTCGCGCTACGGCACTGCCACCATAATGACAACGTATTTGTGATGAGGCGCAAGTCACATAAGGAGCTTATAGATACATGGTGCTTTATCACAAAGCACTTCCATATATGTACTTCCGAGGCTCCCCAACACTCCTCAAGATATTTAAGATACTCCCTTCATAATTTTGGCTACTGGGGCTCACTGAGGTTTTGTCCTGAAAGTGGAGAAAGTAGGATTTTTATTCAGGTTCATGGAGTCTCTTGCCATTTCTACCATTGCATGCTAGACTTAGGCAGTCTGTCTAGCGAATCTGTGCACGATGGTGTGGGCCTAGATGCCTGCAAAGAACCACTACAAGTATAAATTCTATTTTCTGAAAAAACAAAGTGTATTTTCTTTCAAAACTGTATTTTGAAAGTGCATTTTCAAATACCCATCTGGGAACTATATCATGGATCTAAAGAGAGGCTTCCTCAGTGAGCCAGTCTTTATAGACCACATTTTAGGAGTACCGAATTCAGCAGATCCCCTGGCCTACCTGGCACCGATTCAGAGAAGACAGGTTTGTAACAATGACATTCATACTCTCGCTACCATTATAAATAGTAATTACTTTAAAGCTAAAAACCTAATAGTGCAAAGTTCAGTTAGAGAAAGCAATAGCTATCTTTGCATTTTCTGAATCAAAACCTTCAGTCTTGTTAACGGCTATTTAGCCGGAGGCATAGCACATTACAGAAAAGCCTTATTGAGGACAATGATTTGTTTTCCTGATTATTTTTAATATCACGGTCCTGGATGAGAATCAAAGAATCTAGCATTTAGAGGCACCTACTGTGTGCCAGGCACTTTAGTATATGTTATCTCATTTCTTCCTCAAGCTTCTTTGAGGCAGGTACCGTTATTGCGTTTTTACAAATTCAGGAAAAAGACTCAGGGAGGTTAATTAAAGTGATCAGGGTCACACAGCTATTTGTGAGAGAAGTCCTCCGGAGACCCATGTTGGTCTGACTGCAGAGCCCATGCTCTACGTTAGTGATTCTCAAAGTTCTTGTGTTTATCGAGATCATAAAGAAGAGGGCTTGTTAAAAGATGATGGCTGGGTTCCACCCCCCACCCCCGAGTTTCTGAGTCAATAGGTCTGGGTGGGGCCCAAGAATACGCATTTCTAGCAGGATCCCTGGCTGTTTTCGTACTGCTAATTCTAGGCTTCCGTGTGAGGACATCATCCTCTTGTCTTCCAACTGCCTCCAACTTACATGACAGACACATTTATCTATCGTGCAAAAATGGGATCGAACGAGATCTGAATTGTTTTTGTAATTTGTAAGAATTTTGATGTGCAGTAAGGAATCTACTCGAATACACTGATCTGCTTTGGGTTTAAACCACAGATACGCAATTTAAAGACTACTATGTTCTAAATTAGTGTTGCCATTCATTTTTAATAACTAGATCTCCCACATGCCTTTTCTTTTTTAATCATGAAAAGCCATCAAGGGAAAGATTTTCCTGTTAGAAGGATTGTTTTAGGTATGCCGATGAGGTAATAAATTTTATCCTTTGGTGATATATGAGGGGGTTTTAAATAATATCCAGTTAAGGACATTGTTCTTTTAGGCATTTTGGAACCACTGCTAAAGATAAACATTCCAAAGGACCTGTAAGCAACCGTCACACGCACAGATCCAACCTCACACCAAATGCCGCTAGGCCCTGATGTGGTTTCCATGGCTTCTGACCGGAAGCGTGGGAAAATTCGTCTCTGATGGCCAATCCATTACCATGGACTTAAGGAGGCAGTCCCAGATTTGCCCCTGCCTTCTCCTGTCTGTTGAAGGAGTGATTTTTAACTTAAAAATCCTGCAAGAACATTGCTTCAACATTTTTCATTCCTAGTTTCCTTATCAGCTAATTGGAATATGGGACTCCCCTCTAAGGTAAAATGATACTTCAGCTCTCTGCCCACCAATTAATAACAGCAGGAAAACCTCTCACTCAGATAAACTTCAGATTTTAGATGGAATTGTATTTAGGCCTGGGAACCAGGTCGCATTAGTTTTCGGTGGAAAGCAGAAGGAGTTCTAATAGTACTTGGAATTGCCTCAGAGGAGAGCAGTGCTCTACTGCTGTGACTGGCTGCGGCCCTCGATCCTGCCTCTTGGCAGGGTCCCCACATGGAGGGGTCAGACTGTTGGCCACAGCAAACGGGACAAGTGATTTTAGGCATTGGACCTTTGGCTGGGATAAGGAGATGGAATTTGTAAATTAATTGTATTGGTCATCTCGAAGTCATTGTAACCATTGAGTCTCTGACGTTTCCGCCTAACTAACCACATCTTTAAATTATTCAGGCTCTTGTTAAGCCAATATCCTATAAGAGGGGGCCTTCTTAACCCTGGCCAATTCTCTGAGACTTAGATTTTAATATCAAGCAAAGCTTTTATGTCAAGGAATTAAGAGGAAGAGCGTTTTTTGTCTTACGCTAGAATTTAAACAAGCTGGATGCTTGGACACTATTCCCCATCTTTCCATTCTTTCATGCTCAGTTTTTATTTAAATTTTTTTTCATGCTCAGTTTTTATAAAGAAGTATAGAGGCTTTATGTGGAAGGCCGGATTTTATGCTCCTCCCACCAAATGTTGCAGCTGAAGCATCCACTATTCAAACAGTCAGATCTAAAATCCTCACCTGCCGAATCCTCACTCTTACAAATGGCAGTCTCTGGTGAATTCGATCTGAATTTCCCTGGAACTCAGGCTGGCAATCCTTATTAAATTTGTTGCAGCTGCAAAAATGTGCCTAAACACGGGCATAAAATCCTTAAATAGTCCTCTGAATCAAAGTTAGCTGTTTCCCTCCCCCAGCTAGGCACCCATACATGTGTGTTGAATGAAGAAAGGAAAGCAAAAGTTAGTCCCTAAATTTGTATCTGCATAACACCAAGTGGTTTGGGAAGCTAGTTAAATGCATTCTGTTTTTTATTGAATTGACTAGTCATTTTGCCATTTTTGCTTGATCACTTACGTTTTCTTTTCTCGAAGATTTAGCAGGGATAAGAATATGTTCATGCCTACAGATTGCCTCCCACACATGTGACCATTTAAAAATATATAAGGGGCAACTTAAGGTCACTTTAATCATATTTTAAATAGTGCAATAGCTTTGTAAATTTAAAGGAATTGCTTGTACTTGAAACCAATAGTGTCAAAGGTAAAAGTAAGTCAATAGATTACATTTCTATCCTGGAGAGATGGAAACTAACCTTTTAATAATGTGCACAGGTATAATATTTCTTTAAAAATATATGTGAGTGTAAGAATTATTAAAGAATGAAGAAACTTGCAAAAAATTTCAAGATTTTGTTCAAAAGGAAAGGATATAATAAGTCCATAATAAGTTTAAAATCGTACTCAAAGGAATTGAAAAATAAAACTCAACTAAAAATTGACAAATCAGAATCTTCAATTAACTTGCAATATTTTCTGTATCCTGCTTTTATGAGAAGCATATTGTTCCCCCTCCAAAGAAAGTCTAACAGTTGAAGATATTAAAATATATTCCATTGTATGTTCTCATATTCTGGGGTCCAAATATATTCAGCCCAACCCATATAGAATACATTTTCATTTAATCTTTGATTCGCAAATGTGTTTGAGTAACTGAACAAAACATAAATTTTACTGCTGGTTGTTCATTTCCTTTACGGGCAGGTACAAGCATATGGTTTTTCCACAGCTGGGATTGAATCGAAAACCATGGAACAACATATGCTTGAATGGGAGCCAGTTTTGCCATGCAAATCCACTGAGTTGCACATTTTTTAAGAAGAATTCTGTGTGTCCACGCTTTTGAGCCAATTCAGGATTGCCTTAATACATGAATCAGAGGGAAGCTGTGGCTCCATCACTTTGTGTCAGTCACACCATGGCCATTCTTGAGAAGACTCCCTTCCCCCCCCCAAAAAAAAATAGAGAGACAAACTTGTCACTACTTGTTTCTAAATATTCAAGGAAATGTGCCAGTGAGAAATATTTTAGGTAGTTTGTAAATGCAGTTAGAGACAGAATTTTAAGTAGAAAGTCCTTTTTGTCCTCATTAAAGCTGGCCTATATTCATGTATCGGAGATGACACCCAACGTGGTCGAAGATTTAGAACTGTAAAACTATTTTTTTTTCAGTGTGGTGAAATGAATGTAATTAACTATAAATCTATCTCGGAACAGAAGGGTATCTGTTCTGAGTGACTTAAGTTCCCTTCCTACCCATGGAACTTCCATGAGTTTAGGATCATCTGATTTGCTTCCATGAACAATGTTATCGCTTGGTTTCTTACTTGCTTGGAAGGCATTTTCATAACAAAGTACTGGTTTAGTAAAAGTAGTAAGTAGGAGTCTCCATGCAAGAGAAATTGGAGTTTCCTAACATGCACATGATTTAAAAAAAATAAAAATAAAATAAGATGCCTTGAGATGCTGGCAGTTTTAACATTTGGAACAAAAGAGTTCATATGTGTATTTACATCCTAATTGCTCAGTTTTACCTTACAAGCTTCAATTTAGGAAAATATACAGTACTTTTGCATATAATGGTAACTTGTGAGCCCCTGAGTCAAGTAGAGAGGATTTAAATACAAAAAAAAGAAAACAGCCATTAAAAGCACTTACATTGTATGTGGAGTAAATAGTACAAAATGATTATTTCCCCGGAAGACCAGGATCGGAAACATGCCTATGAAGACCCAAGATTCCTACAGTGCTTAGGGGTGACTCTGTCAAAGACGGGTGCCTAATTGGATGAAGGTAAGTTTTTCTTTGCCGTGGGCGAAGCTCTAAAGAGAGATCACTGTCTTGTTTTAAAAGTGAAGTCAAGTTGTCTTCCGAAGCAGTGTTCAGATGCACCCCACTTGAGAGGGATTCTTTGGATTTAAGTTTAGATTTTTCAAGGTCTAGAAATTCAGGACACTGAGAGAAAGACAAGAAAACATGTTTTTATAATTCATTTGGACAGATTGCTAAAATTACAACTCACGAAATCGAAATACGTTTTATTTCCCCATTAGTCTATGTTTGATTAGTGGTATTAACCAAACTTTCCCTCCCAAAGATGGATCGAGGCATTGGAGGCTGGGCATCGGTTTATCCTAAACAAGCATTCTAGAACTTTAATTTTGCACTGAAAGCAGATCAGGTTCATATAGACAGATGGACACATACATATATACATACATACACACAATTTGACAGTGACTTTGAGTTTCCAGATGAGTTTTACTTCAAAATTCAAGACAAAACTAGGATCAGAAATGTTGGTCATTTGGTGAGTAGACAGTGTAAGGAAGAGAAAAAAACAAAACAAAACACAAAGGAAGAAAAATCACCCATCCTTGGTAAAATATTACCTAAGTCCACTGGAAACAGAGAATGAAGTACAGGGTTTTTGCAAGATATGAGACATTCAAAACTAGTTAGGGATAAATAAATTTCTACTTTCCTACTTCAGAAAGATTTCATTATTTTCCTCTTGCACATTTCTCCCTGTTACTAATGTAGTTTCATTTCCCATAACATTTTGCACTAAATTTCCAAACTTCTAAAAAAGTTTTACGAGACTGTTCTGTAAATCTGCTCTTGGGTCCACCTTGCTTATGGTCAATTTGGCTAGTGGGCTTAAGTAATTAAGAATAATTTCCCAAGTGGAATTCCAAGGGAGTTAGACCTTTCATGTTAACGTAAGTCAAAAGCCTTAGAAGTCTTCAGAGGCGTCTGGGTGGCTCAGTAGGTTAAGCATCTAACTCTTGATTTCAACTCTGGTCACAATCTCAGTTTGTGAGATCGTACCCTGAGTAGGGGGCTCTGTGCTAACAGTGGGGAGCCTGCTTGGGATTCTCTCTCTTTCTCTTCCCTCCCTTCTCTCTCTCTCTCTCTCTCAAAATAAATATTTTTAATTTTCTTAAAATATTTTTATTAAAAAAAAACCAAGACCTTAGAGGTCTTCAGAGGCAAGATAAAGGACACTTTACCATTACTCCTCTTACTACCGTGGAGATGAGAAAAGTTTAGAGATCTCTGGCATGGGTGGGGCACAAATGAGGTTATTAGTCTGATCTCACTGGAACCTCAGATTCTCTTTGGACAGCTGCTCTTTCTCCTCCCCTTCCTTCCTTTTGGAGACCCTGCCCAATAGTTCCTCTTGTCACCATAGTAAATTACAGACCATGCTTTGAACTGCTTTTTGGACCCAGGACTACAGCTTTCAAAGCTCTACCATATATAAACTCAAGCAGATTGATTCTTGAAAAGAACTCTTTTTAGGAAAAAAAATTGCTAGTGTTTTAAAATCAGTCTTTTATGTTCTCAAACTTGAAATGGACAAAAGAGAATTAGTGGGAAGCTGGTTTAAATTCAAATGCTAGGGGCTAGTCCCAGAAATTTAATGGAGCAGAAACAGATGGGGATGAGACCTTTATTTTCCCATATCACCCCAGATGATTCTGACTCACGTGGTCCCCAGAAACACACCTAGAGAGATGCTCTTGTTTGTACAGCATCTATACTTACTTGTGAGGAAGGACTGAAACTTCGATCGGTCTTGATGGATGCCTCTGGCTGGCTGGTTCTCATCAGACGGATGACGGGTCTCTGATACTCCGCTCCGGCAGTTACCATACTGTAGGCAGGGGGCACCACAGTGGTTTGTTTCTGCAGTAACTGTAAGATGGTCTGGATGTCAGCAGTCATTTGGGATTCAAGTCTGCAGGACAGACACAAATGGGGGAAGACAGTCCTAAAACAGTCCAGGATTGCCAAGCATTTGAGAAAATTTCAGCACCACCAACAAACAGAATAACGGCCCTGCTTTAAACAAGAAGGACAGGAGAGGGAGCACGGAGATTCTCTCCCGGCTAATGCTCACTTTCTGTGTTCCACTAGTGGTTCTGACAAACACCATTGCTTTCCTGCTTCTTTAATAAGATCTTCTTGGGAAAGCAGCTGATTGGAAGAGACTACATTTTTACCAACCTTTATTGATTTCAAATGTAAAACACACTGAGAATCTGTTTTTAATGATAATTTTCTTTGCTTTTTAATCAGGCTTTGCTCGGTTTCTTGAGAACATTTTGTTTACTCTTTAAATACGGATTTGGCAGAACGTTTCTTTCGTAGCTGCAACAATCATGTAATTTCTTACGTGTTTCAAGTTTATGTCTATTTTACCTTGCTTCTCTCCTATTCACAGTATTGCATGTTATTCATTGTATTTTTTTTCAATTTTTTAGTGTATTTATTTTTGAGAGAGAGAGACAAAATCCAAGGCAGGCTCCAGGCTTTAAGCTGTCCACACAGAGACCGACATGGGGCTCGAACTCATGAACCATGAGATCATGGCCTGAGCCAAAGTCAGATGCTTAAACCACCGAGCCACCCAGGCACCTCCATTGTATTCTTTATTGTTAAATGCTGTTAGATGCTAAATTCATTTCCCATCTATAATTCCAAGACTTTGGCATGTAAGAAACAGGCCAAACGTACAAGTTCACTTGCTTCTATGACCCATATGGCTTGCAAGATGGCAGTCCGATGTTTTTTTCCCCAAAGCTCACAAGGATCCAACTGGCCTGTTAATTTCATTCTCATTTTAAATTAAAATTCAAAGGAAAATAGCAAAATACAATAGGACTAATTTCTTTTTTTGCATGTGTTAACAGCACTTCAAAAAAGGAAAGTTTGTGGGCATAAGAACAGAAAATTTGGACTCTACGCCTCTTTAGAAAACTTTAACTCTTATTTGTGCTATTTTGTCTCTGAATGAAAGATGCTAAGAGAAGGTAAAATCTTACCAACATTTTAAAATGATAGAACTAATTTTGCCCAATTATATACATGCTGTATTTGTGACATTTGAAGTCTTACTTAGCCTTCAGTTTAAGAAAAGGTCATTTTTTTTTTCTTTTTAGTTCTTAATCCTGCCACTACAGCTCTTCCTTCAGAGAATCGTAACATCATTCTTACAGGTTTTCTATACTTGGTATACTTAGCCGTATAGCTTCCTGTGTTCCAAACCAATAGCTATAAATTATACATGATTGTGCCTCCCAAATGTCAAAACCACACACTGAAATGAGAAAAAAAAAAAGAGTTATCGACCAGTTTATTAATCTACTTGTTAGCTGTAGGTCTGATCTATTTCTTTATGGTGCCAACTAACTGGAGTAGACTCTATTTTGTTGTCATACATCAATTTTTTCCTTTCATTTCTCAAGCTCCAGTTCAAATTTTATCTGCACCCAAAACTCTTTCCTTATTTGACTCATTCAGAATTCATTTCTCCCTCCTCTGCACCCCTACAGAAAATTCTACACTCAACTTCATCATAAATATTTCTGTACAGATGTATCCTATCATTAACAGCCTTTAACGTTTAGTGAGTGGCTTACACAGTATTTATTACATTGAACATAAATGGACTTGGAGTGGGGGATGGAATAAAAACTCCCACCAATGAGATTCAATAGAGAATAAAAAATCATGATAATGTTTTTGAGTCCTGTGAGACCTTTATTAAATAGCAATGGTTTCTGAGACACAGGATTTTAATATCATGGAGTCTATTTGAATATCTCCATGAGGGAGAAATCTGTTGAAAGGTGGGGCTTCAGTAATGGCAACGCGCTATTGTAAGTGGAACTCATGCATGCGATAGCTCCCGGTGCAGGCAAAGTAGCAGGTGCAGGGTGAGAACTGAGACGATGTGGACCGTTTCTGTCAACGTGACTTTGTTGTTTGTTCCGGGAAAACCTTGCCTGGAAAAAATAAGGCTGAATATAAATAAATAACTTCACTTCTTCAGGAAGTTTCTGTAGACGAACTCACTGGAGACAACAGTCTGCTCATCTGAACAAATCACTTGCTTATCAAACAGATTTTAATTATTCACGTTTGCTTGAAGATCCTCACAACACTGTGTCCCTCAATCCTGAACTATAACAGCATGAACTTTGCCCAATTCCAATTAGTTCCCAACCTTGAACGGGCCAGATTCCAAAGTCCTATAAATATCCTACTTCTTACTCCCTCTTCTGAGACACCACTTAGATTCTGTCAAGGTAGCAGCCTCTCTTCCTGTAGTAATTTTGAATACTTAGTTTTGTTTTATTGACTGGTTATCTGATATTTTGGGTAGTTCAGTGCAATGCCTTGAAGGTTTATATACCCAAAATTCATCTGTTAAAATCTTAACCCCCAAAGGGATGGTATTAGGAGGTATTTGGGAGCTGATTAGGTCATGAGGGTGGAGCTCTCATGAGTGGGATTAGTGTCCTTATAAAAGTGACCTCCAGAGAGCTCCTTCTTCCTACCTTTTACCATAGGAGTACGCCCTGAGAAGACAGCCATCTATGAATCAGGAAACCAGCCTCACTAGACACTGAATCTGCTCTACTTTGATCTTGGACTTCCCAGCCTCCTGTATTGTGAGACATAAATCTCTGTTGTATAGATCCCCCAGTCTATAACCCAGTTTTACAACTTTTCTTTTTTATGTCAATGAAAGGTACTGAAATATGCCATCTTGGCATATTGGTTATTTGAGTTGTAGGCACATGAGAAACAGCAAATGTAGGGCTAAGATTTCTCTGAGCTTCCCTCATCTTCCTGAAAGCAGATCCTCCAAAAGGAACTCAATTGTGATAAATTCCCTCCCCTGGTATTACATCAGCAAGACAAGATTGGCTCTTGTCACAAAAGAGAAGGCTGGAAATTGACACCACACTCGGACAAACTTTGTCACAAACTATCATATCTCCTACCTCTTCTTCTAAGTACCCATTTACTTTTCCTAAAAATCATTTATTCTCCTCTAAGAGGCCTATGTCCCCCCACCCTTTCCCTTATCGAGATGGTGTTTAATCCTGGATTCTAAGTGACCTTGGACCGTTTTCTAAGTGACCATTTTCCTCTCTATATCTCCCATGTATACAGGAGGGAAATGTGTTACATAAACTTACTTGTTTTCTCTTGTTAATTTTTCTTTAATTACAGGGATCTCAGCCAAGAACTCTGAAGAGTAGAGGGAAAAATATTTTTTTTCTTCTCCTATATCAGCACAACTATTCAGCTGTGTAAAGTAAATGCATTCATTCACTTATTTAAAGATTTTCCATGTACCAGGCACTGTGTTGGGCAGGAAGGTGACGGGAGAACATGATGATGATATATGTGGAATCTGACTTAAGGTGCTGAGAGGAGCTGACCACATAGGAAGGAAAAAAGAAGGAAGTGCATAACTAAGTGTAACACTAGGTGAAGCACGTGCTCCATGCCATAGTCAAGGCACACACGTAAACTGCTCTGGATGATCTGTAAGACCTGAAATCATTATTAAAAGCTTTTGCATGCTCCAGGGCCTCCCTACCTGTAGTGTGGTCAAAGCTGGGAGCTTACTGGAATGGAATTCTAGACCTACGAGACTTAGAATCTGGATTCTAACAAGATCCCCAGGCGATTCCAATTCACATTAAAGTTTGAGAAGCCCTGTTTTAGGATCAAGTGCTATTGCCCTAAATACGTATATCTGTAGACATAATAAATAAATATGTAGGAACCCTTCTTTTGTAAACCTGTAGCCCTACGTATAGTTTAATGGTCATTAAAGCAGAAAAGCAGCAGCAGCAAAGTTGATTCAAGAGAGACCATTTATATCTGTTCTTATTGCATAGCTTACTTAATATGAATATTTGAATGAGACAAATGAGGTTGTGATTCACGGTTCTACATCTGAAGGGAATGCTGAAGCGAAATAGGGCAGATCCAACTCCAGAAACTGTCCCCGGATTCCCACTCTGCCAAGTCAAAGTTTGAACTGAGTTATCCTCTTCAAACTTGTTCTTTATACTTTTGCCTTCTAGAGTTAAGTGGAGGGAAGATGTTGGAGATGTCAGCGCAGTAAAAATGTGATATTTGGGATTTTAAAGCCAAAAGAGGCTAATCTGAGTTAGGCCATAAAATGTTTGTGAAAATATTGGAGAGAAATAGAAGTGAGTCGAAGCGAGAAGTATATCAAAGGACATACAGATGCTGTGTCAAAAGAGATGTCAAGAGGGATTTTTTAAAAAGTATGTTTATTTTGAGATGAAGAGACAGAGAGTGCTCACATGTGCATGCACAAGTTGGGGAGGGACAGAGAGAGAGAGAGAGAGAGAGAGAGAGAGAGAGAGAGAATCCCAAGCAGGTTCCATGCTGTTAAGGCAGAGGCTGATGTGGGGTTGGATCTCATGAACCATGAGATCATGACCAGAGCTGAAATTGATAGATGCTTAACCTATTGAGCCACCCAGGTGCCCCAGGAGAAATTTAACTGTACTTTAGAAATGAAAAGTTTCATATACTAATCATCATAACTAATGTAATAAAATTGTTATTACTAATGGGCGACTGCAAATCAAACACTCCTATGAGAGTGCCCTTAAGGGTTTACATTTTCAGCCCTGGGACATAGTGAAAACATGTTTTCAGTAATCCTTGACCTATCTCAGCAACAATGATTGGTATCCCTGAAAACGGATCCTAAAACCTTAATTTTAATCCTGAAGAAAAGACTCAAAGAAGTACATGTAAAGTAGGAGAATACACTCAAGAGGAACACCAATAATAGAAGTAAAGTTCATTGTTCATCAGATTTTACCTAGCTACTAGTACCATCCCTCCCAGTGTGAGCATATACATAGTTTCACACATCATATCTTAGTCTTTAAACACCACTGCAGGTGTGTGAGTCAAAGATAAAAACTAAGGCTAGAGAACCATAAACCCTGTACATAGCTAAGTAGCAGAGCTATGTCCTTAATCTAGGCTAATTGCAAGTATTTTGCTGAAGAAATCACTGCGGTCCTGTCAATTCACCCATTCATTGATTCACTTTTATATCCTCTCAATGAATTGAGCACACTTTATGTCCCAGCAGTAAAGACATAGACAATTATTTTCCTTAAGTCACAGGAATTAAAAAATTCAAGTTCAGAGATCACATATATCAATTCTTATGTGTACACAGTATATATTTTGTATACGTTGTGGCTAAAGAATCAATGTGACTTGGTATAAATGGCAAGGAGAATAAAAAAGCAAATGTATTAATTAAGCCACTAAACATGTTTCTCTGACCAATAATAAGTATTACCATGGCAAGTCCTTATACTTGAACTAGGGACTGCTGAGTCTGAGTAAATGACAAGCTGTTTCGGTGTTCTCAGATAAGTTTCAATTTTATAAGACTTGCATTTGGCACTTGGAAATGGGGTATGGACCTTAGCACCAGGAGGTTTTAAATTCAATTAAAATCCATGAAAAGACAAAATACAAAATAAATCTTTAACTCATGCAATATTTTCATACTTTTGTTTGAAATGAGCAAATTTATTTTAATTTACAAATCTGTAGACTTTCTAATTCTATTTGTTTTACTTCCTAATTAATCTTTCGTGGCAATGTATATGTGTGTGCACACGCCTTTTAATGTGCTTACTGTATTGTTTGTCAGTATTCATTTCTGGTATAAACATTAAAAACCAATAAAGATAGATATGATGGCTAAAGCACACAGGAAACATTAAGCAAGTAGTTAGTAAACCAGTAAACCAGTAGCTTATGTGGTATGGGCAAAACTCATAGCATGTGTTAAGTATAGACAATGAGTAAGTAGCTTGCTAAACATGGAGAGAATTCATAGGATGTATCAAATATGTACATGTACAGCATGCCAGGTAACCTGTAACACCTGCCAAAGATAGAACAGAAATAGGATGTAACAAACCAGAGTGGGGCTTATAGAGATAGAGAGAGAAAGAACAAATTATTCTCAAGTCAACTCGGGACAGACGACTGTCACCCCAAATTTGGCCATCCAGTGGTGACACACAGCACTCATTGTGCTCATTCTGGCTCCACATACACCTTACCTACAAAAAGCAAATAAAACACATGGTTGTTGAGCAGACTAACAGGAGAGCCACGGCTGTGGCCAGTGTACCCAGCCTTACATCTCCGTGATAGAACACCTGCGTGTTATTGGATTAGACAGATTTTTTTTTTTTTTTTTTTTTTTTTTTTGCCTGTAGACGCTTTGTGCAAACCTCAACTCTTGTCCTAGTCACCACACATCGGGGCAGGATGATTCCGCATATGTGAACATTTCATAAATCAGGATTGGGGTAGCACGCTCCTTTATCATGCTTGCACTTATTAGAAATGTGTTAATTATTTCATCTAACTTTCCTCCTCATTATATGTTCTACATTGATGTAGTAAATTGTGTGATTTGAGCATATTAGTTTAATCTGTGAAGCCTTCCGTCTATGACCACTGCCTTGCCTGGTGGTGTATCCAAAGGCTACCTTTGAGTCAAGGTCAATTCCCACATGAAGCACAATGAAACCAGGGATATCCTACTCAATTGTGTATTTTTTTTTTCTGAGTCTTACTGACCAGTTTGATTTTAAGAAATCCACATAGATTTGGGTTAAGGAATTCCACTCTCCTTAAATCCGAAATTTATCCCCCATCTCAAAAGGGTATAGATCAAAGATGGAGCAGAAATGAAAAAGATCTGGGCTTCAACTCTGTGGTCTTTTTAATTCAATCACATTTTTCACAAGTTGACTGAATAACTAAATGTTTAAATAATTTTCTCTATACTTAAAAAAAAAATGCCATAACACATAAGTAAGTTACCAGAAACAACCAAGAGTGTAAATGCAGGATTAAAAGAGGGTGTTAGTAAACAAGCTAAATATGAATTATTTTGAGTGAAAAAAAGAATTTTTCTTCAGCAGCTGGTGTGGGTGAATATACTAATTTTATGACAAGTAAAGAAAAAATAGGATTTATGTTGCTGGAAGCATGAAGTGTTCTAAATAAATGCTCCCTGCAACAAGGATTAATAATTTTGTCAACTTCTAGTCTTATTTTAAACAAGTAAGCATATATGAAAAATAAGAGATTATGGTAGTAGGAATTTGCCATTTACAAGAAGCAAAGCTACACCCAACTAAAGGTTTGGGTGATGCTCTCTCTTTGCCTCGCCATTACTTATACCTGTTAAGTTGTTCTTGAAGCAAATCTAATCTTTGCTCCACTTCCCCATAAGTGAGGTCACTTTCGGTTTCAGAGATCCCCCAGGCAGCTCGCTGAAGTGCTGAGGGGCTAGACTCATCAGCCTGAGTCTGCACATTTTCTTGTTCCCAGCTCCTTGTGTCAGCGATATCTGTGGGAAATAGCAAAAGGGATGTCAACTTCTTTGGGCTCCTCTTTGCGTCAATAATACAGACACATCTACAAGATAAGCAAGAAAGGACCTAGAGTAGAAGCTGAGAGATGGAGAAGGAGAGTGATTCAAGGACCTGTTTAGGGCTCACAACCAATTGGTAGGTGCCACCCTGCCTGCCACTCCTCGGTCCATTTCCATATGAATGAAAACATACAGAAGGCCATGAATTTTGCATACGATTTTGTGTCTGATTAGACAGCAATGATTTTACTCTCTTGTACTTGGGAAGAAACAGCATACTTTGCTGGTCTAGGCCTGCCTCATTTTATTGCGCTTTGCTTTGATGCACCTCATACATCCCAGTTTTTACAAATCAAAGGATTGCAGCAACTCTGTGATGAGCAAGTCTGTGGGCATCATTCTTCTAACAGTGTTTGTTCACTTCGTGCCTCTGCGTCACATTTGGGTCATTTTAGCAATATTTCAAACTTTTTCATTATTATTCTACTTCTTATGGTGAACTATAATTAGTGAATACAACTTGCTGAAAGCTCAGATAATGTTCAGCGTTTTTTAGCAATACAACACTTTTTTTTAAAGTAGGCTTCACACTCAGGGCAGAGCCCAATATGGGGCTTGAATTCACGACCCTGAGATCAAGACCTGAGCTGAGATCAAGAGTCGGATGCTTAATTAACCAACTGAGCCACGCAGGCACCCCAGCAACACAGTATTTTTTAATTAAGGGATTGTACACTGTTTTTTAAACATAGTGCTATTGCACGTTAAATAGACTACAGTTCAATGTGAACAAAGAAACAAAAAAATTTATTTGGCTCATTGTGATATTACTTTTTTGCAGTTGTCTGGAACTGAACTTGCAGTATCTCTGAGGTATGCCCATACTGCCTTGCCTTGCTGGCCTGTTCTTCCAGGATAATTAGCATACTGAATGATTCAGAGTGGGCCCAAGGAGAAAGCCATGGGAAAGTGCTGATCTTCAGGGTACTCCCTTGGGCCAACTCAACTCAAAGTAGAGTCATTTAAGATGGCATGGGTGTTAAATGACCTGTAGTCCCACAACACGTTTTTATCTTTCCTCATAGCTCCTTCTGCTCTGTTCTTTACCACAGTCACATTAATTTCCAATATGGTTTCTTATGGCTCTTTCGTTTAGAATATTTTTATGTTTCTATACCTGAAACATACTGCTTATCTGTTCAAGAACACTTTTCAAGTGCTCTCAGTGTCTGTTATGTGCCAGACACTCTGCTAAACGTGGAGGAATTAAAGGTAAAGAAGATGGGCCCCACACTTGAAGAATTTGGTAGCAAGGTTCTGATCATTTTTCATACAGGGATTCATCTGTTGATTAATCTTTTAATTTACAGCTTCTTTTACAATCTGTACTACCAAGTTATCAATATCTGAGGACAAATGTAATATCTTACTTTTACTCTCATTTCTATCATATACTGTGCTGACTTTTGCTCTGCTTTCTTACCCTCTACATTTTTATATATCCACATAAGAGCATAAAAATGATTAAAGGGTTGGAAAATAAGGCCCATGAAAAATTACTAGTGGAGCTGGGAGTTTATTTCAGGGATAAAGAAGTGACATCTTCTCACTGGGAGGGCTGGTAGGAGGAAAAGAGTATCTAAAACTGGTCTTCATTTTCACATGGAAATAGATTTGAATTACAGAAAGTGATTTTGGTTTGATAGAAAAACTTGTTTTCTTTTTTTCTGTTTTTTGGACACTAGCTATGATTAAACGCTGACAAAAGTTATGTAAAGTTAAGGAATTTATATCCTCAGCTATTTAAAAAAATTGGGTAGAAAGTAACCGATTTGGGAAGATTAGGTATGATTCCCGAAATAGGGAACAGGATTTGCACGGATTCTTGTAGTCCTTTTCCTGCAATTTCTCCAAAAGTACAGTCAGATAGCTCAGAAACATCCCCTCTCTTCAAGGAGCAGATAAAATCTCTGTATTCTTTCTTCATGCTTTTTTTTTTTTTGTATCGTGATCTGTCATTGAATACACAGAAATTTCTCTAACGAGGTGTCTACAATTGCTGCCTCACTTGGGTGAAGCTATACCAAAGGAATCTTTAGCCTCAAAAAATTATTTTTAGTGTTTACTTCATTTTGAGAGAGACAGACTAAGGGCAGAGAGAGAGGGAGATATAGAATCCGAAGTAGGCTCCACGTTCTGCGCTGTCAGCACAGAGCCTGATGCAGGGCTCCAACCCACAAACTGAGATCATGAACTGAGCTGAGGTCAGTCACTTAACCAACTGAGCCACCCAGGCGCCCCAGGAATCAGCATCTTCAAAGACAACATTAGAAAAACAGAAGGTTGGGATTCCTTGTTCTGTTGAAATGGCTAACAGAGCTCATAGAGCTTGTTATGAATTCCAGAATGGTTCCTTGTGATTAAGGCTTCCTTAGCCTATGAGATCTTTGGTGTTTTTTTGTCTTTTAAAGGGTCAGTATATAATTTCTTTTGATATTTTACCAAGCACAACAAAATGAAAATGAGCATAGAAAAATGACAGCGCTGACGTTTTGGGTAACATATCAGCCAGCAGATTTTCACTGAAAAGTATGATTTACTATTCACAGACTTGTGACTCTAAAATGAAAAACAATAATATAATGTCTTAGTACACTGGTTTTTCAATTTTGAAGCAGCAATGTCAAACATTTAGAGCATACATATAATGGTTTGGTGATGCCAATGCCTGTCTCTGTCTAGCTATCAGCTAGCTGGCTACCACAGGAATCTTTACAGAAGACAGTAAGAATTGATAAGATGGAAGTTACATATTACGCTCAGAAGTTTTGTGCCAAGAAAGCGTATAGAATTTCTGCCTGTGCTTAACAGCTCTTTCATTCTCAAAGCATGTATAATAAATTGATTTTTAAATAACAATGGTGAATCGCATGCAATAAATTATGTATGATTATATGTTTTTCTTTACTGCTCAAGAAAAGAAAACTGATTATCTTCTCAGCAGAAATGAATGAAGTGTAAACAATCAGAAAGAGGCTTCCTTAATTGTAATTTACTTTTTTATTAAAATCTGGCTATGCATGATTAGCCTGTTTTAACAGTAACATAGAATAAAAGTTCAAAGGGGAAATTCTGGTTAGTGGTCTTAATCAAAATGAACATTCTTGTAGACACTTTCTAAATATAGCTCAGAAAGAATCTGCACTTGGTTGCCGTGGAAAATGTTGCCATAGTTGCAAGACGCATTTCTGGAAATGGATGAACGAAAGTAAACTTTCACTTTGCTCGGGGTACACAATATTTCTAGAGTTAACTTTTGGCCTCAATCTAAGTAAGGTCAGAGTCTACTTAATTTGCTTTTTTTCTTCTTAGCTTTGCCGAAAGGTGCTCTTCTGTTGGAGTCAGCATGGTAAGTGCCAGGAATGTGAGTAAATGGAACTTCCTACTGATGATAAAACTAAAATTTGTGGGGATTTCATAGTTCAAACTCTAGCAATTACAGCTACACCCTACATATTATTAAAATTTCCAAACATTCCATAATACTTCACCTTAAAAAATCATTAGGGGATAAAACTTGCTGTGAATAAAGTTTTAGAATTCTCTATTGGTTGATCATATAAATTAACCAGGTTAATCATGTGTCACAATGCTATAGGACATCAATTATTTTATTCAATTGGCATGAATATTTAGCTACATATTTCCATTCAAGGTAATGATTTATTATTTGAATAGGGATTGAATTGTACATTTTTGAAAATGAAAAATCTGTAGATATTAAGATTATTTGTTGGAATACTTTTTTCATTATGCACATAGAATAGCTAATTAAAAATAATTGGAAGAAGCAGATAAGAAAAATACAAGATGAAGGGCATGAGAATTCAATGTCAGCAAGAGTCATTATAAAGTCAGATAAAGTCCCAAAAACATATCTTTAATGATTTGTCACTTGAGACTCTACAACTCAAGAAGAAAACAATGAAAAGTACTTTTAAAAAAATCAAGTCCACATTATGCTGGCTTTTGGAGAAGCAGAGAGATGGTTCAGTGAGCTCTTCAGAACTTCTGACTTCCATGATACAACCTTTTCCTATTTTTAGTACTTCCCAGAATCCAATTTCATAAATAACTAAAATAGGACATTTGGTAATCGCATCTAATATTCCATTCTTCCATTGTGATAAATGAGGTACTATTTTCATTCACTTCATCAAGATTTTAAATTGTCCAGAGAACATTTGCATATATTCTTAGCTTACTTCAACATGGGGTCATGGCAAAAGCTGATTTGATAAACGACAGGGAAAGTAACTTGGGAAAAATGTAAAGACTAAACATCCTAAACTCAATAAAACTATGGTTTCTAGGTATAGTCACTTCAAATAATGGTGACAATGATAGGTAATATTTATTTACCTGGTGCCATAATTTTGCTATCCTGCCAGGCCAGGGACATCCTATTTTTCCTTTATTTCTGTTATATTCTTTTGACTTTTTTGCTACACATTCTTTATTTCTACATTCTTATATATCCATTTGTATAGGCATCAACAATTGAAAGGTTAGAAAATGAAAGTTGTGAGACAATACTATACTGGGTTAGCGATTTTATTTCAGAGAAAGTAATTTACACGTGTTCTCTTGTTCACTAATTACAATCGACTATCATTGGTTAGAAAATGTTATTGTTTTTGAAAATTAGCAAGCTGGAGCATCTGGGGGGCTCAGTCAGTTAAGCGTCTGACTCTAGGTTTCAGCTCAGGTCTTAATCTCAAGGTTCATGAGTTCAAATCCCAGGTCTGGCTCTGCGCTGACAGTGCGGGATTCAAGCCTGCTTGGGATTCCCTCTCTCCCTCTGCCCCTCCCCTGCTCTCTTGCTGTCTCTTTCAAAATAAATAAATAAACTTAAAAAAAAAAAAAGATGAGCAAGTTGAGCCTTTGTGGGGTCTGTCAAGTCACTTATTCAAAGACATAAAGGGGGCAAGTGAACAAAGCAAAGAAATAAAGGGAGCCAGGCTGGAACCCAAACACTTAAAGGTTAGATTTAACCACATCTGTAGCTCCAGCTCCTGTTATGCTAAGTTATTAGTTCTTCCATGTGATAGTTCTCAAGTTTCCCTAAGTTTCTCATCCTTTAGAACCAAATCTGCATATGTTAATTAAGCATTATTATCCACCTCATGCATATTTTTACAAAACCCTCCACATATTTGGGTATTCCTTCTGGTAGAGATGTTAAACAAATGTGTTTAAATGAGTTGGATAAAGCGTATACGTTATTTAGGGGCATTTCTTCCCATTTCTTCTTAATTCCCTATAAACTGAAATTCTTCTTGGCATTTATTGTAGCGTTACTGCATTGGCCTTTCATGCTATAAAATGGCTGGCTTGGGGGTAACTGAGGGTACATGGAAGAATCAACTGGTTAGCTCTCTTAAAATACCCGTTAATCCCTTCTCCCTGTTAGAATCACAATTGACCTTCCCACAATGTTCTATGTGACATTATGCTAAAGCTCACTGCCACAAAACCTCTTATGCTATCAATGTTTAGGAATAATTAACACTGTTCCAGAATTGCACAAATGCTTCGTAGACGATCTGAGATCTGAACTCTGCAAATGTTTCATGAAGTTGTAAAAGATTAAATTAACACGTGTCAGTACAGTTCTCGATTTGTGAAAAGTCACCATTTTACAATTAGCACTAAAGGGAGACAATCTGACTCCTGAGAAACTTGATTACCTTTGCAAGAGTGACTTCGTTTATCTATGTGAATTCTTCCTGAGGTGGGCACTGTTTCTTCATAATGGAGTCCAGCGGCTTTCCCTATTCCTGGAGGAGAATCTACTATTCCTGAGAAGAGAGGCTTTTGTTCATCATCAATGGATGAGATGAAAGATGAAGATCTGCTTTTTTTCTCTTCAAAGTGTTTCTTGGAACTCTGATAATGTCTTATGGTATCTACAGAGTCTTCGGGACCATTTGTACTGTTCCCTTTGCCAAAATCTATCAAAAAAATTATTTTGCAGAAGATAATCAAATGTGAGACTCTATGCATATTATACTGCCTCGCTATATATAAACTGCCTTTTTAATAGTTATGTTCTTTCAATAACTTTAACATAGAATTTCCTTTAAAATCATCAGAAAGGATGTGCATTCTCCTTTTCCCATTGGGAATGTAGCTACCTAAGGAGAATTTTGTTTGAGTTCAAAGGACAGTAGATTATCGTAATGAAATACATATTTGTTTCCGAGTTTAAAGAATATCTGCAATAGTAATAATGTTTATATCTCAGAAAAAAACCGATAAGATAACATAACCTTATTCACACATGCTCAACAGTCATTTGTATTCTTAAAATCTGGTCCACTATCTCTTTAAGAAAAGGAAATAGAGAGGGAAAATGTGTCCCAATTCTAAAATACCACGACTATGCACCTTGTTTGTTTTTAGCCTTCATGCCCTCTCATGTGGCAGCCATCCACACACGGCGAAGGTCAAAACAGGAAGCCTCCTCGTAATAAAGCCTGAAGGGATGAATTTCACCCTTGGTTCAAAGTATGGAATGGCCTTGACATTCCAGGTAGTTTGGCTGTGTGGCATGTTGCAAAGAACATAAGGCTTAAATACAGTAATTAAGGTGAGTTTACCTAATTACATTAAAACCAGTAGTGCATATTGACTGTTTTATACTGAAATGTCAAGATAATTTTAGCCCTGAAGGTTGTGTTAGAACATATTTCAGCAGGAAAAACTCAAAAAGACAAATTCCGGAACTTGTTTTCATTAGCGTCCTGGGG
The DNA here is from genome assembly GCA_030068075.1 of Paguma larvata. Lineage (NCBI taxonomy): Eukaryota > Metazoa > Chordata > Mammalia > Carnivora > Viverridae > Paguma > Paguma larvata. The sequence goes on along the minus strand of CM057825.1, from coordinate 67,827,906 downwards.
AGACAGTATAATTCTCCATCTGCTTATGGCTAATAACTAACCAATACGACTCCAGAAAGTATAGTATTTTCAAGAGAAATGGTTAAGACAGTGTCCCCATCTACTTAATGCTTGATTGTGCTTACTCTGTTATTTATGGAAGAGGCCAAATGAACTGATTTAAGTCCATTCCAGAGTAAGTACCAACAATTCTTTAAAATTCTCGTATGGCACAGAAATTAAACAGAGAATTTTTTCTTTATTTAAAAAAACATATATCATAATTTAAAATATGAGAAGCCAGGAACGCCTGGGTGGCGCAGTTGCTTAAGCGTCCAACTTCAGCTCATGTCATGATCTCACGGTTCATTGGTTCGAGCCTTGCCTTGGGCTCTGTACTGACAGCTCAGAGCCTGGAGACTGCTTCGGATTCTGTATCTCCTTCTCTATCTTCCCCTCCTCCACTCACTCTCTGTCTGTCTGTCTTTCTCTCTCAAAAATAAATAAATATTTAAAAAATCAAATCAAATCAAATCAAATCAAATCAAATCAAATCTGAGAAGTCATAAATCAGCCCAAGATAAAAACCAACAGGGTTTAACTATCAACTTTATGTGAAATTGTTATTAAGGAGTTAGTTTATGTCCTGTCAATTAAAGTTAAATGTAGCAAAACCAGACTGCTTAATTTAAGATTTCACACTTGCTCAATGATTTCATCGCTGAGCGGAGAAGATCACAGACCGTTCCGGTTTCAAGCACTGTGGATGGACAGCGTTGGTTTCTCAGGGTCACATTCCCCCACTCAGCTGCTAATCTAATTGCCTGTAAATATTCAGATCAGCATTTTCTTTCCTCTCCAGTGACACAAACATGACCCTTCTTAAACTTCTAGAGTTCACTATTATCCTCTCACCCTCTGTTTTCTTTGGTTTTAACTTCTCCACTCCTGAAAATTTGATCCACGTTCCCCATTTTATGAACACATTTCATTATTCCTCCAAAAAATAACTGTTTCCAATTGTACGCTAGGAAATGTAAAAAAAAAAAAAAAAAGCTTTCCTTTTCTAAATTGTCCTCACACTTGTTTAGTGAATGGCATCAGTTTGTTGTGCAACAGGCTCAGTTTTGGGCAGCAATGGGATTTGAGTCAGCTCTGGCTTCTCATCTTCCTGAAAATGCCTTTTTTTAAACACTTGCATGGAGTCTTTTTCCAGTATATTCAGAGGTAAACTAAAATAACCATTACTTCTCATGCCTCCAATCTAAGTATGGATAATGCTAACATGCATCTTTGTCATGAATGGGCCTCACAAATTATGCAACCATTTTGTCTTCCCGGCTTGAGAGGTCTTAGGAGTTCTCTGTGGATTTTCAAATCCTCACAGATGGTAAAAGGTTCTGTCCTTCCTCCTACCTGGGCCTCGGTCTTAGTTTACTATTACTTGATTTTGGAGGCCTGGGCACATCAGTGAACATATATTTTTAATTGAATTATAACTTGCTGATTTCTACAGAGGACAAGTAGTTGTGAAATGTGGTGAAGGAAGGATTATATTTTGTTCTGTTGTAAAACAGAACAAATTACTTTATATATATGGTCTCTAATCCTATAGTAAAAATTCCAGGAAGAAGCAGAATCATGAGAGAAGAAGCAACAGTTTGGTATCTTTGAACTTTTCCAATATGTAAGGAGAATTACCCCACGTTTATTTCTGGGTTCGCTGTCATTGGATAATGAGCCAGCTGCTTCCTGGAACACAGGCCACATGAAGTTTCTTGAATGCAACCTCACTGCAACGACATTTTCTTATTCCTTATTAGATAAATCAAAGTTTCATATTTTATCTTATAAAATGAAAGTTGAAAAGATAACCTATTTGTGGAACCTACAAATGGAAACTGCTCAGGGTTAGGCTGAAGGTAGGTTGGGGGAACACATGTATGATAATTGGCCTCTGGGTACCTCTAGATTTTGACTGCCTTTTCCATTTCTGCTTTTTTTCTTTCTAATTAAACTGCATTATTTGATAGATATTAAATGGTATTAGGTACTGTTTTTTCTTAATACTATTTTTTTCTTAATGCTATTCTTATTCTATGTAGAAAAGGTACTCTGAAGGCAGTAAGCTGAGGGGGTTATACATTTTCGACTTTGCTAGAAGTGAGATTGTATGATCACTTTTGTTCCCACCATTTTACAAAGAAAAATTTTCGCTTGTTCATCTGGGAGCAAATGCTTGTGCTCACTCCATCCTTTATGGAGGCTTTATCTCAGATTAATGACCATTTTTATTCATCAGACCCAACATATAGGTGCAAATTTTGGTCAAAGGGAAGCATTTAATGTGCCTTGTCAGCATTTGAGCTTTGTATTTTTTTAAAAAAATTTTTCCAATGTTTATCTGTTTTTGAGAGACAGAGGGAGATAGAGCATGAGCAGGGGAGGAGCAGAGAGAGAAAGTCACAGAATTCAAAGCAGGCTCAGGCTCTGAGCTGTCAGCACATAGCCCTACACAGGGCTCAAACCCACGAACCGTGAGATCAAGACCTGAGCCGAAGTCTGTCACTTAACGAACTGAGCCACCCAGGCGTCCCAAGTTTTGTATTTTCTATTGGTAATAATTTGGGAATAAGCTGAGCATTTTCCAGCCAGATGCGTTTTAAAAAGTTATTTCATTAAAAATTGAGGTCTGAAATAAATTTTTCATTTTATTTCAAATACTTCAGTTCCTCTCTAGCTTCAAGGAATATTGAAAGGGGACTTCTATACTAATGCAAGACGAAAATATTTAAGTTATCTTAAAAATTAAAGTAACCAAATTACATTTATATATCACTAAAATGGATAACAAAAGCTAACTATTTTTTATTGGAGAAGATATTCCAAAAAATACCACCAACATATTTAAGGCTTAATTTAATAGAATTAAATCACCTTTATTCTATAAAAATAAGTTTAACAATGTGTATATTTACTACTTACTTCAATAACTTTCATACTATTGTACCACTTTGATACTGCATATTCTGTCCATAGGAAAAGTTGTGTAGAATATTACAAATATTTGGTCACCAAAACCTTATCAGTTAAGAAATACATGTGTGTGTATGTACATATGTGTGCATATCTCATGTGCTATTATACATTCTATCATACTTATAGACTATGTATTTTATATAATAAACACAACATAAAATCTTTATTATTATTCCCATCACCCAATGAATCATACTGGCATACTCTGAAGTAAGCACAATTTAACTCTGGAAACTACTTTAATCCAGACAATTTTTTGAGCATATTCCAAATGACTCTACCTCACTTACTTCTGTTCTGTCAAACTATCTTAACAAGTCCTTAGTAAAGGCCACTAAATAGGTCACTAAAGCATCATTTTTGTTCTTCACTTTCTGTAACAACGACTTTACTTCCATCTCAGGAACTGTAGGACCTCTTCCTACAATGCCCTTAATTCAGCTGGGGAGTTCTGGGGCACCTCCAGTCCAGAATTTTAAGAAAGAAAGAGAACTACTTGAAGATTACAAAAAGAAAAAAGAAAACAAAAAAAAGAAAAACAAAAACAAAAACAAAAAACACTAAAAAACACAAGATGTTCTTAAATTCACACCTAAACTAACAACTCTCTCTTGTTGACAAGGTAGATTTATTTCATCAGAAGAAATGTGAAACTCATGAGGACACACACGTTCATTAACAAATTAAATCTAAGAGGTAAGTCCAAAATGTCAAGCCTCTATTTTGTTCAAGTCAACTTGCCAGAGATTCTATGTAACTTTTCTTTTTAAATATTATCTTTTTTTTTTTTTACTAGTTTTAATGTTTATTTATTTTTGAGAGAGAGAGAGAAAGAGAGAGAGAAAGAGCATATGCAGGGAAGGGGCAGAGAAAAGTGGAGACAAGAATCTGAAGCAGGCTCCAGGCTCTGAGTTGTCAGCACGGAGCCTGAGACAGGACTCGAACTTGTGAACCTTGGGATCATGACGTCAGCCAAAGGAGGACGCTTAACTGATGGAGCCACTCAGGAGTCCCTTAAATATATCTCTTTGAATGTAAGCTCCTTCGCGGTATGTAGATGGCATGATTGCAAAGGGTAGGAGGTGGTAAGAATTGAAGCCTGAAGAGTTCTGGTGCCCTGAGTAGGCAGTGAATGGCACTGTAGGACTCAGCCTCTGTCTATCCCCAGTGCCCAGCTATGTGTTCTCTCTGGTTCTTGGTGCCTCTGGTGAGTGACTCACAATCATCAGTGCTCTTGGATGTCTGTGTTTGATGTCTGTGTTTCACACGAGCAGTAAACTAACTAAAATATTCAATGCATTTCACGGACAGCTTTGAGTTTATGTATGTCCATAGTATTTAACATCAATAATTTCCTAAAAGTTCTATTTTTTTTTTTTACTAAAGCATGTGTTTTTCTCTTATAGATTGATTCTACATCAAGATACATATCAAATGAGTGGCCAACTTTAGAACATCAAATTGAGGCCATGGGGACTAGATTGCTTTCAGCAAATTTTATATTTGCTATAGCACCATGGAGTCCTAAAGACTAGTCCTAAAGACTAGACTAGGTTCTCAAGTTGTGGATAATTGAAGTTAATTTGGGTTTTCACATTGCCCAAATCACACTTTCTGACACACAAGGAAATTTCAAAGAGGTGCAGGCAGGCAAACATGCCTTACTATCTATACTTCATATATAATAAGTCTCATAGACTAAGACTGTGATTAAAGGAAAAGTTTCCAGAATTAATGGAAATGTCTAGTTGCATGAGCACAGTATACATTGTGACATGATTGAGGGCCTTATCAGGAGATAAAAACAGATTATTTGGCTTGTGAATGAGGAAACTAAACAAGATTGAAAGGAGATTTAATAAATCTTCAACTGCATTGGGAACACTATTATATAGAAAACCTTTTCAAGTTGTTCTTCATTTTCAGTGAGATAAAAATAAGAGATTAACAACAGGTTAAGGGATTTTGGTTAAGCCTACAGAAAAACAGCTTGACAGTAATGGTTCTGATTTTATAAAAGGTTACCAAGAGAATAATGAAAGACACTGCAGAAATAAATTATCACTTATCTGGGTGGCTTACTGTTCAGTAATCAGCCAGAGCACTCAACAATTAGCCCAATTAAACAAATATGTATCAACCATTCTTTGTTAAAGGAATCTACATTTTGGTAGAGAAACAAGACAACAAGAATTAACCACTGTACAGGGCAGATTTTGACAATATCACCAAAGGAGACTGACACAGGAATTCATGAAAGAAAGAAAATCTATATATTTGGACAAATCAAGAAAGAGTTCATGTTGAGGAATATCTCTCTGCTTGCTAGATAGATGCTGTCTAATTCACGAGTCGCTTGTAAAGCCCATTACATCTCTTAAAAAGAGAGAGAGAGAGAGAGAGAGAGAGAGAGAGTTCATGTTGAGTATATCATCGGAGATTAACCATGACCAAAAAAAAAAAAAGTAATTTTGGATGTTGGATGAAAAAAGTGGTGTGGTTGCATGTGCCCATGCTTGAGGATACGGAGATAAATTCTGATTAAGGGAAAAGTACACGCAAAAAGACAAATGATTTACATGGAAGAGAGGGAAGTTAAGTTTACTTGAAGTGTAGTGAGTGTTGAAGCTAGTAGATGAGGTGCCCGAGGGAAAGAATTCTGAGAGAAAAGGGCCAAGGATAGAACTTGGATGAAGGAGGCAAAAGAAGCGAATCGAAAGGAAGATGCTCAAATTCTATTTCATTATTAATTCGCTCTTTCAACAAATATTTGCTGAATGCCTGCTGTGAGATAAGCACTGAAGTTACAGGTGACTAAATATTTCCCACCTCCATGGAGCTTATGATCTAGGGACAGATAACATTAATTAATGATGCCAACAGACACAAAGTACAACTGGAATTAATGCTGCAAAGTAGATGAACTGCTGGGAGAAAGTCAGGTTAGGTTTGTTGAGGGAGGGGGAAGACTTTAGAGGGCTTTAAATATATGTGTACATGACATAAACATAACTGTATTTAGAAGAAAAAAATCACCAGTGGTCCAGTGTAGAAAATAGATGAGAGAGGAGCAAGTTAGTCGTGGGGAGGTGGGGTGGGATGCTGTTTCAGTATTCCAGGTGACAGATCATGGTAGCTTGGTCTATGGTTATGGCTAAGAAGGTGGAGGAAGTAAACCAAAAGGGACCTGGTTTGAAAACTAAATGAACATGTAATGGAGCAACAATGAACAAGAATTGATGGAGAGGTTGAGAGAGGGCCACCTCCTAGATAGATAGCGGGTTTGTGCGATTGATTGGGTTGTGGTTCAATTTAGAGACATGGTAAATGATGGAGAGAGGTTTCCAGAGGGACATCATGAGTTCAATTTAGGAAATGTTCAGTTTGAGCTGCCTTTGAGATTTCAAGTCAGTGTTTTTGTTTGTTTGTTTTTTATTTTTTAATGTTTATTTAATTTTGAGAGACAGAGCGTAAGCAGTGGAAGGGCAGAGGGAGAGAGAGACACACAGAATCCAAAGCAGGTTCCAGGTTCCGAGCTGTCAGCACAGAGCCTGAGGCCGGGCTCAAACCCACCAACCATGAGACCGTGACCTGAGCCAAAGTCAGACACTTAACCGACTGAGTCACCTAGGCGTCCCTCAAGTCGATGACATATGAGATTGAAGTTCAGATGGTCTGGGATTACAATGTGAATCTTCACATCTCTTAAGTGAGAATATAAATAAACTCCATATAAATGAGATCACTCAGGAAAGAGTTCGTATAGAATGAGAAGAGAAGAGGAGCTAGGGCCACACCTTGAGAAATTCTAATAACTAACATCTGGTTTAGAAGATAATGACCCTGTAATTCTCCTCAGGAAATTACTGAGTGTAGAAGGAAAACTGGAAGAGTGCAGTATCACAGAGGCCAACAGAAGATTATTCAAGAAAAAAGAGGGGATTTATTTTGATGAGAGCCAAATAAGGTGAAGACTAGAACCCTTGTTGGATCAGCATGGGTAAAGAGCAGAGTTTTCTTCAGGGAAGCCTTCACCCATCTGCCTACGCACAGTTAAATATACCTTCATCTGGGTTTCCTTCGAGGTATGAGGTTATTCTGTGACAGCACCTACTATTTCTATTTAAAATTATAAAGAGTGTGCCATCTCTCTTCCTAAGGAGGGTAAGGGATGTTTTACACAATTAGTTTCTCAGAAATTGAGTAGTTCTTTAAAAACGTGAAATGTTAAATATTTGTTGAATACATGAGCAAAACATAAAGAATAGTTAGAGGGGTAGAAAAACCCAGAGACGACTAGGAGAGGCAATTACCTCATAGAGTGTAAGGATGAAGAGATCTAACAAATGTCACCTTCACCCATGTCACGCACACCTGTGAGAGGGTTGAGCACTCCAGCTGTCACAAGGGTCCTCTTTCCAAAACACTCTTCTCAAGACTTTGAGTGTAGTTATTCAACTGCTATTAATTGGTCTCCTTTTTTTTCCCTCTTTTTCTTTTTTAACAACCTACTCTTTATCTCTATCTGTGATGTCCCTGTAGATATCAGAGGGCTTTGTTGAATGACATCATTGAGAACTATCAACCCAAAACCATATCATTAGCTACTGAAAACAGGAAAGGATTTGCCTTTCTAAAATCTGAAAGAAACTTACCCTCAAATACAGTAGTAAATGGGCATTTAGTAAGAAGAGCTAATCACCACATACTCTACATTTAAACTTTAGAAATAAAATGAATTACCTTTCTCTCCTTCACTATCAAATGAGAATTTCCTTCTTCGTAGTTTACAGTTGTCTCCGTCAGAATCATTCACAGACTGTGATCGTAGTAAGAGATCAGCCTTTGTTAATGGACATGAAGATAAAATGGAAGATTATTCAGTTTGAACATATTATCAGTAAATTCTTTACTGTTTCATATCATTTCAACCACTGTGAAACTTAACTATTAGAGTGCAGGCAAATAGCTACAATACTTATTTTTCCAGTTGTCTCTAAATTATAAAATGGACTGATAGAATAATTCAAGTAGTTTCACCATCTGATGGGGAAATCATAGTTGTAAAAGTTATTTACCAGAAATGTTTGGGGATAATGCCAACACTTAGGGACAACATATTCCTTCATGTAGAATGTATTTTATGTAACTTGCTAAAGTTAAAATAAAAATAATAATTAAAAAAATTGCAGAGGGCACCTGGATGGCTCAGTTGGTTAAGCATCTGACTTTGGCTCAGGTCATGATCTCATGGTTCATGAGTCAGAGCCCCACATCGGGCTCTCTGCTGTCAGCACAGAACCTGCTGCAGATTCTCTGTCCCCCTCTTTCCCTGCCCCTTCCCCGTTTGTGTACTCTCTCTCACTCTCTCTCTCTCTCAAAAATAAATAAACCTTAAAACAACTTCAGAATATGTATTATAGCAGAGAAAAAAGTGTAAGTTAATTATAATTATCTATGATGTTTAAATACATGGTAATGATTACAAGGTTAAATTTTATGACAATAAATATAAAGTTAATTTCAATGAACACTATGCTTTAAGCATTTTATTATATTGAGCTATTTATTATTTTAGTCTAAGTTTCTCCTTCCTCCCCCTCTGGAAAATATGATCATTCTTGTAATAAAAATAGAAGATCCCAAATAAATAAAACAAATGGAAGTTCTTATTTTATTTATTCGGTTGTTGCTTAAACTTTTTTTTTTTTTGGTTTAGTATTTATTTTGAGAAAGAGAGAGAGAAAGAGAGAGCACCCATTTGCAAGGAGCAGAGAGAGAGGGATAGAGAGAATCCTAAGCAGGCTCCATGTTGTCAGCCCAGAGCCCAACATGGGGCTCAAACGCTAAAGATCATGACCTGAGCAGAGATCAAAAGTTGAATGCTCAACCGACTGATCCACCCAGTCGGATGGGTGCCCCTGGTTGCTGCCTAAACTTTTTATGTAAAGAAGTTATCTGGGGTGCCTGCGTGGTTCAGTCCCTTAAGCGTCCAACTCTTGATTTTGGCTCAGGTCATGGTCTCATGAGATAGAGCCCTGTGTTGGGCTCCACCTTGAGCATGGAGTCTGCTTAAGATTCTCTCTCTCCCTCTCTCTGCCTCTCTCTGCTGTTCATGTTCTCTCTCTCTCTCTCTCAAATACAAAATAAAAAAGAGAAGAAAAAATAAAAAAAAGAAGTTATCTTGTTGTTCATCAAGGCAAAATCAGAATGAGGTTGGCAACATTAAACTGAGATTTTAATAAAGTACTGAATTCAAACCATTATAAAAATATATGCTCTTGATAACTTGACTCTCTTATCACATAGATATTTTTCAACTTCTCAATGTTTTGGAAAGAAGCTATTATCTGAGCTTCAGATTATTAAATGGTACTATGGCGTCCTTACAAGTTTATCCTTTTTAAGTCTCTCACAGTACCTGGGAATGACTGTAACTCTTGAGAGAATTAAATCTACTATCTTTTACCTACTATCAACTTGAGGATTTTGTTTCTTCCAGAGAGTATATTAGTTAGCATAAAACAAAACAAAACAAAACAAAAAAACCCCAACACTTGGAAGTGTCGAAAGCCCCAATATTTGATTTCTGGCAAAAAACTCTTTAGAATTGGAGCTGCAGTGATGGGTTTTTGGAGGAGCGGTGGAGGAATAAATTAGTAACAAATTGTAGGTTGCAATCCTGTATTCTTAGTGTAGTGATGTCATGAAGACACATTTTAATCGTAGTCGAGAGTGAAGGATACAAGGCCTACACTCTCCAAATTCCCGTGAGATTAAACTATATGTAAAATCGTTTTAAATATTATTTCTATTAGACCATATGTTATTCATTCTACAGCACTGATTCTGACTCAGGTTTAAGGCTGATTAGTTTATACTTCTGTGATTTGGAAACTGTGTGAAAAATGGACCTAAACTTGAGTGAGTTAAAATGTTTTCATTATTATTGAAAAGACATTGCTAACCAGTGTGAGGTATATGTAATAGCTGGGAGAATATTTTAAGTCTTGTGTAAAATACACTCTTCTAAGGGACTTAAATAGTCTAGGATCATTCATTTCTTACAAATAATTGGCACACTCAATATAAACCAAGGCTATTTTAAATCAAGTATGTCACATATAAGTTCCTGAAAGGTCAAATTTAATTGACCTACTTAAAGTTATTCAATATATTTGAAAGTAATTAGACTGAATTCCTTCCCTGTAATTTAGAAATTCCAATATTAAGTTCGCTTTTCCTTCCAAATATTCAGAATCAGTAAAATTTTGCTATAGTTTGCCTGATCTTTCAGAAGTATTTTGGCAATGCGAGAATTAAATAAAATGTCATAAATACACAAATAAGCAAACTGTTAACATATACCTTTGCACTTTCATGCCTTAGGTTAAAAGTCAACTCTAGGTTTGTGAGAAAGTGGTCGGAAAACTCGGGATACATATCCAAAACCTCTAGCAAGTCTTCCCTCTGAATCTTATGCAAGTCACAGTACGTAAGAGCTCTGACATCCGCGTTAGACTTTCCAGGTTTAGCATAAAGATGAACCATTTCTCCAAATATATCATTTTTTCCTAAAAAAAAAAAAAAGAATGTAAAAGATATCTGACCTTAAGGTTTTCTTTCTAAAAATACAAGGGGAACACTGACCAATCCCCAGACCAAAGAATTCAAGTGGAAGATCCCATGACCAACAAACACCTGAGCCTCAAAATTCTAGTACCTCCTACTGATTGCCTCTGTCGTGTTGTTTGCTGAGTGGAATTTTACCTCTTAACACACTGGTCCTGATATAATTACTATTATTTCCATGTTTTGATTTTTTTGGCTACATGCCTCGAAATGCAGCAAACATGACTTTAGTCCGCTATGCCCTACGTGGCTAGAAAAGGGTCCTGCCATAGAGTAGGTGTAGTCCAATTTTGTCAATCCAGGAAAATGAGAAAGGCGGCAGTGAGTCAGATTCACAAACTTTGTATCTCAGGATGGTCTCCAGGGGTGATGGCAAACATAGGGGTACAGTGGCACCCTTTCAACACTTAGAGGACTAGGGGTATAGTTTGAATATACCTTTTTTCCTTTACTAACCACTTTCAGGTTTGCCCTTCATGACTTTGTCTAATTGTTTAATATAGCTAGTTTTATTTATAGTCTTGCTTTTTTTTTTTTACCAAATGGCCTTTATTCTAAGAGTGTGTCCTCCTTGCTTTCTTGCCAAACCTGGGATTATCTCAGTGTCTGGCTTCTGATGGGTCCTCATTCCCTCGGCCTAGCCACGTGCCACTTACTTTTCCAGGCTTTGCTTAATACTGAGGATGATGACAGCAACAACAAATGCTTATTAAGAATTAAGTAGGTGCCAGGCACTGTTTCAAATGCTTAGGTGAATTATCTCATTTAATCCCTACAATAACCTCATAAGGAAATTACTCCCTATTATCTAAATACTATGACTATGGAAAGAAGATTGAAGAGGTAAACTGATTAGATCAAGGTCACCTACTTAGTTGGGTGAAGGGAGGGAGAGAGTAGCCATGTTTAAATCCCATGCATCCTGACTCCAGTCAAAACCTTTTCACACTAGATACGCTTAATTTCCTCCTGATATTCTACCTGAATGTTGTGGCCACTTAGGTTTTTCTGTCTCTGAATGTGAAGACACTTAAAAATTATACCTGTGGAATACATGCTTAATAACTACCAATAAATTATTGATCACATAACTTTTAAAGATCATCAATGGCAGTGTAAAACGGTACTTTCTTACATACATCCTAAAGCTTCTCTTCAGATTTAGAAAAAACTTTTCGGATCTGTTAAGTTAGATTTTGATAGACAAGTTTATATATACCCGAGTACAGAAACTATCAAAGACTTTTAAACGATAAAATTCTAACCAGTCAAAAATATGCTGGAATGTTCTTATTTTAAGTGTGAATTTAATGGGTAGAAATCAGAGAGCACATCTCCATGACAGAAATTGATACGGGAGAGAATACATTAACTTTGTTTTAAATAAATACTTAGCTTCAAAAATGGAATGAAGAATCATAATTTTTGAGGATTTTAGGTGAAGATTTGCATGGAAATGGGGACAGGAAAAAAGAATCTCTTGAAATTCTTTATAGTTTTAATACTTCAGTATAGATATTGTCAAAGGAAGGCTCTCAACTAAATTCAGCATGGGCTTTGCATCTTAAGTAGTTTACATGACTGTAAGTGAGCAAAAAGTAAGCCAGTCAGTGTGTACTGCTTAACTACACTCTAAAATTACTATTTTATAAAGCAAGAAGGCTTGTTACCTCCCTGTAGAAGGTGGGGCAGGCTCATTCTAAGATCAGGAAAGCACTGAAGCATGCTTCTTTCCTGGCAATATACAGACCAAACTGTCACAGCCAAATCTAGTGAAAATCCAACTTACTATGTAGCCACTACCTTATTTATGTTTTTATTCTTTGCCTAGTGCATCCTATCAATACGGGATTAAAAAAAACTCTCATTAAAATAAAATGATCAAAATATATAGGAATTACTTTCACTTCTTGGTCCTGTGCTAGGCCACACTCTGGTCCTACCCAGCAGCAGAGGAAACAAACAACCTCCCTGTCCTTTTGGATGCTGACATCACGAATCTAGTGAAAGGAAGTCACTGAATTACATGCTTATTATCTAAATTGACCTGGATTTAACCCGCGGGAAAACAAAAAAGTGCAAATGTTCACACACATTGGGGGTGGATGTTCCCTCAGGGAGACTCAGTCTTAAACTTGCTGGCTAGGTGGCAGGGATGAAATATTGATCTCCTTTCTCTCTGTTCCCTTTATCTTCCTCACTCTTCTAATAGTCCAAACAAATCCGACAAGTTCGCACTGACTAAATTTGGTTTTGAAGACACAGATTGGATAGATGGATGTTCTTTTGCACCCAAACCAGTTTAATTTACTAGTAATTTTAATTTCCTCACCGCCTTTATCCCTGGGTGCTAAGTTCATAGCTCTATATTACTTAGGTAAGGACTATATAATTCCATTTGGTGGGATACAGCAAGGAAAAGTGCAGAGCAAATAAATGAAACTTAACAATACACAGTTCCTGACAGGACGTTGGCACATGCTAGCATGTATCCCACAATGTACACCTTTTATTTAAGGTGTTAAGGGATCAGGCATGAATCCAAGGTTCTCCAACATGACAAGCAAAATGCTATTTTCATACACTTGGCTTCTAATGTTTATTAGCTTCCAAGAACTAAAGAGAGTCATGGAAGTGTTTACACACTGGAGAAAAAGTGAGGCAGTCAAGAAAATGTATTTTCTGCAAGGTCAATTAGATTTGAATTGAATTTTAAATAAAGCTTTAAAATTACTATTCGTCTTAAATAGTACCTATAAATAAACAGATCAGTCCTTTTTTTGTATCATTTTAAAATACGCACTGCACCAGCTAACAACTGAATTTGTCACCATCCAGTTCTAAAACACTCACCCAGAATAGCTACCACAATGTCATCTTTGAGGATTTCGATGGAGCCTCTGGATAAGAAATAAAGTGCAGTGAGAACATCCCCACAGTGAACTAGGGTGTCTCCTGGAGGTGCATGGGTGGTCTTGAACTTCATTGCCAAAGCTCTAAGGCAACCTTTACTTGCCCCCCGAAAGGCTTTGCAGTTTTGCAGCAAAGTCTGGTTGAGATGTAGACAAATGTCAGCTTGTAAACATTCTGGAAAACCCTTCAGGACCTGAAGAAAAAACATAAAGAGTCTCATACTACCAGTGCACAGGGTATAGCCACCTGAAATAAAGTATATTTCTTGCTCCCAGAACTGCAGCTGCAGTCATTGTCTCATGAGTTCTTACAACGCTTCTACCTCGCCTACCTTAATGAATACTTGGTTTGCTAAACATGTCAGAATTTTAACTCAAATACTTGTTCTCTGAATTAACTGCAGGCATTCAGACTCAACACAAATGCTGTCTCATTAAAATGTGATGCCAGTGTTTCACACTGCTTCTCATTCCCTGAATTATGTGAGGTAGCATCATACTGTGCACATATATAATGCAATGTGACAATTAATAAGACATAACTAATGAAAGGTGGTACAGCTAGGAAGACAACCTTTTGAAGGAATCTTGAGTCAATTTGGATTGCTATCTCTGGTATACATCTTAATTATAATTAGTAAAAATAATGATCCTGAAATAGCCATGGTATTTGTAAATGTCATATACCAGAGTGCTCTTAGCTAACAGTACGTGGAATATTTATGTTTCATATGCACACTATTAATACTAAATATTTTGATAAGCACTGAAAATAGAGAAAGGGAAGGAGAACAGCAAACATACTTTAAAAGTATAGTTCTGTTTTCAGAAATGGAAATCGTGCCAGAGTTTACAATGCAAACATAAAGCTTCTAACAGCACTACTGTTTTGACAACTTACTCAGTAACTAATTTAAAACTTGTAGAAGAAATTAAATAATAATTTGTGACAAGTGCTGCTCAATTTAAGCTGAACAAAATTGTAGATTATTTTCTAAAAATCCCCAGGATACAGGCAAAAACACTCAACTCTTACTTCTCTGTGTGTGTCTTAGTAATTTTGATGTCCTATCTAGATTTTATTTCTCATGTTGATTTTTTTCTGTCAGTTAAAATAAAACCGCTTAAAAATGCTTTGGAGTAGAGGGAAGGGGCAGCAATTTAGTGCTAATAATGCCATTTTAGGATTTCTTCACTTTTGGGTCAACCTTGCTATTGCTGTCCGATAAAGTTAAAAACAATCATGAATCACTTGTACAGATAATTGAAATGTATATGGTCCATAGGAGAACTTCAACTTAGATCGTATTTGAGGTAGCTTACTCTTATGTCTGTTTTAAATGTGAAAGCAGCCGCAGGTCTACTGCATCCGTAGGACCACTGTGTGATGCAATTGGTCAGACTGGTTGTGGTATCACACAAATGGATCAATTAGAGACCTAAAACATGGCAGCCACTACCTCCAATCTTGTTTCCTTCATTGTAATTTCAGCCACAGAAATGTGTCAAGGGTGTTTTAGAAGAAAACTCACAGAACATGAGTTCTGGTCATGAATTTGCCACAGGTTGACACTTGTGCAAGTCACTTCATCCATCTGTGTTTCTTTGCCAGAGAATGAGAGCTTTTACAATTTTGAAATTTGCCATAAGTTACCAATACATAGTGTGCCAATTGCTAGACACTGCTTACCCGGCTCCACATAGCTGTAGGAACTCAGACATTTGTCCCAAAGTTTCTTTATTACCTGGCTCAGACCTGAAAGAAACGAGCCTTCCTCTGAGTTCCTGGGCACTCATCTGAACCTCTGTCCTTAACTCTATCTTTCAGACTTTGTCTGCACGACTGGACTCCTGCCAGATTTCATGCATGGACTGAAGACCTCTCCAAAATGATAACTTGCCTAGTCTTTGCCCATTTCTGCTTTGGGGGGCTAGCAGATCTTTCTGCACTCTTTGTCAGATCCTAAACAACCCAGTTTCTCTCATAGAGCCAACCTTTTGGTAGGTCGCTGATCCCTCCAACTGGTCTAAAGTAGCACATGGGATTCTTTGGCAAGTGATGCTAGACTAGAACTGAGCAATGTTTGCATACTGTTTTCTGAAGTGGGAACACTTTTTTGGGGGTGTTCTATAGTAGGAAAAACCCCAGTACACTGGTCTTCCTGCACATTTTTCCTCCGTGAAGCCCATTGTTGTGGCCTCGGCATGATTCCCAGATTTACAGATAGAAATGTAAAGAGCATCACAACAAGTAATGAGTTAGGCATGTTTATTTTTCTCCTAGGATTTGGATTATTTATAATAAGGCACAAAAAGATATTTCATATATCACATAAGTGGGAAAATAGTACTTGTACTCTAATAGTTGGATTGAGCTTATAGCTGCTATTTCTGGCATTTTCCTGAAGTTTCTCCATTATACTTTCTGAGAATAGCCTGCTTATAAAAGGAAAATCTGCACATGTGTGTGTGCACGCGCGTGCTGTGTACATATGTACGCTTGGGTATATATGCATGCTTTGAATTGGAAGGTACAGTGAGAAAGACGAAGGAACCACTCATTTCTCTGAGCACGTTGGATAAGCTGTGGAATCAGATAGGCGTGAGCTGAAGTTCTAGTCCCCTCACTTACTAATTGTGACTTTGGGCAATTCAATTCAATTTTATTGAGATTTAGTTTCTTCAATTGCAAAAATAATTAATAATATCTACTTCACAGGGTTGTGCTCACGATTACACGTGAGACTATATGTAAATCATCCTATCCATTGTGGACGTTCATGGACAGTTTACTTCTGACTCTTTTTTGTCATACATATTTATTGTTCCTGAAGAGCTGGTAAACTCTCCTTAGCTAGAAACGGAGAGATACAACATCCATTGTATTCTCCTTGGTCTCTGATGAATACGAAATTCACCACTAAGTTTTGTGCTCCATTGCCTCAACAGAGTTTAAGACTTCTTTTTCCTCTCATCTCTCTAACTTCTGTTTCCTGTTTCTGACTTGTGTTAAATGTTTTGGCTTACTTGCACTTAGGCTTTCTCTGTGAGTTGTCTTAAATTCTTTTTGAAAGTAGGCATTTAATTAATCAGTATAAATATGTTATTGGAATTCCAATATTCTTAGAAACACTCACAAGATGATAAAAGGCCCTTGGGAAAGTCTTTCAACATCATTCTCTTCTCTTCTCAAGTGTCCTTTTTAAATGTCATTTCTTAGTATTTATCCTATCAGATGTGACATCCATTGGAAAGAATGGTCTCAAGTTGGAGGTACCATAGAGTTTCATGGAGAAGTGTTTGCTTGTCCACAGAAAAGATACACACCTGTTAGCAAGAAGGACTTGTCCAGATTAAGGAATTGTCCTGTGGAGTTAGTTCTTCACTGACTTTCTTGATTTTCTTAAGTTAGTTATGTAGATCACTCAAGTAAAACTCCATAGAAGTTAATATTTAGTAACTGAATCTCTTACTAGCTCAGATGTTTAAATGTTCTACATAAGATAGCAGCTTAGGACTCTGGGACATGCCTAAGTAAGGGGACTTTAAAAGCAGAGTTAAAAGAGAGGAACTGTCAAGAAACAGAGGTAGAAGAACATTGCAAAGAGTGAGGAGAATGGGGTAGGTTTAAGTAGTATTCATCTGAGACACCCATTTCCATTGGTCCCAATTGTGTTGCCTTCCTTACTTCCTATTCATTGTACTTTTATTCATCAGTTTTAGTTCCTCTGCCTAACTCTCTGATGTAGAACTTCCTCATTTAACACTCGAATATTGGCATTTTTACCAGGCCTAGAAGATCTGGTTGTAAAGGGTAGCTATGTCAAATACACATGTATAAGCCGAGACACAAGTTGGCTTTGTGCTTGTTAAAATTATTTCTATCACATGCAATATAAGCTTCTCTGTCAAGTACTGAAGCTCTGAGGGTACATAGCACCTTTCACTGTGTGTCTGGAGTCATTGTTTATTGAGTTAATTTGATTTCAAAGACCAAGGAACATCAAAGAGAATCAGGTTCATGGCCTGCAGCCTGGAAAAGTAGCTCTCATTCTTTTAGCAAATATGTAATAAGTATCTACTCTGTACCAGGCACTCTACTTGGTATAGAAGCGTAACAATGGAAAACAAAACAAAACAAAACAAAAACAAAAAAACACCCAAAAAACATGTTCTGAAAATATCCCTGGCCCTAAAGCCTTTTCCTAAGTGCCTAGATTTAAAAAAAAAATTATAGATTAAATCGGAATTTCCCATTCTTTGCTCTGCATAGACATTTATAGCACATATTTGGACATTTATAATAGACATTTATAATACTAATAGTTGTTTGAACCTTCAAAATACAGTTAATTTAGGGTGAATGAAAAGCTCTAATTTAACTTTTCCAATATTTGCAGTTATAAGGGATTTTTTAACTTTCTGATGTTCCAGAATATTTTTTCAAGGCTAATAAAAAACTCAGGTCTTTATTATGGTATAAGGTCAGTTGAATATTTTACAAATGTAAGGTTATCTCCCCTTTGCTTCACTTGATGTGAATAAAACTCTCTGGGACTCTCAAATTATGTAAGACAAATGAGACATTCATTCTTCTGTGTTTGAAATGCTTTCTGTGATTCTTAAAAGCAATCAACCCCATAGTTTAGTACCAAAGGACCCAAAGTTTAAGGGCATTCAAACAAGAATAACCCAACAATTACAAAACACAATAGCATGATCAAATCAACTGGGAAGTCTTTGAAGAATCACACAAAGAGCAAAAATGGAAATAACCATCCCATAGTCAGCACCTATCAAATATGATTGGATATTAATTCAGAAGTATTTAACTTTACACTAAACTTTCCTCAAATGCGTATTTGCTGACACACACCTAATGGAATAAATACTACAATATTTTAATATTTGCAATTATGCAATGTGTGAAGTCAAATTTTTTCCATACTGAGCAATAAATACAAAATTTAGAAAGGAATGGAGGCTGGGGTTAATATAAGCCTGCAATTTCTGATTTGACATGAGTGTGCTCATCAAAATGACATTAGTCTCATTTTCTTTTTAGTAAGTACATCCTTAAATTAAACTTTTATACTTATGCCAATAAAACACTTATAGTACCTATTTTATGTATTGGGTTTTCAGTGAAAGACATGTTTGGCTCAAGTCTATGACAGATTATAATTAGAGAAATGTGTTCTGGGCTTCGGTCAGTGGAGTCTGAGAAGAGAGATATTAATGAATATTAATTAAGATGAT
This sequence comes from Paguma larvata, assembly GCA_030068075.1. Taxonomy (NCBI): domain Eukaryota; kingdom Metazoa; phylum Chordata; class Mammalia; order Carnivora; family Viverridae; genus Paguma; species Paguma larvata. The sequence continues at coordinate 67,809,085 of CM057825.1, read as the reverse complement.
TATTATTGCTTTTTATATGAAACTATTATATCATCCTTCGAAGTGGGGGCCTGCTTTCTAATGTATTTTGCTCTGGAAAAATTTTGCTTTGTAATTGTATTTCAATACGATTTTGTCTTTTAACAGTAACTATATATCCAGTGGATAGGGTAGGTGTCTTATACTCTTGAAACCACGATTCTCTTCCCTACCCAGAAGTTTAAGGTTTCCCTTTACTCTCTGAGTCTCCATGGTCCTGGGCTCACCCCTGTGTGATTAAAGGAAGGCAAAGGTTGCAGGAGAGAAATGATAGATAAGGATTTTCAAATTAAGGTAAATATTTACAATATAGGCTATTATTCCTTCCTCAGATTCAAGACACGTGATTCAGTGTTTGCTGTTTCTTAGGTTGGATTGCAAAATACTCTTTTACGGTGGGTACACTTTCTAGGTTCTGTTAGAAGAAATCAACAATGGAGGTTTTTTTCTTATGAAGATGTTCTCCAGACACCATCTATAGTGTTTTAAACCCTCCGTTTGCTCTAGAAAGAATCACAATGTGTTTCCTCATAGATATCCCCTGTCCAGATAATATTGGGAAGCTGGTTTATGTTGTAATGACTGGTTTTTGATTTGTTTCACTTAGCATGGCTGCAAAGAGGGACGTTCCTAAAGCCAGGCTGAAAAGGGCCCCATTAAAGAAGATGGTCTGTGTCAAATGAATCCCCTAAACAGCAAATTCATCATACGAACAAGTTTATAACTATGATAACTCACATTAGGAAATTTTCTGAGGAGTTTCTCTGGTTCATTAAATACACTGAGATCTTGACAAATTAGGATTAATCAAAACACAAATTAATACTCCCTATGAAACACTAATCCTCAAGTGTGATTATCAAATAGATGATGCAGGCAATATATTAAATCTTAAATCTCTGCCCTAGAGTACACCCTTAAGACTTTATAGCATTTTCTGATTCTGATTGAATCATTGTTTGCCATGTGGGCATTCAGCATTTGATAAATCTTTTCCACTTACAAGATACTGAACCTTGCTTTTGTTGCTTCTAGAAGCTCAGGCATTCCCTAATTCTGAGGTCATCCCAGATCATACTATTGTTATGGTTATGGTTTATCATTAAGAAATAGGAAACATATTTTTCATGTTTTCATGGATATTGCATGTTTAATACTTCATGTTTACCCACTGCTTACGATAAGTGGATTGTTAGGAGTTATAAACATTCAAGTATACGGAGCTGTAGTCTGAAGCTCAAACTGCTTTGCTCTCTGTTTTCTTATTTTACCTACATGTGACTAATGAGAGTAAGGATTTATTTTATTGTATAAGGATATCATCTCTGGCCAGATTGTTGGCAAAGCAAAGTATCCTGCAATTCGTGATGGGGGCTTTATAAGCCTCGAGAAAATTAATTTTCGACATGTAGCTTTTCCACATTTATCACATGGTTACATCATTTAGAAACAAAATCGTGAACAGAACAAAAACTTGCCACACATAGACAGGGAAAATCATGTCATAAATCCTGAACCACTTTTGGTACCAGTAACGATCCCCTGAAAAATGAAACCGTTTTCCCTCCTGCTTCTTCTCCGTGCCTCTCTCAGTTAACAGCATGATATGTGAGGTGTTTCTTTGCTTCCAGAAGGACAACTTTAAACTGACCCCAATTAAGTCAGGTCCAAGGATGAGTTGGCGTGTGGGTAACGATGAGTAGGCAGAAAGGATTTATTGTTTTTATATCCATGTCCTTGTTACCCAGATTCTGGAGTTCTGCTGACTCAGCAAAAGCCTGATTTTTTTTTTTTTTTTTTTTTTAAAGGTGCATTAGGATGTATGAAATAAGGTCTCAAGGGGAAACCACGGAACCCACTAGGTTTTCTTAAGGTAACAGGAGGAACCTGGATACTGAGAAACAATTGCAGGACCTTCCCCTGAACCCAACTATTTGAGAGAGGGAGTGAGGGCAGGCATTAACAGAATAAACTATAGTGGGGTCTATTGCATGCTTCGAAAATACTTCTTCCCAAATGGATTGATTGTAAATGACCTGAACTTGCTCACAAAGAAAGGAAAAAGGACTGGAACCTGCCAGGCAATGAAAAGAATGATTTAAGTACCACCTTGTACTTGATATGCCATCATGAACTTAAACCTAGTTTTATTTTCAGAAATATTTCTCATGTAATATTTTAGAATCGAACATTTTGATTGACTTATCAACTTTATATAAAGAATAGAAAGTGGAGATTACCTCATTTTTTATATGTGAAAGCTTAAATATAAATGCATTAGGGATTTTATTTGTGGAAGAAATAAGACTTCTTTTTTTTAAATTTTTTAAATGTTTTTATTTATTTTGAGAGCAGGAGAGACAAAGCATGAGTGGGGGAGGGTCAGAGAGAGAGAGGGAGAAGAACTAAGACTTCAAACTTAGTCTAGGGTTCCTTCAACTATTTTGACTTGCCCCAGCTGTCCACTAGACTCGATTTCTAAAGTTGCTCCTAATATGGCGGCAAAATGTTCCCCATTTATTTTATTTATTGGTTTTAACAATAACTAACAAAGAATAGACGTAGCATAAATGTCATTTTCACTTTGTACTAGTTAGGGTATTTGTTCCTTAGAACTATTAGGGTCAGACAACAATTCCAGTTGTTTTCTAGAAAAAGCGATGACTACATCAGCAACTGCTGAACTTTTTACAAAATTAGAGAAGCTCTCAAAATAGTAGAAATTTTCTTCCTCCACCTATCATATTCTTCTTCTGTAAAATGTATTGATGCTTGCTACCCTTGTACTCTAAATGTTTCAGATATTGTTCGTACACATTTCTACTTCTGCCAATTGAATTTTAAACCAGGTGTGTATGTTCTGAAATCTATTTATGCCAGCCGTACATGTTAGTGAAATTATATGATTTAATCATGCTGTGCATAAAATAATACAATATGTGTGAAAAAAGAGAGAATGTTTCCCCCATCCCCATGAAATAAAAAGCTAAATGCTTCGGAAAGACTTCATAAAAGACGAGTCATCTTAAAAATTGCATCTACAGATTGTTTTTACATTACAGATTGTGTAAGTGCTTAAACATTTATAAAAGTAGAAATGTTATATAGTCCATTAGCTCTAGCTGTAATCCAAAAAAGATTGAAAAATTATTAAAGCATGACCAGAAAATCAGAAATACGTGGAGATTAAGAACCATATTCTATGATAACCTTCAGATCAAATAAGAAATAATGTAGAAAGCAATAAAAGGAGAACAAGTCATACCAAAACTCATGCAACCACAGAAAATCTTGCACCGAAAGAAAAATGTCTAGTCTTAATGCCTTCATTATTACAGAAGAAAGACTCAAACAATAAAAGACCTTAATACAATGTTAAAAATAATAGACCAATCCAAAGGAATCAAAAAAGGGGACTTAATGAGGGCCAACTTTGGAAATAAAAAGAATAGTGGCAAGTATAAATTAATGCTAAGGCGAGTTCTTTGAACAAAATCCAATGAAATTTATAAATCTTTCAAAAGCCTGCTAAAGGAAAGAAGAGAGAACAAAACATACGAGTTTAGGAATGAGAAAGCAAGCAGATGTATCTGCTGATACAGAAAAGACTGAGTTAGAAAAGAATCCTATATGAAATTTTACAACAACTTTGAAAGCCAAGATGAAATAGATGAATTCTTTACAAAACAAACATTACCATATTGGCCAAAGAAGAAATATAGTAAATAATTACCTAGTAGAGTTGGAATGGTGATTAAAGACCTATTATGAAAACCTCCAGGACCACATGGTTTTACAGATGATTTCTTTCTAATATTAAAATAGCATATAAGTATATGCTAATATCATTATAAAATAGAGGCAAAATTCTAAATAATTTACTAACCAACAAAACCAACAGAGAATAAAAAAGTTCAATGACCCTGTAGCATGTATTTCAGGAATGCAAAGATATTTTAAAAGTCTTCATGGTGAGTTATTTTTATTGAAGTCAGCTATTACTATTCAAAATTGCTTTGGAAGATCTAGTGAAGTAAAAATCATAATACATAGTATTTACAAAGAGAGAATGAATTTCATTCTTTCTGATGCTGATACGACTGCACACCTAGAACATCCAAATGTAAATGTTCAAGGAAAATCCTACAAAACCCCAAAGCAAACAAAATTACATTAAACTAAGAAAAAGTCCTATCAAAACAAGGCAGGAAATTTACTCGGTGGCTGTAAAGAAGATAGTTTGACTCCCTCTTATCTATAAGTCGGTGAAATGGAAATGTGTAATATATGTCATTCGTTTCTGACTATGCTGTACAAAGTTTAAAAGCAAAGATAAGAATTTCTAGGAAGAAAATTATAAAATTTTATTGAAAGAGATTTTATTTTTAAAGATCTATATCAGTGTGGGGCACCTGGGTCGCTCAGTCGGTTAAATGTCCGATTTTGGCTCAGGTCATAATCTCGTGATTTCTGGGCTTGAGCCCCATATTGGGCTGTGGAGCCTACTTCAGATTCTGTGCCTCCTTCTCTCTCTGTTCTTCCCTCGCTCACACTCTGTCTCTCTTTCTCTCAAAAATAAATAAAGATTAAAAAAAAAAAAAGATCTAAACCAGTGTTCTCTCTCGATCCTGGATACACATTAAGATAGACATATAAAGTACTGATCTTTAAACTTCACTGTAAGCAATTCTGATTCGATTATTGTAGAGTGGATCTAGAAGTGCTGAAATTTAACACATTTCAGATGATTTTAATGTGCAGTAAGGATGAGAACTGAATATTTGAATTCCAAAATTATGTAAAAATTAATATAAAATTCATAGGAAGGAAAGGGTTAGCAGTAGGCTTACGATCCATTCTCTCTTTCCTGAGGAACACCTGGAAAGAAAAGTGCCCAGCTAATGACAAAACATGAGTGACCTGCTCCTGGCAAACACACGAAGGATGTGGGGTACTTCCTATCTATGGAATGTTGTTAGCAGGATGTATGTGAGCTAAATTGCTTATGGTAAACAAACTACAGGACACGGCTTTTTGGAAAATGTCATGTAGGCTGTGTAAATTCCACTATAAAATATAGAAGTTTAATGATCGAAGTTCCATTCTGCTTAAATGTTATGCCATTACATACACTGTTTAAAGACCTGCCATGTTACATCTGAGTCAGAACATACAATAATATGGCAAAGAAGTATCTACATGTTTTGCTTATGCTTTATGATTACATACATTCTTTTTTTTTTTTAACATTTATTAATTTATTTTGAGAGAGAGGGTCTCTGCGCTGTCAGCACAGAGCCTGATGTGGGGTTCAATCTCACAAACTGTGAGATCATGACTTGAGCTGAAATCGAGTCAGATGCTCAACCGACTGAACTACCCAGGAACCCCAAAAATACATACATTCTTGACATCATCAGTAAATCTTGATATTGGTTACAATTTCCGACTCTCACTAGCCAGATCTGACAATCTGATCTTTGGATTATCTCAAAAGTCAATGTGGATTTTGTTATTGAATGAAAATAGTCATATATCTTATTTGGAAGAATAAGTACTCTCAAGTAGTCAGGGAAAATAAGAAAAACAAGATTAATTAGGGTTGACCTACTTTGTCATATATAAAAACGTAGTATAAAATCACTAAGTTCAAATCATTATTATATTGCCATAGGAATGAACGAATAGAGCCAATTTGAAAGTAAAGGTATGTATACCAATTATATCTGACAATTTAATGTATAAATAAGATAGTATTTTGAATCAATAGAAAAATAATGACTTATTTATATTCTACCAGTACTACCTTCTATTCACGTAAAGAAAATAATTTACAAAACTACATTTCAAATAGAATACAGGATTTTCTTTCTAATCACATAACAAAACTTATAAGTAGATCTGGGACACTACTTGTATAATCCATATGTTTAATAGGACCTTTGAAAATCAGGACAAGGGGTGCCTGGGTGGCTCAGTCGGTTAAGCGTCCAACTTCGGCTCAGGTCATGATCTCACAGTTGGTGAGTTCGAGCCCCACGTCGGGCTCCATGCTGACAACTCGGAGCCTGGAGCCCGCTTCGGATTCTGTGTCTCCCTCTCTCTCTGCTCCTCTCCCACTCATGCTTTGTCTCTCTCTGTATCTCAAAAATAAATAAATGTTTAAAAAAAAACTTAAAAAAAAAAAGAAAATCAGGACAAGATCTCTGAACTATATAAGTTGACTAACTGGACCATATTTAAAAAATAATAAAATAAAGGTTTTTAAAAAACCCTTTAAAATCCCAAAGATATTTTTAACAAGACCAATATATTGAAAAGAGATTGAAAACAAATTGCAATATAGATGACAGACAAAACATTATTATCTATAATTCACAGAGATTTCTTATAAAATAAGAAAAAGCTAACCAAAACCTATGCAAAAATGCTATGTAGAGGTAATTTATAGAGGAAAATCTTGATTAACCATGCAAGCTTTATTATAATGCTCTGACCTCAGTGTTTGGCTGTCTATTGTTACAGTAAGCACTGGTCACAGATAAAGCAGACAAAAGGAGTGTTAGATTTTGGGCTAAAGAGCCCCATCTTAAAAAAACACGACTAACATCCCAATTTCCTGGCATCCACAATAGTGATTCACAGCTAGAAGAAGCTGAGGGTGGGGCACCTGCGTGGCTCAGTCGGGTAAGCATCTGTCTTGGTTTCAGCTCAGGTCATGATCTCACGCTTCGTGAGATGGAGCTCTGTGACCAGCTCAGCGCTCATAGCGCGGAGTCTGCTTGGGATTTTGTCTCTCTCCTCTCTCTCTGTCCCTTCTCTGCTTGCGTGTGCTGTCTCTCTCTCTCTCTCTCTCAAAATAAATACATAAACCAAAAAAAAAAAAAAAAAAAGAAAGAAAGAAAGAAAGAAAAAAAGAATGAGATGAGGGCTAGGAATGAACTCTATGATTCAAAGACAGTAATTACACCTATGTGGAGTTGCATCGTTGACTTATCCTCTCACCCTGGTAGGTGTTTCTAGCTACTGACATGTTTTCGTTCTATGGTGTTATAGAACATTCTGATCTAAGATTACCAGTGGAGTGGGAAAAAATGAACCTCAGCACTTATATAAATGATTTAGCATAGCTCTAGAGTATGAAAATGTACTACCCGAGGTGCTGGACCCTGAATAAGAATGATTCTTATCAGTTCCTAAGTTGAGTATAGACTTCTGGGGGGTGACCCACCTGACCAATAGGAGCCCAAGATGCAAACAAAAAGAGGTTAAGGTACATCTTCTATGAAAGAGGCAATGATTATATATTTTTTCCACTCACACTCATCCCCGTGGATAGTGATATGTCTAAACCAAGGAAACAAAATATATGCAAATTCTTTGAGTACTGCTGCCTCAAGACTATAAGAACAATTGAACTGGATGAACTTTTGCTTGTTTTCACCCTTAAAAATGATTTAAGAAAGTCTGACATAGCGGGTGGACTATTTACATATCTATTTCTTTTTTTTTTTACATATCCATTTAAATATAAATTTCCAGGTCCCTGTACTGTCTCAGATAATTCTCCACTAAAGAAAATATTGGACTTTTATTTTGTGAGAAATTGTGAATGGCTTGATTTCTTTAAGTTTGATAAATGCTGAATTACTCTGATATTTGAATTAAAAGGGACTTAAAGTCATATTTACAAAGAGCATTTTAAAGCTAAATTTTGATGTCTCTTTTTTTTATTATAGGCTAAATCTGTTTTGAATAGTAAGTGATCTTAAACTGAATGGAGTTTGAATTACTCCTGTGCTTCCATGACTCTAAAGAATTTGGAAACACATCACATTCTCCAGCATGAGAAGTTGCACTCTAGAGTCCTGTTTGAATAGTACCATTATTTTAAAGAGTTAAAAAAAAATGGATACATCATTTCCACTATCCTATTACTGGAAGAGGAACATTATTCATGAATGGAAGAACTGCAGTATGTTCGCTGCCTCAGTGTGGTGTTTTTGCAATGACTGTTTTTCATGCCTAAAGCCCCAGGCCACGCTGTCATTTCCCGTGGCTCAGGAACCACTGAAGATAAGATCGAATTGGTAAGAACTCCCTTTGCACAAAACAGCCTGGTGCCAGCTGTGAGTAAGTCCTTCCTGATAATGGTTGGAGACAAGGATGAAGTGACCATAATCATTTGTGAAACATGATTGAGCACATACCATTTGCAACACGAAAATACCAGATGCCTGTCTAAAGCTTGCTGTTGTGCATGTCAGGGGGCTCCAGATGGTATTTATTGTTCTCTGTGCTATTTTTGAGACTTTGGAGTAAGTGGCTTGGTAACAAATAGGAAGGACATGCACCTTGCCCTTTCTTAAGCATATGTTGTTTAGGTACTGGTTACACTAGGCAAGCATGTGTGCTAGGAGTATATTTCTTGCTAGTGAGAAATTTTATGGCCTACATTGTTTCTGTAGAGCCAGGCAGTTCCTGTTAACTAATCAGCATGCAGATGAAAACATCTTCTATAGTACAGTGTAGACGACTATTTTAATACAACTCCTAAATAGTAATTAGGTATTTCTTTACAGAAAACTAAAAGATGTCACCAGCCCTGTTGGGAGGAGCCTTGGGTGTGTAAGTGATGAATCACTGGAATCTACTGCTGAAGCCAAGACCACACTGTACGTTAACTAACAAAAAAATAAAATAAATATAAAAAAATAAAATAAACGCTAGGTTTTTGCCAGTCACCATGCCCCACTTTCAAATGTGTGAATTTGCTTGCTAGTCTGTGTAGAGAAGTAACATGTCTTTCAAATTCGGCAATATCTGCAATGTTTTTTTGCAGGCTGACTACGGATTCTGAACCTATGCTTTTTTGTTAGAATATTACTGGCCAGCCAAAAAATATCAATACAAATTATACACCTATGTAAAATTTGTGTTGTGTTATTAGTATCTTTAAATGTAAGCGATTTTCTTCTCTGAAGAATTCTTAGAAACAGAATCCTTGCTTACTAGAGGGACAAATATGAGGCTGTCGTATTTTTAATCATTTTATTAAACTTTATGACTAAAGAATCAAAGGTTTTTCCATTGGCCATATTTATCAACTTGACTGCACAAAAGATCCTCAGGAAAAGTTAAGGGGGGGGGTGAAAACAATGTGGGAAAAACAAGCCAGGCTATTCTGTATATTTTGCTTTACATTTCCAATAGGGTTTAATGTCACAAGGACTGTTTCTGTATGAGTGGCTGACTTGCACATGACTGAAAGATCTCATCATTACCTTTGACAATGGGGTATCAAAACAGTCCATGAGTGGAAGAGATATATGTCAAGGTCTGGCATCGATGAAGTCATTTCAGTTAGTGTAGAGAATGGGTACAACAGAGTGTTTGATGGCGTAGAGTTAGATCATGGATGCAGAAATAATCAGTGTTTGTAGTTAGTAATTAAGTAGACAGTAGTCAGTAGTAAGTAGTAGTAGTAGGTAGTTAGTAGTTAGGACTTAAGGTCAATAGATAGAGTTAGCAAATGATTTTCTGACGGATGGCAGAGAGCTGCGAAAGAGCCCTGGAAGGAAAGGAGATTGGATTTTCACTAACATGTTTCTTAGACATGAAACTCACATCAACTCCAAGGAGTAAGAACTTCTAATAAACAATATGCTAATTATTTATTCATTTCTTTTTCATTTTGATTGGCCTTGTTTGTCTGGGCCATTATAAATGAATGCTTTGTCACTCAGAGTCCTATTGCAGTTCTAAGCATTTTCAGCCTACTCAGTTGACTCTTAATGAAATCTCTAAAAGTACTCCCCCTCTACAACTCTTCTCCGATTTTTTACCTCCTCCTTTCTGAAGACTTAATCTACCCTCTGCTTAACCAAGGAGACTGGACCACATAGTGTTAGTGCCTTCGAGTTTTCTCTTTTACTCCTCAAAGCCAGTGCCTTTACTCTTTTGCTTTTTGTTCCTGCCTGTTTTTAAGGAAAATTTGTCTATCTACTCTGCTGAAACATTCATCCCTCTTCCTATATTCTTATTACAACTCCTTTCTACGTCTATTTTCTCAAAAACTTCTCCATAATACCTCAGGATAAAAAAAAAATGTCAGTTGTTCACTTTCTTCCTAAAAAGTAAACAAAGTTGCTTCTGGACTACCTGCCTTAATTCTTTCTTGTGCTTCCCCACATATGAGCCTCAATTACTGTCCTAGTATTTACCTGAAATGGTTCCCTTCTGTTCTCTGTCATCAACAATTCACCATAAAAGAGAACCAGAAGCTCACTACAGAGAGCAAGAGAGTAGGCAGCAAGTACGTTCAAATTTCCATCTTTAAGCAGAAAAACTTCCATAATAATCGTTCTATATGTTTAGCATATTTGAGTTCTGGTGCTTTAAAAACATTTGACAATGACAAGTTTAATGAAATTGCAGACAGGTTAAGTGACTTGTCCAAGATTAGTGGCAAATTGAAGAGCTGGTATTTATGTTTTCTGAAATCTTGTTCTTAATTTTTTATGAGGCATAACTAGAGGGACGTTTTTAAGATAAATAAAATTCTTCCTTCAATGTTCACAAAGGATTTTCTTCCATGTCAATATAATTTTAAATTATGAAGTCGTTTCTGTCATAAATGATTTCTTTCTCTCCAATCAGGATGATGTATAGAGACTGGTTATAGGGGCTTTTCTTCATTCAGCCAGGCTCTTGTGTGTAATATGAAGAAATCTGACTCTATGTTGACATGGAAGATGATTTTCAGTTCTTACCAGTATTGTAACTAAAATCAATGTTGGATAATGTCAAAAAGTTTCAGACTGGGTCAGAGGACAGCTTTTGAGTTGGGAAAATCCTTGAGATACCTTCAGTCTTAATCTGCAAAAGTACCTCCTCTTTCCTAAGTAGTCAAATTTGGGGAGTAGAAGGGAGAGGGTTTTTCAGAACGTACCTATAGACATTTTTGAGTAATTTTTCATTATTCCTAAGCTTCACATCAGATACAAAAGAACTTTTCTCTAATTTCATTATCCTGACCCTTTTCCTTTTGTACTCTGAACCATTTGGTTCAATTAAAAGGGAGCCCATAAATATCCCTAGAATACTTTTGGTTCTGGAACATTCTGGCAATAGCTATTTCACGAAAAGCAAAGAAATATGGCTGCACATTTTAGGTCTATTCTTTCCTACGTTCTGAGTTCTATCAAAGAATCAAATGTTTTGTGTTGTGAAAAATAATTCTGAGTCAGTTAATACAGTGTGATTGGAAATGTTGTACCTCATTTTGACATGTTTGAACAGTAAAAAAAAAAAAAATGACCTGAAATGTTTCACGGGAAACTATATTTAAGGTTATACTTAGATGAAATAACATGAAATGCTGATGTAAAATATAATAGTTTGATGTACTTTTATGTATCACAATACATAAATTTAAATTACTTTAAATTATTATTAAATTACTATTTAGTTAACAATAAACTAACAAGGTACAGGGATTATAAGAATGTGGTTTTAGAGGTAAAAAAATCTACTTCAATTTTTTTTAACCTCTCAATAGTCTAAGAGTCCAGGTACTTTTGTCTAAATTTGTTTTGTTTTTGCACATTGTGTGTAATAAGCAGGCATCTTCCATTTGCTGAGTTTTCAGTTATCTTGCACTTTGATTTCTTACTCACTTTGCAGTCACAAGATGAGAAATGTAGACACTGTGTACAAACAAGAAGTTCGTGCAAAGTCAAGCTCTCAAAACCACATGCAAGACTCAGTGGCACATGGTTTCGAGCTCACACGCTCCAGGATCATGTAACACAGGCATGCAGATGGGAGGAAAGTAAAGCACCTACATCATGAAAATAGAGGATGATGAAAGAGAATGACATTTTCTTTATGACAATTATCTAATGCAAACCGTATACCCATAACCTTTATCAGAGTGGAGGAAGGAGCAGATAAGTGACTTTTTTGTGGGGAGGGGGAAACTGTATATAAATATTACTAGAGGTCAAGTTCTTGTTAAAGTTAAGGATTTCTGTTCTGTACTTGGCCTCATCCAGGTTATCTTCTCCAGGTCCTTGCTTTGTATTTCCTTTGCTACATCATGCAAAAAAGATCAGAACTAACATTGGAAATCATTTAACAAGCTCTAAACCTGACAGATAACAAGGGTGTTCTCCACAATTTACACGAGAATTAAATTGGATATAAATACCTCCTGTTCTTACCGGTGGGTGTTGTGATTCCATGTATTAAGGTGTGAAGCAGACAGGAAAGAGATAAATCTTTCATAAGTACATTGTAAATAGGCAAGTGGTATATAAACCATATTCATAGGTAATAGAGTCAAACAATGAAAGCTAAATAGTTGTCAAAAAATCGACTTCATCACAAAAATGGTCACAAAACTAGTTATATGGAGGGGGGAGGTACAATATATCATTGTTTTATTACTGTTAGTGAAATAAGCTGGCAGTACGGAACAAGAAGATTGAGTGACACGTGTTTCGATTAAAAATTCTTGACACTGCTTCAGCCAACCCAGAGTTACAGAATCCCCAATAGTTTCTGAATGCTGATATCTTTGTTCAACGATAATACAGATGGAAATATTGAAAGTGATCAATTTGTAGGTGCTTTCTTATGAAATTTAAGTTATATCTTAGTGATTTAAATTTATCAGATGAATTTTCGCAAGTAACTTTGGGCTAATTAGAAATTACTCATAGAATTTGGTTATGCTTTTCTATGAAATGTGCTAAGTGATAAGCTTATCAAATGAAAACTTTTATAACGGTATATCCTTACTTCTCAGTCAAATAAATCACACATGGCTTTAATATACTTATCCTTATAAAGTTTTCAAATTGGGCAATATTTGCCATGCCTTCTGCCCTTTGACTGCTGAATTTGAACCTTGGCTTTTTTGCAGAATATTACCAGTCAAATAAAAAAGTGTCAAAACTAAATCAAATAGGTTCATTTATGCAAAAATCGTATTATGCTGCTCATGTCATTAAATGTGAATGGCTTGATTTTCTGAAGAATTCTTAGGAACAAGGTCCTTGCCCAGTGGAGGAGCCGATAGAAGTGAGGGCATCATATTTTTAATCTTTCTTAATAGATCTGTGATATGCCTAGAATTAGGGTGGGTCACATAATTTATCTTTAGGAGTCAGTGTCTATAGCTAAACAGTTAGGTCAAAAGAATGTGTGCAATTCACCTAATATTAAAAAGAGCTCTTTAGGCCATGGCCATGTCATTAATTATGTTGATTTTTAAACATTGATAGAGGTGGGAGGAATTATGAAAAGTGACTGTTGATGTTGAATTTGCTTAAAAGTTATGAAGAAATCCATATTTTCCCCTTGAAAGGAAAGATGCATTAAACCAGGTACAGTAAAAGGGCACATAGTGAATGTTGTAAATATAGAAAAATTTGTCCTTAACAGAAACATGAAACTTCCAATCATAAAATGTTTATGGCATGCTTAAGTTCCCTAACCTCTCCCACAAATCCTCAAAATGTTCTGTTTTTTTTTTTTTTTTTAAGGAATGTTAACTTTGGATTTCTGTTTGGGGGCATCAGAATGGTTGTTACTATTTACTTGTCAAATCTTAATGCACATGGGTTCAACTGTTTTTTTGGATGCTGGTAGTTAGGACAAGTGGTGAAAGCCCAACTCTTATGTTAGTAATGTTCTCTCTAACCGGAAGTGGGAACTCTACTACGCAGTTATATCAGTTTGCATCATGTTATAATGCCTTTGCCACACAATATAACTAGATATAGCACCATGCAATGCCATGAATTGAGAATGAGAGACTATCTCCAGGGGAGAAAATAAACATCCGAGAGGAGAACAAAAGCAAGGGGTTCAAAGCTGGTGAGACTGGCTTTCCCATTTGAACTAGAGCTATAATGCCTGAGGTACTTCCATTTTGGAAAACAGAAATACATACCATGTTCATGTCAATGCCATTGGTGTATGTCCATGCATGCTGGAAATATTCTTCAAGCCGTTGCCTCAGAGGGTTGGGGATTTGGTGAAAGCGAATAAACTCTTTTACTCGAAGCATCTGCATGTGGTACCTGGCAGTTCCCGAGTATAGTCTTTGGATAATTGCAGATACATTTCCAAAAATGCTTGCATACATTAGTGCTGGATTGGATAAAAAACAAAGTTATAGGGGAAGACTGCGCTTGGGCATTCTTATATCTTGTCAGAATCTCAAGTTTGTAGAATTTTTATTATCTCAATCCAGTTGTAAGGACTTACCACTGGCCAGTGGGGAAAAATTAAGTTAAGCCAATATTACTGCAAATTTTATAATTTCGATGATAAATCTGGAGAGGGAAAGTCTTCAAATTCACCATGAATTCTAAATTAGAATATAAACTCAGATTGTTTACATTTTCAACCTATGATCTGGAGAGGAAAAGTCTCCAAATTCACCACAGATTCTAAATTAGAATATAAACTCAGATTGTTTACATTATCAACCTATGATCTGGAGTTTTGAATAAAAAGATAAAATGCCTTCAAAATCAACATTTTCTTCATAATGCAATATGGATATATATCACAAAGTTACCACAGATATGTTTTCTGGGGCTGGAATTAAAGTGTTCATTTTTAAATTGTGACATCTCTGCCTCCCAGACTCAAACCTTACCTTTTAATATTAAAAATCTATTATAAATCTCAAGATTATTTTGAATCTTTGGTTTTGCTAAGGAATGATACATTGTTTTAAGAAACTCATACTTTCCTTATTTATTTCCTTATTTATTTAACCTTTTAAAATTCATTTCTACAGTATTTTTACATGAGAAACAGATATCCCTGGCTTAGAATATGAGGATATCATTTTATTTTTGTAGAAAAAAACAGAATACACATTACCCTTTTATCTCTGAGAAGAAAGAACTGCAGTGAGAATCCTTGCTCTATATACCAGTACTTAGGTAGAATACCCTTTTAAGTGTTTTCTGGGCTAAATTTTTGTGTTTAACATAAGCTTTTTGAGTATCTTCTCTTCCCTTTTATTGTATTGTTTCTAATAATCCTGAAACAGTGCTGTATTCTGTACAGAAAGTCGAATCATGATACACGGCCTGTATCCTGATCTTTGGGCATGTGTCAGAACTGCAGAGAGAGGGCAGCTTATGTCGAGGGCGCTGGAACTGCAATATCCCGACCAGGAGGTAAAAAATGGTCACAGTGTTTGATTCAACAGTACCCAACAAACACATCCTCCCCACCCCAAAACACTTTACAAACTGTTACTTCTATAAACCCCTTAATCATTTTTGAAGTAGATTTTGACTAAACTCAGGTTAAGTATTTAAAAACAACTTATCTTGTTTGTCATTTGCTTTCTTTTCCATTTGATCTTTGTCTCTTGGTTCATGTGGCCTTGTGTACCATAGATATCTCAAGTCAGAGAAGTCAAAGAGAGAGGAGTGGCCCTTTGTTTTGATCTATTTAATGGGATGAAAGTTGGAGAGATCTGTAGTGAGCCTGAACTGCGATGTGTGAAAGACAGTATTTCTCCTTAAGATGGACAAGCTGTTTAGATGGACCTTACACAGAAAAAGACTTGAGCCTAATTTGAGTAAATGAGTAGTTGATTAAGAAGAAACTTAGCAATACTTGCCTGAAACTGATTCCTGTGATCCAAGGAGATTCATGTGAAAAATGTATTTTAGTCTTCCTAATAGTAGTGTTGGAAATATTTATGCATACTATTGTGTCTCCAAATATCCATAATTTTCTCAGGAAATAGTTATAGGTAGCACAGATAAAGTCCAGTCAATTTAATCAGAGGGCACATAATCAATGCCTTTTTTTGCCTGAACTACATAACTACTTGGAGGCAAATCAGAGAAAACATTCTTTGTTTGTAATACATACTAAGGTTTCATTTCTATATTGTGGCTTTATCTCCATACTGCTATGAAAATGAACCAAAACATCAGTCTCGGTCATAGACAGGTATTTCCATTCATTGTCAAGACGGCAAAATCTAGATTATAAGCATGTAGTTGAATATATGAATAACATGTATTTCTCTTAGGAAATTCTATGTGGTGACTTTTTAAATTATAAGGGGCAAATTATTTTTTCTAATTTTTCTAGGAGCAATTGGAGCCATAAGCAAGAGAGAAGGACAACATAGTTATATTCTTTATACATTATTTAATTAATGCCTATCAACTGGGATGGGAGTCAAAAGTAAGATGGCAAATATGAATCAAAATATGAGTCAAAAGCAAGATGGTAGACTATATAAAGGCATTTCTCTCTTCAACTCAATATTTTATTTAGCTTTCCTCAATAGATAGTTGTCATTTCACCAGATGGTTTGTTTTAGGTTTGGATATTATAAAAACAAAACAGGCATATCTTAAAACTTCCTTCAGCACACTGCACCCAAAATCTGATATGCTAACCAAACAAATGTATTCAGTAGGTCATTAAGCATTAGCTGAAATGTGCTGATAGAACAAATACACGTGTTTTCTACCTAATACACAAACTTTTATAAAGTTTTAAGCTAAGAAATTAGATGTTATAGGTGTGTAATTTACATACAATAAAATAAATAGGTGTTAATCATAGAGATCAATTAATTTTTACCAAGGCATATGCTGCTATAAACACAATCAAGATATAGAACATTTCCATCATCCCAAAAGGTTCCCTCGTGTTCACTGGCTTCCTGCATACTCACTTCACAACTTAGACAACCACTAAGCTCCAATGTATGTCACTAAAGATTAGTTTGCATTTCCTGGGTTTTCACATAAATGGAATCATAAAGTATACATTCGCGTTGACTTCTTTTGTTCAGCATTTTTCAAAATTAATCCTGTTGTATATATCAGTAATTTGATTTTTTTGTTTTTCTTAATCACTGTGCAATTTGCATCTCATGGCTCTACCAGGTCAGTTCATCTCTTCCGTTGACAGAAAGCTCACTGTTTCTAGTTTTTAGCTATTATGAATAAAACTGCTGTGAAAATTTGTGTATATTTGTCATTTGTGCCAAGTCATTGTGTGGGCATATATTTCCATTTCCCTTTCAAACACCTAGGAATGGAATTGTGTGGTATGCTCGACTGTTTCTCAAACCTGTGTTAATTTATACTCCCTCCAGCGATATATGAGGGTATCAGTTGTTCCCACACCCACAGTCGGTATTGCCAGTCTTTCATTTTAACCTTGTAGTGGGCGTGTAATATCTCATTAGAGTTTTCATTTGCATTTCCTGATGACGAATGACATCTTTCCCTGCACTTATTGCTCATTCATTTATCTTCTTTTATGAAATGTCTGTCTGAATCTTTTGTTTCTTTTTTTTTTTTTTAATGTTTTTATTTATTTTTGAGAGCAGGAGAGACAAAGCATGAGTGGGGAAGGATCAGAGAGAGAGAGGGAGACACAGAATCTGAAGCAGGCTCCAGGCTCTGAGCTATCAGCACAGAGCCCGACGCGGGGCTCGAACTCACAGACCGTGAGATCATGACCTGAGCCGAAGTCGGACGCTTAACCGACTGAGCCACCCAGGCGCTCCTTTTGTTTCTTTTTAAATTGAGTTGTCTTTTATTGCAGAGTTGTAAGAATTCTTGATATATTCCAGATACAAGTCTTTTTGGTTTTTTAGGTCTAAGTACTGAGAGTATTTTCTTCTGATCTGTAATTTGTTCCTTTTCTTAACAGTGTCCTTTGAAAAGCTGAGATACTAATTTTGATGAAATACAATTTATCAGTTTTTATTGTATGGCTCAGGATTATTTTCATTTCACTTTTGGTAATTTGTTTCACTCAAAGAGCTTTTCTAGTACATCGAAATTGTCATATTTATTATTATAAAGTATTTCATAATCTTCATTATTCTTTTAATATCTTTATAATGAATAGTAACATCTTTTCTTTCATATAAGACATTGTTAACTTACGTCTTTTGTCTTATCAGTCTAATAGGAGGCTTATCAATTTTACTGATCTTTTAAGGAGCTAGAATATACTACCATTAATTTTCTCTAATATATGATTCTGTTTTATTAACTTTTGCTCTTATCTCTGATATTTCTTCTACTTCTATGTTTAATTTGCTTGTCTTAAAATAGAAGCTTAGATCTTTGATTTTTAGATCTTTCTTTTTAAATATAAACACTTATGGGTGCCTGGGTGGCTCAGTCAGTTGAGTGTCTGACTCTTGATTTTGGTACAAGTCATGATTTCATAGTCATGGGGTTGACTGAGCCCCACACTGGGCTCAGCACAGAGAGTGGAGACTGCTTGGGATACTCTCTCTCTCCCTCTCTCTGCCCTTCCCCTAACTCATGCTCTCTCTGTCTCTAAGTAAAAAAAAAAACTTAAAAAAATAAATAAAAACACTTAAAGGTACACATTTCTTTCTGAGCACTGTTTTAGCTGTCTATTACACATTTTGATACATTTTACTTTCATTTTCATTTAAACTATTTTCTAATTTTCCATGTCATTTTTTCTTTGAACTATAGGTTGTTTGTAAGTGTGTTACCTACTACTTTCCAAATATCTAACACTCTCTTTTCTTTCTTCTTTTCCTCCTTTCCTTCCTCCTCCCTCCCTCCCTCCCTCCCTTCCTTCCTTCCTTCCTCTGTCTGTCTTTCTCTCTCTCTCTCACTCTCTTTCTTTCTCTGGTTTCTCTTGTGGTCAGAGATATACTCTGGATGATTCATTCAATTCTTTACATGTATTGAGATTTCTTTTTGGTCCAGAATATGATATGTCTTGAGGATTTGTAGTTCAGCATATGGTCTACCTTGGTGAATGTCCCACAAACAGTAGAAAATAATGTGTATTCTGCTCGCATTCTTTAATTGCCAGTATGTCAAGTTAGTTGATAGTATTGTTCAAGTCTTTTATATATCTACTGATTTTTGGTCTACTTATTCTATGAAACACAAAGGAGTGTTAATTGCCAACTATAAGTGTAGATTTGTCTTGTGAATTTGTCTATTTTTCCTTTAGGTTTTGTCAATTTTTGCTTGATATAATTGCTCTATAATAACACTTAGGATTGCAGTGTTTACCTTGTCTCTGATAATAGTTCTTGTCCTGAAGTCTTCTTTGAAATCAATACTGCTCTACATTTTTTCATAATTGGTGGTTGTATGTATATCTTTTTCCATCGTTTTCTTTTACCTGTGTCTTTATATTTTAAGTGTGTTTTCTTTAAATAGCATACAGCTGATGAAGCACCAGGGTGGCTCAGTAAGTTAAGTGTCTAACTTCCACTCAGGTCATGATTTCACAGCCTGTGAGTTCGAGCCCTGCATTGGGCTCTCTTCTGACAGCTCAGAGCCTGGAGCCTGCTTTGGATTCTGTGTCTCCCTCTCTCTCTGCCCCTCCCCTGCTCATGCTCTATAGTGTGACATTTTCTGCAGTTCAATGAGAATTTAGCTCATTCATATTTAATGGATTATTAATATGGCTGTGTTTAAAATCTACCATCTTGCTATTTGTTTTCTATGTGTCTCCTTTTCTCTTCTATTTCCTATCTTTTGGTTTTATTATTTTTATTATTCCATTTCATCTTCCCTATTGGCTTATTTGCTGTGCCGTACGAATTACAGTATATTTTAAACTTATCACTCTATACCTTAATATAATACCTCCTCATGTATAATGTAGAAATCTTACAACAATATACTTCCATTACTGCTTCCCATCTTTATACTGTTATTGTCATATTTTTAATTCTACATGTGTTATAAAACCTAAAATTCATTCTAATTTCTGCCTAAAAATTATTTTTTGAAGATATTTAAAAATGAGGAAAAATCTTTTCTTTTTTCTTTTATTTTTCAGTTTTGAAAACTTTTTATTTTAAAAGAGTTACAGATTCACAGGAAGTTGCAAAACTAGTACAGAGAGTGTCTGGTACCTTTCACCCCACTTCCTTCAGTGATAACATCTGTTTTTTTCTTTTTCATTCTAATTTTTTTAATATAATTTTTTATTGTCAGATTGGTTTCTGTACAGCAACACCTAGTGCTCATCCCAACCCATGCCCTGCTCAGTGCCCGTCACCCACTCTCCCCTCTCCCTTGCCCTCCTAAACCCTCGGTTTGTTCTTGGTATTTAAGAGTCTCTTATGTTTTGTCTCCCTCCCTCTCTGTGTCATTTTTTTTCCTTTCCTTCTTCCCTTCCCCACTGGTTTTCTGTTAAGTCTCACAAAGTCCACCTATGCATGGAAACATATAGTATCTGTCTTTCTCTGCCTGAGTTATTTCACTCAGCATAATACCCTCCAGTTCCATCCATGCTGCCACACATGGCCAGATTTCATTCTTTCTCATTGCCGCATAGTATTCCTTGTATACTATATATATATATACCACATCTTCTTTATCTATTTGTCAGTTAATGGACACTTAGTCTCTTTCCATGATTTGGCTATTGTTGAAAGTGCTGCTATAAACATCAGGGTACATGTGCCCGTATGCATCAGTACTCCTGTATCTCTTGGGTAGATTCCTAGCAGTGCTATTGCTGGGTCATAGGGTACCCCCACACAGTTCTCCAAAGTGACTGCACTAGTTTGCATCCCCACCAACAGTGCAAGAGGGTACCTGTTTCTCCACATCCTTGCCAGCATCTATAGTTTCCTGATTTGTTCATTTTAGCCACTCTGACCGATGTGAGGTGCTATCTCAGTGTGGTTTTGATTTGTATTTCCCTGATGATGAGTGACATTGAGCATCGTTTTATGTGTCTGTTAGCCATCTGGATGTCTTCTTTGGAGAAGTGTCTATTCATATCTTCCGCCCATTTCTTCCCTGGATTATTCGTTTTTCAGGTGTGGAGTTTGGTAAGTTCTTTATAGATTTTAGATAGTAAAATTTGCATACATTTTAACCATTTCTTGTGTTCTTCATTTGTTTTTCTGGATCCAAATTTTCATCTTATAACCTTTCCTTTTCAACTGAAAAACTTTATAATTTCTTATACTCTGCTTATGATGAATTATGTCAAGTATTGCTTGTCTGTCAGTTTGGACAGATAGATTAATTGAAACAATATTTCTGTGTTGACGGATTTTGATTCTCTTGCAACCCTTTAAAGATATTATCCCATTGTCTTCTGGTTGGCATTGTTTCTAACAAGAAATACGTTCTCAACCTTATGTTTTTCCTCTGTACATGACGTGTCCTATTTTTTCTGCTCCAGGTACTTCTAAGGCTTTCTCTTTATCATTAGTTTTCAGTAATCTGAGTATGGTGTGCTTTGGGATGTGTGTGTGTGTGTGTGTGTGTGTGTGTGTGTGTGTGTATTTAAACTGTTTGGGATTCACTAAACTTCTCGGATCTGTGGTTTATAACTTTTATCTATCAATTTTAGAAAAATTTCAGCCGTTTAAAAATTTTTTTCTGGTTCCCTCCTCCATTTTCAGGGAATCCACATACACATTTGTTAAAGTGGTTGGCATTGTCTGCTAGTTTCATCATTTCTGTCAATTCTAGTTCTGAGCTTTATTTGTTTGTTTTATTAAGATATAATTGACATGTAACATTATATTAGTTTCAGAAGTAAAAGTAATGATTTGATATTTGTTTACAGTGAGAAATGATCACCAAAGGAAGTCTAGTTAATGTCCATTACCACAGTGATGAGAACATTTAAGATCTACTCTTCTAGGGGCACGAGGTGGCTCAGTTGGTTAAGCATCCAACTTTTGGCTTTGGCTCAGGTCAGGATCTCACAGCTTCCTGGGTTCGAGCCTCATATCTGGCTCTGTGTTGACAGCACAAAGACTGCTTATGATTGTCTCTCTTTCTCCTTCTCCCTGTGCCCCTCCCCCACTCTCTCTCTCTCTCTCTCTCTCTCTCTCAAAATAAATAAATAAACTTAAGAAAAATTTAAAAAAGATCAACTCTTCTTGCAACTTTCAAAAATACAATATAGTCTTATTAACTATAGTCACCATGCTGTACATTACATCCCTGTTTGTTTATTTTAATAACAAGAAGTTTGTACTTTTGATTCTCTTCTCCCATTTTACCTATCCCTCACCCCTTAGCCTCTGGTAACCACCAATTTGTTCTCTGGATCTATGAGCTTGTGTTTTCCTGTTGTTGTTGTTGTTGTTGATTCAAAAAATGACCTATTTATCATAGTTCATTACTGGATATAAATGGTGGTTTTTTGTTTTTTAGAGTCTACATATAAGTGAGATTATAGAGTATTTGTCTTTCTCTGTCTGACTTATTTCACTTAGCACATAATTCCTTTGAGGTCCATCCATGTTGTCACAAATGGCAAGATTTCTTTCTTTTATGTCTTCTCATGGCTGAAAAATATTCCATTGTGTATATATGATATATCTTCTCTATTGATTCAATTTTTTATATTTTCTTGATTATGCATAATATTTTTCTGTTTCTTAGCCCATCTCTTAATTTTTTCATGGATGCTGGAATTGTAAATTTATCATAGTTCATTACTGGATATAAATGGTGGATAATAGTCTTGCACACAGTTAAAAGAGTTGCAGATCAGCTGGTTCGTTTTGAGGCTTATTATTATTTTAAGATTTGTTAGGGATAGACTAGCCCGAGTACTATGGCACTATATTTCTGAAATTTCTGATGAATACCTTTGATATTCAATGAGGACTTTCCATTCGCTGATAGGTACTTGAATATTTCCAATACCTATGGGAGCTCTGGAAATTGTTCAGCTTACAATACTTCTGGGATTTATTTGCCAAGCCTTGAGGAGTTTGCCTGTGACTTAGTATTAATCAGTAGAGCCAAGGAGATACCTCTGCAGGTTTCTGGAGCTTTTCTTTGCCATAGTTGCCTCTTCTCTGGTAGTCTGCCATGCAAATGTTAGCACTTCAGCCACAATGACCTCAGACCTCATTTCCCTAACTCATTAGGACCACTGTTGTCTGACTATTTTGCTTCTCCTTTCAGTATGATCCAGAAAGTGCCTCCAGGCAGAAAGCTGCAGTCATCAAGGAACCTATCTTGTTTATTTTCCTTCTCTCAGGGATCAAAATTCCTTACTAACTGTTTGGCAATGTTTGAAAATAATTGCCTTATGTATTGTTTAGTTTTCTGTTATTCTCAAAAATTCTGTGGGAGTATGGTAAATTTCCAGTTACTCCATTATGGCTAGAAGCAGAAATCCAGTAACTTTTTTTTACATGCTATAAAACATGAAATTCTCCCAAGATGTTTGTCAAGAAGATTAGAGATGGAATACATTTGCCTTTTTTACTAGTTTATGTATTTTTAAAATTAAATGTGTATATTATATTTATAATATTAAAACAAAAATATAAACATATGTTATAGCACTTAGATGTAAAATATGAGCATAACTTATATATTCACACTTATTTAATGGTTGCTTCAATTTTCCTTAATTTTTTATCTTGAATTGTGTACACTTTTAAAATGAATTCTCTGGTCACTGTTCTCTATACACATTCAGTAGTACAATTGGTAACTGTCTTTGAAAATAGCAGCTTTTAAAATGTATCTACAGACATTCGAGTTGTTTGCATATAGTCAGATGATAGCTTTTAATGTTTAATTTTTAGTTTCTTTGAATTATATTGCTGTAAGAGAGATGGTAGATTGCTTTGTTTTTTACAACTTGGCTTCAAATATTTCTTTTAGAATGAATGGACACCTGAGTGGCAATGTCCGTTGAGCTTTGGACTTTGGCTCAGGTCATGATCTTGCAGCTTGTGGGTTCAAGCCCCACATCAAGTTCTGGGCTGACAGTTCAGAGACTGGAGCCTGCTTTAGATTCTGTGTGTCTCTCTCTGTCCCTCCCCAACTCATGCTCTGTCTCTCTCCCTGTCAAGAATAAATAATAACCATTTAAAAAAATAAAAAAAAGAATAAAGATTGGATTTAAAGAAGTTTAGGGATGATAAGAGAGTTCAACATAATAAGTAGACTATATAGACTATAACTAGCATTAGTACATATACAATATTTTATATTACATTTTAGATATGTGTTTTATTTTAGGCTAAAATTGGGCCATTCACAGATCTGAGGAGTATGTACTTAGTGTAGAAATATAACTAAACAAAGACAACCAAATCACTGTCTAATACAGGTGGATCTAAATGGAAATATCACATGTAGATACACCCATATACATCAAATGGCTAAGTACATTTCAAGGCATTCTTATTAGTAAGTCTTGAGTCTTAATTTGACCTTTTTTCTTTATTTATAGCATAAAAGTTCATGATAGAACTTTCTAGAAATACCTACAATTTTTTTCCTGTGTTACACTTAGCTCTACATAATCTCTTTTTGATTAAGGTTTGTAGAACTAAGTCTGTTATTCAAATAAAGGATATTATGTGGAATGTGGTTGTATCTTACTCTACTCAATTAACTAGAGTGTTTTCAGTTTTCCTAAAAGATGAAAATTGTCTGCAGAAAACAAGTTTTCTTCTTAAATGATCAACAGAAATAGCCTAGTGCTATATTTAGGAAATAAGGAAGTAACGAAGGGAAAAAGGAAGGAAGAAAGGAAGGAAGGTAAAAAGACTGCCAATAACCCTGATTTAGGGATTAGAGATTGGTTATAGGCCAAATAAAGAACTGGGTTTTCTTTAATTTAAGATAATTCACATGATAAATAGTACTATGTATTTAACGTAATCCTCACAAGTGATGAGAATTCCCTAAGTGGTGAGCAGGTTAAACTTCGGTGCATTTAAAAAATTCCTTCTTGCAAGTTCTGTTTCAATATGCAGGTTCTGTTTTCTTTATGAAAAGTATATATATATTTTTCTACACAGATGTTTAAATAATTAGGACAGACTTTTTAAAATTTTCTTTGTTTGCTACCTATTTCGCTAAAATTAATCATCTCTGTAAAGTATTTACTGGCAGTTGTAATCACAGAGTGGTTGGGACTGTGGTTGTTCTGAGAGATTCAGTCTTTCTGGAATGAATTTCTCCATTTTCCCAGTAGGTCTCTCTTCATTTCCTTCTGGGTACAAGGTTACGTCTGTGTTTATAGCCCAGACTTAGCCTGAATCTGTAGAATATCTTGAGTTACTCAAACATAATGCTATTTGCCTATAGCAATCTTAGTAAAATAAAAATACTAAGACATATATATGAAAAGAAAAATTTAAATACAATGAACTGGGTGAATTCATTTAAGTTTCATAAATAAAGGTTATCTAAATATATTTCATTAGTCAATGTGTTAACATTTAAAATCAACTCTGATCTATTTTCATATTTGTATACAATCTAAGGGTGATGCCCTTTTTTAAGCATTAAAATTCCATTATGCTTTTGTCAACTGCTGCTTGGTATCAGTGAGGTCATCTTTAGTGGCTCCACAGTATGATTTTTAATATTTAAACATCTTTATTGATGCGATCTTTTGCTTCTTATTCCAAAAAACATACCTCACTAATGATGCTCATGTCATCATCCTATTACAAGGTAAAGAGCAATCACTGAAAAATGGCCTGATGTCACAGGGAAAGGCATTTTTAATCAATGAGTGGTGAAAAATACATATATATATATTTATTTATTGGTGTAGATATATGTCTATAAATGCAGGTTAAGAAGCATTTGTATTACTTCTACATATTTTATACAGAAATATATTTTTTCATTTAAGAAATATATATATATATATTTCTATCTATCTAGTAATGCAATGTAAACTAATCTTTCCCCGTGTAATCTGGCCTCAGCTTAAAATAGAAAATAATTATTGGGAACCAATCACAGATACTTTTACAGTCTCATTTCCTGGATCCCAATCCATGTCATTCCAGTTCGATGTTTGTGGTTTTCTGAGGTCCTAAAAGTCCTTTGGTGCCTCCCCTTCACAGAGAGAATCAGGTTTGATAGAATATAATACTCATATATGTAATTCCATTATCTCTACAGTTTTCTGTAATTTTTTCTTTGCTTTACTCTTAATGTTCTAGAGATATCAATTTTGTGATACTATTTTATCTTAATAGATAACAAAAGGGAAATCTACTTACAGCCAATCAACATGACACAGATTGAAAAGATTTTCTCCGAGTTGGTGTTAGGTGACACATTCCCGAATCCTACACTTGTTAAGCTGCTGAAGGTAAAATAAAGTGCTGTGACGTATTTGTCTTTAATGGATGGTCCAGAACTTGAGTCACTGTCATTGTAACGTTTCCCAATTTGTTGTCCTAAGGAATCCAACCATCCAATTTTGTCTGTCAGGTAGGGCCTTTCTACATTCCCAATTGCATACCAAATGCAAGCCAGCCAGTGAGCAATCAAAGCAAATATGCACATTAAGAGCATTAGAACAGCAGCGCCATATTCTGAATAGCGATCAAGTTTCCGGGCCACTCGCACGAGACGAAGGAGTCGAGCTGTCTTCAAAAGACCAATTAATGTTGTTGTCTGTGGAAATAAATGCATACAGTCAGAAACAGTTGGCAAACAACTCAGTGTATGTTCCTGTGAAGCAAAGTAGGTAGGGACAGGTCAAAACAAGACGGTAGCATTGAAGATAAATGCATATTTGAACAAAGTATTAATGTCAGTCTTTGTTTTAATTTTACATCTGCTTTGGAAAATGCTTTGAAAATGTGTGGTACATTAATTCATATCTTGTCATGCAAGACCCATGGGACAGAGACTCCATCTGTCTAGCTTTATGCTTTAACCGAGTGCCTTGGAGATAATGAATACTCGGTAAATCATTCATTCACCAACAAACATCCCTGTGTGTTACTGGTGTGCCTAGCAAGAGTCCACACGCTGGGATTCCAGGGTTGGGCAAACAGACATGATCACTTTTATACTAGAAAGACATTTATTTACGAGACAAAATACTTTATCTAGTGAGGAGAAATGAGGTCCACTGTCTCCCGGGGAAAGAGATGTTTTTTAAAGAAACAAACAATAAGATCATTTAGAGAGTAAAAATGAAATGTGATAATGATAATAAGACAAAGTGGTATGATAGAGGGTGTTTGAGGGCATGAGTCAGGATGGAGACCGCTTTAGAAAGAAAGGTCAAGGAAGAACTTGCTGAGGAACTGATATTAGAGTTGAGAGAAACCACATAATGAGAAGAACCAGGGAAGGAGATAATTGGGAGACTTATTGGATGATTGCATGCATGCCTTAGGCACTATATTTAAATTCATTTTTTCCTTCCTAAATGTGTTAAATTGATAAATTGTTTCTTGATATCCCAATGATGTTATGTATTTTTCTTTGGGGTGTGATATGTGTAATTAATTGTATGATTATTACTGACCAGGTATCTAATGATAGGACACTTGTATATAATAACAGGATACTTCACTGGTTGTTTGGATTTGAAATCTGAAAGTACAAATTACAAGTTCATTTCTTAGGTTTCCGAAATAATGTCAGCTATAAGTACTATATAATTCACAGGGCATATAATTATTCCATAGTTACATGGTGTTTACCAATCAATTATTGAGTCATTTTATGTGTTCATTGTTGGTGTTTATTTTGCAAAGTACATCCAACTGCACTAGGAACACTTATATTTTAATTAAAGAAATAGCACATGGCAGAACTATCACCCTCTATCCATACTGATTGGTGGAAAAAAAGTACTAAATATTAAGAAAAATAGTTTCATTAAAATTCTTAATAAGTGCGGTAGTTTCTTTCTTTCTGTTTTCTTTTTCTCCAGAGTGGTCACTAAGAGGAGGGGAGATCCCTCTGTCAACTCTGAATCATATTTTAGTTTGTACTGGAACCTTCTAGAAGTGAGAAGAGTTTGTATAGTTGGGATGTGCTTATCACATTTGGGCTCTGGTCTCTGTTCACTGTGGGATGTGTGGAGAAGTGAGTCTTCTCTGTTCCCAATGTTGAGTTATGGGTTTTCAAGGTGGAATAAAGAAAATAGCATTTTTTTTCTTCACAAATGTAAGAGTATATCTCTTCTCAATGAATAAAGGGAGAATTTAAGTTATTATTAAGTAGTTCTCTGGAAGAAAAGTCAACTTTCCATCATTTGAATTACCAACATTTTAGATGATTAGTTATTTTTTTTCAAGTTTAGTTTAGTTGGTTCTTTGTTTGTTTCAAGTTGTTATTTAAATTCTGGTTAGTTAACATATAGTGTAATATTGGTTTCAGGAGTAGAATTTAGTGATTCATCACTTCCATGTAACACCCCAAGGCTCATCACAAGTGCCCTCCTTAATAAATCACCCATTTAGCCCATCCCATGCCCACCTTCCCTCCATCAATCCTCAGTTTGTTCTCTATAGTTAAGATTCTCTTATGATTTGCCTCCCTCTCTCTCCCTTTTTAAACCCCTTCCCCTATGTTCATCTATTTTGTTTCTTAAATTCCACATAACTGAAATCATATGATATTTGTCTTTCTATGACTTATTTCACTTAGGATAATATACTCTAGCTCCATCCACATTGTTGCAAATTGCAAGAGTTCGTTCTTTTGATGGCTGAGTAATATTCCATTATATGTCTTATTCATCCAGTCATAGTCAATGGACATTTGAGCTCTTTCCCTAATTTGGCTATTGTTGACAATGCTGCTATAAACATCAGGGTGCATGTGCCTTTGTGAATGAGTACTCTTGTATCCTCTGGTATAAATACCTAGTAGTGCAATTGCTGGGTTGTAGGGTAATTCTATTTTTAACTTTCTGAGCAACCTCTATATTGTTTTCCAGAGTGGTTACACCTGTTTAGATTCCTACCAACAAGCGGGCTCCTGTTTCTCCACATCCTTGCCAGAATCTGTCATTTCCTGTGTTGTTAATTTTAGCCATTCTGACAGGTGTGAGGCAGAATCCCTAAAGTTTTGATTTGTATTTTCCTAATGATGAGTGATGTCGAGCATCTTTTCATGTGTCTGTTTTAGCTGATCAGGTATGTATTGGGACTTTGAAACAAACAAATGAATGTATGATTTCTGTATCCATATCCGTCTATCATCTTGTAGAGGTTGTTTATTTCATCTCTAAGCCTTGAATTTTTCATCTGTAAGTGAACATAAAATGCCTCCTCATAGGTTTGTAGGTAATGCCCAGTAAATAGTTACTTTTTGTTCTTATTTAAATACCTTATATGCTTTAGTTTCTATCAGTAAGTGGGATCGCTATATTGTAAAATGGATTGATATAGCCACACATTTTCCAAATGCATTACTTTGATATCTAGAATTCCAAATGGAGGCTTTTACAACACTGGACTTTGGAGTCCTCAGGAAAGGGCAGGAATTTTAAAGACAAGAACATCATCTAGATGCACTGACTGCTTGGACTTTAGTAATAGGAATCACTGGTTCAACGTGTCTTTTTCTATACTTCACAGCTTGTTTGTGTGTTTATATTTCCTCTGAGCTCTGTTACCGATTTACTTGTGTGGAGAAATCAGAAATATTGAAAATTATTGTTCAAAACTTCTTTTCTTTGGAAAGAAATTTTTCTCTGAACCTCAAAATAAATGAAATATAATGAAAATTCTCTAGGGTATTTGGTTAATGAAGTGAAATGCTTCAAAATGAAGGAAATGTTTTAATAACATATTGTGATAATAAGTACTAATGACTCTTCTGGCTGCCAAGATAGTAAAGCAAAAATGATGCTATGAAAAAAAAAATAATCCATCTGCTGTGTAGGCCACCTCCCTCCCTTTTCTCTCCCTTCAAAGAAACATCTGATGTTTCTTCTAGGATCATATCAAAATGAGGTAAAATCTAAATGACAGTAAGTTCTCTAAGTAGATAAGTGAATATAGTTTATATAATAACACACCAGTGACATATTTTCTGGACAAAAAAAAAAGGCTTAAGAAATACAGTACATGATAGAGTCTTGACCCAACTGATGTGCATACTAAATGACTACAGCAGTAGAGAGAGGGAAGTGGGAGGGAAGAAGAAAGAGAGAGAAAGGAAGAGAGAGAAAAAAGGGGGAGAAATTTCTAAGCAGTTGTTTTATTTTTCAGCTGCTTCTAAGGATGAGTGAAAACTGACTTCAACAGTGAAAGTCATTCTCTTGTGATTCCATAACATGGACCCAAGCATAACTACATATGTTGTTCAGCAATGTAACAAATGACTTGATCTTATTTGTATTATTATCAAGATGCTGCTAACACTCCTGGGCCTTCTTCCTTAGCTACTGTTGTGTACAGCCTATCTTGTAGATAGATGACACTTGAGATCGCAATAACTCTTCTTCTTCTTTAAATTTCTCTTTAAAGATTTAAAATGTTTTGCCCATTTTACACAAAGAAAAAAGCGATTGCACCACAATCTGAGAGAGAGAAGACTAAGGAATGATCCATCTCATCTTGCTGATTTGTTGGGGATGATTTGTCCCACTGTTTCCTTCAATGTCCTATGTCCGTATTATGTGCAAATGAAAAATGAGACCCACTGCTACCTTCTTGCTGTGTTAACGTCAGAACACAGCTGAGGAGAATGTTTTCAGCACACATGTTTCTCTGAAAATATATCTAATTTCATGTAATTCTCAGACAGATTATATACAACTATTTTTGTGGGGTTTTCTTCCAATTTTTGAAAACAGAAATAAAACCGTCCTTACACTTCTTGCAACAATTTAAAAAAATAGTAGAGGTAAAAAAATTTCCTCTTAGATATTATTTCTTAACTTTTCACTGATATCAGAAAAATATTGTCTGCTTATTGCTACTTAGGGTAGACGAAGAAAGCATAAAAGCTCACATGAGGTATGTGTGATTATGCCTTAACTCTGCCTTAACTCCTATAAAGCTATCATGATAATAAATAAGATGGAGAAAGAGGGGAGCGACTTTGTAGTAGACTGAAGCAAGGTACTTTGTCTTTTGGTCACGCTCATGAACTGCAGCAAAGGACACATCATGAAGTCTAATAAGCCCCATCTCTGCCTCATCAGTACCTATGCCCCTTCAGAACTCCTTTAACTGTGATTGAATGAGATTTCCAACTCTTTTTGCCTGAATGCCACGGTAAAGAAAGTATACTTGTTTAAGACTTGTATTTTTACTGTATTTTGTCAGAACTTTTTAAACGTAAAATGATTTTTCCCCTGGAATTTCAAATTATTCAAATTTCTGGGTGACTGAAGCACATCATCACAGTCAACTTTTTTAAAAGACCTACCCACATCCACAGCTTATTAATGCCCTAAGATACTTTCTTATGCTGAGATAGAAGTTAGTTTCCTTTATGAAGTGTAACTTTCTTAACTAAACTTTATTTAAAAATATATCCTCTAAACAACTGGAATTTTGTAAACACGTTAGAAACCAGACCCAGAATCAAGAAGACTATGTGATTTTTCCTCTTTTACTAGATATTTTCAAATAGATCAGGCAACATTCTCTCAGTGTGAATGGAATTCGTTGTAAAGATGTGAAATTAGAATAGGAGATTTCTTGCTAGTATCAAACAATTCTCTACTCAAGAATAAATTTGGCTACAGTCAAACTGAGAAAGCTTCATCAAAATGAGAAAGTCTTATGCTCATTAATTTTTCAAAATAATTCTACTTTTTTAAGTATACATTTTCAAGAATCTTACATGTAAAATACTTTATTTCAGAGGCTTAGTCTCCAAAACTTTTGCCTGTAGTTAGTGGACAGAATTATTCTTTTAAAAATGAGGAAATACTAGCACGTGATCTTTAGTTTTGTCTTCAGGACTGGAAGAATGAATCATCACTGAAAATCTCTACTTAATCTATCATTCTGTTCTATTTGTCAAGAAATATTTGGATACATGTGGGGAAATGGGAACACCTGGTGAGTAATACCTTTCATAACTCTACATTGATGTTTTGCTTTAGATTTCATTTCAATTCCCTCGTAAGCTATGGTACTTGTATACACCATTCCATGAATTACTTACCCAAGAAAACTCAATAATAGTGAAGCTAGTGTCAAGTTTTTCCTTCAGCTTGAGTCACATTTTTTCAATATTTCTAAGGACACATTCACTAATACAATAAAATAAAGCTGTATTTGAATATGTAAAAACTTAAGGAAATCACCTAGCTTATCCTATCCTTATTCATACCAAACCTCACAAATTCCTCTACAAACTGTGACTTTCAAACAGAAGGTTTTACAACCTCTCTGGGAAACTCACTCCAATATTTAACAATGTTTACTGCTTTTATTTTTTTTTCTTTATAATTAACATTCTATTTTTGCTGCAATTGGAGCTCACTTTCCCTTTCTTTAGTTACAATAACATGGAAAACTGGTCATGAAATGATTTTAAAACAGTAGTAAGCAAATATTACCATGAATAAAAAAGTATGGATGTTGTATTTTTAAAATGGGAATTTGACTTGTTTTGAGAAAAATGTACCCAAAAATCAAAACATGTCATCTCTAGCAAATTGTAGACAATAGATGACATACACATGATGAATAAATGATCGACTTAATGTAAACTATGTTTTTATGATGGCATGTTCTTTTATTTACTTGGTTCAGAAATTACTGCACTGCGGATCCTGTGTCTCTCACTTTTCTTCCCACGAATTTTGGCAGACATGATGACCGATAGCCTCAAATACATGCCAATGGAGACATCTGCCTTAGCTCCCAAAGAGCTATCTAAAGACAATACAGTCACTTTATGTGTAAAAATATATTATGCCTACAGGTCTTCAAAATGCATTTTTAAATTTAAATTTGAATACAAGTATGTCTAATGTTTTAGCAATTCACTTCTAGCAAACTAATGGTGACTACTGTAGAGATCAGGTTGACAAGGTGATCAGAATTTCTAAACAGATACTTGCCATGTTTCTCCTTGTATCCATTCTATGATGCATCTAAGAGACTAATGAAGCAAACATATCGATGTGAACAGAAACTCCTCTTTTCTATTAAAACTTCCCCTCAAAGAGCACTGTAAATACTTAGGTTTCAAAGACCTTGCCTGCACTCAGGATTCATGATAAATAACAGTAAAGTAGGAATGGAGAGAGTTTGACAAAGCAAGAGATGAATCAAAAGAACACCAATTTTCAGGAAAGGAAGAGGTTAAGGAAGTGTGTAGCTACAGAGAGTGTTCTAGATTCTAACAGTCGATCTATCTGAAACTAAGATGTGCCACAGATAAGCAAAATAAGGAACACCTGAGACAGATAATGAAAAGGTGATTTTATAGAGACTGAGCCAATAGTGTTGTTCTCTTCCATCAGTGATATTAAGATAATTTGCTCTGAATGGCATCAATACTTGATGATGTAAAAATTAAGAAATAGAGAATCCTTTTCTTCCTGGGTCTATCTGGATGGCACTGACATCGGGAAGATATTAATGACTTAGGCAAGCCCAGTTATTATTAGTATTCCTTTCTTCAACATTTTTTTAACATTTAAAAAAATTAACTGTTTTGAAAAAGTGAGAAATTCTGCTCATGTATCTGCTTTAGTAAAAATGTATATGTCAAACTATCCTCAGTATTGCTAGTGTGTATGTATTATAGCTAACATAATATAGATCCAAAATTTGAAAAGGTTTCCTTCTTCAGAGTTGAATGTAAATAAAACTGAAATGTTACAGTAGCTTACCATTTAGAGAAATTGGCAAGGAAGACATTAATGTTTAATTGACATTGACAAAATTGTTTTCTCTAAGGTCATCCAAGATGCTGTGATGCATAGAAAACATTTTAATAATTCAGTTAGAATTAAGCAATTATAAAATCATGACTGTTCTTATATTTAGTTTGAAAACATTCCTCCGCTTGATTATTTATGTCTTCATTTCATAGCAATGTTGACCTATGAGTACATGAAAGCCCTCTACTGGACCTCCACTTTGTCCCAGATAAGGCCAATCCAATTCTTGGATATCTAAACAGCAGAACCATTCCTGCCACTTTTAAAACTGCAGGTTTCAAGGCAGTTTACTTTAGACCCACCAAATATGAATCTCCAAACTTTTTTTATGAGATCCACACAGAAATCAGCGCATGGTCCTGATATAGAAGCACTGATCTAAATCAATCTGTACCGTTATTGCATCTAATTTATAATTCAATGGATCTCACTTCTTTTTCTTATATTCACATATATATCTTCTAGCTGCTCATGCAGTCCTCGACTTGCCTACATACATCTGTGCTCGATGACTGATAGGCATTTCAAAGTTCACATGGTCCAAATAGGACTTTCTACCCATAATTCACCTTCTTCTACCCAGGCTTTTCCCATTTGGATAAATGAGTGACCACCTATAAAAGTCGTTTAACTATCCTTCATCCTCCAAAATATTTCAAACAAGAAGAAAGAAACAACAAAATCTTTGAAGCGTCATTAATTCTGCTTTTTTTTTCTTACTCCAGCAATATTTAATCCCTCAACAAACCGTAACAGCTCTCTTCTACTATTTTCCAAATATATCTACATCTCTTCATCTCTATTGCCACCATGTGGTACAAACACTTGTTGTTTGTCCCTGCTACATTATAGCAAAAGCTCTAATGTCATTGCTCTCCCTCTACCCTGACTAAACTTTCTGCAGACATCAGCCATGAGGTCTTTAAAGCTGTCCATTATATCGTGTTATTCCCATTCAGAAGGTTCCACTGCAGCCAGAATAAATTCCAAATGTTACTGCTCCAGGTGACTTGGTTCCTGTCTCTGCATTCTCATATCTTAGCACTCAACTCCTAACTCACAATGGTTCAGCCTAGCTGCCACTGGCCTATTTCTATTCTAACACCAAGCTTGTTCCCCAGTTGGGTCATTTTGACTAGTGTTTTCTTCTGCTTGAAATGC
Source organism: Paguma larvata (assembly GCA_030068075.1). Classification (NCBI taxonomy): domain Eukaryota; kingdom Metazoa; phylum Chordata; class Mammalia; order Carnivora; family Viverridae; genus Paguma; species Paguma larvata. The sequence continues at coordinate 67,774,243 of CM057825.1, read as the reverse complement.
TCTGCATGTGTTTTCATGAGGCTAGTTTCTTTGGATCAAGTCTCAACTCAACTGACACCTCCCTAAAGGTCTTTCCTAATTTCCCCATCCAAATTAGCTACCCACTGAAGTCACGCTGCACTACATGGCTACTTCTTGTCAGCTCACAAAGTTCTTAAGAGGAAAAACAAAATAGCCTCTTTTTTCACTATGTGCAACCTTCTAATACTGCTTTTTCCTCCTCCCTTTATTACCAAGATTCCAGAGGAAGGGAGTCCTATTCACTGGCCTGTTAATTTCTGAAGACACTTCCGTTTGGCTTGTGGCCAGTATCTGATCCAATTGCTACCAGCGCATACTGAACTGACACACACTGACTTTTTTCAGTCTTCATCCTAGTTTATATCTTTACAGTGTTCAACACCATCTTCTTGAATTTTTCTTTACTTCCTAGTTGAGTGAGGTAATAGAAGTCTTATAATGCCCACAGTGGCCTCCAACAACAACAAAATTTTCTGTGTCCTATATAATTTTTCAATGTCCCACAGTCATTTACAGGCAAAAGTGAAATTTATTTACTGAACCTCAATGCTGGGTTGCTGGATATTCACTTCTGTAATTTTAATGTTTATTAAAATATCCAAGAATTTAGCTACTATGTAAACGAAGAGATAATGAACTAGTTCAGCTTGGACCTTCATTAACAGTTGTTTACTATTTCAGGAAATTACATCTTCAATGATAACAGGTCTTGTAGTATGTGTATACTGTTAGTATACATCATGGCTACTCCAGTCTACATGTGTTGTTATCACAGTCATGAGATTTCTAGGTATGTAAAAATGTTAATATAATGCATGTATATACATATCTACCTGCATATATGCATGTATACACATAAAAACCTATATTAGCACATACATATATATTCAACCTTTATGTTAAGATCAAAATATAAAATAAACCAATAATATTTAGTTTAATGTTGAATTTGTTGCTTAAATACGAACTTCATTATAACTAAGTACAAGTATCTGATAACTTCATTATATCATTTAATATAGACATATCTGAAGCATTTATATATGCAACTATTTTATGAACACTTCTTTTATTTCCTCTTTATATTAGGGGTGGGCATTATATATTATATTTGTGGAATTATATGTATAAAAAAGCTATACTATCTATGACTCTATTTTAACAATAGTAATAGAGGGGATTATAAAATAGTTCTTATATTGGTTTTGATAAGACTGGGAACCAACATTTTACAGCTCCATGCTTCTAATAGGCTTCCTCTCTACTTGACTTGGCTCTTCTAACCTCTCTACCTGAAAAGCTTCTAGTGGCAATCAGAAAACCTCTCTTCCATGCTCACATGTCCCCCTGTACATAACACTATGAAAGCATGTATCAGATAGTACTCCATCTGCTTATCCGCTGCTCTCCACTCTAGACTGCAAGCTCCCAGACGGTGGGCTCTTGTCCTACTCTTTTGTTAATACAGAGTCTAGCATGTTGGCACACAGTTTGTTTTCAATAAATGCTTATAGAATGAATGAACCCACCTGAGTAGAGGCTACCGTAACACTTTCTGGGAATGGCGAAATGAATTAAGTCAATTCTCATTCAAATTTCTAGAAAGAAATACATGACACTTTAACTGGTAAAGCAGATAAAATCTAGCCAATCCTTTCTAGTGGAGGTGGATGGTTCTGAGTCCTATCAGTCTGTCTTGATGTCAGCTCTTGAGGGCCTCTGAACTCAGGCCAACTCTCTTGGCACCTCTGTGATACTCCAGTTTGAAAAACATTGCCCTGGATAATTCTCATCAGAGTGACCTCTAGTCTAATGATTTTAGGATTTGTCACTTAATTTGGGGTCAAAAATCGCAAAAAAATCTTTTTTATTCTATATTCATATGATGAAACTTCCCAAATTAGTTCTTTTGAATATAAGATCTATTTTCTCTGAAAGCACTTTTCTTCTTCTTCTTGCAAGAAACAAAAACGGATGCTGGATATTTTTAATACCCTTACTACATGACATTATACAGTTTTGGAAAAGTATCATTCTGAAATATCACTATGTACTGAAAAGCCTGATTAAGAGTCTCATTATAGTTATATAATACAGTTTGTATATAAAAGAAGTATCTTCTTCATTACTCTTGAAAAATGTATGAAGTAGTCCAAGCCATCACTGTTCTTATTATTACCTCTCATAACTGGCTCAACCCAATAGCTGACACCCTTATTCCCCTTCCAGACCCACCCCTGGACTTTCTATCTTTTTTTTTTAATTTTTTTAATGTTTTATTTATTTTTGAGAGCAGGAGAGACAAAGCATGAGCAGGGGAGGGGCAGGGAGAGAAGGAGACACAGAACTCGAAGCAGGCTCCAGGCTCTGAGCTGTCAGCACAGAGCCCGACGTGGGGCTTGAACTCACAGACTGTGAGATCATGACCTGAGCCGAAATCAGACACTTAACCGACTGAGCCACCCAGGCACCCTGAGGACTTTCTATCTTTGATGCCCACATACTGCCCTCACAATATGCCCCGTGTTCCTGTGCTTTGCAATCCAGTAACTGTCCTCAAAATATTTTCTTTCTGTCTTCCATTTCTTCAGGATTCCTAGATGCAACTAGCTAATCTAATAACTACTATACGATCATACTCAATAAGTATTTATTGAATAAATGAATAATTAAAGCATTTATGGATTTCTATGCAAATGTGTAAGTTTAAAGGAAGATTTCATTAAGAAACAGAGACTTTAATCCGAAGACATGGGAAGAAGAGGAATAGCCTTTGGCAAACATGTACTATGTACACAGTACTGGGTTAGTCTCTGCATATATGCTGCTTTATTTTAAAAAATCACAAGAACCTACCTTTCACCATTATACAGATAAATAAATGAAATCTTAATGAGCCCAGTATCTTGCCAAAATACAGCAAGTAAGTGGCACAGAGGAAAATCACACCCAGGTCTGTCTAAGTTCAAAGCCAGAGCTCTTCGTGTATCAGATCACATCTTAGGAAAATGAGGAGCAGCTTTGGGAGCGTGGGGGAAGCCAGGACAGCACACAGGAGTGGAGAACTGGCCTTGGTTCTTTGAGTCAAACTTCACTTTTTCCTTGATGCTATGTGGGAAACGTGGTCCGGAGACCGTTTTTTTCCAGAGACTAGTTCATCCTGTAGTAAGGTGAATCACATAAATTTTCTCATGATTCAGCTCTCTTAAACTCTTGCCCAAAATAGTGATTATCTAAATTGCATATGTTAAACTTTATTATTTTTAAGTGATATAGTAATGAAATTAAACAAATCAAATGTTACATCCTACAAATTCTACCTTAATGGTCATAATCAGCATATCCAAATACTCACTGGTTTGATTATTATTGATTAAAACTCATCAGTAAAGCAACTACCCTTAACAATCCTATTTACTTATTTATTTGCTCATCCACTCTTCTATTTCACCGAGTTGAAATTTAATTTGCTGTTGGTGTTCGTATTTTAAAGTTTGAAAGAGTGAGATTTTATTCTATTGTTTATCAATAAGAAAGTATTTGGTGTAAGTACATGGATCACCCATTGTAAGAAACTCATAAAGTTAAATATCCTTAAAGTAGTATTTTGTTTTCTTGCCTCTTACTTAACAATCAGAGTTAGAAGTATCTGACATGGGGGCGCCTGGGTGGCTCAGTCGGTTAAGCGGCTGACTTCGGCTCAGGTCATGATCTCACGGTCTGTGAGTTCGAGCCCCATGTCGGGCTCTGTGCTGACGGCTCAGAGCCTGGAGCCTGCTTCGGATTCTTTATCTCCCTCTCTCTCTGCCCTTCCCCTGCTCATACTCTGTCTCTATGTCTCTAAAAAATAAATAAACGTTAAAAAAAAAAGTATCTGACATGAAAAATTCGACTGGTTTACCAGCAGCTAGCTTTTTCTGAGTATTTTTCTAAGAGTTTCACGTGCATTATCTCATTAGATCCTCAAATGAAAAATAAACAAATAAAACAGTGTAATAGGGGAGGTAATATTATCATCCTTACAGAGGAGGAGAGTCAGGCTTGGGGCTTTGTGTGAGGTTGGTAGAACCAGGAAGAATATATTGCTCCATTGCCCTGCTCTTAACTGCCCAGAGTTTGATAGGCAGGGTCTGTAGGAGAGAATTTACTTCTAAAGCAATTGTTCTGGGACACCTGGGTGTCTCAGTTGGTTAAGCGTCTGACTTCAGCTCAGGTCATGATCTCATGGTTCTCAGATTCAAGCCCCACGTCAGGCTCTGAGCTGTCAGCACAGAGCCTGGAGCCTGCTTCAGATTCTGCGTCTCCCTCTCTTTCTGTTCCTCCCCAGCTCATGATGTTTCTCAATCTCAAAAAAAAGAAAAAAAAGATTCTTAAAGCAATTGTTCCTCTTGGCAGAGGAGGATTCCTTAATTCGTCAGAGAGCAAACATCTGCAGGAGCAATTTTTGATATTTGATCTCCTCTTGAAAAAAAAGGAAAGATGCAGTTTACCCTGAATTTTAAAAATTCAACACCCCGAGGTTATCTTTTTTAAGTTTCTTTATTTACTTTGACACAGAGAGAGAGAGAAAGAGAGAGAGAAGGAGAATCCCAAGCAGGCTCCAAACTGCCAGCACAGGGCCTGATGCGGGGCTTGAACTCACAACTGGAAGATCATGGCCTGAGCCAAAATCTAGAATTTGACACTTAACTGCCTGAACCACTCAAGCACCCCCACATGGAGGATATCTTTCTCAAGCCATTCCTTTAGAATTACTTTCACATCTTCTGTAAATCCTTCCATGATATAATCCAGGAAACTTACTTACGATAAAAATTAGTGGCAATTAAGTGGAGGGGACATAAGGAGAACTTAACTTCTGTTGGATCGAAGAACACTTTGAGAATCTGATTAAAGTTACAGACTCTATTCAGAAAATGCATTGTACATGTATTTGTCAGATTTCCTTGAAGTTTCCAACTCTATAAGATACTGGGAACACAGGAAGTATTTTCCAACCTAGATATTATTTAAGAGAAAGAGTTTTGAGCAAGACATTTCAAAGATGCCTCTTCCACATAATCTGAACATAAACCAAGTTATGGCTGTCTCAAATTGCAATTACGAGTTACGAAAGAAAGAGATTTTATACCCATGAAGTTAACATGTAAAGATTTTACATCCTGGAAATGTGTTATGAAACCCTTTTCCTTCAGTCTGTTTTCTTGATTAAAAGATAAATAGTCTTTAGTGTCTCTTAGTAGAAATAGAGAGACTGTGAATTATTTGCAGTGGTAAAATTGTTCCATTTCATTTTATAGCATTTCCAATGAAACAGATTTCATCTCTGAGATATAGGACATTTGTAAAGCAATCACTTGTGGCTTTTTTGCACTTAAGATATGTTCACTTTCGTAATTGCGATCTTTCAGAAAATAAGATTCTTAAGCAGCTCTTACCTCATCAGAACCAGATCCAAAAATCAGCAAGTCAAAAGGAATTGCTGCAACCATGTCGATCAGGAACCAGCCTTTGAAGTAATGTATTGCTATTTTGGCCGGGTCACTTACCACTTCTTCATTCTGATTTACATACGTTGTTCTGAAGTTTATTAGAATATCTATAATGAACATAATATCCACAATCAAGTCCACCACATTCAAAGGGCTACAAGAATAGCCGCATTCTCGTCTTTTCTGTTCTTCTCGGTCGTTGAGGAGAAAGGCGGCAGAGTAGGGCGTGAAGATCGCAGTGTATATGACTAAGAGCAGAATAAGCCAGTCCCAGACTGCCTTGAAGGGGCTGTAGTGCAGTATTGTAAACTTGTTTATTCGTGGTGTCTGAAGTTTATATTCTGGCAGGACATCTGCTCCTAAAGAGAGAACCTGAACACAGAAGAGAAAATTACACGCTATATAAAAATGTCATTATTTAATCTTTTTACCTATAAAAATATTAAGGTAATTACACATCAAAATCTATTAGGAAGAATGCATGTAATTATGAAGTATGTAAGAAAAACACATACATTTAAAGGAAACCATGTAACCTCCAACTATATGGTATATTTGACCCCAGAAAACTCCATTGGTATTTCGTGACAAATATGATCTTCACTGAAAAGTAATGGATATTGTCACTCAGATAGCAAGGAATGGTTACTGGTTCCTTTGGAACATACTACTACTCAGAAATGAAAACACATAGCTGTTTTTAGAAAATCATAAAATCAGACTGATAGATGAGTAATTCAGTTTTCAAGCCTTAGAAAGGATTATCTGTAATGAATAGAAACAGCCTACTTGGATCCAGATTCATATTTAATTTACATATATTTAATTTATAATTAAACCTTGATAAATTAAACTCAACTCATTGAAATCTTTAATTACAATTTTTCCACCTGCAATCTGTTTTTAACTTTAGGGGAAAAAAAAAGCACATGAGATTAAAATAAACACAAAGGAGTCTTTTTCCTAAAAGGTTGAGAGAATATTTTATAACCTGGGACAAATGTACTTTCACCCAAACTCCTCTATCACATTTAGACAATCATGAAAAGACAATGGTACAAGGAGATGTTCAGAATATCAATCTGGAAATGTTGCAAGATTATTATCCCCAAGGGGTATTTACGTCCTGAGATTTGTTCTACATAACAAGACATTGGGTAAAATAAAATAGCTCATCTTTTAGAGTCTTAGTTGATTTGAAAAAATTAGAGCTCAATTTGAATCACATCCCAGTAGAAAAGGTCACAAGTTAGTAACGTTTTAAAATTTTTTTAAATGTTTATTTATTTTTGAGAGAGAGAGAGACAGAGGGACAGAGTGTGAGTGGGGGAGGGGCAGAGAGAGAGGGAGACACAGAATCTGAAACAGGCTCCAGGCTCTGAGCTGTCAGCACAGAGCCTGACTTGGGGCTTGAACTCATAGACTCTAAGATCATGACCTGAGCTGAAGTCAGACACTTAACAGACCGAGCCACCCAAGTGCCCCCATGCATTGGTAATTTTAGACTAAGTTTCAAGAACAAAGGTCAAAACAAAAAGGTTATTTAGCTATCTAGAAAATGTACTTAGTCTGAGTATATGGGTTTACAAAAATTAAAAATTTTTAATGACTCCACAAATGGCACACAGAGACATGTTTTAAGGGAGCGGTGGGTTACAATCTTGTATTTTGAATATCCCACATATATGAATGGCTTATTTCGGAGTTAATTTCACTAAGTAAATTTTCTTACACTAGATTCTTGTAAGTACAGCTAATATCTTCTCAGCTTTGCAGCATGAACCTCAGGCAATCCCCTATTGGTTAGTCAAACAGTGTTATTTCTGTGTTCTTGATAATTCTATCCCTGTAGGTTTTAACTTGATTATAACAATATCTTAGGCAAATTTAATTTTTAAATCTTATTTTCATTGTCATATCTCATACCTTCTTGTCCACATATAATGAGTTACCATTCTTACTTTAAAAAGAACTTCAGAAGTATAAATAATAACAACCACAAGGGAGGTACAACATGATTTTTAAGTATACCAGAAGAGTTGAGTTAAAATAGGCAAAGATGTTTTAAGATAACAGCTAAATTGATTTAATTCAGTTAAAAGAATAATAATGTACTTAACCATTTTTTCAGACCAGAGTAAATCTGAACAGGAAATAGGACTTTATTTTAAGCTATTATGATGAAGGACAGGAATTAATTATTGGTAAAAAAAAAAACAGATCTAGAAAAAAAAAGTGGTTTCATTGTTTCTGAAAGACTAAAAAGCTTCAGAGTCCAAGATTTTAATCACTATCTCATACTCTAAAGAGGAATATATTTGGAAAATCTGTCAGTTGCTGAGTACAAACTGATAGGACCCTAATCCTGTAATGGTCAGTACAGAAAACAAGCCTATAACATTTTGGGCCGCAAAGAATGGATCAGCTCTTAAGGTGTCATTATATAATGTCCTTTTCTGGAAAAACAAACAAACAAACAAAAAAAAAACAGGGACGAATCATAGTATAGGAAGTAAAACCCAAAACCTTATTTTGCCTCTCTCGAAGTCATCTAAAACATGGACCTATTCTATCTTTCCAGTCCCCTCTCTAGTAAATTCTTTTATGTACTCTGACAAGACTTGGCTAAAATTTTTGAACTGTGGAGATCTTACCAAATCCCTACATTCATAAATCTCTCTCATTAAAAAATGGTATATAATTATTCAAAGAGAATGCAAAAAAAAAAGTCATTTTTAAAGAAAGGGATATTTGTCTGAGTTTGCTCCCTGCTTAAGTGACATGTCTCTGATACCAACCTCCCACACAGGGCCCTCCCACACAGGGCAGTTCGAACACTTGTTTTAGCAGAAGTCTAAGTTAGAATGCGTTCAGCACAATGGAGCATCCCCTGCGAAGCGAAAACTGTGGATGGAGCTCTTTCCATCCCACACATGCAAGCATCCCTTTAACAGTTAGATAACCACTGTGCTAAGAGCTGGAGACTGGAAACTTGGGAAAATACTGTCCTTGACATTACAGAGTATATAGTCTACTGGCAGAAAAAGACATGCAGGAAAATGGGAGCCCTGCAGAGGTCCCCTTGGCTCATTTCTGGGGTTGGTGGTGGTACTGATGAAAGGGGTCTATATAGAGGACTTTGAGGGAAGGATGTCACTTGAACTGAGACTTCAAGTGGGAAGAAGAAAAAGAATGCAGCTGGGGGATGAGAATATTGGCAAGGGAAGAATATTACAGGTAGAGGAAACAGAATGAACAAAGGTAGGGAAGCATGAAATAATGTGTTGTGTGGTGAGGAATTATAAGCTGCCTTATGCTGCTGATGGATAAAAGGCAAGGGAAGCTGTGGTGGGGATGGCAGTGGAGAGAGACGGTGACAGGATGTGGAAGATCTAATGTGATAGGGATCTCTGGCTTTCTCCTATAGGTTAGAGTTTCTCACACTTGAATAAAATACAGACTCCTTTTAAGGGAAAGAGACTTATTGCAGAATCTCAATTGGTGTTATTTTTGTTTATAATGTTAAGGAAATACATGCAAAAATAAAACAAAGTTAAAACGTCTTATGTTTATATTTCTTAATATGACTATCGTGGGTTGAATGTGAATCCCAGAAAGGTATATTGAAGTCCTGATCTCCAGTACCTGTGAATATGACCTTGAAGATAGGGTCCTTCTAGATGTAATCAAGGGAAGATGAACTCAGAGTGGATTGGGGTGGGCTTTGATGCAATAACTATTATCCTTATAAAAAGAGGGACATTTGGATGCAGAGACACAAAGAAACCTAGGGATGATGCCATGTGACAATGGAGGAAGATATAGCTGCAAGCCCAGGAACACAGGACTGGTGGTAGCCACCAAGACCTGGAAGAGAAGCATGGAACACATTCTCTCCCAGAGCCTCCAGGAGGAACCAACCTTGTCAACATCTTGATTTTGAACTCCAAGCCCCCAGAATTGTGAGAGAATAACTTCTGTTGTTTTAAGAAATAAGTTTTATGGTATTTTGCTATGGCAGCTCTAGAATACTAACAGAATGACAAAACATGGCAATAAATGAATTACAAAATATTTACAAACCAGTGAATTCAAACTATCATCACTAATTGAGTGTTCGACATACCTGTAAGTCAAAAATTATTGACATTTCGCTACTGTGTGGGGTTTGATCTAACCGGTAAAATATTTTGCTCTATTCTTAATCTCAATGCCTTTATATCAAGTATGTTGTCAAAATACTTCAAATATTGGGTGGCTTAGTCTAGTGTCTGACTCTTGATTTCGGCTCAGGTCACAATCTCATGGTTGTGAGATTGAGCCCCACATGCTCCATGCTGACAGCAAAGAGCCTGTTTGGGATTCTCTTTCTCTCTCTCTCTCTCTGCCCCTCCCCTGCCTTCTCAAAATAAATAAATAAACAAAAAAAAATACTTCAAAGATTTTACTACTATTTTAGGGTAATCTGATTTAACTCTTAATTCAAATTTTGCTCCTACTAAGCTTCAAAAACCCATTTAAATCGTGTTCCTTGATACTGTATAAAATCTTTGTTTACTTGAAGTTCAGTTTTGCTTTGGGGCATTACTGAGTTTTAAATTTAGCGATTATATAATCAAATGATTTTTGGAACTGGCTTCAGAAAGTTAATCCATTTGCTATATTTCAATATACCTATTGATAGCAAACCATTGGAATTTGTTAAATATAGCAATGGAGTGTGTTTTGACAATGCATTTGCGGTAATTGGTATGGTACCAAATTATATGGTACAAGTTCTTTTGACTTCTACATGGGTATGCCTGCATTATATAATCATTCAATTCTCTCACAAATTCTTCTAGCCAATCACTTCAAAACTTTTATTTATGGAGCATATTTTAGCACCATGAGGTCTCATTATAAATCCAAATGTGGTCATACACACTGAAGTCAGGTAGCACTCTGTTATTAAGTGATTATCTTACTGAGATTATTTTGTTGTTTTGAGCTTTCACCACATACACAAATTTTTAAGATTTTCTGGAAGAACTTATGACCATTTGATAATATTCTTTTCTGTGAATACTGGTTTCAGAACTGTTAAAGGTTACCCAACAGAGAAAGCAAGGTGACCAAATTTAGTTTTAGATAAATGCATCTGGCAATGGAAAGCAGGAGAAACCAGAGGGGGCAGATTAGAGGCTGGGAGATAAATTAGGACTTTGGTATGGAAGCAAGATAGATAAATGCAGAGAGATAAGGAAAGCTTGTATTAAGGGAAGGTGCAGAGATGGAAAAAAGGACATTTTTGAGAAATAAAGGCATCTTGATATAAGGATGAGGAGGAAGGAAACATTTGTTTTTTTGTGGTTTCAATGAGTTTTGTTATAGCCAATCATAGTAATACAAATCTATGAAGGCAAACCCATTTATGGAATAAGCAAAGAGCTCTAGATTTTATTTTATTTTCAAATTTTATTTAAATTCTAGTTGGTTAGTATATAGTGTAATATTGGTTTCAGGAGTAGAATTTAGTGATTCATCACTTACATATAACCCCAGTGCTTAACACAAGTGTCCTTCTTAATCCCTATCACCCTTTTAGCTCATCCCCCCCTCTCCTTCATCTACCCTCAGTTTGTTCTCTATAGTTAAGAATCTCTTACAGCTTGCTTTCCTCTTTTTTTTCCTCTTCCCCTATGTTCATCTGTTTTATTTCTTAAATTTCATATATAAGTAAGATCATACGGTATTTGTCTTTCTCTGACTTATCCCGCTTAGCATAATACACTCTAGCTCCATCCATGCTGTTGCAAATGACAAAATTTCATTCTTTTGATGGTGGAGTAATATTCCATTGTGGATATCTATATCTATATCTATCTATCTATACATATATATATCTCATATCTATCTATCATCTATCTATCTATATCCATCTATATCACATCTTTATCCATTCATTGGTTGATGGACATTTGAAGAGCCCTAGATTTTAAATGTAAAGATCTGGGGTTAAATTCCAGATACATTTTTTCTCATAAATAACTTAATCTCTCTGGATCTAGGCTTTTTTGTTTTGTCTTGGTTTTTTTTTTTTTTCATCTGCATGATGGAGATAGAATCTTAGCTCAAATCACTTCTCTATAGAGAGCTACCATATCACATTAGGTAATTTCTATAAAAGTAGCTGATAAAATGGGAAGTATTTACATAAAATAATTTCATTATTGTTTAGAATTCTAGGATTACTTATTTAAATCAACTATAACCAAAACATTTATGGACCAACTGGAGAAAGATGAACACTGACTGGACATTGATAATATTAAGGAAATGTTCAGTTATCTATTCACTGGCACAAATCAAACCAAAACATAATGACTTATTATTCATGATTCTATGGATTAGAAATTTAGGCTGGGATCAGTTGGCCTAAATTCTTCTGCTCCATAACAGTGTCATTTGAGGTCACTCAGTGATGCTTAGCCGGTGGCTGATGTAGAGAGTCCAGAAAGTCTTCACTGATATTTCTAGTACCTTGGTGAGGATAGTTGTAAGGCTGGTCTCATGAAATATACTGGAACAGCTCAGTCTCTCTTTCTCTTTTTCTAGATAAATACAATCTAAGGACATATATTTATTTATCTATATATAGAGAGATTTATTATATAGTTTTTAGAGAAACTGTGTATACATAGAGTTATGTAGAGAAAATATATAATATAAAGACTCTGTACTTACATGTGTGTATACATACATGCATATATACATAGAGAGAGATGCATATATGCATAGACACAGTTTTTATAAAAATTATATATAAATTTCTACATATAGTCCCTTTTCATGGCACTTTTCCGTATGGTCACTGCAGCAGTGTAGTAAGATGTCTATGCGAAGTGGAGGTTCAGTACTCCCAAGGGTGAAATAGAAACATCCAGTCCTCTTAAAGTCAAGGTCTAGGTATAGTACAGCATCATATTTGCCATATGCTATTAACCAAAGCAGTCATGGGCCAGTCTTGATTCAAGAATATGGAGGAGTAGCCTTTACCTTTTGATAGAAGAATAGCATACATGCAGAAGGGAAGGAATAGATTATGGCCATCTTGGAAATGAGTTGTCACAGAAATTACTGACAATTGTTTTTAGATGTGATGATATTATAGCTATTTTTTAAATAGTATTTACTTTTAGGGGTACATAGTGAAATACTTATTAAAGTGCATTTGGGAGTTTGATTCAATATATGGAATAACTGTGGGGCATACTTTCCAAGACCCCTAGTGGATGCCTGAAACTACAGATGGTATTGAATATATATATATATATATAGTGTTTATTTTGTATACATACCCACTTATGATAAAGTTGAATTTATAAATTAGGCACAGTAAGAGATCAACAACAGTAACTAACAATAAAATAGAACAATTATAACAATATGCTGTAATAAAAGTTATGCTAACGTAGTCTCTCTCTTTCTCAAAATATCTTATTATAGTCCACTGACCTTCTTGTCATGAGATAATAACACGACTATGTGACTAGATGAAGTGAGATGCATGATATAGGTATTGTGACATAACCTTAGGCTACCATCGATCTTTTATGATACTCAGATGGAGGATCATTTGCTTCCAAATTATAGTTGATCATGGGTAACTAAAACTGCAGAAAGCAAAGCCGCAGATGATAGGGGACGACTGTGATCCAGAGAGAGGGAATGGAAGGCACAGAGAAAGTCTAGTTGTATGCAGTGACATTAGCCGTATATCGACTATTCCTGAAATTGGGGGATGGGCACATTGTATTCTTTTTATTTTCATAATATGTCTACATTTTTTCGCAATAAAAAAATGAATTTTAGAAATTGAGCCCGAAAATCCTAAGATAATTTGAGGATGTAGTTTACTCATGGAAAAAAAGAACTGAGTCTGCACAAGTCGCAAGGGGTCACTTCTGTCAAAATTGAGTTGGTTCCTTGCGGGGTAAGCTGGGATTGCTGTTTTTACAACAGAATGTTTAATTTGCTTTCTGCACAGCTCATTCATATTATGTTGACCTCCATCCAGCCACAAAGACTACACACAGTGCCAACTTTACCAGCCTGGAAATGTTTGCCAATCCTGTCGAATTGGTGGCTCAGACAAATCATGTTACCAGAAGACAGTTGCTAAGTCTGCAGATGCTCATTCCTCTGAGTATACTTGGCTACACTGCTCATTAAGTTAGATTAAAACACAGCCACTTCTCAGAGATTCATTAGGTTAGACCTCTTCTTGAAATACTTTCACTTTTTTAACATTTCATATTCAAACTTCAAGTTTTCATTCTGGATTGGCATATGTATGCTTTTTGCATTTTCCTCCTTACAGCTGTCACTAAGTGCAATGTTTATGTTAGTTAATGTCATTTTGGTAAACATTTGCATTATATAATCCTTTTGTAATCCATTTCTAGGAAATAATTGATCTTTCTTGAGAAATTTCTTTTTGGTTTAAAAAACATGGGAATAAGAGTTCTTCATTAGTTATAGTCTCCATTTGCCTTCTTGCAGAAAACTATAAGTTTAAAATTTCAGTACAGGGGCGCCTGGGCAGCTTGCTTGGTTAAGCTTTTGGCTCTTTATTTCGGCTTAGGTCGTGATCTCATGGTTTGTGAGTTGGAGCCCTGTGTCAACTCTGTGCTGTCTCTCTCTCTCCTTCTCTCTCTGCCCTTCTCGCTCTCTCTTTCTCTCTCTCTCTCTCAAAAAAAGAATAATTTAATAATATAATGTCACTTCATACTTCTTTGGAAATTGGATAAATACATAAATCATAAGTCACAAGCAAGTTAATACTAATCATGAAAGTGCTTTAGAGCCATTATGTTGGAAATGAAATAGTAGGCAGGCAAATATTTGTTTTAAAAACGTGAATAGATTCTAAGGTGCCAATGATTGAATAGACAAAGGTTGCTACACAATCTAGTACGTTTCCTTAAGAAAGCCAACTTCTCCCACACATCCGAGAAATAACATACTTTAGAAACATAAAACATGATTAATTGAACTATTATAAGGATTTTCTTTTAAGAGTGAAAGAAAAAAGAAAGGAAAAAAAAACCTTCACTATATAAAAAGGGGAACTCCATGGTCTCCAGAAAGACACTTCTATTTTCTCTTTCCTGAAACCACCAATTAAATGTACAGTTTAACACAGACTAAAATATGGTTTTCTTTACCAAATCCAGTTTTTCTTCTTGCTTGCAGATTGCTATTTGTTTAACCTGTAACAGTTAAGTGTTATGTAAAACCAAAATCTTTATACGAAATAGCACTATTTATTCAATGAAGATCTACTGCGAGAATTGTGTGTGAATACAGGATTAATAACTACTCTTCTCTTTTGAAAAGTGCAATAGGGAACGATTAAGCTTTCCAAAAGATTATACAGTACTTTTGGCAGCTGTTAAACGCCATGCTGCGGTGTTGGTAGAGACTGCTCGTCTGTTATTTATCCTTTACTCGGGACTTGCAGTTAACTAAGAGGCTAGCTGTATTTTTATCTATTGGAAAAGTAGTCAGTAACAAAATGAATCAGATAGATAAGATAGCATTGGGAAAGATTTAAATTCCCCTGGCTTTTCAGTGGATGATTTAACAAGTTCGGCAAAATCTGAGTAATCTTCCTTAAAATAGGCAACTTCCACGGATGATGACCCAAATATTTAAATTAAAAAATGAAAAAGATTCACACAATACGATCTGTCACATAGGAAGTTTTTTAATCAAAATATTAAAATTAGGTAGTAGAAATACTGTAGCTGTTCATATTCAAATAATTTTCTAAGGTTTAGATTAAAATAGACATTTTACCATTTGCGCCCATGTGTGTGTGTATATGTTTGCATGTATATCCACTGAGTCAGATGATAGTACGATTTTGTAAAAATCAGAGTCACGGAGGCTCAGTTAAACGTTAGGATTAGTGTTTTGTTTTGTATGCAGTATATATGCTAATACAAAAAATATCTGCTGTTCAAATTTTGTGACTTGATATAAGAAATAGGTTAGATAATACCTTAAACATTTATAATATTTATAAATTACCACAAGCTTATGTATATTAAAAATTACAGGTTCTTTCAGAGCCATAAACTCTTAACTCTCATGCCAATGGCCAGTTGGACATAGCCCTTGGTTTTGACACCCACACCTGTGCCGGGCTGATCTGGGGAGCTTGTGGTATCACCTTGTTGCTGATACCAGATGCTCTCTGACCCAAGCTTGCTTCCTTGGCCCCTCTCTCCTCTTTCTTTTCTCGTGGAAAATTCACACACGCACTCTTCTCTCCATTTCTTTCATCTTTATTTTTAAATGGGTCTAATTTAAGGAAAAGGAGCATGTAGCACACTAGTTTGTAAGTAAACCTTTCACAAATAACTAAGAAACAAGCTTAGAGATGGGAGAGGGAAATACAGAGTTTAGCTAGGATACTTGGAGGTAGACGTGCGGGTGCCAATAGGAGAAGATGCTTGGGAGATAGAAAGTCTAGGATAGAATCTCCAAGTTGGGTGGAGCTCAACATTTCATCCTGGATAGGCAGTGGTTGAAGTTCTGGAAAGTGGATTCATTTGACAAGAGAATATAAAAAGAGAGAGAATATACTGAGAATAACTAAAATGTAGGATAGAGAAAAAGGGCACAGCCAGTATTTCTGGGGCTTAGCATGGTACCTGGAATACATACATAGTAAGTATGCCAAAGAGTAGTTGAGTGGACATGTCTATAGCAGAGAGAGAGAGAGAGAGAGAGAGAGAGAGAGAGAGAGAGAGAATGGAGATGGCAATATGGAAAATACATGAGAGACAGGATTTTGGTAGAGACAGCTGCTGTGCACCAAAATTTGTTGTTCTTCCTTCCATAGAATAATGTTGTTGCTGCTAGAATGTGTCTGCTTAGCCCCAAATGACATTACTCAATCCTATTTGAGTCTAGATATGTGTATGTGTCTGATGAATAACACTTCTTGACTGAAGCTTTCAAGAAGCAGGTGTGTCTTTTCCTGCTCTTTTTCCTTACACTTGGTAAGTACAGATGCTTCCAAGGCCTCAGGTCCTTAAATCCAGTGGAATGGCAGAGCCTTCAAATTTAGGAAACTTTGTCACCAAATTACCAAAAGAAAGAAAATCACTCATTTCACAGGAATACCAGCTTCTGCTATTGCTTGAGCATGAAGTGTAATACTGGGTAAGTCACAGTAGTATGGGGGTTTATTAGTTCCAGCATCTAGCATTACCCTACTACTTGGATCTTTTCCTTGGAATATGCTGCAGAGATTAACACGGACTCCCGGGAGACAATGCCTGCTCATTTTATCAATGCTTTGTCTTTGAGAAAGAGGGCGGTTAATACTCAATATCTTTCACATTAGTTACCAGGCTCAGTACTGAATTATAGCATTCAATTCTCTCAACAGCTCTTTTAGATAAGCGTAATTATCCACATTTTTATAGGGTAAGAAACTGACTCTGAAAGACTGAATTACTTGACTTTTCAGAGCCAACTACAATATTATCAATCATAATATTCCCTAACTTTCCTGAATGCCTATTATTTACTGAAAATGATATGGGCGTTATCCCATTTAAATGTCACAGTTGTAGGTATTTATTGTGGGCTGAACTGCATCCCCACCAAAAGATATGCTGAAGTCTTAACCCCCAGTACCTGTGCATGTCACTTTTTTTGGATATAGAGTCTTTGCAGATATTATCAATCAAGTTAAGATGAAGTCACACTGGACTGAAGTGGGGCCTAATCCAACGTGACTTGTGTCTTTATAAACAGAGGGAATAGACCACAGAAACAGATCCACAGGGAGAATGTCACGTGGAAATAGAGGCAGAGATTGGAGTGATCTATCTATAAACCAAGGAACATCAAGACCACCGGCAACACAGAAGCTAAGAGAAAGGCATGGGACAGATTTTTCCCTTGAGTTTTCAGAGAATGAGAACATTCCTCTGCTGCTAACATCTTGATTTCACTTTAAGCCTCCAGAACAGTAAGTGAATAAATATTGTTTGAAGCCACCTAGTTAGTGGCAATTAGTATGACAGCCCAGAAAACTAAGACAGTGCTATTGTCCATTTCACTCTACAGATGTGAATACTGAGGTTTGCTAACTTCCCAAGGCTGCTTGGTTCTATAGTGCCTGTGTTCTTATCTAAGCAGTATACCAATATTCAATTTGTTTTTTCATAGGAATAAAGTCTGTGTTTTTTCACCATAAATACTGTTTCCAGAAGAAGAAATTATTTTATAAGGGTCTGTGTGAAGTTTTCATAGTTATCAAATACTTTTTAAAATCCTAATCACTGTGATAAAATAGTAAAGAGACTCCTGTAGAACTACCTCTTGTTAAGAGCTTAAATGCCACTTGTTTGGATGGATACACATGTGTAGGACAGAAAACAAACAAACAAACAGAAATGTTAGATGGGCACCAAAAATAAAAACAAAGACAATTTTCATTAATTAGTAATCCCTAATCTGTCAAATATTGCTGAACAGGCCAGACTCTGGACTGAAATAGCCCTGTTAGGTATCTCAGCCTTGGCCATTTAAAAACTCACTCTGAGGGGGTGCTTGGGTGGCTCAGGTGGTTAAGTGTCCAACTCTTGGTTTTGGCTCAGGTCGTGATCTCATGGTTTTGGTGTGGAGCCTGCTTGGGATTTTCACTCTCTCCCTTCCTTATTAGTGAGGTCTCTGTCTCTCTCAAAATAAACACATAAACCTAAAATAAATTAAAAAACTAAAAAAACAATTAAAAATAAAATAAAAAAATAAATAACCCTGAGTATTGGATTCCTTAGCAGAAAAATAGGACAGCAATATCTTCCTCACAGGCAACTGCACAATAAGTAATATAACAAATGTATAAATTTCCACAAATAATTCCTGTCTCACCATAAACACCAAATAAGTATTATCATTATAATTTTTTTATGTTTATTTATTTTTGAGAGACATAGAGACAGAGTATGAGCAAGTGAAGGGCAGAGAGACAGGGAGACACAGAATCTGAAGCAGGCTCCAGGCTCTGAGCTGTCAGCACAGAGCCCGACGTGGGGCTTGAACCCACAGACAGTGAGATCATGACCTGAGCCGAAGTCGGCCACTTAACCAACTGAGCCACCCAGGCACCCCTATCATTATAATGTATTTATAAGTGTATTTAGCTTGAACAACTCAAAATTTAATTATACATAACGTTCAATGCCAATTATAGTTATTGACTGAACCAAGTTCTCTGAGGTGACCCTTGGAGAAGCCAATTATGCAAAGCCACAGACAGCATAAGACAGATGGTTAGGCCTCTTGACTACATGTGTTTGCAGGTAAATGCAAATGCATTTGCAAATAATGCAAATAAATTCATATTAAGAAATACTATTTCTTAAATATGAATTCAGTAAGTATTTATGGAATTCCTGTCAGTTTTTAAATTTGAATATTCTTCCCAAGGATCCTATAGAAATGATATACACAACAAAATCAGTAAGGTGGGTCTCTGAAAGTCTGTAATTCTGTTATTTTTCTTACCTAACAGGTTGTTTACCTTGTTACACTAAATTAGTGTGATTTTACTGTGTCTGCATAATATGCATGTCAAGGATTAATGTATTTAAGGAAAGAATTCAGAAACCTTTTCCACAAAAATTTCAGGATGATGGGGAAATGTAAATATGTATGCAAGTGTGTGGATAAGCACATAAATACCTAGCACAGTGCATTAGATGTATAGGCGGACTTTTGTGAACTCCTTGAAATTATCTAAAAAATATGAGATACATGGTGCTGTTTATATCTCAGGGAATATGCGTTCATGTCTTTTATCAGATTTTCAGGCATCTATGACCTACAAGTAGTTATAAACTCCCTGTTTATAGGGACTTTAGCGCATGAACTTTTATGGGTCTCTGAATCTCTTAGGAGCAAGAACACATTTATAATCATCAAGTGAAAGAAGGAGACACAAAGAGAGAGGCAGAAAAGTAACAGGAAATGTTTAGAGACAAAAAATGAAGCATAAGGTAATGGTGGAGGCACTAATAGGAAATGTGCTCAAAGCTACAGTGAAGACAAGGATGGTATCTTGACTGAGGCACAGTTGAGCTCTTTCTGCATTATTGATAGAAATTTTCTGAGTGTTTACAGGGGGACTGGTCTGTTAATTCTCAAGTCTGGGCTTTGCTTTTAAATAACTTGGCTTTGAGGACAGTTTCTCATTCCTGCTAAGTTTTCAAATGAAGAATGTCTTCCTGTCCTGGATCGAGTACATTCAGTTACTAAGCAGCCTTAGCAAATGTGACATTCCTACCAAATTTGTAGTTGAGAGTCTTACTTGGTTGTGCAATGTCTGTTGATTAAATGGTACTATCCTGCTGCCGTGCTAAGGCATGGAGGGGCCAGTGATGTGGTACCATCACCTGCCTTGCTGGACCGTGGAAGTGAAGGCAGCTGTAGCAGTCCTTCACTCCCTGGCTGGCGCATTCTCCTGCTCCCAGCCTAAAGCTGGAAGGCATGCTTAGACAAACCACTCACCTTCTGCCTTCCTGAAGCCAATGGACCTGCTTCAAGACATTTTCTCTGCTGCCTTTCCAAAGCGTGCGAGCATGTCCTGTCCGCTACACTCTACAGCCGCCTCATTAAAGCCAGTGGGTATGTGCAATCCACACAGGGGACTCCCTTGATCTTGTCTGGCCCTGGTGGCCAAAGGAGATGGTTCCTGAGCTCCACAGGAATGTAACAATTGGAAAGACAGTTCTTAGCAGTCCACCATCCTCAGGGAACTTCATAGACAGCAGACTGAAGCACAACCCTCATCTTCCTGTGAAAAAGGCCTATTTACTCAGCCTGGAGCTTCCACCTGAGGGTCAGTCTTCTAAAAGCTAAATAGGTCCTCCCAAGGAACATATACAGGGAGACACCATTCTTATATACCCCTTGGCCTCGTTACCACTTGAGATGACCTCCCAGAAAGGAGCTGATATGCTTGTCTGGAGCCCCAATTTTTGCAACTATCACCCAGGGGACATGTCCATATTTCTTGGTCTGGAGGCCAGCAGAGATTTTCCAATTGTAGTCACACAGGATTGTGCATATTCACATACTACTTCAAAAGCTGCTGTCTGTGGCTCGGGCTTCCAATCAGCCTGAAACTGGATGCTAAATGAGATTCCTCTCCTTGGATCACTGACAGGTGCTGAAACACCCTCAATACAAGAGTAAATCAAGCAGTGGTTTGAAGGACAAGGTGAGGGAAAGATTGAATAAGAAGTTTCATTACCGACACAAGGCCACTCCTTCAAGACTAAGGGAGGTAGCTGTTTTGCCCAATACATGGAAATAAACATGGAGAGTCTGGCCAAGTGGGGAAACAGAGAAATATGTTCCAAAACAACAAAAAAAGAACAAGATAAAACCTCAGAAGAGGATTTTAATGATAGGAAAATAAGTAATCTACTGATAAGAAATTCAAAGTAGAGGTCATGAAGATACCCAGCAAACTCAGGAGAAGAATGGAGGGACACAGTGAGAACTTTGACAAAGAGAAAATATAAGAAAGTATCAAACAGAAGTCACTAGATAAAGAATGCAACAACGGAACTAAAAAGTACCGTAGAGGTGCTCAACGGTAGACTGGATGGAGAAGATATGCAGATAAGTGAGCTGGAAAAAGAAGCAAGGCGACTCCCCCAGACATGACAGGCAGGAAAAAGAAAAAAGAATTGAAAAAAAAATGAAGATAATAAGGGACCTATAGGACAATATCAAGTAAAATAAAATTCACATTGCCAGCGTTCAAGAAGCAGAAGAGAGAGATAAAGGGACATAAAAGTTATTTGAAGAAATAAAGGTTGATGAGTCCCCTAACCCAAGGAAGGAAACAAACATTCAGGTCCAGGAAACACAGACTTCTAAATAAGATGAACTCAAAGAGATCCACACCAAAACACATTACAATTAAGATGTCAAAATTAATGAAGCTTAAGAACAGCAAGAGAAAAAGAAATTGTTATATACAGAGAAAACCCTCTAAGGTTACAGCAGATTTCTCAGAAGAAATTTTGCAGGCTAAAAGGGAAAAAAAATATGATAGATTCAAAGTTCTGAAAAGAAGAGGGCCCAGTGGCTCAGCTGATTAAGCGTCTGACTCTTGGTTTTGGCTTAGGTCATGATCTCACATTTTGTGAGTTCGGGCCCCACATTGGGCTCTGTGCTGACAGCACATAGTCTGCTTGGGATTTTCTCCCTCTCTCCCTGCCCTTCGCCTACTCTTTTTCTCAAAATAAATAAATAAACTTAAAAAAACAAAAAACAAAGTTCTGAAAAGAAAACAACAACAACAAAAAACTTCCAATCAAGAATACTCTACTTGACAAGGTTATCATTCAGAATTGAAAAAGATATAAAAAGTTTTTCCAGACCAATAAAAGTTAAAGAAGTTCATCTCTATTTAAAAAGCTGGAGATACCATGCTCCCTGATTTCAAACTATCCTACAACAGTTGTGGTATTGGCATAAAAAAAGGCACATAGTCCAATGAAACAGAAGATAAATAAACCCATGTATATATGGTCAATTAATTTATGACAAAAGAGGCAAGACTATATATACATTGTAGGAAAAAACAGTCTTCTCAATATTTGGTGCTCGAAAAACTAGATTGCTACACATAAAAGAATGAAACTAGACCACTATCTTATATCACCTACAAAAATTAACTCAAAATGGGTTAAAGACTTAAATGTAAGACCTGACACCATAAAACTCCTAGGAGAAGACATAGGTGAGAAGCTCCTTGATGTTGGTTTTAGTGATTTTTTTTTTGGATCTGACTCCAAAAACTAGAGAAACAAAAGCAAACAGGAACTACATCAAACTAAAAAGTTTCTGCACAGCAAAGAAAAACATCAACAAGATGAAAAAGCAACCTACTGAAAGGGAGAAGATACTGCATATCATCTATCCAATAAGCAGTTAAGATCCAAAATATATAAAGAATGCATATGTCTCATTTAAAAAAACAACAAAAACAAAAACAGAAAACACTGTGAGTGAAAAATGGGCAGAGAATTTGACTGGACATCTTTCCAAACAAGACATACAGGTGGGAGATAGGCACATGAAAAGATTCTTTACATCATTAGTCATCAGGGAACGCAAATCAAAGTCACAATGAAATATCACCTCACACCTGTTAGAATGGCTAGGATCAAAACACAAGAAATAACAAGTGTTGGTGAGATGTGGGGAAAAGGGAACCTTTATGCACTGTTGGTGGGAATGAAAACTGGTGCAGTCACTGTGGAAAATAGTATGGAGTTTCCTCAAAAAGTTAAAAATAGAAATACCATATAATCTAACAGTTCCACTTCTGAGTATTTATTCAAAGAAAATGAAAATACTGATTCCAAAAGATATATGCAGCCCTATAGTCATTGTAGCATTAGTTACAATAGGCTAGATATGGGAGCAACCTACGTATCCGTCAATGGGTGAATGGATAAAGATGATGTGATATATCTCTACGGTGGAATATTAATCAGCTATAAAAAAGAAGTAAATATTTCCATTTGTAACAACATGAATGAACCTGAGGGTTTAGGCTAAGTAAAATAAATCACATAGAAAAACAAAAAGGACATGATTTCACTCATATGCAAAATCCAAAAAACAAACCAACAAACAAAACGAAACAAAACTTGGACCACAGATATATCAGAACAGATTGGTGGTTGCCTGAAGGAAAGAGGGTGGGGTGGCAAAAAGGGGGGAAGGGGGATCAAGGAGTACAAACTTCCAGTTATAAAGTAAGTAAGTCATGGGGATGTATTTCACGACATGGAGAAAAAAATCAATAATATTGTATTAATTTTGTAAGATAACTGACCTAGACTCACCGTGGTGATCATTTCACAATGTATACAAATGTCCAATCACTATGTTGTACACCAGAGATTAATATAATATTGTGTGTCAAGTGTAACTCAAATAAAATAGAAAAATATCTTGTCCTCATGGAGTTTACCTCTCAAGGAAAGTTTCAAAAATACTAAAAGATTAACCTGGAAAATGGACATAGTAAAAATGGATAACATAGTTTTCGCAGAAATTATTTAAAAATAAGACCCCTAGAGCAGGTCATGTAGGTCTCTTGTGTGCAGATATTAAATAATATTGAAGGGATATCTTACTTTTACTATTAAGAGTACTGCTTGGTATATTAATCAGTTATAGTGTACATAATTACACTATTTGTGTAAATGCACAAATTTACCATGAGTTTACAAAGCCTTGTGTCTAAAAGTATAGAACAACATGCTTTGTTTTAATATCTTCAAGAATAAAAATTTTAGACAAATACCACTCACCTTTTTATACCAATAAAAAAATCAATTTTTAGAAATATAACTGCTATTAACACTAGGTTATAAGGCTATAAACCATTGTTTTAAAGATATTTTTTTTTCAGTAAAGGTCTGACAAAAAAGGACACACATATGGTAGTCAAACTAAATTTAGAATGGTTTGGTGTTAAAAGAAAATTCTGTCTACGATGGATTGTTGTTTAACAAAGCATTCTTGGAGATTAAATTTTTTTAAAGAAAAATATGACATTCTCGCATATTTAAAAGATTAGATGTAGAAGCACAATTTTGTACCAGGGATCCATTACCTTCCTATTTTTGTGCATCTTCTTGCAGAGATAACTTCTTAGGAGGTAATTTATCTTGATTCTAAGTAGTCCTGAATTCCATTTTGGTTGATGTTACATTCTACATCTCATTAGAAATTCTTTTACACTAAAAAAAAAAACTTCTAAGATTTTTGGCTCCTATCCATGAATCTGATAATACCTGTCTGAAACAAAACGTATTATGCATGTGACACAGAACAAATGAAAATCAAGCCAGTTTATGCCTCCTGATGATATCGCTTTTTCTACAACCTCTATCCTAACAAATGTGTAATAATATGATTATGACCATGCTTCATTGATTTCTTTATTCTTGCAGATTTTACATCTTATTGAGTGAAAAAATAAATGCCGTTTTTTTTTTCAAATACAGCTAAACACTTAAATTTATTCTCTTTTCTGAGTCATGCATCAATAGCAAAAGACATGTGTAACTTCCTTTCAGACCTTTTGTCAAATTTTACGTAGAAAACAGCATCAGTGTTCTTTAACAACTCATTTCATAAATAACTTTTCTTAATAATTTTGCCATTTTGACAAACTTAAACCTCTCATAAATAGACGAGGCAGTGGACTCCATTCTGTATTGGGGTCTAAGTCAGTGGTTCCCCAACTCTTGGATTTTATAGTCTGGCAAAATTAAAAAGAATTGGAGCACATACCAGGGTTGTCAAGTTTTTATTTAATCAATTACAAATGTAAGGAAAAGCAACTGTCTTTCTTTATTCTCAACATTTCATAAAAGAATGTTAATAGAAGGGCAAACTCTTAGAAAAAAGGCTATTATTTTAAATGAGTAAATTCAGCTTTGTGAAACTTCATTATACTATTTCATCTTTCTCATTTTGTTGTGGACAGTACAGACTTCCTATTAGGAAGCACTGCTCTGCAGGCCAGTTTAGAAAAATTATCATGCAAATTAGCTCAATTAGAAAATACATGGATTGAATAGTGATCACTGAAGTCCTTTCCAGCCCTAATGTAGTCTAAGTTTCTGATTGTTACTGTACTTTTTGTACTGTAAATTACCCTGCTCCTCCAGAGTGGTGACTGTGTTGGTGATATGAAATTCAAACTCTGTCATGAAAGAGAAGATTTCCAATATAGGACTGCAATTTTTAAGCATAAGATGTATCTTATACACTCATTAGATACGCAATAGCTGTGGTGGGGCAGGACTTCATAGAGGCAGGCAACTGAGTGCCCAAGTGTATTTTGTGTTAATCTAAATGTCCTAGAGTGAAAACTGCCTCAGATTAATCATTTTGGTCACAAGGATATTATTCTGTGCAGGGACAATTTAGTTAGTCCTGCTGAGTAATGGTGTGTACTATATTCTTGACGGTATAGGTAGGAGCTGACTATAGCTAACTATGTATATTAATATTATACAATGACCTCCAAATCCACTAAGCACCAGGCAAGTGTGCATCCTGCTCTACAGTCATGCATCTCTTTCTTTTTCATCTTTTTTTCTATGCATTTTTAAGTAGCTATGGATCCAGAAGAGGCATCTATTTTCCTAGATGATAGACTGGCCAACATTCATTTATTTTTCAAATCCATCTTCAATATTTGCTTTTATAGAGTGTTCCTTTGAACTAAACTCAACCTCTGAAAGTAATCAGACTTTATCCAGCATGGTGAGAAATCAAACGTAATATCTCAGTAGTGTGCTGTCTTATCTCTCTTTGTTTAATTGACTGCATCTATTTCCTTGTCCTTATAAGTTCAGTGGTTAGGAGTTAAGCTTATAACTGTGATGCAAATGAGTGTATAAATATAGCATGTGTGTGTGTGCACGTATGCATATCAATATTGGTATGTTGGCAAGTGTCTTAATATCAAGACAGAGATACTACAGGTTAAATGTGGTAGGGAAGTTTTGGCTGGCAATATTGTATCATGAAAGAAAGCTCAGAAGACATCAAAACCACATTTCTGTGACTTACTATACATGCTGCATACAGCCATTTTGAATAGCATTACTTCATGGTGACAAGTTTAGGTGCCTTATTCAATTTAAGGACTGGCAATGGGCCTTAAGTAATGGGTGTTCAGTCAGAATACTCAAATTATCTAATTTCTAAGAAATATGGAACAATTTAACTAGGCATTAGCATCATAAGTAAGCTGTGGAATGAAAAGAGGTGATTCTAATATATTAAATATTCAATAGAATAATAGTAAATGATTTTAATGGGAGAATCACTTAAAAATAAAGAGATGCATTGCTTTATCAACTTTTGCCCATGTCTGTTCTTGAGGGAAAGAGATGGATTATCATAACCCACATCTCATTTACAAATAATTCTATATGATTCCAGGATAGATTTTAATTCCTTCTGATGATAGTGGAGGCTTTGTTCTGGGAATTCACAAGATATTAAAAGGAAAACCATACAGCCTAAAGGATCCCACACTGACTGAGGACTGGAAAGCTATGTAAATTGCCTGTCTTTAGGGAAGAGGTTAGTCAGCAGAAGTCATGTCACAGAAAAGCTGAGAGTGATTCTTTCACTGAAGGTTGTGAAATCAATACGTCAATTGAACTCTAAATGTAATCTGCCATGCTTGATCAACTGGTGAGCTTGTCTGTTTATGTGCCAGGAGCTGACGCTGTCAGCTGCTCAAGTACTTTGCTGCCCATCCCTCTTGATCCTCTCCATCTTGGAACAGCCACCCTTGTAGTGGTAAGCTCAGCAGTGGCTCCATTTAAATGCATTTGGTTATGAACCTTGGCAACTGTTTACCTTAAGTTAGAGAAGTCTGTTTACTGGCCACTAATAGAGTCCAAGTTTCAAATAGAGAAGAAAAACTCAGCAGTGATCTCAAAGTATTAAAATAACTGGGACACCAAAATATAACCAAAAATATCAATACAATCTGAACTTATCCTTTTGTACTAAGGAATATAAAGCTATTATGCCAATACAACTAAAAGTTGTACATTATCTAGTTTGCAGCTAGCTATTCCAAATTATGCAAGATTATCAACAAATGTCTTGGCAGAAGAATTTAATTTAATGTCCTATTTATATATCTTGGGGAAGCTATATATTCTTCATTATAATGTCTTTGAAAAGTTAAGGTGGCAAGTTATGGCTAAATACTCCTATGATATTTAATTTTATGTTAAAAAAGTAAAGTCTTATAGACTCATATAAGATGACACATTTGAGAGCAAAATAATATTTTAGTGTAATAGCTAAAATTTCAGGAAACATTGAGCAATGACTATTTTTGATCTTGTACCGAAAGTGCTGCCAGAGGTGGTCCCTGCATTCAATTTGTCCTTGAACTGACCTGGAGAATGAACATGCAAACTAAATATTTTCATAATGTGAGCCAAGGGTCATTCAAGCAGAATCCATCAACTGCTGTGGGGCCATTTAGGAATGCTTGACAAGGGTGCTATTTGAGTACATCTTAAAAGATAACTGGGATTGCTTTTTCAGTTGGAAATGAGATGCTTTTCAGGAAGAGGCCACGACACTAGTAAAGCTTGGAGACATGCTCATCAAGACCATTCAATATGACAAGGGCTGTGGTCTATACATGAAGATTATCCAAGAAACTTGTCAAAAGGCTGATTTCTTCTCCTCTGCTCTCTGAATCTAGGTGAGGCTCAGGAGTCTGAATTTTAGGAAACGTCTAGAATGAATCCCAGGCAGTTAGTTTTTTTGTGTATATATTCGTGTGTTTGCAGATGTATATATTTGTGTGTGCGCATGCGTGTGTGTGTGTGTATCCTTGTGTGTGTGTGTTTAGTATGTGTGGGTGTGTTTTTGTGTGTATGTGTTTGAGAGTAGGCAAAGGAAAAACGAGGTGTAGAGATGGTGTGGATGGAAAGAGCTATAGGGAGCAGCTCGTATGGAGCCTTAAATGCCTAGCCAAGGAGTTTGGTTTGTGAAGAAATGCAGTTATTACAAAGGTGTAGACTTCAAAATCTCAAATAACAGGAAATCAGTGAAAAAGATATGGGCTTTCATCCAATTTGTGTGTTAAGAGCTGCAAGCAAAGAAAAACATGTTCTTTGATCTAAATAAAGAACAGCAGTTCATGCAGTAATCTCTTCAAAGCCATAGTTGAAATATTCTTATGGACTGATCATTCCCAGAGATGGTCTGAAAAATAAAAAAATTTAAAAAAATAAAAAAAATAAGAAATAAATAAATATTCTTATGGAACCAGGAC
Source organism: Paguma larvata (assembly GCA_030068075.1). Taxonomy (NCBI): domain Eukaryota; kingdom Metazoa; phylum Chordata; class Mammalia; order Carnivora; family Viverridae; genus Paguma; species Paguma larvata. The sequence goes on along the minus strand of CM057825.1, from coordinate 67,745,797 downwards.
CTATAGGTGAAGATATGAATAAGTAAGGGTGAGAAGTAGTATTAAGAAATGGAGAAAAAAGGAAGGAAACTTCATCGGAAACCTCAAATTGCTTGTTTAGTAAAGCATTCCACCACATCTATTGGGGACCTACTCTGTGCCAGTCACTGAGCTAGGCTCCGTAGATGTAGAAACATAAGAGTCATTCTTTCTCTTGAGGAGCTCACATTTCCATAAGATCATAGAAAATTAACAGACAATGACAATACAGTGTGATACGTACCATAATCAGTTAGCTACGTCAGCTGAGGGAATATAAGAAGATGCACCTAGCCCGGAAGTATGTGTGCATGTGCATGTGCGTATGTGTGTGGTGTCTGTGTGTGTGTATGAAGGCTTCCCGGAGGAAAATCAAATTTCTAAATTGAGTATTTAAAGCATAAATGAAAATTCTTCAGGTAAAGGAGAATGGGAAAAGGCTTCCCAAGCAAAGAAATCAGCCTTGTAAGAGGTCAAAATGGTATCCTTACTGCAGGTTGGTTTAGTTAGTTGCATGATATGTTGTGAAACGGCCTCAGATAAACGGGGAAAGTGATGACAACTTATGCTTATTGAGGTCTTACTATGTGCTAGACACTGTTCCAATAGCTACATAAGAATTTTCTTATTTAATGCTCATAATAATCCTATAAAATAGGTACCATTATTGTCTCAGGTTTTGACAAGGAAATCAAAGCCCAATGAGGTCAATAAACTTGCCCAAGGCCATAAAACTGATAAATCCTGGAGCCTGGCTTTACAGCCCATGGCCTTAGAGACCATCTGATATTGTCTTTATGCACCATACATAAAGGGTCTTGTGTGTCATATTAAGAAGTTCTGAATTCTCCTGAGGACAATTAGGAGTTGTCAGATGACATATTCAGATTTGCATTTTTAAAGACCAGTTCCCATAACAAGGGTAGATTGATCGGAAGGGATCAAAATTGGGCTCTGGGTCTAATTTGAGGTGGCTACTATAATTCCAGAGATAAATGCTGAGGTTTTGGATTAACACAGTCCCTCAGTGTGGTAGGCAGCCCCGACCTGCCTGGTCCCTGATGATTCTGCCTTTGAGTATTCAATGTCTTTGTCTAATCCCTTCCCTTGAGTGTAGGCTGAACTTACCGACTTATTTCTAATGAATAGAATATGGTGGATGAAGTAGGATGTCACTCTCAATATTAGGTTATAAAGAAACTGTGGCTTCAGTACTACATGTGCTCTGTCAGTCTTTCTTGGATTGCTGCTCTGGAAGAAGCCAGCTGCCATGGTGTGAAGTAGTCCTGTTGGGAGGCCCATGTGAGTGAAGTCAGGGTCCCAGGAAGCGAGCTTGGAAGTCATCAGCCTTGGGAGTGAGCTTGGAAGCAGATCTCTCCCTAGTCTACGCCTTCAGATGACAGCATCCACGCTGTCACCTTCTTGCAGTCTCGTGAAGATTCTGAGCAGAGCCACCTAGCTAAGCCTCTCCTTGGTTCCTGACCCACAGAAACTGAGATAATAAATGCTGTTTGTTTTCAGTCATGAAGATTTTGTAATTTATTTCTCAGTAGCAGCTAACTAAAACATCAGGAGTCATCGTACACACCACAAGCCCCTGGAGACACTTGGTATAAATGTGGCAGATTGACACTGCTTAATGATGCCGTTTGTGTACAGAATACTACGTAGGAGGATTTTTCCAGGAGGATATTACTACCTCTAATTGACAGTAAAGGCCTGAGGAATTCAAATTGTTTATAATAATCTGTTTTTGTCTACTTTTCTGACAAAATATATTTTTCAGCATCTCTAGCATAACTTTGGAAGATCTGAGAGTGAACCGTCATGCCAGCCAACATGGCAGGAGGCCAGATAATGGGGCTTGAACTCCCAGCCTCCACCCAGATTGGCCCTCACTCTGGATACTGAGCCAGTTCTTTATTCTACATCCGGGCATATGGAAGAAACCACACTATTACAGTATGGTTGTTGTAACACATAGACTACAGCCAAGTAGGTGACTGTTGAGATATACGGCAAATGCATTTTGATAAAGATGAGATTATTATGCACTCTTATGGCCGAATTTCATGACTGTATAGGATATTTATAACCCTTAACTAACTGCCTTTCATTACGTGTTCTCTCCCAAAGAGTTGACAAAAAAGAGGGCAAATTTAAAATGGAGTCCTTGAAGCCCCACCCCTCTATGATGTGAGTCGTACGAATCATGAGCTGTGTGCATACAGTTGGCTCAGATGAGCTGGCACCCTTGGAACTGCAGCAGCTGCGCTAAACAATTACCAGGCTCTGACTGAGAAAATTTCCCATGGGGGACAAAGAGCCAGCTGGGTATTGCTGGTGCTTGTCTGGTGGACATTTGTTCGTTTGTATGAACACTGAAATTCCCAGGGCAGCAATCAATGGATGAGATAATTCAGCCTCGAATACATTAACCCAGAGAGCTGCAACTGGAGAAGACCCTTTTGAGGGGGAATTCTGTGCCTTCAGCAGAGCAAATTGGCAAGCCTTGTCCTGACCATTTAGAACCTGGATGAAGTCCCTGAAGCTTGGCATCTCATTAAAGGAGTCTGGCACCCATTAATGGAATTCAATCCATCAATTCCCAGTTTTCTCAATGTAACCTGCTGAAACAATGTCCCGAAACTTTCCGGGCAAAATTACACCAGAGTTTTATACACAGAACAAACTTCTAGTGCTAATCCTCTAAGACATATTCATTATACCAAAGGCTGTACCAAAATATTAATATTTGCCTGGATTACTGTCAGATAAGAAATCCCAGAGCACCTTAATACATTCAGTGATTCAGAAAAACTCATTATCTTGAGACTATCATTTACCTTGTTATGAAGACAGAAGGTGAAATGAGGTGATTTTTATAGTAGATTTTATATCTTTAATGTAATATATATTTAAAATAAAGGTTGTAAATCTTAAACTAATGAAGCGTGTTCTTACCAGTTCATTTCAAATTACTTCCATTTTGCTAAGTTTTATATCATTTACTCTGTATCTTTAAGATTATAGATTCATTAGTACATTTATTAATACATTTAAAAACATCTTTAAATACAACTAAATCTTGAGATAATTGATCAAACAGAGGTTAACCCCTATACTATCTGTAGTAAATGATAATGGCAGAAAGCGTTATATGTCATTCCCTTAGAAGCTGAAAGAATAGCTTCCCAGAGAATGTTTGCAAATGTGAAGCTTTAAAAAATGAGATCCTGTTGTTACCTTTGGTAGAAACATAACTTCTCAGATGTTAAAAGTGGTTATGCATATAATTAAGTTCCACAATTGCAACAGAAGTTTTTATTGCAGCAATAAAAACGTGCATTGCTCAGGGGCAGAAGACGTGTCCCTGAACATATTTTATGTTTCATTTACCTCAGGAAGTAGGAAATAGGACATCTAAGGGGTAGGCTAGCCACTTAAACCTCATTCATAAACAAGAAGAAGAGGGAAAAAGAAGAATGAATGAGAAGTGTGGCTTTTTCCGCCTGGGACATGGTAATAATTAAAGGCAGTACCTTGAAAGATTTAGAGCTTATGATCATTTCTGTCACTGCCGAATTTCCTGCCATGATGTCTCTTTCGGGTTGAGCGTTCTCCCCTCCTAGTTTAGACTTACCCAGCAGGAGACTCAGGCCCTGCAAGCATCACAAGTGTTCAGAGCTTAACAAGCCCTCCGAGAGTAAAAGAGCAGAGCATACAAGAGGTAAAGCTCAGACCCAGGATTTGTGGAGTACAAAGGAGCCAAGCACAGTTTTACTCCTTTGGCTGTTTCCCAATTTCGGTCCTACCTTCCCTGACAAGCAGATTTGAGAAACAAAGTCAATAGGGTCTTCCCTGTAGGCTTCGGAGATAGGATAGAGAAGGGAAGATTAGTTTTCTTGTTTTCTTGTTGTTGCTGTTGTTGTTGTTGTTTTTGTGTATGTATGTCTGTGTGTGTTTAGCAGGCCCTAGAAAAAGCAGCTTACCATTTCTGTCTTTACAGGAAATAATATTGATGTACATTTGAAGCAAAAATGTTATAAACTCTCCAAGAACATATTTTGTTAATAATCCTTTCTCGTTTTCAGTTTAAAGACTTTCAGTCTCTTTCAATATAAAGATATTACTGGATGAAATATTGTTTAGTGCTTAAAAAACAAACACAACTAAAAGTTTAGGAGGGGACTTGGTGGAAATCTGGCTCCACTTTTGCCTCTTTGAATATATGCCTATTCTTCATATAGCTATCCAGCCAGCCATCCACTCATCCACTAGACATTTCTTGAGCACCTACAACGTGTCAGACATGGGGAAATCCATTAGAAAGAAATGAGACATAGCCCCTGTCTTCACTGTGCTTCTATACTAGTGGGAGAAAGCAAAAAAGACACAAAAAACTACACAAGTAAAGATTTGATTACAATCGTGATATGTGTAATAAAAGGGAGGAGCTATGAGACTCTAAAACTGAAGGAAGTTAACTTAATCTGGTGAGGGTGGGGAAGCTGTTCTTGAGGAAATGGTATTTGGGCTGATGAGGGCTAGATATGGTGGTGGCACACAGAGGTGAGACTAGAGAGAGGTAGGGCTCACACACCTGGAAGAACTGCCTGGAGACTTGCAGTCATTCCCAGGACCTAGAAATCAAGGCTTCTCTTGTAAGGGGTATTCACCACCTCCCCTCGATACCCCATCTCTTTCCACTTAGTAGTGTCTTTACAGCTTTGGGAGCTTTGGTGGCTGTCCTGTGTGGATGATAGCATTAGAGACTGAAGTTGCTGACAGATTGTCCGGCAAGCAGCTGTGACCTGCTTAAAGTCCCAGGGCATCATGTGTTACCTCGGTGGTGAACATCTTACAGATTTAATCTACTTGTTTGCTATAAAAATCTCAAGTTTAACATGAACTATTTGTAATTGGCACATTCATTCTGTAACTCTTCTAAAGTGATCCTTGATCATATTTTGTTGGTCTTTAGTCTCATAGGCTGTTTCCTTAATTCATTTTGCAAATTCTCCCCTCCACCCCACTTCAACTTTAAAGAATGCTCAAAACTATTTTGAACCAGGTCATCATCTGAATTAATGCAAATTCGAAATTGCATAAGTCTGAATGAATTTGGTTTTTATGGCTTTATTACACATTGTAGATATCCCTCCTCTCGGTCCAAGAGGAAACCACGGAATCAGGAGTCATTGCCATTCTGGTGCTAATTTAATTTCAAACTTGCTTGCCTCTAGTCTAAAGTAGGCCCTTGGGCAGTTTAAGCTCCTGACCTACTTCGAGTTTCTTTTATGCTCTGGAATGTAGCACATTTTATAGAGCAGGTTAGACTCTAGAACAGGTCATTAATCACTGTAGCTCCCTGGGCTTTCCTAGCGCTTTTGAGAAGGAAGCAGAACTGATACAAATAAAACATGTGGGAAATTTTTATTTTGAAAGCTTCAGATCCGTTCACAGAAACCACGAGGGAGGGGAGAGAGGTACTGCGCTCTAAATTTAGGTAAGTAGGGATGACTCAATTACTGGAAAATGTTAACTTCCTCTAACAGGGATAGGGAATATGAGGATCTAAAAGTCTTCTTCTCAATTATATAAAAGGTTTTTCAATATCTTGAATTTATATCTAATATTTGTTGATAAATTGAATACAAATTTATTTATCTCTTAAAACTAATGTTAATTTTTTATTAGCTAAAGGATACCCTTATACATCAATTAAAGGCTTTAGTTTATGTTTAGGACTACCAGGGCTTGGATTTTTGGTGAAATAGAAAGCTTATGAACTTTATATATTCTTGTGGATTCCAAGCAGGCACATTTATTTATTAATGAGTTGTACCCAAAGCACAACTCAAAATTCAACTGAATGAGAAATCAGTGTTCACAATTTAAGCATAAATCAAGTAATAATACAAATTTTACTCCTTGTTTCAAGTTTTATAGATTAGAAATGGAGTTTATATGTACAGTCACAGGATAAATAGACACTAAAGGGACATTCCTCTGAGGAAACTCAGAAAGACCTATAATAATTAGGTATGGAGAATAAAAAGTGTGAGGTCATAATGATAACTTTTTTGAGAGCAGGAGTGTGTTTTCGTGCACCCCTCTCACTTCCGCAGCTGGGGTTTGCCTCAGCTCATCCTCATGTCCATAGGCTTTCTCCACTCCTCCGAATGCTGCTCACCGTTCAAGGCCCACTCTGGGTTTTCATGAAGTTTCTTCTGACTGTGCAGATATAACCTTTATCTGAATGCTAACTGCAAATATAGTCTGGCCTATACAGGTTACTCTTTAGTCATACATGGTTTGGTGGTATATTCTCTTATTATGTCATACATTATAAATAGTCTTCTTAGACTCATCAGAGGAAGTCATTGTGTATACTGCTTCTGGATAGCAGGTAGAGAATGTCTTATATGTCATAGGTACACAATATATGACGTTCCCAAAGGACAGAGGCAGTGAAATTAAACCTGAGATACAACATTAAAGAATTGGGTATATATGTGTGTGTGCGCGTGTGTGTCTGTGTGTGTGTGTGTGTGTGTGTGGTGAAGATTGTTCTTCCTTGTATGATGACTGAAGTATATAACTTGAATCGGATTTTAAGAGCTGAAGAAAAATATTTTTACCTACCTGGGAATGCCTTTGGAGGCCCCAGATAGAATCCCTATTAATGCCCCTTTCTAAGTTCTATTAATTTCTGACTCTTTGTCTTTCTTAGAATAGAAATAAGTGCAGGCTGGTCCTCAAGATAGACGGATGGAATTTATTTTAATTTCTACTTCATGACAATGTCATCTTAGATTTTATTTGAAGGTATTGCAAATGTAACCTGATATTTTGTGAAGAACGATTTTGCCAAGGAGACCATGATTTCTCAAGGGTTTAATGAAGCTATTTCAAGATCTTATGGGAGGAAAGAAACCTCTAGTTGAAAGCAGCCACTAGATTAAGCTATAAAAAACTGAGTTCTGATTAGTTCATATAAGAATTCTGTTTTTTTTTTAACCTAGGTTTATTGAAATGTTACTGTTTTAAACAGGTACCTGTGGCATATGCACTTTTCTTGGGTTTCCCTACCAATTGCTACGTTGTAAATGGCTCAGTCTACACTAAACACAGGAAGCCCATCTAACACATTTATAAATTTATTTGGAATAACAATGAATGCTCCTTCTTCAGGAGAAGACTCTTTTACTGAGCCTCTAACTCTTCCTGAAAGGGAAATCATAATGGCAGGGGGTTGAGTGGTACCTGAGGAAGGTGGCAGGGCAGGGAATTTGGGAAGATACAGACAGAACCAGAAGGCCTGCTTCTTAAAAATAGTTTTTCCTCTGCCTGTCATCCCTTCATCTCCCTCCCTGACCTTTCCATCAATAAAAGATTCATTTGAGTTAATGAGTTTCTCCTTCAAGATGCAAATACATCCCAGTGAGACCAAGGCTCCCGTTTTTCAAATAGCTTTTCATATAAAACACTCCAATCAAATTAGCAAAATCCAGAAAACATGGATTTTTATTACAATGAGAAGAACCGGGGGAATTTATTTTTAAACGATATTGTATATTACTATAAAACACTTGGATAGTCTATTGGATAGTCATCTATGATACAGAGGGAGCATTATGGAGTGGAATGTAGACTAGAAACAATGGTCTACCTAAGAGAGTAAGACTTTATTAGGTGCAAGGGGGTCAAGGAAGAGGAGGCAGGAAATAGGAGGGCAATTCAGAAATGGAAGCTATATCACCACACTCTACCCACACTGGCCTCTGGGACTTTGCCTCCCTTATTCACCTGGTTTGGAAACCTCTGTGTGAATGTTTGTATGTACTGTGTGTCCTCACTCCTTGCGTCTCTAGTTGCTTCTCTCCACCTTCTCCCTCCATATTTCAGTGGAGGCACTGACACTTCTTCTTCCTCCAGACTAGGTTAGATGGGCCTTCTCTGCTCACAGGTCACACCTTATTCCACAGTATAATTTTTATCATACTTTTTAAATGAGGTCTGTTAATCTTTCTATCATTGTCTACGAACTTAGATGGTGGGGATGTGTTACCATTGTAAACAGTCTTTCAACCCAGCATCCTCATTCAAGAGTAGACACTTGGTACATTTCTTAAGAATAGAGAACTGTTTCCCATTTTGCCTTGGACCTGAGACTAAACATTTAGTGAGTGCCTACAACAAGGAAGAGATTATCCTTACTCAGATCTTAATTACGGATTCAATACAGAAGGATCAAACAATGTAGCCGAGAACATTGGCAGTATTAAGTGATGGGGGCTGGAATTTGAATCCTGGTGACATTCTTTTGTCTCCATTTGGAAGCTAATGGTATCAGAGTCATTACCTCTTACTGGTTAGCCCAGATTAGTTCTCTCTAAATTGCTCTATCCAGCACAATTTCTCCCCATCATTCCTGCCTTTTTTCTCATTGGTTAGCAGGTAACAGGAGAGGACAAGGGGATGTAGAATTAATTTTTGTGTGTCTTATTTGACCCTCCTGGCATTCATAGGAACTTAAAAATGTTAAATAAATGGATATATGAGCTCCTTATCCCTTATTTACCAAAGTATTATCAGAAATTAGAATCTTCTCTTATGAGTGCCAAGAATATACTATATGAAATGGCATTTTATTGAGCCTGACTACCAGTTGATGAATGAGCCCTGTGCTAGATCTTTGGGGGCATATTTTAAAAAGATATTATAATCCTGCTGTTCAAGGCATAGTTAGGAGGATGTATTTGTACACACAAATAATCATCTCTCTCTCTTTCTATCATCTATCTATCAATTTATCTATCTATCTATCTATCTATCTATCTATCTATCTATCTATCATCTATCTATCCATCCATCTATCATCTGTCTACCAAGGTGTACAAAACAGCATGAAAATAAATTGTTTATTTTTATGAAAATAGACCAAGTGCCTTAGAGTTTAAGGATAGGAGAGGTCAACACAAGCTGTGGAGGCTGAAAATTCACCTGGAAATGCTAAGGATTTCAGAAATTGGTAGGACTTGATAGAGAAGAGGATGCCAGTGTTGCATTGTGGAGGTCTATAATCCACTCCATAAGTCCAGGGATCATGGCCAGCAGCCCTCCAGGTCTTGTTGTAAGTAGAAGAAATGGAGACTTAAGGAGACTCTTTGCCCAGAACAGACAGTATGTGCTGGTGAGGAGTAAGCATACAAGTGGCAAGAAATGGGAACGCATATGCAGTGTAAGAGCACTTTGAGGAGAGAAAATATTCAAATGTCTTCTACAGAGTGTGTGTGTGTGTGTGTGTGTGTGTGTGTGTGTGTGTACACTCATGCTTTCCAGAAAGATGAGAGGAGTGGATTCCAAAGGATATACCGAAGTGAGTTCATGTGGGTGATAGTGCAAAAAAGGAATTGCCTCATTAAAATACCAGAGTTTTCTCTCTAAGACAGTGTTGGGGACAACTGTTTTAAACAATGCCAGTACCTTTTAGTTATATTAAACTCATTGGTTGAAGCAGAATCAAGGCGTGCAGCAGGTCACTCAGGTGAAGCATTAAGCCAAAGCAAGAGAAGAGAATGATATTATTGATGTCTGCTGCTTTCTGCAGCTACGGAAGCTTGGGGAATTGAAAATGTTCCAGAAGCAGGTTCTCCTAACCTTTACAGATGAATCAGGAATCTTTCCTTCCTCTACTGGATAACTACACCAAAATAAATGTTTCCCTATAAACTTCAAAGTCTATTCTTAATGTTTTCTGGAACACAAAATGAATGTCAAGTGCCAGCTGAATATAATTATATCCCAACTATTGGCAGGTTAATTTTCCTATGTTGTAACTGAAAATTCTTGGAACTGTTATGTACCAGTAATTGTGTTCTGGGTTTGTCCTCAAGGGTTGAGGATGGAAAAGGACTCTTACTAATAAGGAATTAACTCTTCATAAGCTACGGAGATAAAAATAGCATGCAGAACAAATAATAAGGTATATTTCTCATTTTAATATACTCTCAAATTCCAATCTTGATTAATCAATTTTTAAATAGCTATTTTGATGTTCCATATGGGTAGGAAACAGAGACGTATGTATTAAAACATAGAATATATTTGTAGGGATGCCTGGGTGGTTCAGTCAGTTAAGCATCTGACTCTTGATTTCCACTCAGGTCATGTACTCATGGTTCATGAATTCGAGCCCCTCATTCAACTCTGTGCTGACAGTATGGAGCCTGCTTGGGATTTTCTTTCTCACCCTATCCCTCTTCCCCTTCCTTGGTCTCTCTCTCTCAAAATAAGTAAATAAATTTTAAAAAATAGAATATATTTTTTAAAGTCTTACCTTAAAATCGATAATTATAAAATTTTACATTATAACCTCTTCAAATACTGTGGACAAGGAGCCTATTGTTTAAATCAAGTTTTAAGTTATTTCCCCTACCTGCAAGGCACGTATTTCCCATATATTTCTGTATATTGCTTTATGGTCTTTTGATAATAGATTTTAATTTTAAAAACAGTGAAAGTGGGATTCTGGAATGTCAAATTACTGCTCTTGACCTCATTTGGGAAACCTATTTTTCAATGGTAAAAATAATTTCTTAAGGAACAGAAGTTCACTGTTTTCTTTGTTGCCTTTTTTTTTTAAGTTCTTGTATATTGTGTTTCTTCCTGACAATATCAATTCTACATTTGAAACTGTTGGCACAAAAGTAGCATCAGATTTTCTTTTCTGAGTATTCTCAGAACAAATGAGTAATAACAGTCTAAATTTTAGTGGCTGTGTTAAAAAAAAAAAGTTGTTTGCTTTCCCACAAAGTTAATTTTCTGTCTTATTCTTGAGACAGGTAGTAGAATATTCATCTTCAGAAAAGTAGCCTGTTTGATTACTTGGTTTTAACTAGTCATGAAGACTCACATTCAGTGGTGACTATACTTCTTGAACAATTTATCCTGTAAAGAAGAGGCCTGGACCAGGAGGCTGATGAGATTCTGGATCCTGCCAGTTTAGGTGGAAAGGAGAGAATACAGGAATCAAAATGGTGCTACTCTCGAGTAGGAATGCCAAGTGGAAAATAATCCTGGACTCCAAGTGCAGAAATGAGGGTATTAGTCTTGGGTATTCAGTTAACAATTCATAGGACTTTGAATAATTCATGGAACTCAAAATTCTCTATAAAAATAAAGTCTGGACTAGAATTAATGAAAAAGTCAAAGAGATTTCAATAAAGGAAAGCACGCAACAAATTGCAGAACTAGAGCAAAGTTTAGTGTCTGACTCTTTCAAGTTCCTCAAAACATACACACACACATGAAACCTTAAGAGCAAGTCAATATATAAAGCCACTTGGAATGAAGTGGATCTGACCAACCTGGCCATAATGTGGGGGTCCCAGAGCTCCATCCCTTCGGTCCCATCCTGCTTCTTGGCACCTATTACCCTACGGAGCACAAGTTACAAAACTATTGGAACAATTATTTTCTGTAAAGGAGATTTCCTTCACAAGAGCCCTAGAATATTTCTCTGTATTACATTATTTTGTCTTTACTGCTAAAGCAATAACATGGTGAAGAAATCAGAAAGACCACCACTGTCAGGATGTACCCCAATCCAGTCATTCAACATGTAATACTGCTTTTATTGGCAGTTGGATATGCTAGAGAAGATTGCTGCATGGAAATAGGAAGTGAAAAAACCTATGTCTCTGATATCTTCCCTGAACTTAAAAAAGTGGGGAGAATTTAAAGATTCAGGATGGAACAAAACTGTCTCGTTGAAGGCAAGATTCCTTCAACTTCCCCCCGAAAATATTGTTTTCCCCTCTGGTTCTAAAGGACTGATTTGGTTCTAAAATGCAGAAACAATTTGAAGAAATCTATGTAAGAAGCATATTCGAAAATCTTAAAGTGACTAACGAGAAATCTAGGCAGAGGGGTTACTTTAATTCATCATATAAATAATATAAAATAATTCTAAAATGTAAAATATGGTAATTATTTCTCTTTTTAATATCCACAAAGTTAATGCCTTAGTGTTTACCCTCAAGTAATAACTTGTGTAGAGTGGACAGTAATACTTGTTTTTTGGAAAATACTTTTTTTTTCCCAGTTAGCTTTATACTGAAATCTCATGCTTGCAGTTTGCTGCCCATTTACTAGAATTAAAGTACTTCATTCGTTAGGATTTATTCATTCATTTTTGTGGAAGGAAATATAGAAAAGGGAGGGGAGGAATCTGTCTTCATCTAAGACACAGAGTGGGCTGTTAGGATCTGATGATGGTAGAGACATCGGGAGGGCACAAGAGGTAATGTAACAGTTAGTTTTGGAAGTAACTCAGGTGCCTGCAGGCAGGAAAATTTAGGGGCCTGAAATCACTATTCTCCAATACCAGTCCATGAATAATGGATATAGCTGTGGGCATAATTTACAAATGACAGTTTATCACTTGGAACAGAATTGCAAAGCTCAACCGACAGCTGCCAGTCAACCAAGAAATAGTATTGGGATATTTCTCTCCAATACTTCACTCAACTTACTTTTGACTTACTTCACTCGATTTCACCTAGCACTGTTGCCATGACCTGAAAATCAAGACTGTGCTCCTAGTAATAGTATGCAGATTTGCTAGCTGGATTCTTCACCTCAAACGTTAAGAAGGATCAATAGGCCCCAGAAACTAGCTGCAAAACATTTTTAAATATTTTCTGCTGCATCTGGAAAGGAGAACTGAGACACTAAAATAATATTGAAGAGCCAAGGAAGTGGGGAAAATGGCACGTTTATGTGCCCTGGTTCACCTCATATCACAGGCCACCTCCTCTCTGTCCCCACCATTAAAGTCATACTGTGGTACCACCAACCTCCGGATATTGGAATAAGTGGCAGAAAAGGCGGGTTCTCCATTCTCAACAATATGGCCACTAAAATACAGCAGGTCAGCCTTAACGACGGCAGCCTCAGAAGAAAGACTGAGACACTCATTAAGGCTCTTTTTCATGATCCTGCATTGCACATTTTTCCATTTCTATCCAAGTGATTCTAAAGAAGTAGGCTTCAAAATACAGGTGTATTTGTAACAGATGTATTTAGAACAGAAAAAGGATGCATAGGATTCTCTTCAGCTCCTCTAAGCTGAATTCTATATTTGGGACATGGTTGGGAAAGAAACTTAAGTGGACTTCATTAAAATGAGGAAGAAAAATGTATTTATGTGCCACCTCCTTCCCATCACTGTTATCTCATGCCAATCCCAACCTTGTTTTTTTTTTAAAGTTTTAAGATTTCTATCACATCCACATTTGAGTTGAACCACAGTGCTCATAGTTATCCATGAAAAAGCCTTTTTGCCTAGGGTGGTATTTCCTAGAGAATCCCCCTGAAATATGAATTCATCAGAATATCAATACACATATTATATATAAGCAGACAATTAGAAATGGGTTCTAATGGGGCACCTGGCAGGCTCAGTCAGTAGTGCATACAACTCTTGATCTCAGGCTTGTAAGCTTGAGCCTCATGTTGAGTGTAGAGTTACTTAAAAATAAAATCTGAAAAAATGAAGCAAAAAAAAAAATGAGTTCTGTCATCAAAAAAGATGAAATGCTAGGTCAATCAAACCTCCATCCATCAAACAAATACTCATCAAAAATACTGAGTAAAAGTTGTATAGATTTCTTTAATTTAGGACTTCTGAAAACTTCTAATATGCTAATTTGCCATGTTAATATTGGGCAGGGAGAGATGGCAGTGGTGTTATTTGAATAAGAAAAGCTTTCTTTTAGGAATGGAGAGATTGTGTTCTGAAGACACTTTGGAGCACTCTAGCCTAGGCAAATGTTCTTAAATGGAGATTGTTTCTTAGAGGTTTGTCCATTAAGTGAAAATGCCAGTAGCTTCTCTTGGACTCAGTAGTTCGCCTATGAAAGTAAGCCTGTTTTCCAACATGAATTGCATAAATAAGAATTAACATACTTTTATCTCATTCAGAAATCTACAGAAAGAGATACAAGTACAATAACAATAAAGAAAGATTACACCTAGCTCTCTACTTCAGTTCTCCTTTTAATTTATTTAACTACATAATGAAAGGACTGGGCTACAACTGTATTTTCCAAATTTGCCTCGTCTTAAAAATGTGGGAGCAGAGGTTGTAAATGGAACGAAGATTGTAAAAAATCAGAATCCTTGGACTCCACTGAACTTTATCAATTTTCTACGGAGTGTGTGTATGTTGAGGATGGTGGGGAGAAAGAGAGAGAAGTGTTCTAGATGATTCCATTGATCAGGAAGTTTTGAAAAAAAAAAAACTAGGGAAGATGTTATCTAAGGCTCTTTGAATATTAAAATTCTATGAAGATTAACTGCTTTTTAATGAACTCTTTTAAAGCAATTGAGTTTTAGAAGGTTTATTATCTAACTACATAGTTTCCCTTATAAATGTGATTTCCACAATACAGAGAACTAGAGCTAGAGGGGATAATATATTACCTAGGATTTTACCATCCAGGAAATCAATGGGATATTTTATTTTATTTATTTTACTGTCTTATTTTGGGATTTCCTTTTAAATAAGATTCCATGGTTGAATTAATTTCTTAACTCTAGGGACAGTTGATAGCTACTTAACATTACAAGACCCTGTGCTGCCTGGTCTGAGACTATGGCCTGTCTGCTCTGGAATTTCCATAGCTGATAAAAATCCTTTGCCTGATGCTCATTCTGTGAAACATGAAAAATTTACTCCTTCTGCCTACTCTCATTAGGCAATCCACTTTGAACTATGTTTGTCCCAGCCCCTAGGCTATGAGGGCAAATGAGCAAAGAAACTCTCCTTTTAAAACTTCCTTTTTGTCTCTGGGTCTGACTTTAAGCCAAGGCTCATGCAAACCGGGGGGATTAAAAACCGAACATCTTGGCAACAGATATCCACAATCTTCCTGTGTCTCTGTTGCCATAGCAACCAGGCATCACTATGTATGCTGAGCCAAATTATTTTTACCTGTCTTTTCTGACCACTGGTATTTTGCTTCTTTTATTCAAGCATCTATTTTCAACGTGGTTTCTTTGATTGACAAAACTTTTAAAGGAGGCAATATTTTCTCCTTCCTTCAATTAAAAATATGTGATGAATGTACAAAATCAAACAGGTGTTTTTTTTTTTTTAAAGCAATAATACTTAAATGTTTGCTCTACAAGCTTTGACTCTTAGTTGCCAGTAAGGTTTCATGTGGATGCTGTGCTTCCTCATCTAGAGTACAGAGAAGTATGACTTTTGAACTAGTTAGGTGTTTTAAACTGAAATAAAACTGTATTTAAATGAAGAACATGTCGGCAAATAACGATCAGTTTTGATATGCATATAGTATATAGTGGGGAAAATAGATAAAAAAAATAATGCTTTTTAAAAATCACATGTTTTCCTTTTCAAATAATGAACATCATTATTTTATATTTAATAGCAAAAAACATGCTTTTAGTAGTCAATTGTTACTTAAATGTCTATAGTTACTTTTTATCTTTTCCTCATCATAACTTAGATAGAATATTTATTTGTCCAGAGAAAACTCGATAACATAATCCAGGATCTCAAAGATCAAAGCTCTGCATTCAGTAAAAGACCCTTGAAGGTAAGGACCTTGACTTACACATATTTGTATCACTACTGTACATAAAACTTTGACTTACAGTTGGTAAGCACTCACATATATGGAATCCATAGTTATCCTGATGAATGTGCTTTATTTCTACTTGCAAAATCCATATATTCCATTTTTTATTTCAATTTGCATGTATAGACATAGATCAAATCCAGGATATGGGGAAAACACTAGATGAAGATTTCTGTTCTGCTAAGCCAAGTTTGATAGTATTCTATAAATAACAGTAAGATAATGAATGCAAAACCAACGTCATGTTAAATTGGAAGTTTTCAGAGGCAATTTTAGACTCTGGCATTACATTTCAAATTTAATTTGGAATTTTGTGACTTTTACTATTTCTGGCAGTTCAAGATGATCTGTACAGTTTTATTGAGGTTTGCATGATTTTATGTTAGTTTAGGCAAGAAATGAAGTTTAGGAAAACATTTAAAACATACCGTAGATTTAGATTTTTTAATTAAATGTAATTTCTAATTCATGACTGTGATATTATAGTTTATAATAAGAAACATGTATTTGGTCTTTCTCCCTGTTCCTAGCACAGAGCTCTTAAACCCTTGATTTTTCCAAGTGAAGAGAAAGACAAATGTGACTTTGTTTTATGTTAATGAGGTAGACTCTGGAAAGCCCCTAGGTCACCTAAGGTCACCTTCAGTTGGGGGGCTGGTTACCAAAAGAACCAAACATATGATTAGAGTTGGAACTTTTAGTCCCAGCCCCCACCTCTGGGGGGAAGCAGGGGGTGAAGATGGTTTGGAGGTTGAATCTATAGCCAACCGTCAATGAGTTAATCAGTCATGCCTACTGTAATGAAGCCTCCATAAACACCCAAAAGGATGGAGTTTGGAGAGCTTCCAAGATGGTGAACACAGTTGCAGGGAGAGTGGTGGGCCAGGAGAGGGCCTGGAAACTCTCCACCCCTTTCTTCATACCTAGCTCTATGCATCTCTTCAATATGGCTGTTCCTGAGTTATAATAAGCTGGTAAACTTACATAAATGTTTCTCTGAGTTCCACAGCCTCTCTAACAAATAGTCAACCAAAGGAGCAAGTCGTGGGTATCTCCAATCTGCAGCCAGTCAGTTGGAGGCGCAGGTGACAACCTGGACTTGAGGTTGGCATAGTGGGTTTGTAAGGGGAGGGGGAGTTTTGTGGGACTGGGCCCTTAACTTGTGGAATCTGTTGCTATCTCCCCCCCAGGTAGATCCTGTCTTAACTGAGTTGAATTGTAGGACATCGGGTGGTATCAGAATCTGAACTGGTGTTAGACTAATAATGGCATTATTAATGAAAACTATTGCTATATAGAAAGCCACTTTTAACTTGCAGTTGTGTCAGAAAGTTATTTTTAATACTGTCACTGAAGAAAGTTGAGGATTCAATTTGTCCAATATGAGGGAAACTACAGAAAGTATTAAGAAATGTGGTACTATTAAGCCTGGGATGATGAATTAATAGTTTTGGCTTTATAGAGACTTATTGATATATAAAAATTACATGCATTTATGATTTTAAACATTAACTAATAAAATCAGTGGTATCTCTCCATTATAAATCAATCTCTCATTTCTAAACAAGTCCGTAATTATAAGTATTGTTTTGGGTTTCTGTGAAAAGTAAATATAAGTTTAGAACCATTGAAAAACATGAAGAGATAATGAGCATATTCACAATGGACAAAATTCAGTGGCAAATAAAAAGCCATAATCTCTGAGCTCCACTTTATGTCAGTAATCTCAGTGTAATTTTGCTTTTCCTGCAGCTGAGTGGCAAGCCACCAACAAAAGCCCAAATCTTTTATCCTAATCTAAAATTAGCATAACAAAATGGGATAGAAACACACAAAAGATAATGCTGAAATGAAGCTCTCTTGTCAAGGATTGTTTTCTTTTGCTTTTTGAGGACTTTGAGTAGTTCTGGAGAAAATCTACAATATTCTCTTTCCTAGTTCTGTAGACTCACTTTTCTGGTAAACTGCTACTAAACTTTCAGATTAAGATTTTGATTAAATGGCCAAATGTTAGAGGTATGTCCAAATGCCATCCTAACTTCTGAGTCAATATAGAAGGCAAATAGGGAAATAGAACAGAGTCATAGACAGGGTGTACTTTAGAGTAGTACTTCAAGTTTGGGGTCATATGACTTCAGTTTGAAGGCTACTTCTATCATTTCCCATGTGACCTGAGCAAGTTGTTTCCTTTCTCTAAGCTTGATTCCTCTTCTATGAAATGGAGATGATAATAATAGTACCAACTCACAGGAAGGACTGTTATGTGGATTCAAATTGATAATCCATTAAACCACTTAGCATAGAGCCTGGCGCATAGTGAATGCTCAATCAATGTCAGCTATTATTAAATCTATCATAATTCTATTTTCATGCCAACAATACACTTAAATGAATCCTAAATAATGGGAATCTATTCTGGCTTTAGAGTTCTACGTGGATTTCAGGATTATACTGGCTTTTAAACATTCAGAGATTTTTTTCTTGTGACCTAAGTCTCTAATTAGTCCTAAAATTATTTTCTTGAGTACTCTCTTTAGTGAAGCTATGGAAAAATTATACTTCTGGACCAGTAGCAATTCTTTTCGTCATCATCTTTTCTCCAAATTAAAATCTCCTGGTTCATTTAGGGCCTTTCATAGGTCTTATTTTCTGGTTATCACAATATGAATATCTGCTAAATTCGTCAGACATGACTCTTCAGTAATAATGCTATAAGTTGTAGAATTATTGGGTCATGATTTGGCTAGTATTGAGTCTAAAGGAAATGTAAACTATCTTTAGTTTCATAACATAATATTGTAGCATTTATTACATTAGCACTTTAAAAATTTCTATTATTATATATTGTTATACAGTGTTTTTCCAAGTAGTTTATAACCCCTAGCACTAACAGTACTGGTTTTTTACTTCTGTGTCTCTAGTGCCTATCCAGCACATAATGCATATTTAGTGTGTGTGTGTGTGTGTGTGTGTGTGTGTGTGTGTGTGTGTATGGGTTTGTGTGCGTGAAAGAGAGAAAGAGAGACTGATGTTTAACCTGAATCCCATCTTTATCTTTGCAATGGGCCACTTATTCTGTTTTTCTTCTTTAGAGCCTCCCCTCACCCCCTGCAGTTTTTGCTGTGGTCATTGGTTAAGGGGCTATACTTCTACCACAAGGATGAGCACAGGATCCATATTGGTCAAAAGGATTCCACTTCCTCAGGAATGTAATGGACACCAGGGGAAAGAAGGCTCTTCTCATCAGATTACCAACTGTGAGCATTATGTGAGTCAAGAGAGTCTGAGGTTCTTGCTTCTATCAGATGTGGAGAAAGGTCAATATAGAAGAAAGAATGACAAGAGTGGGAAAGGATGTCATCAGCTCTTTAAACAATGAATGCAGCAGTCATGGCCCAAAGCAGATTGTCCTTGCACTTTTTGGTTATGTGACCCAATAAATTCCCCCTCCTCCTTTCATATTTTGCTTAAGGTGGTTCCAGTAGGCTTCTTTTATATTCTGTTCTGGCACTGACTGACTGATAAAAGTCTCATGTGACTGGCCAAAAAAGATTTGGAACCCACAGTGCCTTCTTCTTAAATCTTCCTGATATTCTTAAGCATATCCAGGCAGAGTGATCTACTACCAAATTTGTAAAAGCTGAACATGACAACATAAAATATATTTCATCCTAAAATTAGCATAACATTTGAAGTAGAAGTTGAACTAGCTTCAGGAATAATGAAATTATCTAAGAGTGCAGAAGTTTTGTTTTCTTTTATTTAAAAGGAGGCAGTTATAGCAAAGAATTTGATCTTCATATGAGAACCACAATTACATGGTAAAAGTAGATCTTTATTCTTCACTCACCCAACTTTTCTTCCAATCCATTGTTCTCTCTCCACTACTTCACTGCTACTTGGTAGGAATTAGTCAAGTACGGCCCTGTCGCCTGAGGATGGGCCCGACTACACATCAGCCTGTACCAGCTAGATTGCAGTTAAAAAACCCACAACTTGTGAGTTAATTTCTATTTTCTCCAATTAACAGAAAAGGTCAGATGGAATATGAAAGAAAGATAAAAGACATGATGCATTCTAGAAGTATGGTTTATAGGATTAGCCAATGGAAGGAGTCTCCAGAAGGGAAACAGCAGTAAGAATTAGAATATTGAGGGGAGAATTTGGAAGGCAAGCATTTGCTTTGGGGATTTTTGAGAAACAGACTTACTCTTGCTTAATTCTCTCCAGTGCCTTCAGTAGTTCATTTCTAAATCTTTTAAGAGTCTTCTTATATGTTGTATATTATGCTAAGCACTAGAAATACAAATACCTCATGTTTCACTCCTTCGCTGGTACCCACAGTTCCTCACCTTGAAACTTCTCAAGCTTCAAAATTTCTCTAAGGGCTTGTATTCCCCAACCACTATCCCAAACTCCCAATATAGGTAATGTTTCTTCTTCCAGTCCCTTCTTCACTCTTTTGTTTACCTAGAGTGTAATCCTTTACACTGGATCCTAATGCCTAGGTATTGTACTTGTCTGTTTCTCTCATGCCTCAGAGGCACAGTATTTGCTTTTTCACATGAGTTCCCAGGACTTACTAGCTCTTAATAAATGACTGTTGAGTGAATAAACAAATATATGAATGCATGAATTAAAGAATGAATGAATGACTAACAACATGGTCTCTACTCTGAAGAAGTCTAGCTGGGGAAGAAATAATTATTTGGCTAATTAGCAATTAACCATTGCATAATAGAGATAAGATTCAAATACTGATAGAGTATAACATGAGCAGAAATTAATTGTTCCTTTGATTTTATGCCTTTTTTTTTTTTGGTGTCTGCTCTATTGTTTGTGCTTAGAGGAATAGTTAAAACTCACGTTGAATTATCTATGAACAAAACCCTGATTTCTTTTGAAGAAAGGATTACCATCCAAATATATAAAGGGAATAAAATAAATGAGAACATTAGATAAAGAAAATACTGCTGGCTGCCTACAGAAATGCACTGAGACTATCTTAATCAGGAGAATTTCCACACAGGCCTAACAAAGGGAATAGTAAAATTACGACCTAGTTTTTTTAGTGACTAGAGGACAATGGATGTTATATGTTGGGGAATATGGAAATTCCAGAGATAGCTATGATGAGGAAGCTTCACAGACATTAAATGAGAAGAGTCCTGCTGTCGAGTGTTTAAACAATTTCCAGAGGTTATGTCTGCAGGAGGAATTTATCAATATCCAATCCCTGCCGTGTTTGGTTTGACCTGTGGACAGCTGGAGGGTTTGTTACTAGAAGCTATAAGAGAACACCAAAAAGAAGATACAGCATTTTCCTACGAGCTCTTTTTTTTTCTAGTTTTTGGTCCCTTCATCATTTTGGCCAGAACCAGAACCACTTCATTTGTTCTGTCTTCAGAATCTCCTTCCTATCGCTGTATTTTTCACATTAAAAAAAAAAAAAGAGTGATTATTTATAAAACAGGATCTAATTCAAATCTTCCAGCATCTTTAAGATGCACTGCTTTTCAACTGGGGTCCTCTGGAGTCTGTGGGAGGGGTACTATACTGTTCGTGAGGAATAGGAGAAACTAAGAAAGCAATGGCAGGTTTCTATGGGCTTGGGATTACCTCAGTGATAAGTAATTAAAACATTTTTTATGTTAAAACAAATACTGTGATGTTATGAAAGATGAAGGTAAATATAAGAGAAGAATTCAAAGAGAAAGCATGATATCTGAAAAGAATGTCCAGTTTTTGAGATTAGCTGTTGTGTTGCACTTAGACTCCAGGCACTTTTGTGAAAAAGTAATGTAGAACCATCTATAGGGAAAGTTGTTCCAGTCGCAAGCTCCTGCCCAGACTAGCCTTTCCCTGGGCCAAGAAAATACCTATTCCCAAACACACATGGGCTTTTGTACAATTTTTGAAATCTCTTAATTTCTATGTTATGGAATTATTATAAATAATCATGATAAATTACATATTACAACATACACATAAAATACATCGTAGCGTACAGCATGTAGAATGTCTCATCTCAAACACAGACTGCTTGGGTCTGTTTCTAACCGATTCCTGAGCTTTATATAGCGATTTCAACTACCACATAAAGGATTATTTACAGACTATAGTATTGCTAGTAGTGATCATCATCACAGAAAAAACTTTATCAATTCAAAATCTTCAAGGCTTGGGATAGAGATTGGGGCCAAGTTTATCTTTATATTTGTGACAGGTTTTGAAAAGATTTGCTAAGCAAATATGCCAGGTAAAGTGTTTGTAAAAGAACTGTTTACTTGACACAAATTTAGAGTCATGAATTCCCAACAATGTAAGTGCATTGTAAGCAAAAGCTAGATATTCCTTAGGTTGGTATTTTGAAATAATAGGTACAGATTATTTTTATCTATTCTTTAAAGCAGGGCTCCTGCTAGACAGTACATTTTTACTCTAGTTCAAACTGCAATATTTATTTGAAAACAATAAAATAGTGTTCCTATGATATGTATTATTTACTCTGACTTTTAATCATTTCAGCTCTTTTCCTCAAGTCAACGGATTTATATCTGAGTCTACTTAGGAGAGGAATGCACAAAAGGAGGTCATGGTTAAGAGTAAATCCCAGGTAGTCACCTAAAGTTTCAATAGTCACATCCACTATATTAAGAAACCGTGCTTTAATAATGCAAGAGTTGGCAGCAAGACAATAAATGTCCAAATATGATAAATAGCAGGTTAACCACCACTGCAACAGTGAGAACAACAGTATCAAGCTAGCCCATTTTTGCTTAGTCTTGTAAGAGATAAAATCAAAGTCTATAGTTTTATTTATCTGTCACATTAGAGGGTTACCCAACATTTCAAGATATACTGCAGCGCAAATAAATAGCTCACTTCTTTTGATAGTCATTTACAGGAAAAATAATGTGCTTTATGGTGCAGAGAAGAACCTTAAACATGGTCCATATTGAGAGCAAAATCAAATCCTACCTGGGTGACTTTCTCTGTCACGTTGTGTGTTCGATCTTTAACCTTGGGTGCGATAATGGTTTTATCTGAAGAAGGAGGGGATGCATTCTTTTTTTCAGTTTTGACATCTGAAAAATTCAGAGTGAGCTGTGGAATCTTGTTAATGGTGCTGTATTTGTTGAGATTTGAATCTGACGTGGATCCCAGGAGGCTTGACTTGATGTGATTAAAAGGCCCTGCAAAAATGGGGAAATATTTGTAATAGCAGTATCAGGAGAAACAGAAGAAGAAAGAGACGGTCCTGAACGACCCGCTAGTGATCCACAGCCAGTGTGACCCTGCTTCGGGAGGGACTAGATGCAGCCCACTGATACCTGACCACAAGGCTTAGGGTCACTGTCTGCCACGTGGAGCAGGACATGAGTATCCGAGGATAAGAATGGGGTCCAATGTGTGTACCCAGAGAGCAGATGACATCGTTAGCTGTTACTTAACTTCTTTCCTTAAGGGCTGGAATAAAAGGAAAAAAAAAAGCCCCCAAAACCTCTGCTCCCTTTTATTGGCCAAACTGTTGTTTCAAGAATGTCTTTTTCTAATCCAGGAATTATTCAAGGAAGGGACTTGCCTAAGGATAAAATCATGTTGGCCCGGAAATTTCTGAACAGGTTATGTCCCCAGCTCCAATGTGTATTACTCTCTTCTCTGGGCCATGACAAGTGACAAGTGATGAGCCAGCCATCATGTGCTTCAATTACCTGAATGAGATGTTTCACAGAGCTTCTAGGAATTTCAGATAAGACGGAGAAGGACAAATGTCTTTGTGTGTGTATGTGCGTGTATTCTATTGAAAACTCCAAAATCCTGTGTGAAAAATTTAAAAACTTTCCTTTTTTTCTTTTTCATTTAAATTCAAGACTTTCTTTTTTTTTTTTTTGAGGGAAAGAAAAGTCTCCATAAAAAACCATAAGCAGAAGAATGCTTTGGTAAGTGTAAATTAAAACGGAAGTATCCATAGCTAGGTAATGGCTGGGATTGGTGGTGCCTGGTTATTTATTTATTTATTTATTTATTTATTTATTTATTTATTTATGTATTTTCAGTCATACTATATGTTAGATCCCCAGAACAGATTCATCTTGCAGCTGGAAGTTAGTACCCATTGTCCGACCCTGGTCACTTCTCACATTTCTTTCCTATGAAGACAATTTAGCCAGGTTCCAGGGCTGCTGGTTCCCTTGTCGATGATAAATACACTGACTAGGTACATCTTGAGATGAACTTACTATTGCTTTTGAAGAGTCAGAAAACGCTCCAGAGTTTCTTGTACAGTGGGTAATGCAACTTTTACTAACATAGGGCTCTTAAAAATTGGCATCAGGAAGAATTTTATAGAAATCCTGAGCCCACGAGTGTTACCCAGCCATTATTTTGCTGCCTCAGAGAGTGCTTAAAACACACAGACTGCACGACTGAACTTGCTAATCAGCACATTTTGCCTTATGCTACTTTTTCTCCTGTTCAGAATGAAACAAATACATTTTAGGGATCAAAAGGCACTTTATAACAAGGTCTAAGTACTTGAAAATTAGATTTATAGGTTGTGTATTTTGAACCACAATAACAAATCAACTCAGCTAATATATAATGCTAATAAAAAAAATTGCCATCACCTAGTTAATTTGGAGAGAATTCACATATATTCCTTTATGAAAGTTTATGTTAGGTTATTACACAAATTTGAAATGGTTTTAAGAGAATTTTCATCTATACTGCAGATACTATGCTTCCTGAGGTGCAATTTTATTCACTTTCTGAGTTTTATCCACGATGATGATCAAATCCATCTAGGTGAAAAATGTCATTGAGCAATTTGGGCATTTATTGCCCAGTAGGTTCTCATTTGCATACAGACTCTCACTCTCTTTTCTATTTATATGATAAGGAGAGAAATAGGAGCCCAAAGTGGCACCAAATTAATCTCGCCTCCAGACAGGTGTCTGACAGGAACCCCACCTTCTAGATCTCTGTGCCAGTCTCTATCAGACACCATTGATTTATTATTGTAATATGGTACATTGTTCTCTTTTTTGTATCATTGTATCATATTATGTCTATATGGCTATATTCCAGGCTTATATCTTAAAATTTATAATTTCCAAAACATTCCAGGACTTCCAACGTCTTAGTAATGGCTTTTCCTCAACTCTATTGTCCTATTTTCACTCATTAGCTAGTTATACTGCCCACAGGGATACTGAGAACAGATTAGAGAAAGTTGAGTTCTGATACATAGTTAAGTTGTGTTTAAAACTCTTAAGTCTATCTTTCGACTCTCTTTCTCTATCATTCTCCTATGTGGTGGATTTCCACGGCTGACTGTCTACAGAGTTGTTTAAAAAATCAGGCAAAAACATGGATGATCTATCGCATTAGGGGAGACAAACACTGTTAAATATGCTTTGATTGTCCTTGTGACCAGTTTCAATAAGCTCCACTGAACTGGCTACACCAATAAGCAAGAGGTCTCAACCATAACAGTACTTCATCCTTAGGGGCCTCTGTGGGGACATTTTTGTTTGTTACAATGATTAGAGGTGGCTATTCTCTTGAATAATTTTCCGATATGTCCCAGTGGACATTCATGTAGGTGAAAGCCTGTTTATAATGATCTGAACCTGCTTCACATATAAACAGTAGAAGGTACTTTTAACATGATTTTAATATGCATTGAACTTTGGAGAGCTACAACTACCATGTAGAGGACAGAGGTTACATTGTTTTGTTCAGAACTTTATCGAAGGTAGTTCATCAATTTGAAAAATCGTTTCACTTGGAGTTACCTACTCTTGGCATCTGAATTGCCAATACGAAATTTCAGACTTCATGTTATAAGGGTATAGTCTGTTTTTGATGTCATGAACAAATATGAAAGCAAAGAGATTTGAGTATCTTTTCTTGCCAGTGTTGGAACTGAATATTACATTTGCAGAGAATTACAGGAATCACAATGAAAATGGTTAATAATATTTCTTTCAAAAATATTTCATATGATTGTTTTCTATGTATGTAAAATGATGCATGATGTAATGAAAAGGAACTATGTAGTCAGAACTAAACTCTTTAAGTGATTTGTCTTGAGACTGCCTGTTGGTTTCCAATCTCATTTTAGCAACTCCTTAGCGATCTGCCACAACTTCACCATAACGTCTTGATTGCCATTTCTTGTTCCAATCCATTTGCTAGTCCCATTGTTTACGAAGGCATATGACCTGCAAGCCCTTTCTACAATACTGAATGATGAGTATATGTTCTGACATTTGGTGCGATTTCTTAAACAGACAATTCATTAATATTGATGTTATCACAGAGGGAATCATGTTGATATTACATTGAGCTGCTAAGGGCCAGCTAATTGGTGAGCACATCATACTTTCTCATTTCTCCCCAGTTTATCTTGGGATATTTTTCATAATTCAATTTTGGTTATTTCCTGTTTTTAAAATTCACATATAAATAATTCTGGTCTGTTATTATTTATTCCGATAGGGCTTTTTATTTTGTTATCCACTCATATCCCTGCTCTATCAGCTTCTCTAATACTTATTTGGACAATTTTTTCATGTCTTTAATGTTCTTAAACCTATTTTCTAAAAATGAGTGCTCGTTGCATTATGTCTTCTAGTGTAGTTAGTTACATTTGAGCTTTAATACATTGAGAAAAATATCATTTAATTATAAACTGCTTTCCATGTATTCCCCTTTATATTGTAGTTAAAGATTCATGTTGATCTTTTAGAAATAGGTTAAATTACCTCTAAATATTGTTACAGGAGAGAAAAATGAGTATAAAAAATATTGTTGGGAAACAAGGGGGCATTGGGTCTGAAAGGGCTGTGAACCACTGGTCAATACATGTCATACTTAGATTTGCCCTCAGAATATTATAACTTCACTGAGTCCATATTTTAGCTTCTTATATTTACAGATGGATAACCCTTTGAACTGTTACTCTATTCGGCTTTTTTTTTTTTAAAGTTCTTAATGTTAGGATTTAATCTAGGCTTTCTTTTAAATCTATACATTTAAAGAATTCTGCAGAACCTAAAATGTTACTTAAAATAATTCATGCATGCTACTTAGATAAGACATTTGCAATCTATTTCATCCTGTATAACAAAGATTAGTATGTTTTTTTCCACTGATTTTGAAGTAGATGTTTATATGTAGAAGTCTGAGTCTGCAAGACGATCAGCATTAGCTTAGATTCCTCTAAAACCTATCTAAATTCTAGTGAAAAAATTTCCCAACATTTTAATTAAGGTAGGTATTCACAGTATTCTCATTTACACTAATTGTCAACCTAAGCAGATAGAATATGAGGCCAAAAGGGAATAAGCATCAAGGACCAGAAATCAGAACACAGGGTTTCCTACCTCCTAGGTCTATATTCAGAGAGGCCTTGGTTGTGGATTTAAAGGTGAAAGGCAGCCTCCCTGAGAGTGATCATGAACAGATGGGATTTAGGATTCTAATGAAAGAAAGGAGGATAACCTGAAAAACAAAGTAAATGAATTTAAATAAAATAAATGGGCAGAAATAAGGGGAAATAATAGCTTCAAGAGAAAGGAATGTAAAAGTCAAAAGTGTATAGGAGGAATTGATATTCTTTAGAGAAACATTTGCAAAATGGATGACCAAGTTAAGCATTCCCGTATTCTAGAAGGAGATGAAAAACAGGTGACCAAGTAGACTAAACCAACATCTGGATAAAGCTCTAATATATTACAACTGTCTGATTAAATATAAAGTAGGCCATGTTCCAGCTACAAAGAAATAGCCTGAATTTAGAGATCAGGCCAGAGGCTAAAGCAACAACTGGGAAGAATTTTAGATTAAAGATATTTAAAATTTTATGATAAGGCTATTTGAATTTATCATGAGTTACAAGATGCTAAAAGAGAATATATTCTCCTTTAGATGTGCTGGAAAAATAGCCAAGGACATCTGATAATTTTTTTTAAATGCTATTTTCTTTTTTAAAGATCGTCGCTCTTGAGGATAAAATGAGACACAAGAGAAGGAGAGCACAAAAAAAAATAAGGTTGTTATCAAATCATCAGGTCTTCATACAATATTTCTTAGAGCACTGAGTTTATTAGGCTAAAGTTTAATAAAATGTAAATTGCTAAAGTGACTTAACATTAAAAAAAGCAAATGCAGTGTTTAGTAATTGGATTTTGTGAAAGAACACTGACAGCCAGTTTAAAACTTAGAAAGATAGATAAGAAGTAATCATATTATTTGTAGTCCATAATCATATTGCTTCTTTCAGTGTGTGACATATAATTTTCAGAAGAAAACTATCACCACTGAAAATCAGTATGCAAATTCTTATAAGATCACAGAAACTTGGCCAGTGTAGCTTATAAGAAACAAGCTGTATCAGATCAGTTCATTTCCTTTGTGAGTCTGATAGGTTTTGTGGCTTGGGGAGGTGAAAGCTGTGATCAATCCTGCAGATAGTTTTGTTTCTGACTTATAGCCAAATTCATACACAAGTATGGAAACTGAACATACTATTGTCAGTGGGATGCAGAGTTCCTTGGAATAATAAGCAGGTCGAAGCATAAAGTTCTATTAAGGACCTATTTACTAAGTGGGGTAGGGGTGGGGTTGATTTTTATGGATGACTTGGACAGCAGTGTAGGCAGATAAACCACTAAATGTGAGGTGAAGATCAGTTTATGAGTGACTGAGATAGGATTAGGTTCACTTCTCACATTAAAGAAATTGTTAAAAGCACTTTTTGTACATGCACACATATAAGCGGAAAATGCAATTTATTTGAGTTAGCCTTTCCAATCCTTGATGTTGGGTTATATTTAGATTTCTGAAGTCGTATTTCAAAGATTCATAAATTTCAAGGAAATTTATTAAAGGGAAACAAATTTAATCCTAATAAAGAAGGTTAAGTGAAATGATTCTGTTTTAGAAGAAAAGACTGAGTACCAATTGTTCTTATAGTGTGATATTACATCAAGATTAGACGTAACTAGCTGGTATCTCTGGCCACTCAGGATAGATAAAGGAGGGAAGAAAATTGCATTTCAGCAAGAAGGATTTAGGTTAGCTCTTGGTGTAAGAGGCAGTAAAATAGATTTCCCAAGAAAGTTAGAGAATGGGATCCTCCTGAGATAAAGATTCCTCTACCACCTGTGTCAGAAATTTAGCCAATATCCTCACTTGAAGGGAATAAACCAGATGCTCTTGAGATCCTTCAAATGTCTGCTGAAATTATTTATTTTCATTTGGTAGAGAAATTATTTTTGGGTGACTTTGATACTTAAAAAACTGTAATTATGAATTTGTATACAAAGAAGTATAGAAATTTGTCTTTTATTTTTAAGTTTTATTTAAATGTGGTTTAGAAACAAAACCAAAAAATTTTAAAAGAACACTTAATATATTTAATTAGCATATTAATTGTTCTGCGAAAATCTTAAAGAGCCAGACACTTAAGTATTTTTTGATAGTTTCAAAACCAGAGTCTGAACAAATAATGAAGACTTTGGAGGGTACACTTACATTAATTTTTAAATTAAATTTGCACATTTTTAAAAATCTAATTTGAGAGTTTAACTTCGTAAATATTAATATGGGAAAACTTCCTACAATAGTTTAGAGTTTTCTAATCCCAAATTCTGACTTCGATGATTCATTTTTATTCAAAGACTACTGCTATTAAAAAATGGAGGGTCGAGGAAAAAGGGTTGGAGATTAAGTCGATTTATGAGAGAAAAATAAAATGAATGTGTTTTGAATGACAACTGTGTGAACTACTAGTTTTAAAGATAAGCAAGCTCAATTTTCTATTTATTGAGAAAAATTAGATTCGTTTTTCACTGCATTTAAAAGATCACTGGAAAATTAGTGTCTAATAATTAATTGCTAATTATTAAATGTTAAAGCCACTCATATTTCATACAAGCAAGTTAGCAAGAGGTGTCTGTATTCTGTTTCTTGACATTATATTCCGAATTACATCAACGCATATCACCATCACAACTGACACTAATTTGTTCCCTTTTAGAAATCACAGTAGACAGGCCAAGGATAGAGTAATCCTGTGGGTGAAGTACCATTCCAGTATTGAGGTAGGTAGGTCACCTGCATAGACCCTTTTTGAAGTGCTCACAAAATAAAGTTGGGATGGGAGAAGCTGTCACATTTCCCTTGTTTTCAAATCACCCTGGATGGATGACCAGAAAATAGCTTCAGTGTCTAGTGCTATTAATTCATAACCGTCACCAGCTCTGACTTAATTAGAAAAGCAATTGAGAAATCAATATACGGAACTTCATAGTGATCAGAGTAGCAGTGACATAACAGAAGAGGCCAAAACAGTGAATTTTAAATAATGATGGTTACTGGTGGAGACGTGTTCATGCAACACACATGCACAAAATGAGTCATTGTCACCATATGCACACTCACAGCGGCATGCATGGCCTATGTTAATAGACAAAGTCCAAAAGTTTTCTAT
The DNA here is from genome assembly GCA_030068075.1 of Paguma larvata. Taxonomy (NCBI): domain Eukaryota; kingdom Metazoa; phylum Chordata; class Mammalia; order Carnivora; family Viverridae; genus Paguma; species Paguma larvata. Next base: position 67,715,602 of record CM057825.1, on the reverse strand, counting down.
TTGATGAGAGTAATATAATTATTATATTTTGTGATTCCTTGTATCTACTATGATACAGTAGAAAAAACAGAGGTGAATTTCAAATTTTTAGTAAATCCGGATTTATCCAGAGGTATTGCCCACTTAAACATTAACCTACAGTACCTATAGGTCATGCCAGTGATTTCAGACTAATATAGGACACAATTAAAAATGACTGAATGTAATATAGAAAAAGAGAAAATGACCATCATGCATGTACAGTTTACTACTACAGTAAGCTTAAATCCATACCCCCTGCCATCCAGGAACGTGAAACTAGTTTTAAGGAAACAAAAGAGGAACAAGTGAAGTGATACTGTCATGTAGCACTTTGATTACTTTATTTAATCTTGCGCTCAAAAATTTGGGGGGGCTGAAATAGGCTGATGTGCCTCTTTCACACTGAAACATATTTAGCTTAATATTTGTTTCTTTCCAAATGGTTTAAATATTTAGGAAGTGTTCATTGTCAACCTAGGCTTATACTTCTTGCAGGAAAAAGGAGTTCAAAATCATTTTGGTGTCACAGCTGAGAAAGTAACAAGGTCTCCAACAAAATCAAGCCATGATGTCTCCACCAGGCACCTGGACTAGCTCTGGGCAGCATGACAGAGCATCGAACAGGGCATACAGCAGGCAAGTTAACATGCCAAGTAAAGGGGCACTTTGAGCATCAGATGATGAAATTTGAGTTCGTACATTACCTTTGACATTGCGACCATTGTCTGTTTTGAGCACATAGGGTAAAAAAAAGAAAGAAATATAAAAAGAAGACTAAAATTATGTTATATACACTGAATTACCTCTGTAAAAACAATCAGAGTAAACAGGATGTAATGATTGAAAATTTATCTTTGAAATTAGCATTTTGTATTATTCGACCAAGTAAAATGCATATACCAAAAATAATATCTGCCATGCATGCACATTCAAGTCTGTGAATCATTTATCTCACTTAATTTAACTAGATTCCAAGATACAGATTTTATAATTATGACAGTTCGGAGAAAGGCATCTCCAGCTGTCTGCAGTTGTGATAAAAACTTTCAATCCTGTCAGAAGCCAATTTTAGCGACACTTCAACCGCTGTTTACAAAGAAAAGACTGCACAACATTCGGTATGTTAAGTAATTGTTTTTTCATATGATTTAACCTAGTAAGTTAATAAGGAGAAATATTTCTGAGACAATAGCTTACTTTAATAAACCAACTTGTATTACAAATCAGAATTCTATTAACTGCCCCTCCCACAAATGTTCTTCAATGTATATTTTGAAAACACCAAATAATGCTCAAAGAGTCATTCTTAGGCAAAACTAATTGTAAGAAATCAGTGAAAGATTTGACTTTTAAAAGTAATGTGAGGTTTTTAAGTTTATGTTGTCACAATGTACTCAGTGTAATACCTAAAACATTTAAGAAATTCATTTATATTAAGATGAGCTGTTTTCAAATCTCAGAACGGAGTGTTTTCAGGTGTATTTTAAGATTAGCAGTCTGACTCTTTGATGCATATTTGCTACTAACAAAATATGCATTACTAGTTTTGAAACAAACAAGCTTAAAATAAATGAAGTCATGTCAAAATCATACAAATATATCCAAGACTTGAAAAATCTGTTCAACGTTTGTTGACATCTACGCTAATGCTGTGCATATTTAAAATCTTGGGATATATCATCATTGTTTCAAAGCTTACAAGTGAAGCAATTTCAATAATCCAGTATATTGAATTGCTAACTGTAGACATTGCTTCAGACAGAGATACACAAAATTGTGACCTTACATGACAACTCTGCCCTCTCTGTGGGACCATAAAAAGCAAAAAGGGATAGTGAAGATAACTTGATTACATAGAGTTAACTATCTCCATCAAAAGCTGGGGCCCCAAATCATTAGTAAGCTAACAACTGCTTACAAGTAGTTAAATTTATAATATTGCTCCTCAAACCTCAAAATAAAGATTTGCAAATTCCCAAAAAACTGACTAGAAGTTATATGATATGGTTAATGCTGCTTTGACATTCTAAGACAGAGCGAGCAGTCTGTGAATTGGTGCTAGCTGAGACCTTGTTATTTGTCCATGACAATATAACTGCAGAAATTAGAGTAAGCATTTAACATCTTCTAGAACTTGATGGAATAATTCTATGTCTGGCCAACCTAATAATAAAACAGGGTTTATATTTTCTGTAACTATTTTTTGAAAATTTCATTTTTCTAATAGTGCATTTATATTATTTTTACAAATGTATTGGTTTGTGATGGATTAGAAAAAATTCTCGTCCTTCACCATAAGTCTTTTGAGAAGTAGAATTCTAAGGTACTTAGTAATATACATTAAATAAAAGGCTGATGTAAAATACTATACTATATACCAATATACTATATTTGCAAATTATTTAAAGTTCTATAAAGATAGCCTACATAGAAGGAACTTTCTCTTCTTGAATGAAGAAGCAATGATCTGAATTCAGAACCTGGTGCATGTAGGACTTAACCTGTTAACCAGTCACATGAACTCATGAAACTGAAATCAGTTTAAAAATTTTTTTCATATTCATGCAGCATTGTGCATCAATCATACCCAAATAAAAAATAAAAAATAAAAATTTTTAAAGTTTCTCATCTTCCTTTGTCAGCAGCTCAGTTTCTAAAATATAACAAATTATGGAGTCATAGGAAGTGTGGTTTCTTCTAGGCTAATCAGTGATTTTGTGGCTAAAACTGCTCTAAAGCTGAACTACAAACTACCCTCTGACTTTATTAATCGATAACCAGATGACTGTAGCATCTGCAAGCAAGTGATACTTTTCTGGAAAATAACATAGGGTGGGTGGGGAAAGAAAATCCTGGATGACCTCACTACTGAGCGTCCATGAGAGAGAACCTAAACTGAGAAATCCAGAAATGTGACATCATTTTTTCCCATAATTGTTATCAGCAACTATGGGTGAAATGGAGACCACATAAAATTGGAGCAAATAAGATGAAATCATGAAATCTGAGCTAACCTACTCAGTACCACTGTTGAATCACAGGCTAAGTCTGTACCATGCACTGATTATGTAGCATCTAATATGGAAGAATGGTATTAATTCCATAACTCAGAGTCTAGGCAATAAGGCCGATTTCTGAAAGTCAGTAGCATTCCTAAAGATGCTTACACTAACTAGACTAACTAAGCAAAATGTATGGTGGTCATTTGAAGCACCCTGTTGAATTTACTGCAGTTCAGCCATAGGATTCATTGCTCAAAGATAAAATTTCAGCGATTTCATTCAGTTGGGAGATACTGAGCATGCAATTACTCCATGGTATGGGGACATTCAGTGACTATTCAGTTTGGGAATTATCCTTGACTTTATTTTCCTTTGGACCTTCTTTAGACTACAAATTAAAATGGGTGTGCTACTTGCTTTTATAACATATACAGTTTCTCAAACCTATCTAGGGAAACCCTTTTGTTTTTGTGATAATTGATTTATCTCTTTTTGATTTCTTCCTGGCAATTTTGCCTTCTGAATTCTCTTCTGCCTTCTCACCTTCACAGTGGCCTTTAAATAAAGATATCCACATGACTCAAGTATTATAGAGTACAATCATTTCCTGTTGTGCGTGGTTTTGAAACATAGTTCACCAGCATGATCTTCTCAATTTCACACCAACATTTATTGACTTCTTGCCACGAAACAGGCCATTGTGTTGGATATTAAGGCTGCAGAGCTCACTATGCCCAAGCTCCTGCAATGGGGGAGCTCACAGAAGCATACTCATTGCTTTGCATATCCGGCAGAAATGACAGACTTCTAATGCGGAATAAAGGTAGAATGTAATAAATGCTATAACATGTGCAAACACTGCTTTGCACATTAGGGTATAAAATCATTTAATTCTTTTGGTTTGGGAAGGGGAAATGGGCCCTTATGATTGTGAGGGCAGAATGAGAGGGACAAAGTGGAGAAGAGATATTCCTGGCAGAACAAACTAATGAAGCAAAACAATATGTGATACATTTTTGGGGAAAAGCAATTATCTTTGTGCGGATTTATACATAGTAGGGAAAGGAGTTCTGCAGGAGCTGGAAGTAAGGCTCGAGAAAGAACTGTGGCCAGCTGGCAAAGTGCCTAGTACCCTACACTAAGAGCCCAGTGGTCAGATGCATGTTTTAAGAAGAAAACTTGCAGGAGAAGCAGTGATGATGGGAACACACGGGAATGGATACCACAGAACAATGGGCCACTCAAGAACCCTAACTGGTGGGATTTGGAAAAGTGAGACTGATATATCCATTCAAACAGGTACTCTGAATCTCTGCGTATGGAGGAAAGCTCATTGAGTCCACAGAACCGTCCTAAGACAGGAAAGCACTGCGTGGTGGACCGTGGACTCTGGAAAAAGGTGGTCCTGGGTGTGAAAGCTGACTCTGGGACTCTGTAACCTTGGACCAGTCATGTATTTAGCATATCTCAGCCTCAGTTACCTCATCTTTAAAATGGGGCTTAGTAATAATTCCTAACTGATAGAGTTGTTGTAAGAACTACATGAGTTAATGTGTGTCAAGCATTTACGATGCCTCAACACATACTAAATACTCAATAAAAGTTGGCCATCCTCATGTGAATGATGATTTTTTTATGTCGCTGTCTTTTAAAAAAATATTTATTTATCCGTTTGGGGGGGGAAAGCGCAAGTAGGGGAGGGGCAGAGAGCAGGGGACAGGATCCCAAGCAGGCTCTAAGCTGACAGGCTGACGGCAGTGAGCCCGATGTGGGGCTTGAACTCACAAACAGTGAGACCATGACTTGAGCCAAAGTTGAACCCTCAACTGTCTGAGCCACCCAGGTGCCCCTGTCTTGGTCTTCTGAGCATCATTGCTTTCACTACTGGCTAATGTAAGAATGTGAACACAAAAAGATCAGAGAAAAAGAAATGAATTCTAACTTGTTCTAACTTCGGTTTTCAAGTATGGTCTTTCAATACTTTCAGATATTACATTTCCCCCCTAACCTTTCCTATTCTTCCTTCCTATCCTCTCCCTACCCAATCAGTGTATAGCTTTCTGATTACTCGGTACACCACATTTTATATGCCTCTTCCTTTAGAAAGATTGGTCAATAAAAGAGTCCTGTGAAGGCACATCTCTCCTTCTGCCCAGAACATGACTATTTACTAAATGCAGCAAAATCAATTATGCCGTTGATGATAGTGACATCACCTAAGTGCATCCTATATTAACCATTAATTAACACTCCATAAAGTAGGCAGATAATGGTTATCATACCATTTTAGATACCCAGAAAAGAAGCCAGAAGAAACCAAATTATTCACTACGGTTCAAAGAGGAAAATCAGTAACACTTCCAGATGGAAAACTCATAATGTGTAATTGCTGTAATTTACTCTCATTTCTTCTCCCAAGGCATAGGGATTAATGTCAAAATTAAAAACTATGGAAATTACCTTTCTTACCCATTAATATATGTTCCCATATTTAAAAAACAAACATACCTTCACTGGCATGTCTGTCTCTAAATATGTTCTTGGGGTGGACGTTGAATCCTTCTATATCATGAACCGAAGAAGCCCTCCGTATACTACAAATGCTTTCCTTCGATCTGGAATGAGTCAGCTGGGAACTTGACTGCAGCATGTCGGGGTAGAGTCGGTCCCATTGCCTTTTGGGAGAAGAATGGTCAAGAGGTCCAGATATATTCACCAAAGGGGAACATTTGCTGGGCTGTATCAAGGCTTTCGTATCATCTGCTTCGGAAGGGCTGCAGCTCTCTTTTGTAGGAGACTTGAAGTGCTTCATGGCTACTGAGTCGTCGCTGTGTTTGGATGAATCGATTACTACCACATCGGGGTCTTCTTGAGGTAAGGACTGCTTTCTGTAAGTGAGAACTCTCAGACCAGGGAATTTGAACCCAAAAAATTTCCCTACAAATGGAGACAGGAATAAAAAAACATTATAAGACAAATATATAGATATATACACATCCATGTATACACACACACATATATATTATATATGTACAAGACATATCCCTTAAGACAAACAAATGGACAAACATTGTGACTCATTTGTAAATACCATGTAAAAAGTTATTAATCAATACTTAAGTCATTCACGGTTGGAATCAAGGATATTGTGGAAAATTTCTGAGACTAGTATGAATTACCATATAAGAAGTAAGAAAATAGTAAAATAATCTTGTCATGTTTTGGATGACTGAATAGATATACTCCAGAGACATGAAAGCATTACTTGGATGACATGATCTTTTTTTTTTTTTACAATAAATTAAAGACATATTACACATTATTGCATATAACATACTGTTAAAAATACTCTACATCCATTTTTAAGGGAATGTGAAGGGTGGAATGCAGTTTGGAAAGGAAACGAAGGGATGGGGCACCATAGGTAAAAGGGGCAGACACTGGAAATATTATAGTGTATATGTGTAGGGGATGGGGATTATTGTACTGTAAGTAGAAGGGAGGGATAAGACATTGGCCTGACATACTAGAAGGCTTGTATTAGATAACACTGTGAGTCAGTGTGGATTAGAAAAGTGGGGTCAGCTGTGCATGAAAACATTCCTCATTCCATTTGAAAATATTTAAAGGCCTTAGGTTTCAGATAGAGATGTAAAGATAAGAATTTCTGTTTCCTGATATTTTTTTGTCCCAAAATCTGAGCATATGGCATTAAATGTTATACATATCTCAGTGGATGATGCTTAGAAGGACAACTAAATATAAATATTCAAAGGTGAGTATTGAAATTAAAATATTAGCTAATAAATGCATAAACTCACTGGCAGAGAGAACGCAAATAAAAAACAAAAGGATGTCATTTTCCACTCTTTGAGTTAGCAGTAAATGGGAAAAAAAAAACAGATAACGTGTAGTGATGGCAAAAAATTCTGGTAAGCATTCTGGTACTTTGCTGGTGGGATTGCAAATTGCTACAAATTATTTTGAAAATCATTGTACAATATCTATTAAAATGAAAACATGCTTTTCATTTGACTCAGGAATCCCAATAATAGGATAGTGCAAAGGCACAAAAACAAGACATAGGTCTGGATATCCATTAGAAGGAGGATGGTTGAATAAATTATGGCATTGTTATACTTCGGAATCTTATAATATTCTTTAAAAAACAAATATGTGTAAACACAGAGTTTCTCATCTCCATTGCCAGTGCGGTAGTCTATGTTCACATCACCCCATAGCTTGACAATTACATATTGCTCTTCTAGTCAGTCATTTGGAGTCTTTGGGCTATGATATTATCTACCTTATATTCTTTAAGTGTCTTGAGCACCATTATCTTTAATATATTTAATATGAACTTTCCTTCAGTCATTGAGAATGGTTTTGAAACATGGAAGAATACTCTCAAAATGCAAGGATTTTTCACATTTTATTTAAATACACTCTTCCAGTAAAGGTCTTATCTACACACATAGTTTCAATTCCATATTTAATCCGATGATTCACAGCTATATCTCCAGGCCAGACCTTTTCTCTTAGTTCCAAACCTGCATATCGATTGGCCGCGTTAACATCTTCACTTACAAATCTTAAAGAGATACCTCAAAATTCCACAGCAAATCTAATCTCATGTTCCATCTGTCCAATTCCAACCTTTTTTCTCTGATTAACATTTCTCTTTCCCAGTGGACTATAAGCCTCATGAGGGCAGGGACCCTGTCTATTTTGGTTAACAAATACCACCTCCGACAGAATGCCTGAGCATAGTAAATGAATTTCTGTCATCTATAAGCAGATCCTAAACTGATAATGTGCTTCAATTCTGACTATAGAAAACTAAGATACTTAATCACTCTAAGCAACCTCATTGGATAATCTTAACCTTCTGGAATTGTATTAACCCATGTTTACCAAAAATGATTGATTGAGTAGAACTCAGTAGCTCATGGAAATGGTGAACTATGTCCTTTTAACCCGATGCAACTCTTACTGTTAATATTACCTTTTTCAGAGGTTACTAATTGCTACCATTCTGATTTTAGAACATAACACAGAAATGTTTTCAAACTCTTCATTTTATGTGAAAGACTCATTACAGAAAATTCTAGAATTAAGTAGGCTATTTTATTATTGTAAGCTTTCATTTACGGACTAGTAGCTAACAGTGTTAAATACCATTGTAATAGAATTTATCATTCTGGTAAAAAAACATGACACAATGCAGAGACAATTTCCAAATACAGTCAACTTTAAGCTCTGGATTAATAAATTGTAGATGAGAGTAACCAATCTATGCAAGTAAGATTAAAGAACAGCGTATCACGGTAACCATTTTGCAAGCATTCTTACATAATTCTCCCAACAACTCTTACATGCTCAAGTAAATTGCCAAGTTAAAAATCAGTGAACTACATCAAAGTCACTTGATTAGTTTTTAATGTGCATGGAATTGACTTATAAAGCAGTTTACAAATCAATTCTGCAAGCTTATTACAATGCACTGAAGGTCAATGCATACTTTTATTCATTTTTCATCAGTTACATTACCCTCTTCCTTTAAAAACCATTCACTGCCTTTCTTAAATTAATGACCGCACAAGGCATTTAGCTTACTCCTATGGTTTAGTCATGTCCAAGGTAGTACAGATGGTCTTTTCCGCATCACTAGGTTAATATGACCATGTTATATTGCATTACAGATTTAGTTGTCTAACTGCAGCTCATCCGGAAAGAATACACATTGAGAATTTTGCTCAATGCTAGCACTTTTAGGCATGAAATATAAAGGACAGGTGAGTATAATCCTGTCATGGTTCTTAACATTGAAAAATACCCTTACAAGTTAAGTCTCCGTATTTCACCATATCTGCTTTCTAACTAGACAACTAAAATAGGTACTATTTAGTCTTTTGTCTATTAAACGTTTGATAAATCTGAAATAAGAACAACAGAATAAGACTTTTTACACATTTTTACACATTCTCCCGAGTAATTATAAGTTCTGATAAGCTGCTTACACAAACATGATTTTGTTTAAATATATCATTTTCCTCTGAGAGGTATCTAGTTTCTAACATACATGAATGAACTACTGCTACAACGTCTTTCTCAGAAAATGTCACTTTCATGAAGCTGCTAAATGTAAGTTTGGAAGCTTCATCTTCATGTATCTTATGTCATGTTTAACTGAGAATTTTTTTCTTCTCCCGCAAGTAGGTACACAGTTAATCCATTATCTTTCTCTTTAAAAAAAGCCTAGAATTATGACTCCAATTTATGTACGCAAAGATGTTAAATACTTGGCTCAAGGCCAAACAGGAAGTCAGGATAAAGTCAGAATAAAACAGCAGTTTCTTTCATTTAATTTCAGTTTTACCCAAGATTTGGTGTTTCCTTGGGCCATAAATATCCACTTGAGTATTTAAGGAGAATCATAACTCTCCTGTAAATAAATGTAGATAATTAAATACACATAATTTTATTTATGATCTCAGAAGATGAATAACAACTGCTCCCACCTCCCCACCCCCCCACCCCCACCGCCATCAAAAACCCTTCTTCTAACCTCCCCTAGGATTCTCTGGGATTAGTTGACTGTTAATATTCCTTCTAATTCTGAGTTTCTCTGCTTGTATATTTATGCCAATAATAGTTCTCACAAATTTATAATAATCACAGCTACATTTCTGCCCTGTCTCCTGTGGTAAAGGGTAAATGAGACTTTAGAAAATCGTTTTACTAAACTTTTCTGAATGGAAAAGACCTCGCCAATCTGAGCTGCTCTTTCTCTTTCTTTCTCTCTTATCCTGGGAGTTGGTTCTTATCTACTAGAGTTTGGAAGAAAAAACACTTTTTCTAATTTAGGAATCAATCTGGGAATATTAGAAATAATATTTCTTGCAGTAAAGCAAATATTTCCAAAAAGTCCTCCATATAATGCTAATCATTGAATTTCCTCACAATTCCCAATTTCCAATCATTTCCTTGGTTCAACTTCTCTTCATTTCTGCAAATTCTTAGAACTCTGATTACCTAATAATTTTACTAGGGGTTCCTGGGTGGCTCAATCAGTTGAGCTGCTGACTCTTGATTTCTGCGCATGATCCCAGGGTTGTGGGATCAAGCCCCACCTTGGGCTCTGTGCTGAGCATGGAACCTGCTTCATATTCTCTCTCCTCCTTAATATATATTAAGTATATATTCTCTCTTAAATATATATTAAGTATATTTAATACACTTAAATATAAATCAGAAACAATTTTCTCTTGCTTGGTTCTGCTTAGTGGAATTATGGACTAAAAAGTATAGAGAAAAGGTCGAGCAGTCATACAAACTAGAGAATATAGTAGGGTAAGGAAGGGGCACGCTTGCAGGGGTGGGAAATGGGGAATGTCACGAAGACCATGAGCAGAGATATTTCCCCTCATGAAGGAGTACAGGTGGTGGGAGGTTGGATCCCTGAGAAACGTCTTGTACAAAAGGTCTTATGAGGAGTGTTCTCAGGAGATATGCCTGAGAAAAGTGAGCAAACAGGTATGGCTTAAACTCTCATTCACATGCAAAAGAAGCTTCAGCCAGCTCTCTGGGAGCTCTGAAGCTAGAACAGCCCTTCAGAGTGATGCCATATTCAAGTCAGGGTATTGGTCTTTGTCTCTCAGCAGCAGCCAATCATCTGCTACACCCACCCCATGAGAAGACCCATAACCTGCGTAAGACAGTTCCCCGCCTTGGACTATAGTTGTCAGTGAAGCAGAGCTGTGCGCACTCAGCAGTCAATACTCCCAGCAGCAAGGCTGTCCAGGCCTGAGGAAGGTGTCTGGCTGAGTAGCACCATGTCCGCAGTGCAGAGCAGGAACTACAGCCAGATTTTGGTCTGAAAAAAACTATAATCTGAATTAAGTCTACTGTCAGCTATTATCACACAATTAAGGATTTGTGAATTGGTGTTCAGGTACCTCTCTAAAATCACAGTATTCGCAACCTGACATTTATGTTAGAAGCCTTAAAATCACCATGAGATTTTCTCCAGCTAAATAGCTCTGGATGTGCAGAGAAACATGACTTTAAGCTTGGAGTCAGAGAGAGCTACAGATTGAATTTGATGGGAGAAACAGGCAAGACAATTGACATGTCTTCTTTGTCTTTTTAGGGAGAAATTTCCATCGAGGCACCCTGCAAGGAGATGAATCTTTCCTACTCCCAAGTGCGTAATGAATATACGATGTTGCCCATAGTCTGCTAGAACAACCCATAATATTGTCAAAGAAGATAGTAGTTGGCAGTTAGACTGGGAAAAAGGATCACTCAGTATGAGCTCAGTGCTGACCTGGTTAACTTGATTAGTGGGTGACAAATGTGGCAGTGCGGCTAGTGAGGTCCTGATGTTAGTGACAACAAAAGATCACCAGAGGGCCCATCCATCTAGTAAACCTGAAGCTAAATATAGGACCCTTTAAGAGACTAGAGATGGTCAGTAATGCCTTGAAAAACTAAGGCTCTTTGGGACATTTCCGATGGTGAGATTTTCCAAAGAAAAAGCAGCAACTTACAACAAGGCAGTAAGTATGAGACCAACATGGAATCTTGAAGCAATGTGAGTTTTGACCCGGTAGCGCATGGGGCACACGTGTGGAGGTGGGGGGAGTTAGTGCTTCAGCAGCAATGAGAGCAATTATGGGAGCTGCAGCAGCAGCAGAGAACTTCTGGAAGAGGTTCACAAATGCTGATGATGTCTGAGAGATACTGCTTCCAACCAGGCCAGGTCATCATGAAAGCAAAGAGGCAGAAAAGACAGGTTTGGATAAGGGACATAAGGCAGAAAACAGGACAAAGTGGTGGGCTGCTTTTAGCCATCCAAGGTTAAAATATCTCAGTGAAGAGGGATTGGAAATGAGAGCAAACACATCGGTAGTATATTTACCTAATAAAGTTTTTATGTGATAACTACTTACTCTATTAATGTACATCTTATTAATAGTTATTTTATTTCTCTTCAATAGATTTCTTCCTTTTCCAATTGCCATTAAAGAAGCCATTCAAACTTGTGAATATATTAACACTTAACCTAAATTGCCCTGGGATGACCATATAGTCATCACATTGACAGAGACTCTCTTGATGGAGTATTCCAAACACAACTGATACAGACACCAGCTACCCAAAGGCAGTATGAACAGAAACTGTCCTTGATTTGGGTGTTGCTAGGTAACAAAATTCTCCAAATGATATGCACACAAGGAGTTTCTGGCATGGATATGCTGATTTAGACAGTCATTAGCATTCATTATTAATAAAGAGATAAAACATAATTTTTTTCAACTACCAGCAATTTTCCTGATCTCAGAAATATGTCTTTTGCCCAAATCCTAGAGGCGAATGTAATATAAAGTTGATTGCAACCTGTGACTGAAATTTTCCCGGATTTCTTTTAGCAGCCATGTCATAGCTTCTTTTTTATATCAAATTTAATCTTTGAAAAGAGGAAACTTCCAAACCCCTGATAATAGTAAATATTAGTTAAGTTGTAAAACCTTTAATTAAATTCATCTGAATAATAGATTGTTTCCATAGTAATGCTCACTGAGGGGGAAACTCTATATTACTACTGCAACTCTTCATCTTTGAATTAAAGAATAACTTTCAGCTCCAATGGAGAATAGTAAAAAGACTGTGAATGCCCTTTTAGAAGTCAGCATATAGAAAATTTCTTTGTTCTTTAACTTGAGGTTTGAAAACCGATATGCAAATTTGAGGGAGTAATGTAACTATTCAGGCAAATATATATTTTATGTGTCAATTATTCAGAATATGAGTCCAAAGCACATGAATACATTTTTAGTGGTTTAAATTAGTTAGATAATTGCCTAAATTACCAGCTGCATTTTGTGTGTATAGACTTAGCTGTTGTCAAAGCTTTTAGAGTAATTCAAACTTTTGTTTTAGTAAGCACAAAAGTAGAAATTCTCCTTTGATTTGGAGAGTATAATTTTAATCATTTCAAAGATAATGGAATCTCCTTTGTCATAGCCTAATAAGATTAAATTAGTTTAAAAAGTTCACTTTTTAAAGGAACTGTAAGGATAAGAGACTATACAAATTTAACTTTATTATACTTTTGCATTTAGTTTCACTTAAAATTTATCTTTATAGTTTTATGTAAATATTAATTAACATAGTCCAATAGTTCCCAGACTTTAGCAGGTATCAGAATGACCTGAAGGTTTATTAAAACATAAGTTCCCAAATTTCTGTGTTTCCAAATCAGTTGTTCTTTTTTTTAATTTTTTAAACGTTTATTTATTTTTGAGAGACATAGAGACAGAGGGTAAGCAGGGGAAGGGGAGAGAGAGAGGGAGATACAGAATCTGAAGCAGGCTCCAGGCTCTGATGAGCCGTCAGCACAGAGCCCGACGTAGGGCTTGAATTCACAGACTGTGAGATCATGACGTGAGCTGAAGTTGGCCGCTTAACTGACTGAGCCACCCAGGCACCCCCGAATCAGTTGTTCTGATGTAAGGCCCAAGAGTTTGCATTTCAAACATGTTGCAAGGTGATGTTGATGGCCTTACACTTGGGGAATCATTGACGAATGCTCATTCAGTAGGAAGTTAAAAAAAAAAAACTTACTCAATAAAAAATAACCTATTCATTTTTTGTGTGTGTATTCTGCAAATATGTATTTGATACTTACTATTTACAAAAGGTTGAGGATTCATGGAAAGGAAAATAACATCCCTGCTATGTACTAGAGGTGAAGGGTTCTTGGCCACTTTAAATAAGGAAGGTGTTTTCCAGTTTTCTACAGACCTTACCCTTATCTCTATTTTTATTCATGGCCTTTTTTAGTCATTTATGTTACTTGTCCACTAGGCAAATGGATATGACCAATGTTGTACTAAAGGCAGGCATAAATTACTATGATATCACAGAGGCAGGAACAGGTACATTTTTCTGGATGAGTTAGGAACCCTCGACAGATGAAGAGTTCTTTGGAGCAACTAACCTAGAAGGATGAAGGCATTCAAATAGAGGAGATACCATGTTGTACAAACAAGGTGGTATAAAGCATGTTTCAAGGAATCGGCATTGAAATATGGGATGTGATTGGGGGAAGGGAGAGAATGTAAAGCTAAAGAAGTATCACAGATCAAACCACAGGTATTTTGTATAATGCACAGGACTTTGGAGTTTTATATCATTAGTGATAAAGAACCTTTCAAAGGATATAAAAAGCTGGGTACTATAATTTGATGTAAAGTAATGTGACATGTAATCTTGAAGAAAAGAGTTGAAAGCAGGGATACCAGTTATGAGACCACTGCATCGGCCCATGAAAGATGTGTTGGGGGCCCACTAGGCCATTACAGGGGACTGAACGAGAGAGATAGCCACAAGGTGTGCTTGACAGAATTTGACCACTTTAGTTGGGAGAAGAGATGATTAAAGATTAGCGTAATCCCCCTGTTTCCAGCTGTGGTGGCTTGGATGGCACTGTTCGGGATACATGAAGAGCAAGAGTTTCTGATGGAATGGGTGGATGGTAGTTGGAGATGGAAAGACAAGTCTTAACTTGAAATGTTAAATCTATAGAAATTTAAAAATCTTCCAAAGGAGATGTCCAGTGGACAGTTGGATATACGACGCTCTAAGTAGTAAGTAAAGTCCAGAGAGAGGTATGGGCTGGAGATACTGATTTGTGATTTGTGAGGGAGTCTTTACCCTGTAAGGTCATGGATAAGTTTGCCCATCCAGGGTATATGGAAAAGATGACTAAGGAGAAGAATACTAAGAGTAGCTATTGGGAGATAAACAGCATTTATGAGAGCGCAACAGGAATAAGAAAACGGTACAAAATTAGCTACCACAAAGATCAAAAGAAACAAAGGAGTATGGTGTCATGGAACATAAAACTACAGAGAGAAGGGAATCAGATTTAATAAGGTACCTTCAAACTATAGGGTAACATAGAGAGTACAACATAGAGAGTTCAGTTATATTGAGCAGCGAAATGAAGGCAATAAGAGAAGCAAGTGAGTACGTGTGGAAAGTCTGAATGCCTATCAGAAGAGCCAACACAAACGAAGAAAGCCAGGTAGAAACAGACAATAAGGACAGCTGAGGACTATCACACACTGGAGAATGCATGCCTCGTCCAAAGGTGTGGCCAGTATTCTGTTTCAGCTTATTGCAAACATGTAGTCAGAGACTTGTGTTTTCCCAAAATAAGCCAGAGATCTTCATTTTAGATGTAATTTTCCCATTTTTAAATGTTGGCAACAAACTTAACTAATTAAAACTTTGAGAAAATATTATGAGATATAAACAATGTGTGTGTTGAAGTACAGGCTATTTTCAGCAGCATGAGTGTGAGCCAAAGGGAAAGAACCAGTGAAAATTTTGGGAGCAGGGAGTGGGATTGGTGAGGACAGGTTTTGAAGGAACGGAGGACAGAATGAGTTGCAAGTGGAATCTAAGCCTCAGTTAACACTGCTGGGACATTTTTGTTGAGGGTGGGCTTCTTAAAGGAGTTTCTGCCTGTTCCCTTCCCCGTGCTCTGAGATGTGGGAGGTGAGATTATCTGTGGGGACAAATGAGTGATTTAAGGTTAAGAGTGACAAGAAACCTGATGAAAGTTTAAAATACTTGTCAAAGGAAAAAGTTGAAAGCTCTGAAAAAAATTAAGATTTCATGTATAGTTTTGACTTGCAGTATAATCATTTTTAAATTGCAAATGACAAAGTTCATCATTTTACTGCAAGTAAATGAAACAATGTGGGCCTGTTTTCTTGTTGGGAAATATTTCAAGTTTAGTCAAATGAGAACACTTCAGAGATTTGTGACAGTGATGGTAAGAGTAAATTAAATAGGCTTATATTTAAACAGAAGCTATTTTAAATTGATAAGAGGAGTTGAAAATGTTATTAAAGTTTACTTGGGGATATGAGCTAAAGATCAATTTTTATAGTGGTTCAAAGTGAATCTTTGGTTTTTAATAAGATAAAAACATAGAATGCATTTGTTCTCTGTTTGGCTGTATATTGTTAATCAATAATTTTTCGTTTAATTGAGGTCCCCCCTAACTCCCTTGAAAAATTTTTAACAAATTAAAGTGTGTGTGTGTGTGTGTGTGTGTGTGTGTGTGTGTGTGTGTGTGTGAGACTGGTGATCCTAGACTCCTACTATAAAATAGAATTCAACACATAAAGCTCAAATATACTTGTAAATAATTTAAAATGAAATGTTGATATATTTTATTTAAAATAATAAAGTGAAAGTCTCTTAAATTTGATTACTATTAACTTTGAAATTAATAGTATTACCAAAAACACATAATTTGCTTATCCTCTACATTATGCAAATATTTCATAGGAACAGATATTAGAACAGAAAAAAAAAAGAGATCGCATTTTCCCCATTCCATTCGTTCCTTTAGATGTGTTTCCTTTTAGTCGGTAGGAAAAGTACAATCTTCTCTTCCATTTGGCATCATTTCCATTCTTCAGATTTTAGAGCTTTTACAGAAACCATCAATGAGAAAAGGATTAGTTATATATTTTATTTGGAATTTATATTTTTTATGTAGCAACTATTGACTCAAAGATACAGTATTTATCAGTCTGATAGACTTTTCAGTATAATACTCTCTCCTGTACTTGCTCCATTCCAGAGTAAATAAGTCATTTATCTGTGGCTGGTTCTATACCTTCTTTCTGTGAAAAATTAAGGGGCGCCTGGGTGGCTCAGTTGGTTAAGCGGCCGACTTCGGCTCAGGTCATGATCTCACGGTCTGTGAGTTCGAGCCCCGCGTCGGGCTCTGTGCTGGCAGCCTGGAGCCTGCTTCAGATTCTGTGTCTCCCTCTCTCTCTGCCCCTCCCCCACTCATGCTCTGTCTCTCTCTGTCTCAAAAATAAATAAACATTAAAAAAAATTAAAAAAAAATTAGTTTTTCCCAGAGAAATCTGCTCATTTTAGTTGGGTAGAGTTCCTGACCCAGAAATTAGGCATTTGAACTGAGAAATGATTCACCACTTCATCTGATGCAAAACAACTCTCTAGGTTTCCAGAATTTCTTAGCCCTATTGGTCACAGTCCCTTTTTATGATACATCTTTTCTACTGTGCATTTAGCTTCCTTCTTATTGCTTCTCAATTTAATAGTTCACTTTCTTCTCACTTCCATTTCTTGTGTTGTCATTTCACAGGTTTTCCTTTATTTTGTCCTTATTTCAGGAGAGGCAGCTAAATTTACAGAAACCCACATCTTCTCACACACACGGTAGGCTTTTCTGTATTACTCTCATTTAAACCCCAACACTCAGGGGCATACACACCCACCCGCACACTTAAATGCTTCTTTTTTTACTTATTTAAATTTTAGTTGTTTGGGGCATCTGGATGGCTCAGTCAATTAAGCATCCAACTCTTGATTTTGGCTCGGGTCATGATCTCACAGTCGTAAGATGAAGCCCTGTGTTGGCCTCCATGCTCAGCATGGAGCTTGCTTGGAATTCTCTCTCTCCTTCTCTCTCTGCCCCAGTCCTAATCATTTTCTCTCTCTCTTTCTCAAAATAAATAACTAAACATTAATAGATAAATAAATAAACATTGAAAAATAAATTTAAATTAGTTAACATATAGTGCAATACTGGTTTCAGGAGTAGAATTCAGTGATTCATCACTTATATAAAATAACTAGTGCTCATCACAAGTGCCCCCTCAATACCCATTACCCATCTAGCCCACCTCCCACTCAAATCCCTCCATAAACCCTCAGTTTGTACTATATCATTAAGAGTTTCTTGTGGTTTGTTTCCTTCTCTTCTTTCTCCCCTTCCTTCCAATATGTTCTTCTGTTTTGTTTCTTAAACTCCTCATATGAATGAAATCATATGGTACTTGTCTTCCTTTTATTGACTTATTTCGTTTAGTTTAATTAAACATTCTAGCTCCATTCATGTCATTGCCAATGGCAAGATTTCATTTTTGATGGCCTAGTAATATTCCATTATATATATACATATATATATATATCTATATACATAAATATATATATACACACACATGAATGAAATACAGTCATATATATAAATTATATATATATGTGTATATATATATAAATTATATATATATGTGTATATATATATATATATAAAATAAGTAAGATGTACCACATCTCTTTTATCTATTCATCAGTCTATGGACATTTGGGGTCTCTCCATAGTTTGGATATTGTTGATAATGCTGCTGTAAACATTGGGGTGCATGTACCCTTTTGAATCTGTATTTTTGTATCCTTTGGGTAAATACCTAATGGTGCAATTGCTAGATGATAGGGTAGTTGTATTTTCAGTTTCTTGAGGAACCTCCATACTGGCTGGAGAGGCTACACTCCAGTTTTCATTCCCACCAACAGTGCAAGAGAGTTCCCCTTTCTTCCGACCCTTACCAACATCTATTGCTTCTTGTGTTTATTTTAGCCATTATGACTGGTGTGAGGTGGCATCTCCCTGTGGTTTTGATCTGCATTTCCTTGATGATGAGTGATGCTGAGCATCTTTTTATGTGTCTGTTAGCCATTTCGATGTCTTTTTTGAAAAAGTGTCTATTCATGTCTTCTGCCAGTTTCTTCACTGGGTTATTTGTTTTGGGTGTTGAGTTTTATAAGTTCTTTATAGATTTTGGATACTAACCCTTTATCAGATACATCACTTGCAAATATCTCCTCCCATTCCATAGGCTGTCTTTTAGTTTTGATTGTTTCCTTCACAGTGCAAGGAAGGTTTTTATCTTGAAGAAGTCCCAATAGTTCATGTTTGCTTTTGTTTCCCTTGCCTTCAGTGACATGTCTAGTAAGAAGTTGGTCCAGCTGAGGTAAAGAGGTTGCTGCCTATGTTCTCTTCTTGAATTCTGATGTTTCTGTCTCTGTCTCACATTTAGGTCTTCCATCCATTTTGAATTTATTTTTGTATATGGCATAAGAAAGTGGTCCAGTTCCATTCTTCTGCATGTTGCTGTCCAGTTTTCCCAACACCATTTGTTGAAGATACTGTCTTTTCTCCATTGGATATTCTTTCCTGGTTTTTGAAGATTAGTTGACCATATAGTTGTGGGTACACACTTCTTACTTAGATAAGAAATTAGGCATTTTGAAGGTTATAATATGTTTCTGTTAAAAGAGGTGTATCAAAATTTGATTTTTTGTTTCTTTTGTTTGTTTTGGTGGTCACCACTGGAACAACAATGTTTGAAATAGCCAATATACGTATTTTACACCGGTAGTAAAATTATACCTTAAGGGAAAAGAAATCACCAGGATTTTCCCCCAGATCAGAAATAATACAAAGGAGAAATTGGATAGTATCAGAAGCTACCAAGTTCAATTTGTCTCTCTTTAACTTTTCTGCTTGATTTAACAATCAACTCTTCAAAAATTGACACCAAGTAAAGGAAATTCCACAGTATAACATGATAGAAGGGTATAATCAAAGCCAATATACCAGTTGTAAACAATGGGCCTTTGTAATCCTCTGGAAACAGTTTTATCTGCATATTTATACTTTCTCCAATGACTCTGTATATGAGTGACAGCTGTAGTGTAGGGAAACCACTCATATTTACAAAATAAAAAGCAATCTCTACTGAATTTGCTATGGCTTATACAGGAGATGTTATTTTAATCACAGTGTAAAATTGCATAGATTATGTATTACATCCTGAGAGGATAGATTATCTTCCATTCAAGGAATCCAAGTTTCAGTTCTCCATTTGTATTTCAGTTTGAAATGAATACTTTATTTAAAAAATCCTCTTTTTTTGCCGCGCTGCTGATATACTACTCTCTTTTTCATTTCCATCCAATTTAATGGACCAAGTAATATAACAGTTCTATGGGAAAAACGAAGAATTTGTGAAGACCATGAAGAAACAAAATCAGGCATCTCCCAAAACAACAGATTTTATTGACATTCATGACCAAAATACAGGCTGACATTACCTAAAGTATACTCCCAGGAATCATTCAATAATGACTGAATTGATTAGTGGGAGATATAAAGAAATAAAAGTGGTCATCAACTTAAAGGAATAAGACTTTAGTATTACAATAATTTTTCTTAAGTACCTCAATTTTGTTTTTAAATATGTCACCAGGGAGACTGACACATTGGTGATTTTGGTAAAATGTTTCCCCCTGAGTGTAATATTATTCAGAGTAAGATATTTAGTATATTGGAATCATATTACATTAATATATTTCTCCCATTTTGCTTTAATATAACACTGTACTGTCATTTTGAACATACCTAACGAAGTACCTGATACCTCAAAACTTCTCAGCTGGTATAGACTTGACTTAGTATTACACTTAGGTTTACAATATAGGCTTTTGGTACTTTGTTTTTTATTTTAGATATAGCTTGCTATCTGAATTTATATATAGAATTAGAATTTCTTTTTCCAAATATTAAAGTTTTGTGACAAGGCTTCTAGCTCCCCGCAGAGAGTAACAGATACCTAAATTTCAATTTCCTCTTGGATCTTCCTAAAAACCATAGCAACCAATAAATGAGACAAGTACAAATATCCATTAACTATGCCTAAAGAGTAATCAGAGACAGAGACATTGCACACTTTAATTTACATATAAGCAGGGAAATAAATCCTAAGACCAGCAGAATTGGTTCCATAAAGCACACTGCAATGGAGTTCAGCAGAAACTTAGTGAAGAAAAGGGGAGTACAAAGGTATCCTTGGAGTGATGGAACACATATCAAATAGGGTTAATGCACAGATGAGGAGGACTCCACGCTGTGTAAGAAATACTGAGAGCAGGTCTGTGACCTGACTTATCAGAGCACTGGTTACTAGAGAGACTATAAAGAGTGACTTGAGGGGCACCTTGTTGGCTCAGTCAGTTAAACGTCTGCCTGTGGCTCAGGTCATGGTCTCACAGTTCATGAGTTCGAGAACCACATCGGGCTCTCTGCTGTGAGCACAGAGCCTACTTTGGATTCTTTGTCGCCTTCTCTCTCTCCCTGTTCCCTGCTCCTGCTCTCTGTCTCTTTTAAAAAATAAATAAAATATTTTTAAAAAATTGAAAAAAAGTGACTTGAAAAGCGCACAAGACCTCAGTTAGCAGCTTTGGAAAAACACTACTTCTTGGAAGGGGTGGGGATAGGAAGACTAGTGGTGAACATTGAATATATTTCACTAGAAATTTAAAGCCGCAAACAAAGTGAGAAGTATGCAACTAGTATGCTAGAGATACTGCAACAAAACAAAATGAGAGGAGAAGAAAATACAGAAAAAGTTCCCTGAGTACCTTGTTGGTAAAAATTGGGAGTAAAATAATATAATTTAAATTAACAAACTGAATGGTAGAAGACCATTCTTAGGAGTGCAAAGATAAGAATTAGAACAGATAATATTATTAACTACAATTACATGGTGGAAAGAGAAGGAAAAGAATTACAGGCTAATTTTATTCTTGCTCATAGTAAGGATTTAAAATACAGTGTCCAAGGGAAAGCAGGAGAGTTAAGGACATTATGTAAAGTTAAAAATTCAAATATTCTCAAGTATCAAAATAAAAACAAGAACACGATAAAACCAACCAAAACACACAAAGTTTTAAAAAAGCATAGAAAATATAACATAATGAAATGTTTTAAGAGAGTATATTTAAGTGGCGCCTAGGTGGTTCAGTTGGTTAAGCTTCTGATTCTTGATTTTGGCTCCGGTCATGATTCACAGTTCATGAGTTCAAATCCCATACTGGGCTCTGCGCTGACAGCAAGGAGCCTGCTTGGGATTCTTTCTCTCCCTCTCTCTCTTAGATCTTCCTAAAGATCTCTCTTGGATCTCTCATGCACTCTTTCTCTTTCTCAAAATAAATAAACATTTAGAAAAGAGAGTAGATTTAACATAGACTATATTAGTACTAAGAAAAAACAGTTATATCAGTAAATATAAGTACCTATTTTAATTATAAATTAAAAGTATTATTTTTTCTTATAAGAAATGAAGGAAAACTTCACTCTACAATGTATAAAAAAAGCACAACTAAAACAAAGAAAGATTAGAAGATGGTTTAAATATATAAACAAGAATAAAACTGAAGAAATCTTAAAAAATAATAAAAGACAACTTTGCACAATTGTATTAAAAACCATTTTTTAAATCTACCTAAAATTCTTGAGAAATATTGTTTAGTAAAACTGATACTAGTTGAGATAGATGACTGGAATAGCACAATCTCTGGATGAAAAAAAAGGATATTGCCAAAAAGCTACTCCATAAAAAGTATCAGACCTAGAGGGTTTCACAGGGGAATCATACTTAACTTTGAAAGTTCAGATAATCTCCAAACTATTTGATGGTTCTGTAGCATAGAAAATAGAAAACAATCTCCAAATTATTTTTCTAAAGGAATTATAAATTGATACAATACCTGATGAAAGTGCCCATAGACATACACACAAATCACAGGTCAGTCTCCCTAATGAATACCGATGTAAAGATCCTAAAAAAATTTTAGATAGAGAGCCCAAATGCACAGTACAGAATGAAATAAATCATGGTCAAACGTGACTCCTTTCAGAGATGCAAGAATAGTTGCATGTTAGAAACCCCATTAATAAAATTTTTTGTAAAAATAAAGAAACAGAATAGCACACTCATTTTCACAGATGCTGAAAAGGAAATTTACAAATTTCAACACCCATTC
The DNA here is from genome assembly GCA_030068075.1 of Paguma larvata. Taxonomy (NCBI): domain Eukaryota; kingdom Metazoa; phylum Chordata; class Mammalia; order Carnivora; family Viverridae; genus Paguma; species Paguma larvata. Next base: position 67,692,854 of record CM057825.1, on the reverse strand, counting down.
TTACTAAATAGAAGTTAATGGAAAACTTTGCAAGTATAAAATACATACAACTCAAACCAAATACTGTCATTTGAATGAATAAAGATCACTTGGTATCACACAAAAATCGAGAACAAGGCATGATATTTACTATTAGTGACTTTTTCATAATATGTTAGAAGTAATAGCTAGCACAACTAAACAAGAGAAAACTATTAGATGTATAAGAATTGGAAAGGAAAATGTAAAACAATCTCTATTTGATATGATAGACACTTGAAAAACTCATAAGTCATAAGTGTAAAAACCACTTCAGACTAAGAAAACTCACTAAGATAGTAGGATATAAAACTAACATATTAAGAAAAAAATCATTAGCGTTAAAAATAATCAGAAGATGTAATGAAAAAGAAGATCCTATTTATAATAGCAGTAATAACAAAAAGTTAAATGCCAAGTAGCAAACTCAAGCATAAGAAAAAAAATTTAAATACTTCTGAAAGACACAAAAATTAGATTTAAAAATGAAAATACATATAATACTCTTCTGCAGAATGACTCAACATAATAAAAATATTAACATTCCTCAAATTAATTTACAAAAGTAAGGAGAATCCAATTAAAAATCCAAAGAATTGGGACAAGTTGTTTCTAAAGTTCATATAGAATGTTTAGAAAGAAATAACTTCAAACCTCTAAAAACTATTGTTAAAGGGAGCATGTCATATCAGAGATCAATTGTACATTTAAAACAATATGATTTTGAATGATAAATAAGCAAACAAAACTAAACACAAAGTCCAGAAATATACTCAAGCACATAAAGGAAGTTTAGTGTGTGATAAAGGTGGCATCTCAAATCACAGCTGAAAAGATAGACTTTCTGATAACTGTTGTTGAAACAACTGGAGAGCCATTGATATAATGATATGGTATATTTCTATCTTACACCGTAAACCAAGATAAACAAAATATGTCAGAGATACTAAAAAGAAAAAATAAAACCATACAAGTTCTAGAAAAAGAGTTTTTTACAACCTTGGGATGATGAAAACTTTTCCAAAAATGACTCAAAAATTCAGAATCAGCAAAGGAAAAGGTTCATTAATTTAGCTACATTACAAACAAACAAACAAACAACAACAAACCCACTGCATGACAAAAATTAGGAAAAGATAAAAAACAATATTTGCTGGGGAAGAGATTTGCCACTTATTTTGAGATTTGAAAGACAAAAAATGTATACAGGAAATGGACAGTTGGCAGAAAAAGAAATATCCATAGTGCTTAAATATATAAACCTCATTCATAATAAGAGAAATGGAAACTAAAACTAATTGAGGTACTACTTCTCCCCTATAATAATGAGAACTATGGAGAAGATTGACTCACTCTCTAGCTTTTGTGAAAAGAGCTAATAAGTTGCTGGTGGTAGTGTAAAACGGGTCAAACCATAGGATGGCAGTTTAGTAGGATCTTAAAAAATTACATATGCATTTGCCCTTTGACTAGGAATGCCACTTATAGACTCTTACCCTGAAGATAATTTTCCAAAAATATACACGCATGTTCGCAATTCATTCTAGCATTATTTGTAATAACCAAAACGTGGAAACGACCACATGTAGGGGACTAGTTGAATTAACAATGGTATAACCAAGTCAAATGGCTTTTAAAGGTATTGATCAATTCTGTAAGGCGCCAAAGAGTAACAGCACCTATGACTTTGTTTAATGTAAAATTATTTTACTTAAAATGCAAACCTATTTTGAGAACTGACTCAAAATGAAGAATGTATTAAAATTACTACAGTAGCAGAATATCAACAGCATTATGTACATGTTGCCTTTTACTTACGGTTTACAGTTTTGACTGGTAATATTGGGTTTACCCTCTCAGGGGAGGCAGCGTTTTCCTCATCGGTCACATATTCAAAATTAATGATGAACATCATAGCCACGCCCTCTTGGTTTTTCACCGGGATTATGTGAGTGTTACAAATGAAAGTGGATCCTAAGGAGAGTAAAAATGAGTGTTAGGTCAAAAAAATGCCTTCATTTTGAAGTGTTAGTAATATTAAAATTCTAATAACCCCCTAGAATTTTCTATTGTAAATGATCATTGAAATTTAACAAAATAACTAGACTTTTATTTAATATTTCAATATGCATATATCTCCAAAAAATGTACATATTTTGCCATAAAGACTTTACAGCTAAATTCAGGTGCTACATAATGGGAAAATAGAATATCAAATATCATTTGTTCTCACACACACCATTATAATAATATAAACAACAAAAAGTATATTCTTTAACTTTCTAGAAAATGCTTAGCCTTCTCATATATTTTGATTAATTCTGAATCTATATAAAATAGCTGTATAAACAATGAAGATAACTCATCTTATATCTTCTTGATTTTAGTGTTAAGCAAATTATTCTTTTTTTTTCTCTTTTAATATCTTGGATATAAAATAGTAAGTTATTGAATCTGTCTTAAATACATTCCAATAATTCTTTTCTTTTTTTTCTGCAAAATTCACAATGCCCAAATTTGGTTTGTAATCTGTTAGAAAATAAGAATAAAATTTTGTATATTTTATTGTGTTAATTTGATTCCTTCAACCAACAATATGATATTCTTTTTAAAGCATTTATGGGACTAATATACATTTTATTAGAATCTTCTGAACATGAGATGAACAAAGGGATGACTCAGTTTACAGTTAACTACTGCCACACAACCTCGAACAGAAAATTCAAGAGCCAAGATTTAGAGAACACTCTCAAAGAAGTTGATTTCTTTTAAATTAGTTGACTTCTGATAGACTTCTTGAACCTAACTTCTAGAACCAAGTATTTCCTTACAGAAGTTAACTCACATCTTTACCCTCTGGATATTTCTTTTTTTAATCATGGTGATGGAAACCTAAGGTTAGGGATATGTTTGGGTTCAAAAATATTGTATTTTTTAAATGCAAAACTTCAGGAAGAGTTCTCAATTATTCAGGTGATAGAGTGTTGTTTTGTTTTGTTTTGTAACAACTGCCTGGGACCATCTTGAATCTTGAGAATGATGACTTAGTGCAGAGGCAAGAGCGGGTTCAGAGCAAGAGGGACCTGGTTATAGAGGGAGATATGAGAAAGTGAGAAGCCAGGAGTCAAAGGACAGGGGCATTGGCAAATGACAGGAGAATGTAGTAGGAAGCCCAACATCTCTGAAGACCAGTGGATGCTCGTATTCTGAAATGGTGTCCTATGCAGGAGCTATTAAAAATTAAGTAGGTATGACAAAACCCTTTCCTTTTTTCTCATCCTCATTCCTGCAACATGACTCCTACTGCCAAAGCTAAGAACAAACGTTATTGCTAATATTGCTACAGAGTGAGATATCGCAGGTGGAAAAACTTTTGAGGGTGGGCCTGGAGATCTAATTATTATTTAGGAAATTGTTTCTATTGGCAAACATGTTCTAATTTCCAAGGAAATGATTTACAAAAACACTCTTGGAACACAGACTCTTTGTACGTTGGGAATGCCTATGTGTTAGTTGTGATTCAGATTTTTAAATGTCAATAGTCTCCCAGATTTGAAATGTAGGAGAACTTATTTATAATTAATGTTCTGTTTTCTATAAATACGGCCATGGTTTTACAGATGTTGAAGAATGTGTTTTAAGAATGACATGCTGCACCTTCACACTCTTCAGGTACATCTTCAATTCATTTAATAAAATAGTTAGCTGGAGCACCTGTCATAGTTTCCATGGTAACAAACAGGATGATTTTAGTAAACAGAAAATAAGCAATTTAAGAATGCTGCATTAGAACTAAAAATAGAATTGCTTCAGGCCAGGCATCACAATACAAACTGGCTAAAGAGAGACTGAGAAGATTCTAGAAATAGCCATTGTGTATTCTGCTAATGAACAAAAATGCATATTGATATTACCACTTAAAATGACATTTCCTAGATCAGTTAGAGTATCATTGTGAATAAACAAATTTGTTACTTAGCAAATCTTTCAACAATTGAAGTATATTTATATTGCTAATTGTACAACAAAACACAAGGCGCAGAGTTTCAAGAAATCAATAAATAAAAGATGTGGGAACAGAGATCTAATAAGCTTGTAATAGAGTACAGTGATTTTGCTTTTGGTAATAGGGGCAGAATCACGTATTGCAATACTAATGCTTGTAAATTTACTGGCTAGTGCTAAAAATCATAAAATTATAGTGCTTTGTAAAAAGTTCAGTTATACGCATTGGCTCCAAAGCATATTGAAAATGTGTAATTAATCTGGGATTTACTGCCCACCAGCATTGTTTCTTCAGTGTTTCTATTAAGCAATATATCTCCTCTAAAGTCAACTGAAAATCCACATTTACATTTTTTTTCTCTTTTAGTTTTTGGATTTAATGTCTCCATCAATCTTGCATAGTCTCCTGGAAAGCAGATATTGAAACAAGATACCTGGACTTTAGAAGAGAAGGGAGAATCAAATACGTTTTATAGAGCAAAAACATTTTAGCGTGCATCATTCTGCAGACTCCAAGTTCTGTCAAGGTATTGCTGTTGTAAAGTAACATTATTTTAAGAAGGCATTACTGTGCACTCCTAAATATTTTTCTCGAATGCAACATTGGGAACAAGAGAAATGGAAGTATCAGCCAGCAAACACTAATCTAGCAATTAAGAAAAAAAAAAAGCTAGACACATTCAATAATGTGTAAATAAGAGAACTAAACAAATCTAGAAATAAAAAGCTGAGACCTTGTTAAAATGAATCGGTATTCAAATGGAATTAATAATGTTTGTTAAGAAGCTTATTTACAATTAGATTATCCAATAATTTTACAATTATACATGCAATTATACAAATATTAGTTAAACCCAGATTCATTTCCACCTTTTGTCTCCTGACTAAAAACATTCTCAAAACTGGGAGGGCTGCTTAGGTGGAATGATGCTCATTATAATAAAATGTTTAGAATGTTAATTTTTAACTATAGCCACAGAGCAAGCTAACTCAGGAAAACCTGAATAATATTTTTATAATAATAAAGTTGTTGGCCCACTCCTAGCTTTCGCATTTTAAAATAAAGACCAGGACTCTCTTTGAACTGCTCTGAAGATGTTTTATTCTACTGTTTGTATTCACAGGGCATCCTTATGTCTCCTAAAATCAACAAATGTTTATTGAGCAACTAACATTGGTTCAAACACTATTCTGAGTTCTCAGATGGTGATGAGAAAGACAGCAGTGAAAAAACAAATAAAGGTTCTACTCTTATGGAATTTAGATCAACATAATAAACACATAAATAGATATCTAAAATATCAAGGAAAAATAAGTACAATGAAGGAAGAGAAAGCAGAATAAGGTGACAGATCATAACGGAATGCATTTCCTTTGAGATGCTATATAAGGGAAGACATGAAAGAAGTGATGGAGTTAGCTATGTGGCTCCACGGACAGAGTTCAGCTGGCAGAGAAAGCTGCAAGAGTAAAAGCCTTTGGGTAGAAGCAGGGTTGTAAGCACAAGGAACAATGTGGACACCAGTATGGCTAGTGCAGTATGTTGGTTGTGGGGTTGGAGTTAGAAAGCAGATAAAGTTGAAGAAGAAGTAGGGAGCCACACCATGTGGAAGACTGATGTATGGATTTGGAATTTTCCTGAGTTAGACAAGAAGGCTTTGGAAGGTTTTGTGCGGAGGTCGACACAACTTTACTTAAAAGTACCCCTTTCCAGGGCGCCTGGGTGGCTCAGTTGGCCAAGTGTTCTGCTTCGGCTCAAGTCATGATCTCATGGTTCATGGGTTCAAGCTCCACATGGGGCTCTGCACTGAAAGCACAGATCCTGCTTGGAACCTCTGTCTCCCTCTCTCTCTGCCCCTCCCCCACTGGTTCTCTCTCCTCAAAAATAAATAAACATTAAAAAAAAGTACCCCTCTCCAAAAGACATGAACACACACTTTTCCAAAGAAGACATCCAGAAGGCTAACAGATGCATGAAAAGATGTTCAACATCACTCATCATCAGGGAAATACAAATCAAAACCACAGTGAGATACCTCCACACACCTGTCAGAATAGCTAAGATTAACAACTCAGGAAACAACAGATGTTGGCGAAGATGTGGAGAAATAGAGACATTTTGTACTGTTGGTGGGAATGCAAACTGGTGCAACACTCTGGAGAAGAGTATGGAGGTTCCTGAAAAATTAAAAACAGAGCTACACTATTAATCAGCAATTGCACTGCTAGGTGTTTATCCAAAGAATACAAAAATGCTGATTCGAAGGGGTACATGCACCCAATGTTAATAGTGGCACTATCAACAATAGCCGTATCAGGGAAAGAGCCCAAATGTCCATGGACTGAGGAATGGATAAAGGAGATGTGTATATATATATATATATACCATGGAATATTACTCGGAGATCAAAAGCAATGAAATCTTGCCATTTGCAACAATGTGGATGGAACAAGAGTGTATTATGCTAAGCAAAATAAGTCAGTCAGAGAAGGACAAACATATGATTTCACTCACATGTGGAATTTAAGAAACACAGCAGATGAACGTAAGGGATGGGAAGGAAAAATAAGATAAAAAGAGAGAGGGAGGTAAACCATATAAGACTTTTAAATACAGAGAACAAACTGAGGGTTGCTGGAGGGGTACTGAGTAGGGGGATGGGCTAAATGGGTGAAGGGCACTAAGGAGGGCACTTATGGGATGAGCACTGGGTGTTACATGTAAATAATGTATCACTGAATTCTACTCCTTAAACTATTATTACAGTGCATGTTAACTAACTTGGATTTAAATAATTTTTTTTTAAAAAAGTACTCCATTGACTTCTATGTGAAGATGGCTTGGGAGGCCAGGATGGAAGTGGGGAGACCAGTAGAAAAATATCACAATAGTACTGACGAGGAATAAGAGTGGTTTGGACCAGTGGTACCTAAGGTTCAGTTGGTTAAATGTCCAACTTTGGCTCAGGTCATGATCTCATAGTTTGTGGGTTCAAGTACTGAGTCAGGCTCTTTGCTAACAGCTCAGAGCCTGGAGCCTGCTTTGGATTCTGTGTCTCCCTCTCTTTCTCTGTTCTTCCTCCACTCATGGTCTCTCTCTCTCTCAAAATAAATAAACAATTTTTCTTTAAAGAGTGGTTTGGACAAGGGTGGTATTGCTGAAGCTGTTGAGAAGGGGTCCGATTGAGATGTTTTCAAGGTAGGGCTTATAGGATTTGCTGGTGTAAGAGACGGCCTGTGAGAGAATGAGAGGGGTCACAGATAAGCCCAATATCTGGAGGTTGAGAAACTGGAAGAATGGAAGTGCCAATTATTAAAATGGGGAAGATTGTGGGAGGAGGTGGTTCTGGGGGTTGTGTAAATCCATAGGTTTTGGTATGTTACCTTTATGGTTGCTTATTAGCTATCTGAATGCAGAAGTTTAGAAGGCAGTTGAAAACAGGATACTGCAGTTCAGTTCAGGGAGTGATCCAAGCCAGATACAAGAACTTAAGAGTCACTAAGGAATGGATTAGATTTAAAGATTGTATGAGGTCATCTAGGGAACAAGTAGAGAAGTTGGGGTTTTGAGCCAAAATTAGTGGACTGCAGCCTCAAGGTATGAAAGATGAAGAACCAGAGAACATTGTGGAGAAGTAGACAGTGAGATAGGAAGAAAATCCAGAGTGTAGCTCACCGGGGACTAAGAGAAGGAAGTATCACAAGAGGAGGGCATGATCGATTACACAACACCTGCTGGCAGGCTCACTGGGGACTAAGAAAAGATTGAGTCATGGGTAACTTCTTCAAGAGACATTTTGGTAGATTAGTGGCTATGAAGCTATTTGGAATGCATGTAAGAATGAATAAGAACCGAAGTGTACACAATTATATAGGAAAGTCTTTAGAGGTGCTTTACTAAAGAGGTGATAAGAAACCTGGGGTAATAGCTGGAGAAGATTTTGAAGGAATCAGATTTTGGATTTTTTAGGTGAGTGATAGTATAGCATATTTATATACTAATGCAACTAAGTTTTTTCAAAGATTATATTTCAAATTTTTGTTGCATCAAGTCCCACCACGTGGTAAGATCAGTAAAAGCCTAACATAGTGACTTAAAATACACAGTGATTTTTCTCAATTTTGTTCCCTTTGTCAAGTGCAACTTACTCTAGTGTTTGTTAATTTTCCATATATATACAACTTGTAGATAATAGTTTATAATCTTCTGTTTGAGAGCACCACTTCTAATCAGACTGTCTAAATCTAAATTCTGGCTCCATCCTTTATCTGCTGAGTAAACCTTGCGGGATTTCTTAAATGTCACAGCAATTCAGTCTCCTCAACTGTACAATGAAGATAATCCTTAGTTCATAGAATTGTTCCGGAAACCAAATGAATTAATATCTGTGTACTGTGGTATTAGAATAAGACTCTCCTTTTCTCAGTCATGTGATATGCTATTATAATAGATATCAGGGACCTAAAATGGGAATGACCCCCTTCCTCCCACCCCACACATGCAGATTTACAAAGGAAATAGTTACAGAACCTTTATATCCAGGATGTAGAATAGACAGGGAGAAGGGAGGGGCATGGGGAGAAGTAAAGGACTGGTCTATTACTGTGAGCTTCCCTCTTTCCCACACTCACGAGCTGCCACCTTCCAAGGCCATGCCTAATAAGGGGATTTTAAGGATCCATCCCAAGACTTTTGAAATGTGTTCTCTTCAGTTGGGAGATAGGGAGAATGGGTATTTGAAAGCCATGTGGATGAATGGTAGGCCTACCATAGTGAGGCCTCAACCTTGTGGGTGTAGAAGGCCAAGAAGGAACAAACTCTCAGTTTCTGTGGCAGAGACAGGAGGCATCATTATTGGGACAGGTGGGTGCACCTAAATTTTGGCAGAAGCACCTCACGGTCAAGTCTTCTGAACAAAGAGTAGGCACAGGGTCCTCTAGGAATGGGGATGAGGGGACTCCAGAGGAAGAGACAGATAGGAAACTACCAGATGCTAGAGACCAAGGAGGGAAAAGGCAAGAAACCCTAGGGTGGAGAGTTAACATCAGTGAGGGAAGGAACTTGAATGAGGGCAGGGTCCTGCCAAGAGTTCTGAAGAGCCTATCCAGGAAAAACGGTGTCAGCTCTGCCCATCGGCCAGATCCAGGGGAAGCAAATACACTGGCCAAACAGGAACTGTCTTACTCTGTAATCTTTCTGCCCTTTCTTCTACTTGGAGGGGAGCAAATAGCAACCAGAGTGTGGGGAGAAGGTAATAGTGAAAGGTTGAAGTTGGCTTCCCATTGCATTCTGACCTGAAGGTGGTTGGCAGTTGTAATTTTAGAGCCAAATCACCATCCAAAGACAGGGGTCAATTACTCCAGTGAATAAAACTTAATGGGATGATGAAAAACAAAAGCTAGATTTTGTTCACAGTCCAGCTTCACACCGTTCAGGAGAACACATACACATGTAAAACTCTTAGAATAGTACCTTGGCATGGAGCAAAACTCAATACGGTGAGCAATTATTTTTGCCTCTTATTAGAGGATCTCCAGAGGGGCCACTTAACTCTCCAGGCCCTCAGTGTAATTTCCTCCAACCTTTTGCCATTCCTGAAACCACAAACTACACCATTTGTATTTAAGGGCACCAAGTAGAGATTATTCTTCTCTGAGCTGATTGGTTTAGTGAGTGCCTGAAAGTTTTTAATTTCCTACTTTCTAGTAGCCCAGGGGACCCTTCGAAGATTTAAAAAATACCATTAGGGACCAGCCCTGGAAGAAAAACAAAAGAAAGCAGCCTCGAGATACAAAAGCCTCATCAAAGAAGCAGCATTGTTCATCTTGAGTTGAAAAGCTTTTTAGAAAAGCAAAGGAACTGTTGCACCTCCTAGGAGAGAGCTACCCAGTCACAAATGACTTAAGGTAGAACCGAGGGGAGACAAAAATAGGAAATAAGTGACATTTGTACTTGAATCTAATGTTTCTCTATCTTTCTTTCTTTCAGCGCTTCTCTGTTCTCTCCAGGGCCCCAAGGTGAAATATTATGAACTTCCTGTTTTTGAGGAGCATCATGAAGTATATTAATTTCTAAGTATAATAATAATAAGACTGTTAATAACTATTCTTAGGAGAAATTTTTTAAAGAGCAGTAGTGAAAAGCAACAATTAACTCAAGATGAACTCTAATGTGGCCTCTGTGTAACAGAAATATTTTGGCTGAATCATTAAGACCTTCCAGATACTTCTCAATTCACACCATATAAGTAACTGCCTGCTGATATCAATATCACTGGTGGACAAGTGGCGACTTAGAGAACAGAAGACCAGGATAGAATCCTGAAACAGAACCAGAAGAAATTTCTATGATTGGAGAGTTTATGTGACATTGGTTAGCCATTTGATTATTTTTTAACCGATGTTATTTCACTCCTGATAAGAAAAGTAAACACATAAGAGACTTAATTCGTATTCATAATCCAGGTCCAGAATTCATCCCAGGCTTTGCAGAATAATTGAGAAGTGAAAATATTCCATTTACAGCATATTTATAATCAGACTACAAGTTCCCCAAAGACAAGTTATTATCAATCTATGCACACAAGCCTCAACACATAATGGGAACCCAATAAATATTTGCTGACTTATTTTTACTTCTTCCTGATGGCGAGAAGTTCATGAAAAGTTGTCCACAAAGAGATGGCTCTTGAGCCAGGCCAGAGCAGCATTTATGTCTATAAGTAGGTAGTAGCTTACAGTCTTAAGAAGATGAATTTCAGGGGTGCCTAGGTGGCTCGGTTAGTTAAGAGTCTGGCTCTTAATTTCAGCTCAGGTCATGATCTCATGGTTGAGTTCCAGCCCTGTCTCCAGGAGCTCCGTGACGAGGAGCACAGTGCCATGCTGACAGTGTAGAGCCCACCTGGAATTCTCCCTCCCTCTCTTTGTCTGCCTCTTTCCCACCGCTGTGCTCTCTCTTTCTCTCTCTCTCTCTCTCAAAAAAGCAAACAAACAAACTTAAAAAAAAAAGAAGGTGAATTTCAGAGTTAGAGAGAGACCTGGATTCGAAAATTGATGAGCTATTTAGCTTCGTTCTGTCTTGGCTTTTTCTCTGTAAATTTAGGGCACTCATATTTGTATTTTAAAACTGAGCACTAAATGAGAGGATGCATTTGGAGTACGGTGCCTAGTGCACAGTAGATATCACAAATGGTAAATCATGAGAATGTAATCTTTTAATATAATATGGTAGTTGTAGAAACCGAATATGCCCAATATGTTACTTTTGTAAGAGGCCAAAAAATGTGGGGCCTGTGTTTTTAAGGCTGAGTAGGAATAAACTTGGAGAAGAAGGAAGTTTCATGGAGAAGAGACATATGCACAATTCAAACCAATCTCACTTTAACAACTAATTATTCAGAAGCCACTATGTGCGGGCACTGTTCTAGGTGCTAGGGGTTAGAAGGTAGCAAAACTGAACAAATCCTGGCATTGCGTAGTTTATAATGGAGCTGGGGGAGACAAAAATAAATAAGGAGAATGCATAATAGATCAAATGGTAATAGTATAGAACACTGGGGAGAAAATAAAGAAAGGGGATAGTGAGCACCGGGGGTAGGGAAAAGTTTGTAACATTTAGCAGAGTGGGTAAGGCCTCTCTGAGCTGGTTATTTCTAAATAAAGATCTGAAGGAGATGAGAAGTGATTCATGAGCATATCTGGGAAAAGAGATAACAACATATCGAAAGGACCTGTCTGGTATGGGGCTAAGTTGCATCCTCCAAAATTCATACATTGAAGCCCTAACCCCAGTGTGACTGTATTTGGAGATAAAACCCACAAGGAGGTAATTAGGTTAAATGAGATCATAAAAGTGGGGCCCTAATCCAACAAATGTAGTGTCCTTATAAAAGGAAGAGACGCCAAGCGTCTGTGTACACAGAGGAAAATCCATGTGAGGACCCAGTGAGAAGACAGCCATCTGCAAGCCACGCAGAGATTTTTCACTAAGGGTTAACCCTGTCAGTACCTTGATCTTGGACCTTGAGCCTCCAGAACTATGAGAAAATACATTTCTGTAATTTAAGGCCCCTGGCCTGTAGTACTTTGTTATTACAACCTGAGCTGACCAGGATAGGCCCTCAGGCTGAAGCATGCCAGGGCAGACAATCCGGGGCTAAAACAGATTAAGCTGAGGGAAAGTGATAAGAGATCCAGGGCAGGGAGATAACCCAACAAAGGAGCCAGAGAGTGTCAGAGGAACTAGCCCTTTGTGGGTATTGTAATGTTTTTGACTGAGAAAAGGAAGCCATTGAATGGACTGAAAAAGGGAAGTGAAAGTCTCTGGCAGCTGTAAAGACATGGGTATATGAAACACTTTGTTAGCAACCAGGTCTTGACAGATTAAGAGTGTACTAGAACATACAGTGTGAACTGGGAAGTGATGGACGAGACTTGAGGGATAGAAGGTCATGTCATGAATCTCTTCTTTTTTTTTTTTTTAACTTTTCTATTTTATTTTTGAGAGACAAAGAGACAGAGCGTGAGCAAGGGAAGGGCAGAGAGAGGGAGATACAGAATCTGAAGCAGGCTCCAGGCCCTGAGTTGTCAGCACAGAGTCCGACGCGGGGGCTGGAACTCACAGACTATGAGATCATGACCTGAGCTGAAGTTGGCCGCCTAACCGACTGAGCCACCCAGGCGCCCCGTGAATCTCTTCTAATATACTTGGAATTCAGTCTTTTGATGTTGGGGGTATAACGAATCATGAGCCTATCTTCAAAACTAGTATTTTTTTTAAATTTTATTTAGAGACAGGGAGAGCACAAGTTGGTGAGGAACAGAGACAGAGAGAGAGAGAGAGAGGGAGGGAGAGGGAGAGAGAGAGAGGGAGAGAGAGAGAGGCTCCACACTGTCAGGGCAGAGCTCTATGTCAGGCTCACACTTACCAACTGTGAGATCATGACCTGAGCTGGAATCAAGAGTTTGACCCTTAACCACTGAGCTGCCCAGGCGCCAATAGCAATAGTATTCTAGTACATGCTTAGGACATGCACTCTTTTAGGTAATAGTGATGTCTTAGGGAAGAGATAGAAGTCCAAAAGAAATAGGAGCTATTTACTCAAGAGACAGAAGGCACATTTAGAAAAACGACTTTTTAACGAGAATAATGGAATAGCCTATATAGTCTATTTGGCCTTGTGGATTGGGTCAAACTGGATTGTTTACAGCAAATATTCCAATACTTGCCCATTTCTCTTATGTCACCAGTGCTATGGTTAAATGTAATGGAAGTTATTGAAAGCGAATTGGAGGAATTCATGTGAGCTACGAAAAACATTTTAAACAGAAGCATTATGAACAAAAAAACTGAGTTGGCAGAAATTTGGCAGTGTACCTAACAATACATTAAGTCTAACAAAGGAACCTCAAAATAATAATCATCAACATGGATAGATTTAGCACAACAATCACAGACATAATTAAAGCATAACAATGATGAACATATTTAGATATAGTTGATGAAGTTGACAGAGTAACATGGTGCTAGAAATACCATTTCAGAATTTCCAGGAGAGACTACATAGATGCCTTTCATTTAAAAAAGATGAAGAACTAACCTAATTTACACAAAGCTGCTTGTCACATTCATGTTCTGGGTGGTAGTATTAGCACTGTCTGAGATGTCCACAGCATGAATAATTTATTTTTAATGACTTCTTATGTAAAACAATTTCAAGCATTCCGAAAATGGTGAGGCAGTGCCAGTGAGGAGTAAATTTTGGGTATGTAGCTCTGTGTAGCCCCTGGAATTGGACAGACCTAACCCTGCTTTTATTCACTGAGTGGCTTGGGTAGGTTACTTAATCTCCCTGAGACTCAGATTCCTCATCTGTAAAATGAGGAAAGAAGGAAAGTGCCTTACCTCATAGTGTTGTTGGGAAGGTGAAATCAGACAATACTTGTAAATAGCATTGAGCCTGGTGTATAGAAATTGAGCAATAATGAGAGTTGTTGCTATTTACTGGGTGGGAAAAATAAATTTGAAAATAAATTTCAACTTGAAATGGTGGTTAAACTTCCCTCAAAGGTTTGATGAAAAAAATCGAGTCATTCAACTCTTTATGGAGCTTCAGTGAAGAACTCATTAGCCTAATCCCCATGTCTTCAGATGAAAAAGGGCATCACATGGAAACTGGAATGGGGTAGGGGCTTAGTATAGGAAAGGCTCTTTTATTATCTAGTGTCTTAAAATATGTCTCCTTCACTTTGCAGTGGCAAGCCCCTTGGATTATTTCCAATATTTCTTCTGTCCCTATAGACTGTCTTATTGCCTTCAGAAAGAAAACCATAGACTTGGTAACTTTTATGATAGCAGAGCTCAGTCTCTTTGGGCAAGTCCCATAGTTAGTGGAATTTGGTATATAGGAGAAATGTGTGAAACAATCTTTAATTCTGGGTTTGCTCTAGGAGTACCATAATTAGTATTTGAAAGCACATTTTAGAAAGAAGAGTAATAATAACAGCTAACATTTATTGGATGCTAGCCACTGTTCTAATGTCTTTATATGCATTAATATCACTTGCATCTTCACAAACGATAATGGCACCATTATCATTCCTATTATGTAGCCATGCGCAGTTCTCTTTTTCCTTGATCTTGGGGCACTCCTTCCCCTTTCCATGACTGGGGAGGAATATGTGGGCTCCAATTCCTTCATCAGACAAAGACCCTGAATTCCATGATTTTTAAATCAGATATGTTCTAAGAAATTTTTATCTGTTGTAACTAATGGCCTGAGAGCTAAAACTCTTCCCTCCGCTTTTCCCTTGGTCTTGCATATTTCTGCAGTATTCTTAGCTTAGGCAGAGTTCCTTTCTCCTACCACCTGGCAGGCAGGAAGGCACCCTGTACTTGCTGGGACTTCTCTGGCCCGCCATTTCATTTAATCCATTCAGTCCTATACTGCTTCATGACCTTTCTACCTCCCCGCCTTTTTATCAGCTCTGGGCTTTCTAGGAAACACGGTGCCCTAGTCTACTTGCTCAGTCTCTCTATATTATCTTTATTACTGCTCTTAACAACTACACACTAAAATCATGGCTACTATTTTCTGAATGTTTTCCATGTGCCACATGTTTCTTAATAGTAAACTTTATCTTAGAGAAGTTTCTCAAGTAGGTAGGAGACCAGGTTTGAACACTGAACTTTCCAGGTTTTACTCTTTCTCCTACATCATGTTTCCCAAACAGAGAAATGTTAATAGGTGTTATTGGAAAGTGCTTTCTGTAATTAATCCAGTCTGGGAAAGTGTCTTTTTCTAGAAGATGCTCGGTGAACATTATTGCATTCAAGTTTTAAGAAGTTCAGCAAGTATATTTACTTTGTTTAATGTAGCACATCCCAAATTTACTTGACTCTGAAATACTATTTTAGAGAGATTTGCGATAACATGTAGCTCCTTGCAATGTCACTGCAAACACTGCATTGCTTGCCCTGGCTCCCTCTCTGTTTCAAAGACACCCTTCTAAGAGGGAGGAACGTATATACTTATACCGTAGGTTGCCTAGGAGAGGAAGAGACTGCAGAAAACACAGGGCTGAGGCAGGAAGGGAAAGAGAATTGCAAAGCCCAGTGTCACCTATTCAATATATTTTGCTTGGTATTGGTCTCGCTCTGAGCTCTCAGAAAGAAGCCCAAGTAAAACAGCATTATCATATTTGATCACATATCTTGTGGCAATTATTTCCCCAAAAGCTAGCTCTAAGTTGAAAGACTATCATTGAACAAAATACGAGAGAGTGTTTCACATTCTAGGTCCTACTATTTAACAGAGATTAGGTTTAAGAACATAAAAGCCCTAATTCAATAATTCCTTACTATTCTGCACCAGAAATTGCATGAGATAATTCTGATATCTGCAAGGAAATATTTTTCACAGTGTTTCCTTAGGAATCATTCCTTTTCACGTTCAAAATATGGGCATATGTATCTTAACATCAATTGTTTACTTTCACTTCTTCCCATTGACACATTTTCTGTTAACATTTATACTCAGGTGTTAGGCTTTTTTTCATACTTTTTCATACTTATATACTTGATTATTGAAAAGAAAAACAAGTTCAACTGTTTCTCTATACTTGATAAACCACTAGCGAATTAATTTGGGGACTGAAATTAGAAAGAAAACTCTAACGCCTTGTCTGACTAGTAAGTCAGATTGTCTCTTAAGATATACTATTATGATTATCCACTTCGCAGCCTTGGTTCCTGTTTAATTTTAGAGCTGTTTGGATTGAATTAGTGTATTGGAACTAATAAGTGTTAGAACAAGCTGAGGCTGTATTCAGCATCCAGGCAAGCCAAGTCTGTATTTGCAATCAGGAATTTTGGGGCACATTTGTGACAATTTTTAATACTTTCTGTTGTTTACACTCAAGTAAATATTTGGTTATTTGGTTCAAAAAATTTTTTTTCATAAGAGATACTCACATTACCAAGCTGCAAATGTAGCTAACACAAGCCCACTCCACTAAACTTCCATTTGTTCAGTTAAATTGCATTAACACTTAACCAACTGGCCTGACTCAGAGTATGAGCAAATCTGCACATCACCAGAGTATGGTACACACTACTGTCAAGGTCAAACGTAATTAGAATCCTGTGGCCAGCACCACTGTGTGGACGCCACTGCTAACTAAGGCTGTATATGTCCGTATGTATGGTATGGTCTATTCACGGTGTACTTGTGATCGTGGAGAAGAATTTTACATTTTTTTGCTCACGTTAAGTTTATAAGTTGGGAGCAAGTAGAAAACTTATACATATTGTGAGTTTACTTCATATCTTAGAATGAGTAAAAATACATTTTAAATTATTAAAATGTTGAAAGACTGTGTAAGGTACCTACTAGGTACAAGGTACTGCACGAGAAATTGTAGGAGTTACAAAGACAAATAAAAAAGGGAATCTTTCATCCAAAAAAGAATCCACTTATGAGCGTGTACTGTATCTGAGAAAAAGGACCAGTCATTCATGAAAAAACGTGTCTTTTCAGTAGGGCCTTAAGTGATCCTGATGGACAGAAATCTGGAGTGGAGGGAAAAGTGTTAGCAACGAAGAAAGATGGTGAATCCAGGGCCAAGTGAGTGGTGCGTGGACCCCTCCAGGGCAGTGGATGTAATTACCTCACGCCTAGCATTTTTGATATTAATAACAAGAAATAGGTAACTTTGATTAAACAATTCCTATGTGCCAATTATTATGTTGAGTCCTATCTTATTTAATCCTTGTGAGCACCTTAATGAAGTACTTACAGCAAATATCCCCACTCATAGAAGACCTTGATTCATGGAGAGAACAATAACTTCCCCCAAGTCACACAGCCAGTCGACTGGAGAGCCAGCAGAACAATCTAGATGGTGTATCACATGCCACTATCTTCGCACAACATAATCAGACTTTTTTTTTCTACTTTACAGGTGACACAAATGACCTCAGTCACACAGAGCTCTATATTCTTCCAGGGTTTGACTTCAGCACACATCTTCAGGATTCTGAGAGATACCCTCTGCTTCGTCCAACACGGAAAAAGGCACAGGTTGAAACACCAAGGAAATCATGAGAAGAGGTCCAGGCCTCTTCCGAGAGTCCTCTACAATGAGTACAGGCCTTGATGGGGTTAAAAGTAGACTCTATAGGCCCGTCTGGGACAAATGCCATAGAAGCAGAGAAAGGTGAAATTGAAGTTATTTCTCCAGGTAACTTAGCCACCCCCCCCCCACCTTCTCACAAAAATTTTGATGCTATTTAACTATTATAACTTGGGATTTTTATTTTTATTTTTTAAATGCCTAGAATATTTTTACAGAATAGCAGATGGAGCAGAAAGGATGTCCTGGTAACTAGTGACAACATGTTTTTTTGTTCCCATTGGCAGTATTGGGGGGAAACACCCTCTCCCAGCATTTGACACCAGACTTTCGGGCATGTGACTACTACACATGTTCCCTGCTCTCTAAGGCTGCCAGAAGCGTGGGCCTGCAGCAGACGCCTGATGGCAAGGATCGCTTGGCAATGGCTCATATTGTCCTGGATATATATTTCCAAATACAGTTGCACAGCAACAGAGACAGGTTTTATTTCAAATTCACGATGACTGCATTTATTGTTGTTTTTGGGTTTTACCCAGATCAGGATGCATGACCTAGTCCATGGTTTTCAAGGCAGCAGAGTAGCAAATGCTGTGATCCATCTGTATATTGAGACTGAGAGAAAAATGTATATGAGGAATAATCTGATTTGTGCACACAGCAACATACATTTATCTGGGGAGCAGGATGTATTTTCTACGTCCATGAGAGGCTGTGTGGGGTACTGGATGAGCAGAAAGCTTTTGCAGAGGTTGATTTGTAGATCTGCCACTTTTGAGGTTTTGATTTTGGAATAAGTTACTTAAATGCTTTGAGACTCAGCTTCCTCACCTGAAAAATAAGGATGATGTTACCTACTTCATGGTGTTATTATGAGGGTTAAGTGAGCCTTAGTAATTATCTGCAAAAAACTTGAAAATTGCCTTATACACTGAAAAAACATTAGCTATTATTACCATAAAGGAATTATCAAAAATAATTTGGAATTCTACAGCCAACAAGTCATTGACTGAAAGATAGAGTCAAACTTTTTTTCTTTTTTAAGTTGAGGTGACGGAACGCAATATAGCTTATAGTACACCCATTTCTCTTGTGAGCATTTAACTGCCAGCACACATCCCATGTTTCAGGTTCTGTTGGCCTCTAAGTATAAATTTACCTCCTCAGAACTTGCCTCTAGTTCTAAACTTCTCCTGGGTCTTATCTCAGGAAAATATACCAGCTCATGTATTTATCAAAGGCACTTATTGACAGTGATATATGGGTTTAATTTTCAGACAATAGAATAAATCTCAGCTCCAGTGTCTGAAAATTTTAGGCAGATAAATCCTATGCTCATTTGGTTTTATCCATGACTAGGAATATGTTGGACATAAAAGCTGGGTTAATTCCATCAGCTGAAAGTTAAGCCTTTTGCATCTCTAAACAGAAACCTATTTCTAAATATCAATGTCTCCTTGTTGCCTGATGACTTTGAAGCTGATTAGTGACTATGTATTAACATGTTACTTCTCTTAATCTAAGTCCACTTGATAGCAACTCTCTGTACATAAAGTCCTATATCAGAGAAGATTTTCTAAAGAAGAAAATTTCACTCCCTATGGTGAACCACTGGGAGAAACATTTTGGGATGACAATGGAAATTTACCACCCTCCAAATGATAAAGAAGAACTTAAAAAATATATTAAATTGAACACACTAGTGAGATTTCAATAGACATTATAAAACCATTAGCAAGGCTGATATATCATGATTATATTTGAGGAAAAAAGATTAAAACTTTTAAGATGAAAAAAAGTAACTTACTACATTATTTTCTCTTACTGTCACAGTAAATTGCTAGGGACGAAGAAAGTAGGCGATATTATATACCATTAATACTAACAAGAACAAAGAAGGAGACAACATTTGGTCACCTACTAACATTACTAGAAAAACATAATAGAAAGAATTTGGACAAAAACTTCAATTCACAAGAAGACAAGAAGAAGGTGATGAGTTGATTTTATTTACATTTTAAAAAAATGCTGCTCCTTCTAAGAACTGCACCTGAGAGGCAATCGGCATTTCAAAGTGTCTACATGTGGATTTTATGGAAAACCTCCCAGGGAGGTGATAGCAAGTTGCATCTTAATGGAGAATGCATAAATATTTCTCAACTATTTTCGGAAGCCAAGGTGTAGAATGCTTGGCAAAATATACAGACAGTGAATGGTAATTCAGAGCTGGGCTGGTGGGAAAATAATTGAACAAAGGCATACACTGCTCCTGAGCCATGTCCCCTTTAGGGAAGGCATTGACATGGAAGTGTCAGTAGTGTTGATATTTCTGCTGAATTTATTCAGGTTTCCCTCCCAGGCTCATTCTCTATCTTTCTCCTGTTCAGAATGGAAAGAAGATGCCTCATCTTCTGGCTTCCAGGTGGGTAGTAGCCAGTGGGGATTTCTGGCAAGAGATTGGAGGGAAGGAAGAGAGAGGTGGAGTGTTTTTTTCCCAGATTCCAGATCTAGAAGGAGCTGCAACTAGGTGGCAGTCTGGGCTGCATTCCTCACGAAACTTCATAGTTCCTGTTAGTCCTCAGCATATAGGTCTGTATCTGGGTTCCAATAATGATCATTCCCTCTGCTTGCCCCTTCTAATGACTTTCCATGGTTACCCAGCTTGAGACCCTGCACTGTTTCATGTTGCTCCCCATATATGCTACCCTCATTTTTGTAAATGACTCTTTTTATTAACTGTCCTCAAATTACCCAATAGGAGTGTTCCAAAAATATTTGGATACTGATTCAGACATGGTAAAAATATTACTAGACAAGGAAAGTTAAGTGAAGGTAGAAATTCCATACTTAAAGAATAAAGATGTAGCAAAATATGGGGAAAATGAGAATCAGTTAGATATGTGAGACCAAAAGAAACTAAAAAAATTAGGCTCGATAATAATATGGCATGACATTTGTCCCCGTATCGATTGGCAGAAATCTCAATCAGGACAAAATGTGAGTGGCAGGTATTTGGAAAAGATAAATGACTTTCCAAGATGAAATTCCTTTAAAACGTCAACGGAGATGAAATATAATAGACTTAGTTCTAAGTAATGGTGAGAAAACGGCAAATTAAGTGGTAACAGCATAATCAAATTCTACATTTTAATGTAAGTGAGAGGAACTAAAAACAATCATCAAGAGAGTACTTAATGATGGAAAACAAACAGAAAAGCCCGACAGAGATTTAAAACATGTTTTAATAAAGTACTCATTAATATCCCCAGGGACACCTTTAGTTCATTTAAATGCACCATAATGCAATTCTGAAAAAATAACTTGACCACAAGCCATGGCATGCATGACTAAGTGGCAAAAGTATACACTTGAATGAAGAAAAGAAACAAAAGCCAAGACACTTTTTCCAAAATGAAGAAATTGTGAAAGAAAATTAAGGAATCTAGTTAAGATTTGAAGATGAGGTGCAAAAAAAAAAAAAAAAATTAAGCCAAAAATAATTCGTGAGGCACTTGCAAAGAATTTCGAAGTGATTAATTAAGTTTAAACAAATTATTAGAAGGTTAAAAAAAACAGGAGATAAACTGGGGAACAAATGTGTTCATTGAAGGTACATTCAGGGTAGAAAAGGAAACCCAACTAAAGATCATTCTACAAGACACAGGGGAAGAGTTCTAGAACCACGTATAAGTTGAGTGCATAAAATGTATTGTACAAAAATAATATAAGTAAGTCACCTACCATGATCAATATTTAAAGTACTCAAGGTATGTGCTGGTGGCCAAAGTACGTAATTTATTACTTTAACGACCAATGTTCTGGTCAATGTGATTCCCATGATAAGCATTTAAGAGGGATCAACAGATTAAAGCAGTGTTTCTCTGCCAGGCAAGCTGCTGGCAATGGTTATAAATTGTAGGGTACTAATGCCCTATTGAGAATAACGCGTTGGTGGAAAGGTAAAATTTTTCTGTAAGGCAAAATCTGGTCTGTTTCATCTGTTGGATATTTTTTAGCTTAAATAAGTACCAAGCAGAACCAAAATGAAAAGAAATAAAGCAATGGAAAATTGTTAGCTAGCCACTCCGGGCCTAGCACTGTGGTAGGGATTCTAACACATCCATTAAATACTGACAGTGTTCCAGGGGTAAGAATTATTGTCTCCTTTTTACAGAAGGAAACAGGCTCCGTAACTACATCACTAACTGGCTAAGATTGAATTGCCATGAACAAGTAGAATCTAGATTCTTGCTCAGGTCGATCTGGTTCTAAGTATACTGTTTATTTCAGTAAATTCATTTGGACTATTTAAAACTTTTTAAATAGATATTTATCAGGGATTATAGGTTTTAAGAAACTGAATGACAGTCTTATTTGGGCAGAGTTTTGCAAAGACAAGGAGCTGATTCAAAAATAAGAAAAGGAAAAGGATAGAACAATGAGGCATTTCTATGCGTAGGAATCATGAACAGTGTTTGCTAGACAGAATTCTAAGATGGATCCCAGGATTTCCTGCCTCTTGTTTGCATACCCTGAATAAATCTAGTGATAGTGAATAGTACGAATCTGATCTTCACAAGTAGTTAATGTCTTATGGCACAGTTGACCCTAAGAAAGGGAAATCCCCACCTGGGTGGCTCAGTCGGTAAAGCGGCCGACTCTAGTTCAGGTGATGATCTCCCAAGTACATAGGTTCAAGCCGCGTGTCAGGTTCTGTGCTGATAGTTCAGAGCCCGGAGCCTGCTTCAGATTCTGTGTCTCCCTCTCTCTCTTCCTCTCTCTGACTCACACTCTGTCTGTCTGTCTGTCTCTCTCTCTCAAAAACAAACAAACATTAAAAAAATTGAAAAAAAAAAAAAGAAAAAAAGAAAGGGAGATTACCCAGGTGATCCTAAAAGAATCACTTGGAAACTGTAAAAGCAGAGATTTCTCTCTGGCTGGTCACAAGAGGGAGAATCTTCCTGACTGCCGGCCTGGAACTGTCTAAACTGCTGAGGGGGAAGCGCCTAACAGGTGAATGGGCTGCTGAATCAACAGCTAGTAGGAAATGGATTCCGCCATCAACCCTTGCACTTGAGGAGAACCTCAACTCAGATGAGAACCACAGCCCTGGAACGATAGCATGATTTCAACCTTGTGAGAACTTGAGAAACAAACCAGTCACACTGTATCTGGACTTCTGACCTATAGAAACATGCACTAATAAATTGTTCAAAGCTGCTAATATGTGGTATTTTATCACGCAGCTATAGGAAACTAATACACAACAAAAACTACTGGAATTTGTCTTATCTGACATTTTTATGAAAGTTCAGGTGACTGAGCAGTAAAATTACAGGAAGGTTTTGCATATAGTAAAAGTTTGATCTGTGGGGAAAACACTGAATGGACATTGAGTTATGTAGGCTGTCTGAAATGGCAAAAGTTTCAGTCTGGCTTCAGACAAGGCATTTCAGGAGGAATTAACCTAGATGGTATTTGCAAGATAATGGATGGGTCTCAACCAGCAATTACGATTCATTAAAGAGCTACAGTGAGCATTTTCATTGCTCCCTGTAGATTGGGGCTCAACATGCTACTGTTGAGAAGACCGACAGCATTTCTGAGCATCTTAGGAAGGGTGTTGGAAACTAGAATCAAAAGATGTGGAAATAAAATATATAGTTAATCCTTTCCTCTAATAAAGAAGAGTCACCCTTCTTAAACATCAAGAAATGCTTAAGTGACAGACCAGGTCCCCAGAAGAGACACTACAATGAGCAGTAAGCAAACTTTCTTCGGAAGTACATTTTACACCTATACTCTTCATCTGGAGAATTAAAGTTTGAGGACTTTTCTCAAAGTTCATTTAAAAAATAATAAGAGACTCTATAGAAGGAGTGTTGGTGACAATCTGAGAGTTCAATTAGTGGGAGAGGATGCTTCTTTCTCTTTCAGGGCATTTCTTCCATGTCCTGGAAAACTAGACTTGTATAACACTCCTGACCTCTCTCCATCCTTGGGTCTCCTTTGGGAAAGTAGAGAAATTTGTCTGGCTGGTAAAATTGATACGATGTATTGGACAGGCTTGAATCAGCTGCTTTTTTTTTTTTTTTTTTTTATCTCTTAAGAATAAGCCTGACCAAAGAAAGCACATTTTCTCCTCTCCATGCTTCTAGCTGAGTGGGTAAAGCTACCGGGCCTCAGTATTCTGGGGCTTAGTATGAGGAAGTCTAAACTTACCCAAAATAGAAGCCATAAACTCTACCCTGGCCTTTTTTGGCATCGTAAAGATGAACTTTTACACCAGAAACCACATATTTTGTCTTACTTTTCCACTGGCTGAGTTTGCTGTGTGGTAGGGAAAGAGCACTATTTATTGGGCGTCCTTAAAACCCTGACAATGAGCGCACGGTTGTTCCTCCAAATGTTACAAAGATGAATTCTAAAATTCGAAATTTAAAGCACAGTTTTGTTCATAATTGAAAGTATATTTAAGATCCCCTACTATTAGGACATTTTTATCGATGAGGTTGCTAATGTTTGTAATTAGTTGTTTTACAAATTTGGGTGCCCCTGAATTCGGTGCGTAGATATTTACAATTGTTAGCTCTTCCTGCTGGATGGTCCCTGAGACTATTATATAATGTCCTTCCTCATCTCTTATTACATCGTTCATTTTAAAGTCTAATTTGTCTGATATAAGTGTGGCTACTCCGGCTTTCTTCTGACTTCCAGTAGCATGGTAGATAGTTCTCCATCCCCTATGGGGAAAAATTGAAAGCCTTCCCCCTGAGATCAGGAACACGACAGGGGTGTCCACTCTCGCCACTGCTATTTAACATAGTGCTGGAAGTCTTAGCATCAGCAATCAGACAACAAAACAAAATAAAAGGCATCAAGATTGGCAAGGAGGAAGTCAAACTTTCACTTTTTGCAGATGACATGATACTTTACATGGAAAACCCGACAGAATCCACCAAAAGCCTACTAGAACTGATTCATGATTTCAGCAAGGTTGCAGGATACAAAATCAATGTACAGAAATCGGTGGCATTTCTATACACCAACAATGAAGCAGCAGAAAGAGAAATAAAGAAGCTAATCCCTTTCACAATTGCACCAAAAACCATAAAATACTTAGGAATAAACCTAACCAAAGATGTGAAAGACCTCTACACTGAAAACTATAAAAAACTTATGAAGGAAATTGAGGAAGACACAAGGAAATGGAAAAACATCCCATGCTCATGGATTGGAAGAATAAATATCGTCAAAATGGCAATACTACCCAAAGCAATCTACACATTCAATGCAATCCCAATCAAAATTGCACCAGCATTCTTCTCAAAGCTAGAGCAAACAATCCTAAAATTTGTATGGAACCACAAAAGACCTCGAATAGCCAAAATAATACTGAAGAATAAAACCAAGGCGGGAGGCATCACAATCCCAGACTTTAACCTCTACTACAAAGCGGTGGTCATCAAGACTGTATGGTATTGGCACAAAAACAGACGCATAGACCAATGGAATAGAATAGAAAACTCAGAAATGGACCCGCAAGTATATGGCCAACTAATCTTTGACAAAGCGGGAAAATGTATCCAATGGAAAAAAGACAGCCTTTTTAACAAATGGTGCTGGGAGAATTGGACAGCAACATGCAAAAGAATGAAACTAGACCACTTTCTTACACCACTCACAAAAATAAATTCTAAATGGATAAAAGATCTGAATGTGAGGCAGGAAACCGTCAAAATCCTAGAGGAGAAAACAGGAAAAAGCCTCTTTGACCTAAGACGCACCAATTTCTTACTCGACACGTCTCCAAAGGCAAGAGAATTAAAAGCAAAGATGAACTATTGGGACCTCATCAAGATAAAAAGCTTCTGCACGGCAAAAGAAACAACCAACAAAACGAATAGGCAACCAACGGAATGGGAAAAGATCATCGCAAATGACATATCGGATAAAGGACTAATATCTAAAATTTATAAAGAACTTACCAAACTCCAAACCCGAAAAACAAACAACCCAGTGAAGAAATGGGCGGAAGATATGAATAGACACTTCTCCAAAGGGGACATTCAGATGGCCAACAGACACATGAAACGATGCTCAATGTCACTCAGCATCAGGGAAATACAAATCAAAACTACACTGAGATACCACCTCACACCAGTCAGAGTGGCTAAAATGAACAAATCAGGAAACTATAGATGCTGGCGAGGATGTGGAGAAGTAGGCACCCTCCTACACTGTTGGTGGGAATGCAAACTGGTGCAGCCACTCTGGAAAACGGTGTGGAGGTTCCTCAAAAAAATGAAAATAGAGCTACCCTATGACCCAGCAATAGCCCTGCTAGGAATCTACCCAAGAGACACAGGAATGCTGATGCATAGGAGCACGTGTACCCCAATGTTCATAGCAGCACTTTCGACAATAGCCAAATCATGGAAAGAGACCAAGTGCCCATCAACTGACGAATGGATAAAGAAGTTATGGTACTTATATACAATGGACTACTACGTGGCAATGAGAAAAAATGAAATCTGGCCATGTGTAGCAAGATGGATGGAACTGGAGGGTATTATGTTAAGTGAAATAAGTCAGTCAGAAAAAGACAGATACCATATGTTTCCACGAATAGGTGGACTTTGTGAAACTAAGCAAAAACCAGGGGGAGGGGAAGAGGGGAAAGAAAAAAAAGACACAGAGAGGGAGGGAGATAAAACATAAGAGACTCTCAAAGACTAAGAAAAAACTGAGGGTAAGGGGGATGAGGGAGGGGGGAGAGGGGGTGATGGGCATTAAAAAGGGCACATGTTGGGATGAACACTGGGTGTTATATGTAAACCAATTTGAAAATAAACTATTATAACAAAAAAAAAAAAAAAAAAAAAACAAAAAAAAAAAAAAGAAAGTATATTTAAGAAATTTTTTACTTCAAGAAGTGTACAGGATGAAATCACAAAGAACTTCAGAAAGTGTTTAATAAATCTAATTATTATAAATTTTAAAAGAATTAAGGCGGCGAATACATCCCCACATGTCTAAGGCGGTAACACTGGGTTGTTCTATCATTTCGCACGGTATCCATAGCATATTCTAATTCATTTGCTCATTATTCATGAGTAGTCTGAACCCCTGTGGTCTTTTTAATATTTGAAGAACTTTCCAGCATTGGAAATATTTCTAATGTCAATATATAAAGCAAGAAAAATCACCTGTAAGCCTTTTGTGTATTGTTTTTATTCACTACTAACTTTCTAACATCGAGTTTTTAATTACTAAATTCTTGATACAGAATGTGAATTTTACTTTTAACGATTCCTCTAGGAGTTGTTACAGCACTTTAACCATGGAAATTTATGACAAACAGCAATTAAACCTTTAAACACGAATCTCCCCAACAGGACAGTGACAAAAGATATAAAAAGAAGACCTTGATGAATTTTCCATGTTAGACATCTCATCCTCATAGTTCCCTGGACCCAGGAATGAGAAAGAATCATGTTGACTTCATCTAGAAAACACAATTTCAAAACTGTCACTTTTTTCTTTGCAAGAATTTTAAGAGTCAAAGGCAATATACTGGACAATTCCAGAAGACTCTATTACCCTATTATGTGGGATCTCTTCTTCACTTTTGAAAGGATTCTGCACTTTCTTATACCATTTACATTGATAATCTACTTCATGGCATTCTATTGTATTATTTATATGCAAGTGAACTTCCCAGTTTGAGTATAAGATGAAGTTATGCCATTTTTTTGTTTGTTATGTTTATTAAAACATAACTCCTTTGTGCACACAGGCTTTGTTCAAGTTTAATGAATAAATAAACTTCCCAGAGTAGGTCCCACCAGAAACTACAAGGCTATGTATGATTCAAACCAGGGTCAGACCTGAAGTGTCTATGGTGGTTGCATTAGCCTACACATCCCTGGGATACTTCTTTCTAATGTTTAGGAAATACTGTGTTTCCAGTGACTTAGGGATCCTAACTTCAAGAAACAAGTCACTTTATCCTTGGCATAGTTATAGTGATAACATAAAATAATTAATACAAAAGCAATAAAAGGAAAGTGTAGTTTACTCTGTACCCCTTGCATGGTTTTAGAAGGATATGACTGGAATAAAAGCTTGTGCAAGAAAACTGAGGGAAACAAGTGAGCCTGAAGATTGCAAAGACAGGTAGAAAATACAATCACATCTGTGCTCTGATCAGAACATAACACTCTGTCAATGTTTATATAACAACTGTTTCCAGATAGTCACACTCTTCTTATCAAAGCTATTTTACTATGAAGAGATGAGCTATGCCATTCTTTATAACAATGTACTTCATTGGTAGCATATTAGTTTCCTGTTGCTGCTATAGAAAATTACCACGATTTAGTAGAAATTTATTATTTTACAGTCTTGGATGTCAGAAATCCAAAATGGGTTGGAAAGGGGTGGCAACTTGGCTGGACCATGAAGTCTAGGGAACTTACTTTGGGGCTGTCTTGTCATAGCAAGTTTGATATTTTTAGATGGATATTATGTTTATACAGTGGCAGACTGAGGATATGAACTAACAAAACTTTTGGAGTCAAATTCTCTTCTTCTCCTCCCTCAAGCCAAACCCCTTTGGCTCTGCCATTGCTAGTGTTAGAAAATTCTGCTTAAGGGAACAGAAAAGAAAAGACCACGTGGGCAGGTTGGTCCCACTGTGTGGAATTAATTGCAGATAATACAGACTGAATAAGCAAGTCCGGCTCTCTTTGACATTTTATTTTACCCATTAGGTCAATTCAGTGTTAGCATGCCAATGTACCTCAGCTTCACTCACTTTCACAGAATCTATGATTTGATACCCTTTACTCATATTCTGTCTTCAGATACTCATGTATATTTGGAATCTACTTAGTTTTTTTATTAGAATTTTACATAGCATAGGGGCACTTGGGTGGCTCAGTCGGTTGGGCGTCCGACTTCGGCTCAGGTCATGATCTTGGGGTTCTTGAGTTCAAGCCTCATATCTGGTCATTGCTGCTGTCAGTAGCACTTCAAATCCTCTGTCCCCCTCTCTCTGCCCCTCCCTTGCTTGTGCTCCCTTAAAAGTAAATAAGGCACTTAAATTTTTTTAATGAATTTTCCATGGCATAATAAAGTTCTCTTTGTGACATACTACACTAAATGTAGGAACCCAGCATTTTGAACTAAACTTGATTATTTAGGAGATCGAATCCTGATAATATTACAGAAATTTTAGGTTTTAGGTTTCTCTAGTTCTTGTCACATGCGTATATTGATTTCCTCAGTATTTATTTCCTGTGTGTAGACTGGCAGCCTCGTGGTGTCTGTAAGTATCTAGAGTTAATAAAGCACATGCCATGTAATCGTAAAATGGTCTAATCTATTTGAGTAAAAATTCCCATGTATTTTGGGGTAATTGTTTTTCCAGTTTCTTTGTCTATAGGATCCTATGTGTAAGAGAACTTAAAAAATAAAGATGTTTGTAGCAGTATTTTACATGTTGGTTCAAACTGTTGAAAAAAACAACACAAAAACCATTCAAATAGAACCTTGGGAAAATTTCACATATGTTGTGGATAAATTAAAATAAAAAGTGATCATAAAAAGGAACTAGGGATATTTCTGTGTATTGTATAAAACTGTATTCACATGATGTAAAGAATGAAAAATCAGCTTGAAAACTGAGCATTTATGAGTCCATAAATTTTGCTAAAATGTGTACATGTAATTATGCATGCCTAGAATAGAATCTGGAAGGAAATACACTTATACATCAAACTGTTACTAATTAAAAATAACATTGAATGCTTATTGTATGTCAGGCTCTGTTCTAAATGTTTTGTATGTATCATTTTATACACTTTCACAGGAAGTCTATGAAATATTATTATCTTGAATTTATAGAAGAAGAAACCAAATCACAGAAAGATAAAACAACTTGGCAAAGACATTTGGTTATCTAACACTGTATTTGAGATGTGAATTTTAAGAGGATTCTTACCTCTACTTTGTTCATAGTCTATGCTGGAATTCTCATAATGAATTGCATGTATTACCTTTGTAATTGTGAAAGAGTAGAAAAGTATTTTTCATTTAGAAAAAAAAAACACCCTATAAAGGAGGAAATCATTTTTGAACATCTGGCTACTATTTGTCTGACATGATACATTATTGAAAATGTATGAAAACTGATACTTGGAAACCTATCTCACTGAGTTTTCAAAATCCATTACTTTTGAAAATAAATTTAAATTAGATTTCAAAATTCCTACAAAAATAATTGAACAGAACTTCAAAGATATTTTTAGTGTTTGCATGCACATTCCATCTTTTCCTAAAAATTAATTTCGCCCTAAGCTGCAAAACCTGTGAAATAGTATCTTCATTTTAAAATTAGTCTAGGGGCACCTGGCTGGCTCAGTCAGTAGAGCATGTGACTCTTGATCTCAGGGTCATGAGTTCAAGCCCCATGTTGGGTACAGAGCTTACTTAAAAAATTAATAAAGTAAAATAAAATTAGTCTATAAAATTTTAAAAGTATACAACATCAAAATGAGGCAACCACTAAAGGATTTTGTTTAAAAAATCACTTTGGTTTTAGTCAAATTGTATTAATGGATTCACAGAAAGAAACAGTTGGTGTTCTGGTTATCGATGACAAACCACCCCAATAATTAGTAGTTAAAAATGACAATTTTTATATTACATGCATTATATTGCATGGTTCTTTAGGTTAAGTTCTGAGCTGAGTTATTCGAGCTTCGTTTCCTTCACGTAGTTGAGGTTAGATTGTGGTTGTGGCTGCAGTCGTCTGAAGGCTACGCTGGACTAGAGGACAGGACTGGATACCCAAGATGGCGCATTGCATGTGGAAGGTAGATGAAGGCGGCTAACGGTTGGGAGTTTAAGCAGAGGTATAAACTAGAATGCTTACATATGCCTTCTCCGAGTGGCTTAGGTTTCTCATAAAAAGGTACCTTGGTTTCTAGGGGAAACATCCCAAGAATGAGCAGTGTTGTGAGCTTTACAAGAGGCAGACAGACGAAGTTGCCAGGACAATTAATGGCTAAGCCCAGAACCGGTAGAGCATCACATCTTCCATACTGTATCCATCACACTGCCACAGGCCCACCTATATTCAACAGAGTGGAGAAACAGATTCCCCCACTTGATGGAACAGTGGCAAAAAAATGGAAGATAAAGGAAATATCGGTGCAGCTATCTTAGGAAAAGGCAACTTGCTGTAGCTGACTGAAAAGCAAACTTGTCTCTGCAAAATATATTTGGTTTATATTTGACATAAAAAAAATTCGTAATTGACAAGAAAGAGTTAAATTCCTGGATATGTGAGCCTGGTTCCCACAGGTGTTATCTTTCCTATTGATAGTGATTATTACAAATGATGCCTGCTGCATAGGCCACTTTACAGTTCTGAGAGTCTATTTTTTGTATAAGTTATCTATTTGTTTTTTCTTTTAATTGTTGGTGATTGGGAAATGGAGATGTGTAGAGTGGGAATAAAGGTTGGCAGGAAAGGGTAAATCCACAGAAAGAAACCATCAAACCATCACATGTGTTTAAGGATAATTGCTGTTAATCTGCAAAATTAGTTTTTGAAAGAAGGAAGATCATTCGTTCTGTATAAATATAGTAATATACATCTTTGTACCTTGTCATTTATAAAGGCTTTCCATATATATTTCTTGTTTTAAGTCTGCATCAAATGTTTTATAGATCAGGAACCTGAGGGATAAGTAAATTAAGTGATGTCCTTAAGTCACATAGCTACTAATGGGGATTGAGGCACGGGTTTTCTGGTTCCAGGACTCTACACTTCTTCTTCTTTTTTTCTTTTTTTAAACATTTATTCATTTTTGAGAGACAAAGAGAGACAGAGAGAGATTGGGGGAGGGCAGAGAGAAGGAAACACAGAATCTGAAGCAGGCTCCAGACTCTGAGCTGTCAGCACAGGGCCCAATGTGGGGCTTGAACCCACAAACCATAAGATCATGACCTGAGCTGAAGTTAGATACTTAACCAACAGAGCCACCGAGGTGTACTTGCCTTTTAAAAATTTTTTTCCAGACCCTACACTTTGAATCAGAGTGTCTTTCTGGGCTTTTCTTTTTTGAAAAGTACAGAAGAAAACAAGAATGAACAAAGTCATGTAATTTTGGGCAAGCTACATGACTTTTTTAATCTGGAAAACAAATAAAATGGAGATAATAATAACTGCACCTATCTTTTATAACTGTTGGGAAGGTTAAGTGGGAAAGTGTGATAAAGTCAAAGAGAATGTCTGGTGGATGCTAACTCATACTCCTGTTATGTCAATTATTATTAATATTATATTAAAAAGACAATATGGTGGGACAGAGCAAGTATGAAGTCAGACAGATCTAGTTTTTATTGGTAAAAAATTACTACATTTTTTAAAGCAAACAAAACCAACCGACTAACTAAACAAACTAACAAATAAACAAAAAACAGTTGCTGAGAATACCTTTCTGATATTATAATAGCCCAGGAAACCTTTGTTGAACTTGTCCATAGACTAGTCACATTTGGAAGACTACACTATGGAAAAAGCAACTTCTCAAATCTCAGTAGTCTACTCCAAAAATAGCTTATCTCTTGCTTTCTTTTAAACATAGATTTAGCTGTGAGTTATCTGTGGCTCTACTGCTAAATTCTTCTTTATTCCAGAACCCAGGCTAACAGTGCCATCACTGTTGGGGGCACACTGTTTTTATGGAAGAGAGAAAACACAAAGACTGAGCCATAAAATGGCTCTTAAAACTTTTGTTCAAATGTGATATATTTCACTTACATTGCATTGGCTGAAAACATATTGTATGGGTAAGCTCAACATCAACTTGGCAGGGATGCTTAATTCTCTTACATGAAGATGATAAAATAATTAGAAATGATAAAATCATCTATTGTAATCCAAGATAGGAATAACGTGACTGAAAGTTCCTGGAGGCAAAAACCATCTGAAATATTAAAAACATTTTTTTTAATTTTTATGTATGTTTGAGAGTGAGAGAGACCGAGTGTGAGCAGGGGAGGGGCAGAGAGAGAGGGAGATACAAAATTTGAATCAAGCTCCAGGGTCTGAGCTGTCAGCACAGAGACTGACATGGGGCTCAAACCCATGATCATGACCTGAGCCGAAGCCAGACATTCAACCAACTGAGCCACCAAGGCGCCCCCAAAATATTTTTAAATATTTGTTTCTTATTACCTAGCACACAACTTCATACACTGTAGGTGCTCAGGAAATATGAATTGGTGAATTCATGACACGGGCAAAGATGAAGATGCAGCAAACCTTTGCGCTGTGACCCTTTATCTTCCCTTGCTCCAGGTTGAAGAAGCAATGATTAAAATTTGAATTTCTGTTATTAGCCCAGATGTGAATTCAAACATACTCAGAAAATGAATAGAGTGGTCTTCATAAGACTGCAATAATAATGAATGAGAGGAAACAATTACAGGCAATTAGGTTGTTAAAGTAATTAATTCATTCAACAAATAAGCTATTAGAGGTTTTTATGTGTCAGGCACTGAACAAAATACTGAAAGATAAATAAGACTGAGGTATAGCCCTTGCCCTTAGTGAGGTATAGGAACACCTAATCAGGTCCATAGTTAAGTTTTATAGAGAAAGGTTTTATAGATTAATCTTAATTTAATTAAATTTAATTTTACGCTCCCAAACTTGAGTGGGGAGGTATGTCTGTGTGAGGGTATATAATTATTTAGTACTTTCTTCGAATAGTTCACCTAATCTAAAGACAATGGTAATTTTTTCTACTGTCCTTAAAAATAGGAGATAGCATTACACACAGAGATATTTTGAAAAGGTCTCCTGTATCATGAGCAAAGTTATCTTTGTATACTATGGGAAGCAACTATTTAAAAGCACATTTGTATATGGGAGTTAGAGGTCAACCTTCAAACTCTACATCATCTTGTGAAAAGAATTCTAAATGCTAAATTACTTTGATAAGACACGTGTGGAAAAAGTAACATTTAGTGCTTTAATTAGCACTTTCTTCTGCAAAAAGACCATATTCAAGAACTTTCCATTTCCTTTCTTTTTCTTAATATAATAAGAGCCAGTTATATACCCAAAAGATATCTAGAAACTAATGAGGATGCAGAGTGAGTACTAGTGGAAACAACAGATACATTTCCAAACTTAAACTTAAGCATTAAGCAAATATTGAATGAGTTAAAAAATAAAATCAGAGTTTCCAAAATCTCTTCCTAATTAACAACTTGTTACATAAACGGGTAGTGTTTTTGATATTCACAATTTTTACTAAGCTATTTAAAATCATAAAAGACATCTTAAGTCCCTGACAAAACGTTTAAAAACATCCTTAAAAATGGCTTATTGTTTTAATTGTGGGAACTGTTTCTGTGGTAAATCGACACACTTGATTTTTATGGATAGAGAATGATAGGGGTGCCTGAGTGGCTCAGTTGGTTGAGCATATGAATGTTGGTTTCAGCTCAGGTCATGATCTCACAGTTCATGAGTTTGAGCCCTGTGTCAGGCTCTGTGCTGACAGCTCGGAGCCTGCTTGGGATTCTCTATCTCCCTCTCTCTCTGCGTTTCTCCACTCGTGCTCTGTCTCTTTCTCAAAATAAAAAAGTAAACAACAAAAAAAGTGATGTATGCAATGATTTTCAAAATTATCATAACTTGAGGTTATTTACTTACATTGATGTAGATATCATTTTGGGAAGTTTACCAAAAGTGCCTTTTAAAAGGAAAAATGTTTTTCTCCTTCATATACTATGAATAATTTTGTTAATAAATATAAAGAAGGTCAAAATTAAGTTATTCATTCTCTGGCACGTCCATGACCAAGTGAGGCCTGTGCTGCGGGCAGTAGCCCCAGGGAGGCCCTTAATGTGTCTGCCACCCAGGGGCTATCCACTCCGCAGCAGCCCAGTGGGGGCCATCCCCCCCCCCAGTCCTGTAACTGGTTTTTCCCCTTTCCAGTTGGTTTTTCTATCTCTCTACCCATATGGCAGTGTTCTTAATCTGAGTTATCTCTTTTGTGGCATTTTTGAAAGGACTTTAAGTCTCTCCTTCCTTGTACCTCTGTCTATCTCTTCCAGAACTAGAGTGAAACCCAGTTTGGGTGACAATCCAGAATCCTACCTTCTCCCTTAAGGTGCAATTATCATAAAGCACTGGGTAATACACATATTGTGGGGTATAGTATTAACGCATATTTTGAGTCCAAAACCAAAAATCTTAAAAAAAAAAAGTCATATCAACTATATCATTTAGAGCATAAACTGATTACAAATTGCAATGCACAAGGTATGATTAAAACTAAATAAAAACATCCTATTCAAACTTGAATAAAATTTTATGTGCCCCACTTTTATTATCTCATACATTAATTGGTGTTTTCTCAAAAATAAATTTTACCTTGAAATTCTTATAACATTAAATCTCCATTAAAGGAACCGTTTTATAAATGATATGAGGTCTGGTAAGTTATAGAAAATTTTATTTTATTTTATTTTATTTTGTTTCGTTTCATTTCATTTCATTTCATTTTATTTTATTTTTTTAAAGTTTATTTATTTGTCTTTGAGAGAAAGAGCATGAGTGAAGGAGAGGGAGAGAGAGAGGAAGAGAGAATCCCCAGCAGACTCCACGCTCTCAGTGCAGATCTCCACGTGGGGCCTGAACTCACGAACCTGTGAGATCATGACTTGAGCCAAAATCAAGAGTCAGACACTTAACTGACTGAACCACCAAGGAACCCCTTTTTAGGCAAATTTTAGTCTGTAAACAACCTAAAATAAATAAGTAAAAGAAGTGAATAGCGTTATGGCAGAAATTTGCAAATAAGGATAAAAATAGTCACATTAATGTGGAGTCTTGGGGAACTCACAGCCAATTCAGAACTTTTTTCTCTCTGCTTTGATCCACTAAAGGAAGATGCAAGGAAATCTGAATAAAGTATATGAAGTTCTGATACAAAATAGAGTCTTTTCTTAAAAGTGTTTTACCTGTTTAAAAGAATAAGTAAATGGTTTACAAGTGGCAAACATGTAAAACTCTTTTGACATCAAATGGTTTAGAAGTCACAGAACCATGGCATTTTAGAAGTCATCAAATCTAGGCTCCTCAATTAACAGGTGAAGAACCATAGCCAGAGAGTTTAAGAAACTAGACGCCTAAGTAATAGATAATTTCTAAAGAACTCAATTACAATACCATGTTTAAAGAGCTCTAGAGCAAAGAATCCCAATCAGAGAAAAATCAATGTGAGCCAGTTGTGAACAGCAGAAGAATTAATAATAAAGGTGCTGACTTATACCAGAAACTGCATAAAATGCTCTCAATATTTGCAATTAATCCTGGTACCAATATTATTATTTGCAAAGCTATTTCATTTTAGAATGTTTAAAAGCAAGGATATAAAAAACAAAAGCTAATGCCTCTGTTAGCTTACCATTCCTATGACTTCACACTATGCAGCCAGAAACCCATCACCATTTTATAATATTATTTGTGAGTCACCTAATTGGTTCTTTTTGGCCATAGTCATTATCAGTCTTTATTGCAACCACTTTAAAATGAAATCTTTATGTATGAACACAGAATGCTACACGGAAACAAGCTGGACTAAATAAGTGATGCTCATACCTATACTGATAAGGAAAGGTAACCCCAGTCCCATGTGTCTTCATGGACTGTATTATGGCTGAGCTACCACTGTGTCTATTTGGGCATCGGGCAGGTATTCTGTGTGGGTGTGTGCCTGAAGTACATTTGTCACAAATGATATTTAACAGATGTAGTTCTGAATCATGTGAACACAATTTACAATGTGGAGTTGTAGCACAGAGATTTATTAGTTAACAAAACAGGGCAGAAGTGTTCTCATCTTTAGAAATGGACATCCACTGTAGGCATCGGTTACAGATTTCTAAAATATTTGTTTTCTGACATATCAACTTGACCTATATGTTTGTTCGTGATGGAATTGATTCTCTTTGAGGGTAAACTCCAAAAAGTAGTGAGGATGCCAACCAGAAGAATACTTTTTTGTGTGGCAGCTAGCCAGAACATCGTGTTCTCAAAATGCAATAAAGTAAATGCCAAGTTGCATTGCCAGAAAATTTATGAATCGGGAACCAACTTTTTCTCTGTGATCAGAAGTTTACATTTTTGAAGCATTTTTGTGCTTTTTCAAAGTTTCTTGTGAATATAAGATGCTCACCTTAGAGGTACCTGCGCTGACAAGTTCTTTTTACTTCTCAGGAAGTAGCTAATTTAAAACCACCATATCAGAACAGGAGCAAAAGTAGTCCAGTACATGCTGGACACAGCTAGCAGTCTGCATGTAGCTGGCTGGTCAACAACCAGGATTAAAAAGGAGACAGAGGGACAGAAAGAATGTGTCATGACCCAGCTCTGACCCTTTAACCTTTGTGTATAAAAGGATGCAACATTCAAGGTTAAAAAGTGTTCTGCCTTTGAACTAGTGAAACCGGTCAAGCATGAAAAAGAATTAGATCATTTTGGGAACATACCATTTTAATGTCTAGATCATACTTACAACACCAAAACTGAAGAAAAACCAGATAAAACTAGTATGCTCTCATGAACTGTTTGCTCAAAGTAAAAATAATTTTATTTCTACAAATACTTGTGATTTAAAAATATTGCAGAGTTACAGAAGATTAAAGGGGTTGTAATCAGACTCTTTAATAGGTGACTATCCAGACAATGGCTCATTCCATGATTCACCCTTCTCGAAATAACTAAGTATGAGAGCACTTTTTTTCCAGTATGTTAGTCTCTGCAGAAGTGTTAGTTGTTGAAATGGAATGATTCTTATACAGAACCAGATTAGGCAGTCAGCCTCACATTTAAAATATAGAATTGAGGGGCGCCTGGGTGGCTCAGTTGGTTAAGCGGCCGACTTCAGCTCAGGTCATGATCTCACGGTCTGTGAGTTTGAGCCCCGAGTTAGGCTCTGTGCTGACAGCTCAGAGCCTGGAGCCTGTTTCGGATTCTGTGTCTCCCTCTTTCTCTACCCTTCCCCTGCTCATGCTATGTCTCTCAAAAATAAATAAATGTTGAAAAATTTTTAAAAAAATATAGAATTGAAATAACTTTTATTGTTTTATAATCTAAAAAATCCTTTCCATTCAGTGTTGGATTTTATAGCATCAAAATTTTTGCTTAGTAGATTTCTCTTAGATCTATAATTTTTATTTATATTCTAGAAAGATTGCAATTAAACATCTAATTCATATTGAAAATTCATGACATATAGTATGCATGCTTCCCTTTTCTTTTTCCTTTAAGCACTTTATTTTCATTTCTCTCTTTTTGCTGAGCCTGTTGCCTTTGGTTAGGAAGCAATAGTAATAGTTGTTATTTTTGGTGAGAAGAATCAACATCATATTTTCTTTAAAGCCATTTTTTTTACTCTTAGGTAAAACGGAAAACTTTGCCTTTGCCATGCAATATACAAACTTTTAATCAAAACCTTAATTAAAACATATTGATTTATAATGTGGAACATTTTATTAAAATATTGCTTGTACATAATGAAAAAGTTAAATAACTGAGATAGGCTTTAGTTGTAAGGAGGTGGATTTGGCAAGGTACCACACAGGACCTTCTATGTGCACCTTTTCTGCTTTACGGACACTGTGCATATCTCTTACACGGAGACTGGGTGTGCTGCATAGTGTTTCTGAATTGTCTGAGCAGAGGCTCTGCGATCAGTTCAGGCCACTGCAGTGTAGATAAATGAGTGGAGTTCTAGATACCCAGGAAAAAAAAAGGTCAGTCCTTAGCTCAGATGTTGGAATATGGGAGGCAGACTTGTCTCTCTCTGCGCCCTGCTCATTTGGTTGGGCTTTGAGGAAGCTTAGTATTGCCAGGTGCTCAGAGGACAGCCTCTGCCAAAAAGAAGCAGCTTTCTTACGAATCCCAAATAAAATGGGATCTTGCCAAAGGGCTCTTTAATGTCTATGTTACTTTCTTTGTCTTGCCCAGGTCGCTGTTCTTGGGACCTTAGCAAAGTCTGATATAAATGTTCTAGCATGAACTCAGCTCTTCTAGATTTCATCTTCAAGTTGGGTATCTACACCTTTTCCAGGTAGCTCTGTATGACCATGGCAGTAGGGAATAACACTTGCCCTTGTGGAGATCCTGCTGCTATTGCTACCATCTGAGGATAAGGGTAGGCTTTGGTTTTTCTTCAGACTGTCACTTATCTGACTCAGAAACACAAGGTCACTTTTCATAGGGTAACTATTTTCGACACTTGTAATTTAAGCGACTGCCACTAAATGAAAGATGGCATATTCACTGAGTTTAAATGTGCAGTAATAAGCATTTCCCGGGCAGGGACAACTGCCAAGGGTTTGAGTTTGATCTTTGCCGCATATTATCTGAGGACTCTTGCTTTTCTGCATCTGAGAACTCAGTTAATACTAAGTGTTTTGGGGGTGGCGTTCAGCATGAAATCATTTAATGACTGACATGAAAGTCCTGAATATATAAACCATACTATTTAGTAAGCAACAATTGATAACCACTCTAAGGTATGTGGCCATTTATACATTAATTACTCCATTTTGTACTATATTTCTTGATTAACACAGGATGGAAATTTACGTCTGTGTGCAGACAGATACATGTGCGCGTGTGCACGCGTGCGACACACACACACACACACACACACACACACACTTACCTACTTTAGTGGTGCTTTTATTTGGATGGCCTAGAACACCAGTATGCTTTTTCCAGCTAATAGTAAATCTAGGATGAAATCTATCAAAGAATGCCCTTGCAATTATTCAACAACTTCTTGTATTATTATGCCCTTGAATTTCCAGATTTAACTGATTACCTACTATTCTTTTAAAAATGAATGAAAACTGAGTTCAAAGTTTATAAAGTGCAGACTGAAAAGACTAACCCAACATGTTCACTGTTGAATGAAAGCATATAATTAGCCTTCTCCAAATAAGATCCTTTTCAATAGTAAGAGGGGACTTTATGGCATTGTCTCCTTATGGTTATAGACAGTGTCTGAATCTAATCATCTGTCAGCTTACGCAAAAAAAAATCATTCCTAGTTCTCTTTTTCCTTAACATTTTCTTGTGTCTGGTGTTTACAATGATTCATTTTGGATTATTTAAGACATATATTTTTCCAACAAAACTATTCTTTATCAGAGGCTTAAAATGTATCTAAAATTTTCATTGGGCATTCATTCTCTAATAGTAATAAACTAGTGAAATTCAAAATTACTTTCTCCCCAAAATTAAAACATATATATTATTCTCTTCTATATGCTCCTCCTTCTATAATTCATTTTAAAACTATTATTACCACATATATGTTGCTTCCTTGATCCTGTTTTTCCACTTATATTTCTATCTGTCCTTTTTTTTTTTTTTTTTTTTTTAATCTCTCCGGACTCTCCATGTAGCATGATTAAGACCTGTGTTTTTTCTACTGAATTTACAGATATGAACCAGAGAGTTTAAATGACATGACCAAGGTTGAGGAACAAGGGGGAAATTTCACAGGTACTGAGTC
Source organism: Paguma larvata (assembly GCA_030068075.1). NCBI lineage: Eukaryota > Metazoa > Chordata > Mammalia > Carnivora > Viverridae > Paguma > Paguma larvata. The sequence goes on along the minus strand of CM057825.1, from coordinate 67,652,577 downwards.
CCAGTTAAAAGCATCAGCACAGACCTTGAGAGTGTTATATTTGCAGAATTCTTCTCAATGAATTCTCTTAGTTCTGCCAACATAAAGCATGTACCTCTGAGGAAATTGAGGTCCAGGGAGGTGAAAGAGAATTCACTAATCCCTAAAATTGGTATACAATTCATCTTCTCTGGTTTTCTTTCTTGGAAAACCTTGGGAAGACCTCTTGTGGTAAATTTAAGGAGACATTTATACAGGTTATTTCCCTTATTATATGTTACAGAATATTTTATGAATGACCTTGACCACTAATTCTTTGTAACTGTAAGGATGAGAAGGATTATTGGTTTAGGATTAAGGAAACACAACATAATATTTTTGCATCTCAAAAATTACATCGTTCTACTTCTGAGGTTCATTAAAGGGTAGATCCCCATTCTGTTCATTTTTATCTCTCTTAGATCAATATATCTTCTTCTGCATCAAACTTTTTGTCCCACATTTCTATGCTTAGAAAATTCATGCTAGCTCTCTACAGTCTCTCCAAACCCCACCTGGTTAAAATAAGTTTAGCACTAAGTTAGACGTGTGATTCAGAGCCATTTTTATTTCTGAAGGCTAATTCAGCTCAGCGCTGGATTAGTGATGGCATATCCCCTTAACCTCCAAAGTAATTTGTTTTGATGTTCTTAGCCTGGAATCATGCCCCCACTATTAATATTTCATACCAATAAGTAAGGACTTCAATACTCCCATCTGCTAGGCTGGCACAATGCCTGTTACCCATATCTAAATATTGCCCCTGGGAATGAGTAATGATTTTCAGCCTCCTTCAGTTGCTATGGCATTTTGTTTTCCTACACAGTGATTAAACTAGAGTAACATATTTCTTTACTGATCATCACTTGTTTAAGTAACATGTACAAATAAATTACTTTGTTTGAAAAAAAAAAAACAAAAAACAAAAAACTGACTAGCCCTAGGAAATGTTTCCATTTACGTAAGTTAGACAACATAGGCTTTTTTTTTTTTTTTCTTGATAGACAGAGAATGAGAGAACTTGGGAGCAGGGGAGGGGAAGAGGCAGAAGGGGAGACAGAATCTTAAGCAGGCTCCATGCCCAGCGTGGAGTCCAATGCGGGGGTGGATCTCACTACCATGAGATCATGACCTGAAGCAAAATCAAGAGCCAGGTGCTTAAATGACTGAGCCACCCAGGCACCCCAACATAGGCTATTTAAATAGATTTTAATTATTTAGTATATCCCCCCACTAGACTATAATATGTTTTATGGATAAATATCAGGAAAAATTAGCGTATAAAACTATCTCCTAAGAAGAACCAAAGGATAACAGGTTTTTACAAAATGGTAAAATAAGATGGAAAGGAAAAAGCCAAAGCCATGTTGTGTGTGAGATCTCAACATGTCCCATTAAGGAGTCACTAGTTGAATGGTGGTTTAATTATCCTGACTTAAAGACATACTAGGACACTGCAAATTGGAAGTCAGTGCTTTGTCTCCCAAGACTATTACAAGGGATGTGAAATTGTATTTATAAAATTTCATCGTCTGTAGAATTTTCTTGTTATCTTTAAAGTTTGGGAGCAGGAGAATGGTTTGAAATGTCCTAACATCTCAGATTCAAATATTAGTTTCTTTAGTCTAAGGTATGTGACCCTGGCCAAATTACTGAGTCCTTTGTGCCTTCAATTTCTCATTTATAAAACATGGGATAATAAAGGGATTTTGTGGGGATAAATAAAATAATGGCTATGAAAGTGCTGGGTATTAAATAATTAAAAATATCAGTGTACCATTTATGGCTTTAAGATACTTACAAGTCACTTTCATTTTTCTGGGAACCATGCCCCACCACGTTAATGCTCAGAGTGGAGAAAATCTGTGAAAGAACTCAACTAAGAGGCATTGCCTCTGGGCAGTCTACCAGCACCAACTCTTTCTTCTTTGAAACAAGAACGTTTCGTTCGTCGTTCAGTGTTTTTTTCTTTTCCATCATATTTCATGGAGTTCACCAGTGTCATAGCTAGGATAGTTACTTGTGTTTAATGTTTTCTCTAAATCTATTTTTATACAAACCATGGTTGTTCTAGTCCAATTTTATTTAGGGAGAGCATAATATTTGGGGACTTGCAGGTGTTCAATAAAGGTTTAATTATAATTTTCAGTTCATTTATTTATAACAAGATTAGAATGAGGCTTCCTCACAAAGTCAGTTCCATATGGCCTACCCTGTTGACACAAACTGTCAATGTAAATTGACTGGTTGGCTTAAAAATATGAACATTAAGTACAAGGAAAGAAAAATAATTTGCCACCTTATGTAAACAACATTATTTCAGTATTCATTTAACCAGACATTTATTGAGTATTTAATAAGGACCAGATACTTTGCTTGACTGCAAAGACAAATAAGGCACAGTAATTGCCATTGTGGGGTTTTCATTCTGGTGAGCAAAGGTGAGGGCCAGGGAGATATCAAACCTTTATATACCGAAGTGTAATATTTTTGTTTCAGTAGCTGTAAGAGAATTATGTACTGAACACAGGGTATCCAAAGTGAAAGTGAAACAATTCTGCCAGGTAGGTAATTATCATAAAAGTCCTAAAAGATGAGCAGAATTTGATCAACTAGATGCAGATGCAAGGGTTCAGGCATCCAAAAGCTATAGCTTATTGATGACATGGCAATAGCGTTATTTTTAACTGAACAAATGCAGAACCATTATTATGCCTGTATATGGCATGAACCCAACACCTACAGGAAAACAAGATAACTGGCCATTCCTTAGGAGGAAAATGATAACTATAAAATATCACAATAGCTAGCTATGACAACTCCAAAATAACTCTTTACACACTGAAGTCAAAATAATCCTTTCCTAATGAAAACTGAAATTTACAAAGGGCGGTGAATTTACAAAGGGTTCAGTCCTCCTTTCTTCTTTCTGTCCTTTCTGAATAATTCAGTGCAAAAATCATTAGGTGAGGCCAAGCAAAGTAGTTATCCATATAAAACTGGAGGTTGGAGTTGAGTAAAAGTGCGAATGGAGGTGCTACTGTATCATACATGCTATCTGTCTGTACCCTCCATGAAGGTAAGTCTTTTTCAGGCTTCCTTCCCAACTCTCCCACCACAGCTAATAATAAAAATGGGTTAAGTGAAGCATCCACATGATTATGATAATATATATATATATATATATATATATATTAATTAACAGTATACATATATTTTAATCTATATCTATCTATCATCTATCATCATCATCTATTTGCTTACAGGAGAAGGACTCAAAGTATACTCATTTCTATTTCATTTTGAATTTTGTCTACTCTTTTTTACAACCACCCATGATCTATTTGTTTGTTTGCTCAATCCCAGCAAACATGTATGGTGGTATCAAATTGTTAACCTGTACTTCCATGGGAAACAACTTTTAAAACTATACTATACTGCTTATGTATAATTCATTCCTTTAATCCTTATTCTTATAGGTTCCATTAATTTCTTAAGTTACTTAGGTAAATTCCACCCCTTGTTCCCTTCAATTAAGTTATGTCATACATCTGCAATACAAATTATTTTTAATTTTATATTTTTATTTTTTAATATCTACAAACCTTCTTTTTTTTTTTTTCGGATTCCACATATAAGAGATCAGATGGTATTGCGAGCCACCTTGGGCTCACAGGTTGAGATGTCTCCCTGTGTGGATAAGGGAGATGTTGCAAAGTCTCCTGCTGACTAAACATCCCAATATTATCTCTTTCTATTAATAACCTTTCAAGCCTGGATTTACTGAACTGCTCTTCTTGACCTCAAGGGATATGATGCTCTTTGGTTTTATGGCATATGAAAAAAGGGACCTGGAGTGCGATGCCTTGATGGATAATATCTGAAGGAGAGTTATCTGGCCAGAAGTAACCTCAAAGTTGCCTCTTGGGGATAGGTTACACAAATTGATGATACAGAACAGCAGTTATGAGTTGGCTAGAAATTAGCAGACGATAGGCCCCAAGACTCCTTGAACCAAACCAGATTTCCCTGCAGGTATTGCATTGTGTTAAACATCCTCTCAGCCCCACCATAAAACCCCAAGCACATCGCTGTAAAGCTTCTCTCAGTATTTGCTAAACAGACTGATAGGAGAGGTTGTGAAGAGATTTAGGACCTTCTCCGGAGGTTAGCTTAGCCCAAAAGTTAAAAGGACTGTTTATAGATAAGGCACAAACAGAAGCCAAACAAAAGTAGCTACACAGACCTTCGCTGATCAACAACAAATATTGAGCATCTTCTTGAGGTTAACATTTCACAAATCCTTTTGCAATTCTCAATCCCATGCTCCCTTATAATGAAAAGGCAATAACAAAATACTTTTACAGAAACTACCAAACGGTATCAAAGAATAGATAGACATGAGCCCTTACGATATAGGATCACTCACAAAGGAAAAGAACTTAGACAAGAATTAGAGATTATGTCTCTACCAAGTAAGTTATACCTCCTGCATTATGGTTGAAGATTATGGATAGAATGACTCCTAATCTATCTATAGATGGTTAACATAGGTCTTAAGGCAACAATGCATGTGCCCTCTGTTTACTGAGGGCTATGACAACAACAAGAGAGGGCTACTCTCTTCTTAAAAACATCTTGTTATTTCCTCTGCTCTGCCTCAAAAACAGTGAGTGATCTTGGAACAAAGTCATAAAAATGGTTACTGCCTAATCTAAGATAAGACTGCTTCCTTCTAGGTCTGGGAGATTCACAAATATGCCAACCTAAGAAAAATTGTTAAAAATGCCTTGTCACTGATGTAATGTCACTCACTACCTTTAAATAAAGAAACTGAGACCAGCAGAGCAGGAATGCCTTCCTGGCTCTAGAAGCCATGGTGCTCTCGAGTCATTCATCATGCCGACACCGTTCATTCTTTGGAAATCCCTGGACATGCCGGAGCTGGACTCTGGCAAGATAGTATTTGACTTTCTCTGTCTGACTTATTTTACTTAGTTTAACACCCTTGAGGTCCATCCATGTTGTCATAAATGGAAATATTTCATTCTTTTTTACGGCTGAAAAATATTTCATTACACACACACACACACACACACACACACACACACACACACACCACAGTTTCTTTATTCATTCATCTATCTATGGACATTTAGCTTTTTTCCATATTCCATATTGCAAATAATACTGCTCAACATAAGGTACATATATCTTTTCAAGTTAGTGTTTTCATTTTCTTTGGATAAACACACAGAAGTGGAATTACTGGATTCTATGACAATTTTATTTTTAATTTTTTGAGGAATTTCCCTGTTGTTTTTCATAGTGGCTGCACCAATTAACTTTCTCACCAAGAGTACATGTCTTTTCTTCACATCCGATCAGTATTTATTTCTTTTTGATAGCATCTTATTTCTTTTCTTCATTTCATTTGATTTCTTTTTGTCAGCCATTCTGACAGGTGTAAGTGATATCTCGTTGCGGTATTGATTTGCATCTCCCTAATGATCAATGATGTCGAACATCTCTTTATGTACCTGTTAGTCATATGTAGGCCTTCTTTGGAAAAATGTCTACTCAGCTCTTGTGCTCATTTTAATTGGATTATTTGTTTCTTCGTTATTGAGTTGTAGAAGTTTTTAAAATATTTCAGATAACAGTCCTTTATTCGATAGATGATTTGCAATTATTTCTCTCTCATTCATAGAGTGACTTTTCATTTTGTTGATGGTTTCCTTTGCTGCACAGAAGCTTTTTAGTAGGATCCAATCCCACTTACTTATTTTTACTTGTGCTGCTTTTGCTTTTGGTGTCAGATTTAAAACTTATTAAGATCTTATTATCAAGATCTATGCCAAGGAGTCTACTGCCTGTTTTCTTCTAGGAACTTTATATCCAAGTCTCTAATCCAGTTTGAGTTCATTTTTGTGCATGGTGTAAGATAGTTGTTGAGTTTCATTCTTTGGCATGTGGCTCTCTAGTTTCCCCAGCACCATTTAGTGAAGAGACTGTCCTTCCCCTATTGTATGTTCTTGGCTCCTTTGTTGTAAATTAATTGACTGTGTATGGATGGGTTTATTTTTGAGCTCTCTATTCTGTTCCATTGATCTATGTGTCTGATTTTATTCCATTATAATCCTGTTTTAGTTACTATAGTTTCGTAATATTGTTTGACATCAGAGACCATGATGCCTCCAACTTTGTTCTTCTTTCTCAAGATGGCTTTGTCTACTTAGGGTATTTTGTGGTTCCGAACAGATTTTAGGATTATTTGTTCTATGTCTTTGAAAACTGCTGTTGAAATTCTGATAGAGATTCCATTGAATCTGTAGATTGCTTTGAATAGTATGGATGTTTTAGCAATACTGAATCTTTCAAAGCATGAGGACGGGATATCTTTCCATTTGTTCGTGTTTTCTTCCATTTCTTTCATCAATGTCTTCTAGTTTGCAATATACATGTCTTTCACCTCCCTGGTTAAATTTATTTCTCGTATTTTATTCTTTTTGATGCAATTATAAATGGGATTGGTTTCTTTATTTTTATTTCTGATAATTTGTTATTAATGTGTATGCAACATATCTTTGTATGTTGATGTTGTATACTGCAATTTGATTAATTTTATTTATCCCAATAGTTTTTTGATGGATTTAGTATTTCCCATATATATCATGTCAACTGCAAATAGTGATAGTTTTATTTCTTCATTTCCAATTTGGATGCCTTTATTTATTTTTCATAACTAATTGCTCTGTCTAGGACTTCCAATACTTTTTGAGTAGGATTGGTGAGAGTGGGTATCCTTGTCTTGTTTTGGATCTTAGAGTAAAGGCTTTAGTTTTTCACCATTATGTATGATGTTAGGTATGGGCTTGTCATGTATAGACTTTATTATGTTGAGGTACATGCCATCTATACCTGCTTTGTTGAAAGTTTTTATTATAAATGGGTATTGGATTTTGTCAAATGCTTTTCCTGCATCTATTGAGATGATCATATGATTTTTACTCTTCATTTTATTAATGTAGTATATCACATTGATTAATTTGTGGATGTTAAGTCTCTCATTACTAAAATAAATCCCACTTAATCATGGTATAGGATACTTTTAATGTATTATTGAATTCTGTTTGCTAATATTTTTCTAAGGATTATTGCACTGATACTCATCAGGGATATTGGCCTATAATTTTATTCTCTTGTGGTATCCTTGTCTGATTTTGGTGTCAGGATAGTGCTGGCCTCATGAATTCTTCAAGTTTTGGAAGATTTTGAGGATTGGTGTTAGTTCTCCTTTGAAAATTTGGTAGATTTCATGAGTGAAACTATCTGGTACTGGATTTTTTTCATTATTGTTGGGAAGTTTTTGATTACTGCTTCAGTCTCCTTACTAGTTAGTGTTCTGTTCAAATTTTCTATTTCTTCCTGATTCTGTCTTGGAATGTTGGATATTTTCAGGGATTTGCCCATTTTTTTTAGGTTGTCCAATTTGTCAGTGTATAAATGTTCATAATAATCTTTTTGATTCTTTGTATATCTAGTCTTCCATTTCTGATTTCATTTATTTGAGCCCTCTCTCTTTTTTGTTTGGTGAGTTTAGCTAAAAGTTCGTCAATTTTGTTTATTTCTTCAAAGAACTAGTCCTTCCTTTCATTGATCTTCTCTATTGTCTTTTTAGTCTCTATTTCATTTATTTCTGCTCTAACCATGTCATTTCGTTTCTTCTACTAATTTTGGCTTTATTTGATCTTCTTTTGATGGTTCCTTGAGGTGTAAAGTTAGGTTGCTTATTTGAGACTTTTCTTGTTTCTTGAAGTCAGCGTTTATTGCTATGAACTTTCTTCTCAGAACTGCTTTTGCTACATCCCACAAATTTTGCTGTTCCATTTTTACTTGTCTTGGGGTATTTTTAAATTTTTCTTTTGATTCCTTCTTTGACCCATTTTTTTTAGTAGCATGTTATATATCCTCTGCATATTTGTCAATTTTCCAGTTTTATTCATGTAATTATTTTCTAGCTTTGTGGTGAGAAAAGGTGCTTGATATTTCAATCCTCTTTAATTTATTAAGACTGTTTTTATGACTTAATGTATGATTTATCCTAGAAAATGTTCCACATGCACTTGAGAGAATGTGTATTTTATTGCTTTTGGATAGTATATTCTGTATATATCTGTTAAATCCAGCTGGCCTAATGTGTCATTTAAGGCCAATGTTTCTTCATTGATTTTCTGTCTGGATGATCTATCCATTGATGGAAGTGGGGTATTACAATCCTTTCATATTATTGTATTGTCATCTATTTCTTCCTTTAGGTCTATTAATATTTTATTTACATATTTATTTAGGTGCTTCTTTTTTGGGTACATAAATATTTGCAAATGTTACATCCTCTTGTTGGTACGACCCCTTTATCATTATGTAGCACCCACCATTGTCTCTTATTACAACCTTTGCTTTAAAATCTATTTTGTTGGGGTGCCTGGGTGGCTCAGTCGGTTAGGCGGCTGACTTCAGCTCAGGTCATGATCTCACGGTCTGTGAGTTTGAGCCCCACGTCGGGCTCTGTGCTGACGGTTCATCAGAGCCTAGAGCCTGCTTCAGATTCTATGTCTCCCTCTCTCTCTCTGCCCTTCCCCTGCTCACGCTCTGTCTCTATGTCTCTCAAAATTAAATAAACGTTAAAAAAATAAAAAAAATAAAATCTATTTTGTCTGATATTAGTATAGTCAATCCAGTTTTCTTTGGTTTCCATTTGCATGGAATTTCTTTTTCCATCCCTTCACTTTCAGATTGTATGTGTCTTTACATCTAAAGTGAGTCTTTTGTAGGCAGCATATAGATGGGTCTTGTTTTTAATCCATTCAGCCACTTTGTCTTTTGATTGGAGAATTTAGTCAATTTGCTTTTTAAGTAAACACTGATAGGTGCGTACTTATGCTATTTTGTTAAATGTTTACTGTCTTCATGTTGGCAGTTCCTGGCTGTTCATTTCTTCTTGCTCTCTTGCTTTGTGGTTTGATGACTTTCTTTAGGGGCATATTTACATTCTTTTCTCTTTATCTTTTGTGTATTTGCTATGGGTTTTTGCTTTGTGGTTGCCATAAGGCTTCCATATAATAACATATATCTAAAACTAATTTAAGTTGATAACAATTTAAGTTTGATTCCATTTTAAAGCTCAACATTTTTATTCTCCACCCATCTTATGTTTTTGATGTCATGTTTTATTTGTATGTTGCATAAATAATATTGTAATCATAATTTGTTTACTACTTATGTCTTATTAACCTTCATGCCAGCATTTTTAAGTGATTAATCCACTACCTTTACTATATATTTAACTTTATTCAATGCCTGGGAAGATGGGTTTCAGAAGTTTTCTTATCCCCAAATAGCACCTTTTTTTTCAGTTTAATAAAGCCCTTTTAACATTTTTTTTTAAGGCTGGTTTAATGGTGATGAACTCCTTATTTATTTATTATTTATTATTATTGTTGATATCTTTTCTCTAGAATAAAAGCTTTAGAAGGTATTTTTACTATCTTATTCACTGGTTAGAATAGTGTCTGGCACATAGTAAGATCTCAATAAATAATTTTCAGATTAAAAAATAAAAATAATGATTTGGATAATGCAAACATATGTATGAAGCAATGAGTCATTATTCTAAAACTTTTAAAATGTTAAATATTTTGTAAAATACCCATTTCTAGCTAGATAAATAAGAAAAATGGTATAATGAAGCCAAGTCTAGTGGCATTTTAATAAGCATTTTTTTTGTTCAAAATTTATTTTGGGTTGCATAAAACAGAGTCCATGTTTTAGGTATTCTGCAGATCAAAGAATGAAGGCAAAGCTTGGGAAAACAGAGATAAAAAAATCTAAAGATACATAAGAAATATGTAAAAGAGAGAATCCTAGTAAGAAAGTAGTGAGAAAAAAAAATAAATAAATAATTTAATTTTTAATAATTTAATTTTTAACAATCTTAATGAAAATTATTGTAAATAGAATTAAATATAAATGGAACTCAAATAGCATAGAAGATGCTTATCTTTTATAAAAATATCTTTTTTGGTTTCTTAAAATATCTTTATATGTTTTCTCAGTTATTGCACATATGACATAAATACAGCTATAATTTAAAAATAATCCATAATTTTATGTTCTGAAAATACAAAGTTAGCCTAATAATTTTCAGATTAGATATCAATATACCCTGAAACTAATCCATTCATTAAATGCTGTGAAATTGTCGGAGAAAAATTGTATAAATTAAGTATCTTAAATACTTTCACATACAAAAGGTCAAGGGCTATTGTAATGGAGGACAGAGGAATTCTGACATTAATCCATGACTGGGTGAGACACCTTAGGTGGAGGAATAATAGCTCATTCAGCTAGCTTTCAGCTGAAGTTACTTAGAAAATAGACAGCTACACAATTACGTTGCTTGAATTTACAAAATTTTTACTTACTAACTATTTGGTCACAGAATTGTTATAAAATGCACATTATTTTAAAATATCAGCAAATGAAATTATTTTCTTCGGTCCACTCAATAAATAAAATATTTCTGGTACCTTTTATTGTTTGTTTGCATTGTATAAATCTAAATCAAGATTAGCGAAATTATTCTTGGTCTTACTTTGGCAGAATTACTCAATATGTTACCATGCTCAATAAGATTACTCGAGTGTTTTCTAGAAATATTTCTATATATTTAATTGGCAGGCAGCTTCCGTGTTTCAACTTTTTAAGGAAAATGCAAAGAGATATCTGTACCATAGTTTAATACATATGTAAGTACATTGCTGTACATATTCCCTGGGAACAAACGCCTGGGAAGATGGGTTGTTGTATAAATTACGGATATGTAATTAAAAAAGCAGAATAAGCAGATTTGTGAATAATGATTTTTCATTTATTCAGATTATCATCAGATCTCACTCTTCAGCAGGTAAAATGTTTTTAACGAGTTGAAATTATTCTTAAATATTGGTACTTAGTTATCTTCAATCACATAATTCACTATCCATTGAACAAGTTTCAAAAGACAGGTGTATTTTTTCATCTCTCTGGCATGAATATTTATATTTTTTCTTGGATGTTACAAACCATATACACTAAAGATTAATAAATGTGAATGTTTAATACAATACACATGTGGCTACTTCAGAAAGCATGGGCTGTAGTTCCCACTTTTCATTAGTCATTCTTCAAGTCGACAGAAGAGCCTGCCTCAGCTCATTACTTCGGGGCTTTCATGGTCTTTTTTTTAACTTTAGCATAGTTTTTGTTCTGTTTTGTTTTGTTTTTTCCTAAGTCTCAATTTCTTCTCTTTGTAAAACAAAAGTAGAGGAACAAAAGCTCAATCACATATGTGTTAAGAGAATTGGCTTAATAGAGCTATAATATTCCTTTATTATGGTCTCTTAATACAGTTGTATAAATACACTTGAAACATAAGCTATTTACTTAATAGATCGCAGTGACTTTTGGAAGCTACCAAGGGCAAAGTACCCTTTTGGTTTTTCATTTAAAAGTTTATGTTCAGCATATGAATGCCATGTGAACTGTCTAGAAGAAAAATCCCTGGATACCTTAGTGATGCTTATCCCTTATTGTTTTGGAAGAAAAATATGGAAAGCTAGAGCTGAAATGAACCTGTAAACTCATCCTGTCAGTGTGCACATGATAAAAACAAACCTGGGTCATGGCTAAGGTACTGCAGCCAGGCCCTACAGGTCCATGACCTGAAGTGTGCTCTTTGGAGACTAAGTTCCATGTTCTTTTCTCTATATAGTACTATTAGACTTGGTTTACAAAAGTAAAACATTAACTATTGTTTCTTCTCTTGATCAAATATTATTTTTTCACATAGAAAGCTAAATGTTCATAGATGAGAATGGTAAATAATATATGAGCTCTCCTTGACAGACAATATCAAACACCAATGGAAGCGTTAGGCATTTGAGGGTTTCACTTCCTTGATTTTTCAATTATTGGCAAAATTTACTGTTCCTATCAGGCACTGCCTCTGCACAGCCCAGCCTCTCCTCTCCAACTAAGTCACTTGGCAGGCAGGCTTAGTCCAGGATCCAGAGCTGGGAATCTGACCGTGCGTGGGAGGGTTTAGAGCATGCGAAGCCTTCTATTTGGGGACAGAGGATCAAATCACACCTGCTGCTAGTTTGTTACTGACCTTGAAGATCAGTAGAATAACTGGCTTTCTGCCTCATTCCTCAACCCTGGCTCCCTTCCATATTTACTCTACTCTCGCTCTCTTGATTGAATCTCAGTCTTTGTAACTTGCTTCGGTCTCTCCTCGGCTAGGATAGTCTCCCATGGGGAAATTCTGCTTCTGTCTATTGTCTAGATCTCTGCTCTTTGTAGACAGATTTGCCTGGAACTGACTGCCCACCTGCCTGCCTGGAATTCCTGATACTGTCCTGTGCCGCCTGTGGAGTGACCCTCTTAACCTCTGTTGGGTCTCCTGATGCCCGGTGACGTTCTAGGCGGTCAGCTCTTGTCTACAACCAGGCTTCCTGCACATTATAGTCTACTTGGGCCCGACTTTCTCCTAGCACCAGCAGCTAGAGCTGGCACCCAAAAGACTGACGTTCTCAGGAAATAGATAAAATTTCAGGTTCTGGCCACTAGTATCTGCCATTTTCTTCTGCATGTAACTACACTGATAGCATCCCGATGGCATTTTCACGTACTTTCTTTTGTCTTTTTTAAACAATGGCATTTATTTGTGAAATAATTAGGAATCCAATCCTTTACCTTGGAACTAGAGATAATACTTATGTGACTTGAACCACGAGAAATAATACTAAACTAAATGAATACATACACATATGTACACAAACTTTAAACAACTCAAACCACTATTTTAGTTAAGAAATTCCGAACCTAGCTCACAGAGATATTTTACAATGGACTTTTCTAGTTAGCCATAGAACTGTAAAATTAATTTAAACCAAACAACTATGTTTGAATGCTCGAAGCATTATGAACAGTCTTTCAGATGGCTGACTCACTTGCAGGAAATGGGGTTTCACCATGCATAAACAACTTTGTGAATCACATAATTTGGGTTTGATTTTAAAATTGAACCCGTCGGTTTTGAAGAGGTCTGAATTTGGCAAAAGTACATTTTTCTAATAGCAACTTTTTTTTTTTTTTTTTTTTTTTTTTGCATAGAGATCATGGCCGCACATCAAGTAACTGTCTTTTTTTTTTTCCCTTAATTGATGTGAAGAATTTAAATTCTCTTATGGAATTTTCCCTGTGACTAACAGTTAGCTTGTTAAACTTTTTTTTTTCTCTAGCACTATTTGAGGTTAAGGATTAGGAGTTCTTGAAGCAAAAGACAAGAAAACTTGCTGCTCAGCTAACTTCTTTGCAACTTTGTGTTATGTAACCACTCTGGCTTTCATTTTCTCTTTCTGTGAAATTGCGGGGTTGGGGATAGTGAGAAAGAAGGAGATGAAATGTCTTCCAATTCTAACTCACCAAGATTTAGGGAGTCAGGGAACTACATGAAATGGAACCTATTCTTAAATGAAATCTGTTCTTAAAGCAGCAAACAACTACTCCATTTTATCTTTACCTACTATTCCTTCAATTTCTCTCTTCATTTTCCCTCACTTAAGGTCACATAAAATCATTTTAATATATTTAATTCCAAAGGTAGGGACAGTCAATATATTAAGGAAACTGAAGAAGTTTCAACGTTTGCTGCTCTGGAAACTTCTCTAGAAGCCTGTCTCGAATGGCAAAAACAATGGTGGATCTTGGGTCAAAAGTTTTGAGCTTAGGGTTTTGGACCCAGCTTCCCCATTCATACAAGTTTTCCTTGTATGAAATTTTATCCTAAGCACTTAACCTAATTTCAGTTACTTGTGTAAAAAAAAAGTAGGAGAATATAACCCGTTCCTTTCCTCACAGAGTTATATTAACTTAGATGAGAAAGAGTTGTAGGGAACCTATTTTATAAACTGCAAAATGCCATATCAACATAAAATACTTCAATTTTTTTCTCCACACAGTGGAAGAGACTTATCCTCATTGAAGTAGCACAATTTTATCTAAAAGACTTGTTTTCTATAGTTTTCTGTTAAGTTCCCCCACTTGATCAATGGAAAAAAAAGACTTTATGTATTAATATTACCAATGTTAGGTTCTTTCTGCTTAAGCATTGCTATTTCCATTTTGCAACTGAAGAGACAGAGCCTAACCATATTGTCACCTGCCCAAGGTCACAGAGCTCCTAAGTGGTTGAGTTATGATTCCAAGTCTGCCTAATCTATGATTTTTCCACTAGAATGCCATGCCCTCTGGAATGGCATATTGAGACAAGGAATAAACAAATCCCTATGCTGCAGCACGTACCCAAGGTAAATGGGCCTGCAGTGACTCAGGTCATTTTCCACATAAGGTGTTCTGATAGCATCTCTAAAGCATGCCACTCATTGGATAGTCTCGTCCCCAGTCTTTTTCATTGATTTATTGGCTGCTGACTCAGATTATCCAAGAGCATTTAAGTGGAATCAAGATTGAGAGCAGACCAGAACAAAAAGCAGAAACATATTTTAAAAGGGTGGGTTAGATTTTCACAAAATTATCAAGAAGGGGAGCCTGATTTTTACTCTCTTGCCAAGGGCCTACTCTGCACCTCTTCTCCCTTCAGGCCTTTCTTTCTTTTGAGAACTGATTCTCACAGGGCATCTGCTTTAATTATTGATATCTTAGTGGGACGAAATTCAGTCATTAAGCAACCTGCCCTGGGAATATTCATTATCTATAATTTGGACGGCAATAATTTGTCTCTGGATAGAAGAATTTCATGAATCGAAGAAGTGAGAGAGAGCTTTCAAGCAAAGTGTGCATGTGTGTGTGCATGTGTGCCATTTTTGGAAAACAGTGGGCCCTTCGACAATAGCTGGGCAGTAGCAAGGGCGGAAAATGGGTGTCACACGCATCAAACAATAAGATTTTTAGCAAATGGTTTTCTATTGAGCCAGACATTTAACATAATTTATTTCAAGGAATTTAAATCTTTATATTTATTTTATGTTCTAAGCTTTCTAGTATGTTTCCACATATATATATAAGTCTTCATCATGCCTCTGTATAGTAGCCATTATTCTCAATTCACAGAGGTTAAGGACATTTCTAATATATGACAAACCGGTTAGTGACACGACGAAGTCTTCTGATCCCGAGATTTGCATTCTTGCCAGTATCTGAAAGTCAATTCAGTAATCCAAGTATGGCAGACAAGGTAGGGCAGTGCATCTAGGACCTCAGGAACTCAGGGCTAAAGCTTAGTTAAGTGACAACGAACGAAGAAACTGAAGTATTTTGCCTACTTCAGGGGTTTGTTTTGGACCGACTCTAAAGTAGCACCTGGAGAGATCATGCTGTTTGGTTTCTGGCATAGGAACTGTGGGTTGGAACAGACACATTTATGGACAGAGAAGAGAAGAGTGATTCCAGCGTGTGAAGGTGGGACCTACTTCCCTTGATAAGCATCTTTGCTGTCCCTGGAAAAACAAACAGACTTGCTATGCGTATGATCTCATAGGAAGATCCAATTATGATTTTCAGTTCTACTAAATTATTTTCAAATTACCAAATTATTATCATAACAAAATTATTATTTTCAGTTCTACTAAAATCCAACATTAAGTCTTCATTCAGGTTTATGAGATTTTTATGTGTGGAAAGATAATGAATTTTATGTTATGTCTGCTTGTGTACTGAAATACCTATCGTTGGGCTGACTGAGTAATAGAATAATTCTATTTATTAGTGAAATCTAGCCATAGTATGGAGAAAAATGTATGTCAGATTTTTCCTGGGGTCATTTATGAGGCTTATGAGGGGTGTACGAATCCTTAGGGATCATATAAATTATTCAAGCAGAGAGCCAGTCAAGGCATTTCTTATTCGTGCTGACTGAGAGGGAATGGGGCTAGAAGGGAAACTTCACTGCTCCCTAGTATGAAGCTCACCACTCTAATGATCGAGACTCACACCCAGCTGGTCACCTGGCTCCTTTGTGGCCTTGTGCCACTCTCTACCCTCTCCTGGGAAATTGAGAACATCAGGGCAAGTGCGGGTTCATTCAACTTTCCTTCCTGTAGAGGGAGATGCAGTATTTCTTGGCTGATGGAAGTGTGTGGAAAGAATCAGTGCGGTCACATTTCCAAGGCAGCAATGTCCTTCCTGTTCATCTGCTGTGTCAACATGAAAACTCTGTTTTCCTCTGCTTCAGTGAGCAGCTTGGAGATGCTTTAATCTCCCTAGTGTCTGACATTATCAGTTGCAGCACAGAAACCTGTGGGGCTTCTTGTCCTTAGTGCAGTGAAACAGTTGGGGAGCAAGTTCAGGAATGTTGGCAGATGAACCACTCCTGCTCAGCTCACTCGGCACATAGTGGGCATATATGGAACCTGTGTAAGTCCATATATCTTAAAATGGCAACAGAGGTTGTCGTTTAATGAGGAACCCTAGCCAAGACAGATACAGAGTGGACAGAAGATATAATCATAGATTGAAACACTTTTTTCTCCAGAAAGGTTGACAAATAGAATTGTAAAAAAAGGGAAAATTTACAGAGAGATAATTATTTCTTATTTGTGAAATATTCTGATAATAATTTTTAATTCTTCATGAAAAAGTTAAAGATGTTTTCTGCAAATGAAAATATATGTATGACAACCTCATGAAGAGCTGCCGTCATTTAATATAATAGTTCCCTACCTTCATTCCGAGCAGGCTTGACTATAGTTCAGGTCACACATACCCCAGCCTATTCTCTTAAAAGTATTCAGATAATGCAACTCTGTGACCTTTCCTGGCTTGTGTTATAGGTATCATAGCTCAAAGCCAGGAAAGTCTTTCTAAGTCATAACTGAAGTCTTATCCTCTGGCAGCGCTAACTTGTTTACATTATTTACGGTCCACCGTCAATGTCCAACATTAGAAATGGTATAAATTGCTCTTCACGTGCATGCGCGCGCACACACACACACACACACACAATTTACCAAGTGCCTACAAGGATTGATTAAGACTCAGTTTCCATTCTTCAGGAAGATATATTTCCTAAGAGTGATTTTTTAAATAAAAATAGGTATAAATAAATCCAAAACCTAGATGGAGCTATCACCCCAAAAAAGTGAGAGTTGGGATCATTCTTAGGGTCTAAACAGGAAAGGCTTCAAAGAGGAGGGGGTCCAATACTAACATATCCCCTTCCAGTCCTGCCATCCTAGGCCAACCCATTGCATTCAAACCTACTTAATTCACTTAAGTTTTATTTATGCAACTCAACTCAATAATTTTTAAGTAAAAGAACTGTCATGTGGGGTGTCTGGGTGGCTCAGTCAGTTAAGTGTCTGCCTTCGGCTCAGGTCATGATCTCACGGCTCATGAGTTCAAGCCTCGCATCGGGCTCTGTGCTGACAGCTCAGAGCTTGGAGGCTGCTTCGGATTCTGTGTCCACCTCTCCCTTTGTTCCTTCCCTGCTCACACTCTGTCTCTCACTCTTTGAAAAATAAATATTAAAAACAAAAGCAAAAACAAAAAAAACCACAAAAAAACAGAACTGTCATGTGTTGCTGTAGAAAGGAGGTCCCTCTCTGAATATCATGTGTCCTGGAAGAGCAGTGAATGACCTGGATGAGAGAAAGAGGTGCTGCTAGATGAGACAATCTTGACACCATCAGAATGATGGTGGAGAGCCTCTTTTAAGAGTGGCACCAGAATGTGAGAGGAATGCTTGGTTAGGGGTAGAAAGCAGGGAGTGCAGCCTCAAGCAGAATACCCCTGTGGGCACTGAGGAGCAGGTGGGGAAATCCCTAAGGTTCTTATATAGAAATGATCTCAGGATGTTGAGAGACCTGGGTGATATTCTTATAGAGAAAGGAGAGGGTGCGGCTCACAGAGATTTTTGAAAAATGGTGAAATTTATTTTTTTATGGGCTGTGTACAATGAGAGTCAAGGAATGTTTATGGATACGGCTTTATGACCATTTAAATCGGGGCGGGGGGAGATAGAAAATTGTAAAGAATTTGGAGTTATCATGATAGATAATGGTGGCAGGCTTCAGACAAGGGAAATTCCATAAGTTCCTGAGTATGTTTCTAATTTACAAGCAGAAGAACTTCCATTTTGATTTCAAATGATAGGGCTCTTTATCTATGACAGATTCAAGTCAATAGACAAAATGAACCCAAACATTAAAACCTATTTTTTTAAAATTCCAATCAAAGCATAGCCTACTGCATAGCTTATTTTGCTAATTGCTTTTTTTGTACCCATAAGTACGGATGAGACTTCAATAAATCAAACAACAATAGTGAGCTATTTTCAGAAAGGCATGAAATATATGAATGACTGAACAATACAACAATCACTACTCTAAAAGCTTAGCAAAAATAGAATCATTGTTTTATTGTATCCATTACCAAGGTATTTGGGGCACCTTCTCTTGGAGGTGAGTGCTTACTCTCTGCCTTATTATAAGAAGAGGCACTGCAGGTCATATCCCTTGCTTGTCCTTTCTAATCATGGAAAATTACTTTTTGTTTTATGGGAAGTCTTTTAGGTTTTTTTCTAATGTATATTTGAATATACTTTCTTTTCTCAAGATGCACTTGACTTTATGTATTGGTATCCTGTTAGATATTAGGCTGATTAAAAATTAATGTTTATTTTGAGTAATATTTGTGATTAGCCGGGAAAATATAATACCAAATGCCAGGAGTAAGGTCATGTGCCTTATTTGACTAGAATTTGGTTTGATTTACAATGAGGAAAATGAGAGTATAATCCAGGGAGATGCCTCAAATGTTTTTACTACAAAGGGACGCACCTGACCTGAGAAATGAACAGCAGTGAGGAGACACTCATTGTGAAAGGGCGAGCTGCTGAGTTGGACCCTCTCTTGCTCCCCTTCATGCTTCTCATTTGAAGATGACAAGCACAGTGTCTGAGGCAAGGACTGGGGAGGTCTCCACGTACAAAGCAAAATGGACTGGATAAACCGAAGGGCTGTTTAAACGAGGCTGGATAGGCATGGCTGCACAATCCTGCCCTTTGCAGTTAGAGATTTACGAGAAAGGTGCTTCCGAAAGGTCAAGATAATCTCTGCCTGGAGAGGACGAAAGACCCCATTTGGCTTCGCAAATAGCTGCCCACGTGGTTTGGTTTGAGAGGATGTTAGGCTGACATTTGCTGCCCCAAACAACCTGCCATTCTTTTTTAAGATTGAGAAAGGTCTTCTAGAGTCTTTTATTAAATTAATGAACTTGAGAAGCATTACCTCAAACTCTTCTATACAGCATGCCACTTTAACATTTAAGTCTTTAGTAAAGATCAGCAGGGCTAAAACATAAAATAATCACTTTAAGACTGGAAGGAAGCCTTCTTAGAGAAACTCCCCTATTTCAATTTGGTTGGGGCTTTCTGCCCTTTTGCTGGTGGGACAAGGCTACAGACACATAGCACCCTGCAATCTAATTTTCAGTGACTCAGTTTTTTTTTTTTTTTTTAATTTTAGTATTTATTTATTTGGAGAGAGGGAGAGGAGGGAGTGGCAGAGGGGCAGAGAGAGAGAGAGAATCCCAAGCAGGCTCCATACTCAGTGTGGGGCTCGACATGGGGTTCAATCCCAATACCCCAGAAGCATGACCTCAGCCAAAATCAAGAGTCAGATGCTCAATGGACTGAGCCACCGAGGTGCTCCTCAGTGACTCAGCCTTGAAGCCAGACCTGCAGAAGGGAGCCTGGTTGAGTTACATTCTTTGTTCCTAGGGCCCACAGCTGCCTAGGTGCTCTTGAGACCATCCATGTGCATGCTTTGGCGAAGATACTATCACTTCCTCCTTAGATTTGGTGTCCAGCTTTCCAAATGATAACAAAACTGTTATATTGGACTCAAAGTGAAAGGTCTGACTCAGACACTATGTAGCCGGGTGATCATGCACAACCTCACATGTGAGGCCCCTCAAAACCTCATTTTATTCCTCAGAGCCAAGAGACTGAATGGCATTATTCTATGATCATTGCCTTGGATAATAGTAGGTGTATGGAGAAAGTAACACCAACAATAACTCAGTGCGAGTTTGCTTGCTATCATTACTTGCTCATAAATCTTCCCACACTGAGGAACATTTTAAATGTTACATTTTAGTTGCTTAAGAGTGAGATATTTATTATCTATTTTTGGCCTGGACAATAGAGACAACTTCTGTGGTAAATGCTAAATCTCAAAATTGCATCGCAGTTTGTATTTCTGAAGTTTTAAAGCAAACTATTTAAATAAGTCTGATTGACTAATTGCTATTAACTGTTTATAATTAGTTAATATATATATAGAGAGAAATTTTCACTTTCCAGAATCTACAGGTGCTTTCAGGTAGATGACTAGATGGTTAGTAGCAAAGATAGGTTGGATATCTGTCTGATGCAAAAAGAAGATAGATTTCTTACTGTAAACAGGCTAAGATTTCATCATGTTTTCTGTGAGGTAAGAAGTTTAGGTCTACTTTCATAGTATGTTCGAGTAGTAAAAACTGTTTTCCCTGATACATAGCAAAATATCACAGTCATATTTTAAGACATAGCTACCTTTTCCCCAGGGTAATTTTGCTAGTGTATACAGTTTAAGAAGGTTAAAAGTCACTCTAAACTATCATCTTGTTACACCTGTTCTAGTTACTAAGTACAATGTTAAATGATGTTTTTTGAATATGATGAATATACTTATTTTTAAACAAGCAAAGAAAAAAATCTTGTGAACCTTCTAGTGGACCTAAAATAATTTTATTATAACAGTATGGAAAACACATAAAAACATAAAACTCAAAATTAATTTCAAATGTCCACAATTCTTAACACATTTACAACTAAAATGCATTTACCCATTAACACAAACGAAGCAACACAAACAGCGCAATCAAAACAAATACCAGTAATTTAATATGATGGCTGGTGTTGCTTTGCTGGAACGAACACCAGCAATAAGAATAGGACAGTAATGTCTCCATAAAGCTGTCATTAAAAATAAAGAATAGCATAGTGGCCATCTGATACAGATTCCTTTGCAGTATCATATCCGTATGGTTCCGCAATCTGTCCTTTGAAACCAACAGGGCAAGGACTATTTCAGGTTTCAAAATCTTTCAGATTTTAGAAAGGGAGAATACCCAATAAGCAAGCATATTAATATCTCTGCCTCATAATTTATAAATACATACATATTCACAGTAAAAGATATAAACTCTATAAACAGTCTCATGTCCATACGGGTCAAGTTTGTTACCAAATGAGTCAATAGCCTTTACATTACTTTTTTAAAATTTCAGAACTTACTATATTCAGAATTTTAGATCCAAGTAGATAGGCCTCTACTACCGTATGCTGTGCAATGATTTATTTTACATTCTGGAAAACCTTTTGCACAGCACAATGTAAAATCTTTTAGTTTTCATGGGAAATATCATGTACGCAATAAGTCCATCTCCATTGGCTTTTTATTAGCAATTACAGAATGGTTAAACCAATTCTTGTGCATTTGTCAGTCCCCAAGATTATGCCCTTGAACTTTCAAGAGCCTCAGACCCTAGTTCGAGAAATGAGCCGAGATCTAATATATTTGAAAGCCAGATACCACCTTTTTAGCTTTTGAAAAGTCAAAAGGAGCTATTTATAAAGCTGTCAGAGTTAGTCTTGTGTTCTAAATGAGCTATTAAAGGTGGAAGTGAAGGTATTTGAGAAGCTACCATGTGTTAGAACCTGTCCTTTGGTCTTTCCATAACTTGCCTCATGAAAAACCTGTATAGCTGAGAAATCTAGATCTTCAGGTCACATGGTGTTATATCAGAGCCTCTGCATTTTTCAGTGGTTATGAACTGATGAATAGATATTACTGCAATATTAAGCTTTTTCCCACCAATCAGGTTTTCAATTTGTTCTGAATAGAAAGAAGAAATAGGATTAGCACAAGAGCAAGGTTTGGCCCCAATTTTGTCCATTTTAATTTTTTGTTTAGCTCTGAGCTACTCACTTTTCCTAATTCATTGCCTGTTGCCTGATCTGTTAAACAAGGACTCTATTGGTCTCATTGAGCACTGTAGGATTTACTGAGAATACGGATCTCTGTGAAAGTGCTTTGTAGAAAGAGATGTGTTATTAGCTTCATAATTCTATCTCGTGGTCTCACTTTTGCTCCATGGTTAGTAAATCTCTGTGCATAAAGCATCTATTCAGTAATTGTCTCTGCTTAATAAAATATGGTAAAATGAAACATATCCAGCCTTTAAAGTGTAATATATCTAAAACCCCACTTTTCCCAAACTTGGATTCATTTCATCACATAAAAATTTTTATTCTAATAATTCTTTGATTTTGGAATAAAATTAAAATTAAATCTACCTTTTGATAATGAATAATAAAGCATTTCTAAAATATCCTCTAATGTATAACTGAATAATAGTCTTTAATATCAATGGACATAACTAGATAAATGATGAAATGAAAAAGACAGAACTTGATGAAAGATCAAATAATGAACAATTTTCCATGCCGTATCTCACTGGCCCAAACTTAAAGCAAGATATTCAGAAACACGTTAGATTAGTGTTAAGCAATTGTGTTTGAATTGTTTATGTCAACAAGTCTTATTATACTTCTTTAAAAGAAAGGAACTGTATATATCTTGGCAAAATGTAACAAATGTATGAATTCATAAAGCCCCAGAACTCTACTCTAGAGTCTTTGAATAGTTTAAAAAATTGATCAGAAATAAAAATAGGAGTGCCTGGGTGGCTCTGTTGGTTAAGCATTAGACTTCAGCTCAGTCTATGATCTCATGGTCCATGAGTTTGAGCCCCACATCGGGCTCTGTGCTGACAGCTCAGAGCCTGGAGCCTGCTTCGAATTCTATGTCTCCCTCTCTCTCTATCCCTCTTCCACTCACATCTTTCTCTCTCTCTAAAAAATTAATAAACATTAAAAAATTTTTAACGAAAATAGATTTTTTACACATGAAAGCTTTTGTTTTCAAATATGATTTTCCGTTTTCAGGATTTTCTTCCTGTTTTCATGAATGGATTACTGTGATTTCATCCAAGCATTATTTCTCTTTTAATTTGGTGACTGTGGTGGACTGAAAAGTATGGCTCTAAATTCTTCCTATCCTTATTTGTGTGCCCATTTGCAAGGTGACTCCCATGTTTGCCCATCAAGGGGTGCGGGGTCTTTCTTTCCTCACTCTTCAAAGCTGGCCTGGCCTTGCAACTTGCCTTCGAAAGAAAGGCTTTCTAGCTTCTGTTTTTCCTTTCGGGGACTTCGAGAGCACCAGGCCCCAAAGGAGGTTGGCAGGAAGGACCACATGAAGAGAAAGGTCCGGCCGTCCCAGCTGAGGCCCCAGGCCTATTAGGCCTCAGACCTGGAGCCATCTGAGATGCCCTGTCCTGTCAGTCGATTGATGACTGTAACTCTGTGAGGTACGTCTGGTGAGTCCAGCCAAAAACCTGGTCTGCTGAGGAGTTGGGCCCAAATTGCAGAATTATGAGTGAATAAACAGTTTTTCCCTTAAGCCACTAAATTTAATGTGTTTTGAAATTCCTAAATATCTGATGACATAAATAACTGAAGTAATGATCATGGCTTTTGTGTGTGTGTGTGTGTGTGTGTGTGTGTGTGTGTGTGTGTGTTTTCTTTTTCCCCCTAGAAATGGAAGGTGAGTTTTGAAATCAATATGAAAGTTGAAAGTTAATTTGAAATTAGAAATAGAGTGATATATGTGAATTTCTTAATACAAATAATTTTTACCATGTCATAAAAACCCATTAAGGTTTTAAAATAAAAATAAGAAACTTTCGTATCAACTTCTTTTATCAAGTCAGCTACACAATACCTACTTCTGCATACTTCCATTGTCATCACAACCACATTTAGTCAAGATTTCATGTCCAATGTAAACATTGACTCATAAAGTATACATACATTTTTCCCATGGAAGGGGTAGCTTCATGCTTTTCCATCTCAAATTATTGTTTAAATGTTACTTGCAAGCAACACTAGCAGTTGGCATGAAATGAATTCATATACATGAATACTGTCATGGTGTGGCTATAAATTTTTGCCTGTAATTCATGTATTTAAATTCCTGCTTGTTTATTATGCTATTTACTTTGTAGTTTTGAGTGAACTGCCAGTCCTAATAGGGAAATTTGTATGGGCTTCACTTTGACTATATCAGTTTTTTAGTTGAGAGATATTTAAGGTCTAGATATGATTTTTCTGGGAAATTGTCATTGAAGTGTAAAACTCAAACAAAACTGTTAGAATATCATGGAACATGATTGCCTTTATTTATATATATTTACCTCTTTTACTCTATATGACATGTACTCATAACTTCCTGGAATTTCACAAGCTTGACATGAAAAAACTAATACAGAGTCCATGTTAAAAATTGTTTATGTTATTTTAAATATCAACTTTATTGTTAGACCTTCATCCTTAAAGCATTTAGAATTTTTTTAAAGTATAAGATAGTAGAAGCAACAGGAAAAATACTTTTATTTTTAGTTAATCACACACGTATGCTATGTCATCAATACCCTCTCTGTGATCTTGAGTCTTTTTTGGTTTATATTGTTCCCTTTTTCCAACTTTCCAGAGAAAACATTAGCATGTATGGCAATAACTAGCAAATAAGAAAGTATATTCCTTTTTGCACTGCAGCGAATGGTACCTCCTTCCTCCCAGTGTTCCTGCACCTTAGTAGCTATTAAAAGACCACAGAGTGTACACAGCTAAACACTACAGCATATGAAAAGAAGCATTAGTAATGACGACTCAGTTCCTAGTCGTTCAGTGAATGGTACTATGGAGTATTCAAACAAAGGCTTCTTACCACAATATATGTTATGTTTTATTTGCCTTCTCTTTGTATCCATAAGATGCAAATTCGTTTAGATATGTCTCTATGTTTTTTCACACCCTAAGAACACAAGATTATTTAGAATATGTAACAATACTAGATAGCACAGCTGAGGTACATAGAAATTCTTCTGCATATACTAAAAAGACCATTTCCCAGGAAGCAGCCCTACATCTGTAATTGCTGACGATATAAGAACACCAGTCATACTATTGAACAGCAACAAGGGTGCCCCTGACAAACTATCCTTTCTTCCTCCCACTCTTCCTGCACCTTAGGAGCTATTAAAAGACCACAGAGTGCACACAGCTAAACACTGTAGCATATGAAGAGAAGCATTAGTAATGACGACTCAATTCCTAACCTTACCTCTGAATATTGCCCAAATTATGATAAATGCCTTTCTAAAAGAAAAGTTAGAGGCGATAATTAAGAAATAGCACAAATCTAAATTTAGTTATTTTTTTTCTTAAAATAAAGACAATATATTTTTATGGTTTATCCACCCAATAAGTAGCCTGTTTGATATAGATCCTGGTAGCTTCATTATCATATTGAATATGAAGCAGATCTAATGTTTATGAATCTGGTATGATTAATTAATAAATTAATTAATATGTTACTACTACTATCATCTTTTCCATACACCCCCAAGAGCAGAAATTGGGTATTTGTCAGATTGGGATATGTGTAATATGTTTATGAACCTCTTGTTAAAGTTGGCTCTCTTAATTCATTATTTATTTGTTATAGTCTAATTTCATTTCTCCAATAATTATGATACACTGCTGGTTAATCTATCTATCCTCCTGCCCCTCGCTCCGTGTGATCGATGGCAGGTGTAATCCTAAACCTGGATTACTACAGTCCGGGAATAAAGCTTGTAGACAGGGCCCCAATGTGATAAACCATGTGATTTTTCTGACACCCTGTACAATCCCAGTCACAATTTCATGAGTAAATAGTACAGGAAGGAGCACCTGGGTAGCTCAGTCATCTGAGTAACTGACTCTTGATTTCAGTTCAGTTCATGATCTCGTGATTTGTGAGATCGAGCCCTGCACTGCGCTCTGCACCATCAGCACAGAGCCTGCCTGGATTCTCTCACTCCCTCTCTCTCTCTCTCTGCTCCACCCCTGCTCATGCTCTTTCCCTCTTTCTCAAAATAAAGAAATAAATACTATAAAAATAATCTGGAGAGTTAATGTGGCAGAATAAACGTACTAAAGATTTCATCTCTGTTCACTTCACAAGGCTGATAAAGAAGTAAATGAAATAAGAATTCTAGGTGGAGAATGATAATGTGGCCACAACACCCAACAACCTTCTGGGCCAAACGATTCCCAGGGGAGGCCGTGAACTGCATTAATTGGGAAAGTGGTGGGAAGGGTCCAGAAATCTGTCCTCATTATTTATTAAATAAAACTCTACCTCTGAATAAAGTGATCTCTCTAAGGTTCATCACAAAGCAAAGAACAGAATATTTTCTTGAGAGCTTGGATATATGATCCTAGGATTAAGAGGTGTGTGGTGTATGTGTGTGTGTGTATGTGTGCACATATGTATATGTGTGTACGAGTGTGTGTGTATGTGACATTCAGCAGCAGCAGCACTAGTGACTTACAGTCATAACAAGTAGAATAAGCAGGAAAGCTCCCAAATATGACATTTTAAAGAAACAGATCTAGGATATTTTTTTAGCACTGGAGTTTCAGATTGCATTTTGTAGAGCACAAGACTTCATATGGATAAATGTCTCAAGCATAATCACAGGGTACGCACAAGAGACAGGAAGGGAGGCCCATCTTCCTCTTTTAGCAGAGCAGCTCTCCTTTTGTCTCTTTTGCATATTAGGCGTTGGGGCTTCACACAGGATTCTACCTGAGGATCAGTTTCACTGATAAAATAAGTTTTATTTTTTTTTAATGTTTTATTTATTTTTGAGAGCAGGACAGACAAAGCATGAGCAGGGGAGGGGCAAAGAGACAGGGAGACACAGAATCTGAAGCAGGCTCCAGGCTCCGAGCTGTCAGCACAGAGCCCGACACTGGGCTCAAACTCACAGACTGTGAGATCATGACCTGAGCCAAAGTCAGACACTTAACCGACTAAGCCACTCAGGCACCCCTGATAAAATAGGTTTTAAAACCATGAATTTAACACGAGAAGAAACCAAATCTTCAGATTTTGTATTCGGGTGGCTTTTGAAACAAAAGATAACAAGTAAGGATGAGGTATAAAGCACCATTACTGCTATTACCGCTATTATGGAGCAATGGTATATTCATGGGCACACACATCCATTAAACTTACATTATGTTGTTAAAGTATTTGTAGATTAAGGGAAGAACTAATACGTATCGGAATGAATGGAGGAAAATAAAATGCAAAATAAACAGGAAAAACACGCATGTGATGTGGAAAGCTAGATGAGCTTATTCAATGCAGGAGGCATTAGTTAAGTGATAGACACCCGGATGGGCTCTGAATGGAAGCAGAGGGTATAAGAGGGAAAGGAAATATTCAACTATGGAACAAGGAGGCAACTGGAGAAAAACTGACTTTCCGACTCTGTCATGTAGAAATACACTTGAAAAAAATTTTGTCCTACCTACATCAAAGAGATTTCTAAAGTTCCCAACCACAGTGTGACAGGAAAAAAAAGACATCTTGTAATAGACATTTATCCTAGTGCACTAGAGTAGGGGAGAGACTTGTACCTCCTGAAGCTCTGGCAAGTGCTGTTGCTGCAAATAGGAAAGAGGTAGGGTAAATATTTTAAAAACTGCAATTGGATGGACAAACACAGAAAATGCCTCAGAGTTCATCCTGGAGCTCTAACATAGGAAACAGACTAGAGTCACGGGGATCTTGGTGGAGCAATGCCTAATCTCACTTGGCCTGGAAAGTGACAGAGAAGCATATCACAGGACTTTTATCTGGAAAAATAGCAAAGGAAGACAAATGGAAAGCTGTATTCTCTAGCCTTCCTAGTGCTCAAGGCAAATACTTTAGAGTCCATTTTTATTCTTTCCCTAGCACCCAAATGATCAGCACAAAGTTATCTGTCTAATCTATCAACAACCCATCTTCCAGGTTATATTTAAAAATATACATATACTAAACTCATCCATTGATGTAACAGTCCCACTTCTACTCTTCCCTCCTTAAAACCTACTTTCCTTACACATTTGCCAGAGTAATTGTTTAAATATGCAAACACAGCACATTGTTAACGCCTTTCAATGGCTTTGCAATCAACCAAAAATCAAATTCAAATTCCCGACCCCAACCTACATGGGCCACTGTCCTGTCCTTGCCTACCATTTGGCCTCATCTCAGCCATTTCCTTGCCTAGTAATTCTTTCAGTCTCAGTAAGTTTTCTGTTGCTAGAACATGCCTAACGCCAACTCCCACTCATAAGCTGTGCTGGTTCCTCTCCATTGAATACGTTTCCCCCAGCTCTTCAATCAAGGCTGGCTCCAATTCCACCTTTAGGGCTCAGACTATCATCTCCTCAAACAACCAATCCACCTCTCCCAACAAGATTATTTTCTTTATCTATCACCAAATTTATTAGCTACATCATGTTCTCTAAAATCACGCACGTATCTGTATTGTAAATTTTTGGTCTGTCTTCTCACACCAGGCTATGATTTCAACAAGGCAAGGATCTTCTATCACATGGGTCTCAACAGACCTTACAACCCTATCCAGTATGTTACAAGCAAATAACAAGAGCTCAATGGTTATTTATTAAAATGAATGAATAACTTCTAGTCACTTCTAACTGTTCCTATTTCAGAAGTCCACCTTTACAAAAGTGATTTTTCCCCTGAAACTAAACAGCGACATATATTTTGTGGAAGACATAGTGCTGCAACTAACTAACCCACATGCAGCTGCTGGTAAGTGGCTGGGCAACTAACTCTCAGTGAGTCCTCAAGTGACTTGGGTCTCATAGTTTTGGCATGTCTCTATGTCAAAAATGGTAAACTGTAGGTATTCGTCACATAAAATCTATACATTTTTTACCCTAAATTGTGACTTAGCCAATTTTTTTCATGTTATAGAAGTAGCAAAGGATTTTAATTTTAATTTTTGAAATTTAAACCCTCATCTTGTTAATAGTTTCTTTTCCATTTAATTAAGAATCAACACACCTGTTATTTCTGTTAGCACTCCTTTCTCTTCCTGTCTCAGATCACACTCCTAGTTCCAGGGTTCTAAGGCAACCCGTTACAAGGAACGAATCAACTTTCTGAGAAACTTGTTGAAAACCTTGCAAATGTTGAGGTAATGGAACAAGTCCCCACAAAATCAATGGATTTCAGTACACTTTTTGTTTTTTCTTCTACTAGGTTAACAGAGAGAGAGAGAGACAGAAAGAGAGAGAAAGAAGGGAGGGGACTGAAAGAGAAACACTGAGAGAGAAGGGAAGGTTGAGAAACACTGAGAGAGAGAGAAGAGAGAATTAAGGGAGAGAGACTGAGAGAGAAAGTAGTCTTATCCTTTTCCATTTAACAAAAACACTGACAAAGAAACAGTTAAGAATAGTGTGCAAGGTTGGTAGGGTGATTCAAGTTTCCTACAGCCGAAAGGTTACTTAATTCAGAGTTGTGCTGAGTTGTGCTGAGTTTCCTGATCTATTCCTAGTCTCCTGATAGACAAAGGTTTCACCCACCATCTGCAATCAGCACTAGAGTTATATTAAGGCAAAGAGGCTGATGCTTTTCTAAGTACATCAGCAAGGAAAGAGGTGGAAGCCGGCAGCGGCAGGGAGGACGTTGTTAAGCATCGGAGTCCAGGCTAGTAAACCACAGTCCCCAGGCACATGGCAGGGGAGGGGGCTGCAGGCAATGGAAACACTGTGAGAATACTAGTTTTATTAGGTCTTCTCCATGATTCTTCTTCCCACAAACCCTGGAGTACTTTGGGAAAATGAACTCTTGGTTGAGGGTAATAGGCAGGCTTAGAAATTTAACAGCAGGAAAATTGTCAAGACTTAGTTGATCTGGCTCAATATGGGCAGATGAAAGCTGCAAAAATCGGCTGCAGCAAAATGCCTTCAATCTCTCCCTGCAGTGACCCTCAGAGCCTTCATTAACTCACTGGATAATTTAACACTCCTCTATTTATCTGTATTATTATAATGATGTTAATGAACTATATATATGTATATATATATATATATATAGTTTATTAAAAGTCATATATATATGGCTTTTATTTTATGACTCCTATATTGACTGTACTGACAAAGGTTTGCCTTATCAATTTATTTATCTTCTTTGGAGCTCGCCAAGTTTATAAATAGAAAAGCATCTTTCTACTTGATATCAAAATATTAATGTATTTTTGACATCCCATCAACTAATTCTCCCTCAGAAGCATATTATAGCATTTGGCAAATGAAATGAGTGTCTGCATCCTATTTCTATTTTCCGGGTTTAGATAGAAACATTCCATTTTTATCTAAATAATTTAATTTACTAAAAATCAACCACTTTCAAAGGAACCACAAGCGTACTGTAGAAATATACTGGGTCCACTTCCAGACCACTGCAATAAAGAGAATACCACAATAAAATGTCAGATGAGCTTTTTGGTTTCCCAGTGTATATAAAAGTTATGTTTACATGATACTGAAAAAGGAAATGTGCATACCTTAATTTAAAAATACTTTATTTCTAAAATCTACTAACCATCATCTGACTTTCATTGGGTCATAACCTTTTTGCTAGTAGACTTTCATGCCTTGATGCCGATGGCTGTGGACTGATCAAGGTTGGGTGGCTGTGACAAGATCTTAAATTAAAACAACAATGTGTTTGCTGCATTGACTGACTCTTTCTTTCACAAATGATTTCTTTGGTCGCATGTGATACTGTTTCATGGCATTTTACCCATAGTAGCACTTCTTTCAAAACTAGAGTCAGTCCTCTCAAATCCTGCTGCTGTTTTATCAGTTAAGTTTATGTCATGCTGTAAATCATTCATGGTCATCTCAACAATCTTCTCCGTATCTTTACCAGGAGTAGAAACCACTTTCTCTGCTCAATGATAAGAAACAGCTCCTCATCCATTCAAGTTTTATCATGAGACTACAGCAATTCAGTCCCATCTTCAGGCTCCACTTCTACTTCTAGTTTTCTTGCTATTTCCACCACATCTGCAGTTACTTCCCCCACTGATGTGTTGAACCCTCAGTCATCCACGAAGGCTGCAATCAACTTCTTCCAAATTCTTGTTAATGTTGATATAGGGGCCTCTTCCCATGTTCTTAATGGCGTCTAGAATGATGAATTCTTTCCAAAAGATTTTCAATTTATTTTGTCCAGATCCATCAGAATAATCACTATCTATTGCAAAGCTATAGACTTACGAAAATCACTATCTATTGCAAAGCTATAGACTTACGAACTGTTTTTCTTAAATAATAAGACTTCAAGATGGAAATAACTTCTTGATACTTGGGCAGCAGAATGAATGTTAATCATTAGTCTCATTATTAATGTTAATGCAACATTAGTCTCATTGTGTATCATCAGAGCTCTTGGGTGACCAAATGCATTGTCAATGAGCAGTAATATTTTGAGAGGAATCTTTTTTTCCTGAGTGGTTGGTCTCAATAGTGGGTTTAAAATATTCAGTAAACCATGTTGTTTACTGCACTGCAGAGGAGATTTAGTAAAATTCTTAAGGGTTCCTGAATTTTCAGAATGGTGCATGAGCACAGGCTTCAACTTCAAGTCGCCAGCTGCATTAGCCCCTAATGATAGAGTAGGCTTGTCCTTTGCAGCTTTGAAGCCAGGTCTTGACGTCTCCTCTCTAGCTGTGAAAGTCTTAGATGGTTTCTTCTTCCAACAGAAGGTTGATTTGTCTATACTGAAAATCTGTTTAGGGTAGCCACCTTCTTTAATAACCATAGCTAGATCTTCTGGGTAACTTGCTGCAGCTTCTGTCAACATTTGCTGCTTCACAGAGATGGCTTCTTCACTTAACCTTCAAGAACCAGCCTCTGCTAGCTTCAAACTTCTTTCTGAAACTTCCTCTCTTCTCTTACCCTTCCAAGAACTGAATGAAATTATGGCCTTTCTCTGGATTAGGGTTTGGTCTAGGAGAATATTGTCACTGGTTTGATCTTCTAACCACACCAGTAAAAGTTTCTCCACAGCAGCAATAATGCTGTTTCACTTTCTTAATATTCATGTGTTCACTGGAGTGGCATTCTGAGTTTCTTCAAAATTTTTTCCTTTGCATTCACATCTTGGCTCTTTGGTGCAAGAGGTCTGACTGTCAGCCTAGACCTAGCATAGGCTTTCAACATGCCTTCCTCACTAAACTTAAAATTTCTAACTTTTGATTTAAAGTGAGAGACATGTGACTCTTCCTTTCATTCGAACACTTAGAGGTCATTTGAGGGCTATTAACTGGCTTAATTTCAATATTGTTGTATCTCAAGGAATAAGGAGGCCCGAGAAGAGGGAACTGCTGGTCAGCGGAGCAGCCAAAATACACACTTTTATCGATTTAGTTTGGCATCTTTCATGGGTATGGCTTGTGGTGCCACCAAACAGTTACAATAGTAACAGAAAAGATTATTGATCACAGATCAGTAATATTACATATATAATATATATAATAATATGTTATATATTACATATCACACATGTACATTACATAACAATTATAATAATAATGAAAATGTTTGAAATATTGCAAAAATTATTAAAATGTGACACATGGCCATGAAATAAGCAAACGCTGTTGGAAAAAAAACATGCACTGACAGACTTGCCCAACGTGGGGTTCAGTTTGTAAAAAAACACAGTATCTGCAAAGCACAATAAAACAAGGTGTGCCTGTATATTATTAATGGCCCTATAATGGTCATAAAATAGAAAATGTGTTAGGTTTTATGGGTCACCCAAGTTCTATGCCATTCATATTTTAAAAAAATATCCTTTAAAAGTGTAAAAATCATTTTTAGTTCCAGAGTCATACAAAAAGTAGGCTGCAGGCTGCATTTAGCCCCCGGACCTTAATTTGCTGATCCTTGGCATAAGTAATGAAAATTATATTTAAGAATTTGCTTTGCTTCAACCAAATAGCTTCATTTTGCCTCTTCAGTATAATGGGGATAATAATATAAGCAGACAGAATTGACAGGTATTCTGTATTGTGGGAGAGGCGGCTCAGTTTGGGAGTAGTGATATTAAACATTTCTAAATGCGCACTGTAGTGTAGTCAATCTTAGTCTAGTCTAGTTTAATCTCAAAAAATTTGACCCAATATAACACTGGTAGCAAAGGTTTTTTTGTTGTTGTTTCCAGAAAAGGCACCCTGTGCAATTCTGAAATGCCATCTTCAATTTTGTTCTTTGGTTATGTAAGTTGGAATAGGTTGGACAGGCATAAGAACTGCTATTTCTCACCTGTGATAATATGATTTTCTCTGATTTCAGGCCAAATCTTCAGCCTTGATAACTAATAACAATAGGACTGTGTGTCCGCTTGACATTTCTCAGCTTGCAGAGTTCTCATTTTTAAATGAGAATGAAGATGATTTCTCTACAATTTTGTTTCTAATAATACATGTCAAAGATTCAATCTCATAACCAAGGAAATATAGTTGAATCAAATTACCTTCAAAACAGACCAATTTATGTATTTATTGAATCAACAGATCCATGGACAAGAACTCAGATACTGCACACTTTCATTCAAATGTTGCATAAGATCATCCTAGTGCTACCTTTCCTGTCTTGCCCTTGCACTTGCACTTGACTGGTTAATCCTATGTATGAAGAATGAAGGAAGGGCTATGGTCTTACTAGCATCATTTGGAGCACAGAATCCTATCTTCTATGACCTTTTGGGACCAGGTCTTCTTTATCTAGTGGCGGTTTTCTCTAGTTGCACAGCATACATCACCATATTACAAATTAGACTTATAATTTTAGCAAAGTAGTTAGAATTTGGAGAGGGAGAGAGCCTATCGTCATTACTGTCTTTTAGAAGAACATTTCTAGTTTCTTTAATAGACATCCTGGTTTATAACCAGTGAACATTCCTCTTGGAACTACAGCCTTCATGAAATTGCTTCAGTCACTTTTAGACTTTATCAATTCCTCTTTCTCGGTCTCCCTCTCTTTCTCTCTCATATGTCACTCCTCATCAACCAAAGCAAGGTTTCTTACTGGGGGCGGGTATTGAGATGAGGGCAAGGGAAAGAGAACCTAGTAGTACCAAATGAACATTTTGGAAAATCCATTAATTTCCTGCTATCAGAATACGCTAATTTCCTGCTATGGGAATATGATTGGATATTTTTTACATCAGATATGTAAACTGCAAAATTTGTTAGAATTCTGTTTGCACACTATTTCTCAGAAAACATTCCTACCCCAAAGTCTCATTATTTCTAGCCAATCTTCAGCCTGTTTGTTTATCTGGTACCTGTGTTCACTCTTTCACTCTTTCTCTCTTCTTACTCCCATGGCTTGCACACAGCTTATATTACAGATACCAACATCTTTCTCATGGTAAGTAAGAAGTTGCTGGAGCCAACACTGTGCACACGAGTTAAACTGTGTAGAATCTACCTGTGTGCTGAAGATACTTTGGAGAATTCCTTTAGAACACATGTGACGTCCATGTGGAAGTTGCCATACAGTTTTATTTGTTTATAAGGCAAGGATATAACAACAGAGGTGAAGTCTTACCAAAAAAGGGACATTTTGCTGCAAATTAAGAACACAGTGAGAAAAATCACTTAAATTATGCAAATATTCATCTGAAGGGTGTTAAATGCCAATATAAGCTATAGATACCCAAATGCATAAATAGTCTTTTAAAACCGCTAAAATTCTGTCAGTGTTACATGTGTCAAAAAAAAAAAAAATCAAAAGATTCCCTAGGTATTTAAGAAATGCAGCATTATAATACCACAGAAGAAGCTATAAAACACCATATAGGCTAAATATTTTATGTGCATTTAAACCAATTTAAAAGTTCCTTTACCGAGTGATTTGGTTAGTTTAGACAATGTTACTGCACACTAAAAAATACTGTGTGGCTATCACGGATGGTATGGAAGTGTGGAACTTCAAGGATTTATAATTATTAAAGGTGTTGTTACAATTAAATATGCCAAATGACATGATTAATGGGATTAGATCCAAAGTCCTTTCTATGATTAAAGTTTCGAAGATAACAAAAGATCCCATACCAGTTTTTCCTGCCTTACACAAGAGAGATATTATGTGGTATCGGTATATTCTTTGTGATATTCTATACTAAATAATATGGAAGACTTTATTAAAGGGTATTGAGAGAATTTCAAAATTTCTCAATAGTTGAAGCAGTAACTTTGTAATCACTTATCATGAAAGGTTATATGACTCAAACAGTTATCATAAACTAGCATTTCTTCAGGGACAGCAATCAATACTCCACATAATTTTTGGTCTTACAAGATCATGGCATCTTAATTCTCTGGCATTGTTGCATCCGAGCAAAGCTGTTGAGTTAACAGCCTAGATCAACACTCTCTCTACGAAATAATGTTCCCAAATCAAAGCAGACTTTATAACATTCAAGATCTTTTGTCTTTATTTATGGCCTAAACTCTTCACAATGTTATTTAACATATATTCTATTCCTCTCCCTTTAAA
The DNA here is from genome assembly GCA_030068075.1 of Paguma larvata. Taxonomy (NCBI): domain Eukaryota; kingdom Metazoa; phylum Chordata; class Mammalia; order Carnivora; family Viverridae; genus Paguma; species Paguma larvata. The sequence continues at coordinate 67,616,900 of CM057825.1, read as the reverse complement.
CATGACCAGCTTTATACTCTTAACATTTCTAAATCCATTTATTAACATTTCCTAACTTTTCTACTTTCTTTGTAATTATTTCCATCCTAGGTTTCTACTTCTCTTCCAAGGTTCCAAGAGTTTCTTAATTTATATACATCATAAGTTAATTTTAAAATGTTACTTAATGATGAATCTACATTTTCATTAATTCATTAACAAAGTTATATACTATACTTAGTCAAATATTAGGTTATACATTTTATGAGGTACCTATTATTCTGCTTTTTAATTATACAATCTAGAATTAGGGTACATTTCTAATCAGCAAAACGATGCTGACCAAAGTACATACAGTTTATGGCTCACTAGATAACAACTAGTATCTGTTGAACTCATCCATTTCAAACTTGAATTTGTGCAGTCTGTAGTCTCTTTAGTATGTTGCTACAAGGCTGATTCTAGGGAATGCAATTTCATTTGCTTGTAATCATTTTTCTAACTGTCAAGGACATTTTTAATTCTAATCCTGTCTTCCAAGGTGCTCACCCATCCTGACGATATGATGTACTTGGCAAATTTAATGACTACTTCCCAGCTCGTAATCAATCACACACAGAGATGCTAAACGCACCCAGGACTGCTCTCTTCAGAATATCACCTGTTATAAGCTTAGGGGCAATGGTTCTACATTGTGTTATTTTTAAATTACAGTGATTGCCTTATTCTCCACACTGAGCCTCAGAGAAAGACAAAAGAAGTCTCACTGAGGTAAATGAGATGAAACAGAAACGGCAAGGTGATCACCTCTAGGCAACGTCTTTCTTCAGGGCACTTTGCAAATTATGGCACCCTGCTTTGACATTATTTCATGGACAAACCAGGCAATCCGAGGATCAATTTGAGGATGGAAGATTCTGCCTATGTTAGATATACTGTGTGGTTTTTGTTTGTTTGTTTGTTTGTTTTGTTTTTTTATAACATGACAAGCAGCATGCTGCCCAGTATTTAGAAAAATTTTATTTGGTCCATATGAAAAGAACTAGTTTTGGTGACAACTCCCTAAATGATCTATTACTTTTGTCTTGAGTAGAAATGGTAAAGAAATGAGTCTTTCAAATTGTCGGCTCAATACTGAGTAGTTTAATGTACATGTTTTGGTTTTGGAACTTAGAACATGGGGCAAAGAGATTAAAGTTTTACTTCTTGTATGGATCAATTTATTTTACACAGGAAAAAGTCCTATTTCAAGATTAGAGGCCAAATCTCTAAACTAGCTGTAAATGAGTTCTGGGTCTCTGCTTCCTTACTTGCAAAATAGTAATCTGGACTAGATCAGGTACGGTAGGGGATTTTTACCTGGAGTATTAACTGACTACAAGGGGCTGCCTTAAGTGGTCTGGAAATTGTGAGGTGGATTCTATGTTTCATGGATAGAACCTTCCATGGAGTACTGATATCTCTCATGGGGAAAAAAAATAGAAAAGAGACATCATGTATGCTATTTATTATCCCTGATTCAGATGATTTTAACCCCCCCTTGGCTCTAAGATTCAATAAGAACATGGCCAATAAGAAAGAAACTAAAGGGTAAATCCTTGTTCCCATCAATACTCCTGGGAGAATGCCTAATTGGAGTTCTGCTCCCTACGTAGTTGGAGAAGACTACCTATGTGCACAACCCAGGAAAAGTGTGTGACCTTCTGGTAGCCAGTGGTTTGCAGATAATAGGGCAAATTATATCAGTTGACGAGAGGTCCCTAAGGTGAGTCTGAGGCCACTATTCTAGGTTCTGGGCATTCAGCTATAACATCTTTCACCAGCAATTATTTGAGGATATAGCATTTGTTCTAACTTCTCAATTAAAGAAAAAAAAAAACAAAAAACAAAAAAAACCCCCACAAACTTCTTATTTTGTGATGTGTGTGTGTGAACATTTCTCAGGCTAAACTTCTAAATCAAGTCACAAGTGACTTTTAATGATCATACAATTATTCAGTTTGTACTTAAATGTCACATTCCCTAACAAACTATACAATTAATCTTTTAAACCTTCTGTTTGGACCATCAATGGTAAAGTTTCTTCTAACTTGTCTTCTTTGAAGGTTAATAAGTCATACAATTATCTTTGTGATAAAGATATCTGTGTGTTCAACCATAACTGATCACTTTAAGGGTTTCAGAAGATTTATTCTGTCAAGTTATACTAACTATTGTAAATATCTGGGTGTGTGGTTATTCCCTTTCCTGTGTTAAATACGGATGCATTTTATTTTTCCTAAGACTCTTTTCATGATATGCACTTCTTTTAAAAGGAATGGATGGTCTGCAGCGTTTCTTGAATTCATGTTCTCTGACAAATAGATTAATGTCAAATTTAAGAAGATAACTGAAGGTTGCCTGGGTGGCTCAGTTGGTTAAGCATCTGACTTGATTTTGGCTCAGGTCATGATCTCAGGGTTTGCGCTGGGCTCCACACTGATAGCATGGAGCCTGCTTGGGATTGTCTCTCTCTCTCTCTCTCTCTCTCCCTCTCTGCCCCTCCTCCACTCATTCTCTCTCCCCTCTCTCTCTCTCAAAATAAATAAGTAAAACTTTCAAAAAAGAAGAAAAGTGACAATAGTTTGATTGTGAGTTTAAAAAGCAATTTCTATTCCAAAATATTATGATCCAGACATGAAAAATTAAATGCTCCTGAGTGCAACAGGAAAAGGAACTAGAAGCATCCACAAAGATGTGAGGGCTGTTGCAGAGGAGGGGACAAGGGTGGCAGTGGAGGCAGTGGAGGCACACGTGGGAGAATAGATTAAAATATTTTGGAATAAAACACAATTTCATTTCCTTTTAGTCCCTACTTTCAAGTGGGCGAAGGCCATGGTCTAGTAAGTTTTATTAGAGGTCATAAATAGGAGGCCCAGAAAGATGATTGCACGGAAAGTCGCCTGCATGAGAACCAGACACTGAGGGGCCAGCAAGCAGAAAAGGTATTGCCTCAGGGCCCAGTTGAGCTGGGAGCCTGTGTGAACAGGTCGACCCAAGAAAACCTGAGACAGGGTAGCTGGCTAGTGGTGAAACCCAAACACGTTTGAAACTGCACCAAGCTAACACATATGAACATGGTGTTAAATATCTAATTCTCTCAAAGGCCAACAAAACCCTACCTGACCTGGCCTCTGTCTACCTTTAGAACCTATTTTCTGCTCTTCTCCTCCTCATTCACTGAAACTTAGCTTTCCCTCTAGGAGTGAATATGAAAACACATTGCCGCCACCATGGGGCCTTTGCACGTCTCTATTCCCTCTGCCTAGATACTTCCTTGGACCATTCCTTCACTTTATTCAGCATTCCATTCAAATTCCATGTTCAGAAAGAACTTCCCTGATCACTTTATCTAAAATATTCCAATATTGGTTATTCTATAACCGGATCGTTTTTCTTTATAACTCTTATCATCATCTGGTGTTATATTAAGTTATTGTTTTATATGAATAAATGAACAAAGAGATCAGAAAAGGAGAAATAAGTGATGAGTGTGAAAGCTGAGAGTGTCAAAAGCCTAAAGAAATGCCAGAAGAGGTTAATGAAAGGCACTAAAATTAGGGAAGAGAAGTGTGGGGGGGTCTCTTTTTGTTCTATTCCTGTAGACTGGCATAGGGTTCAACTCGGAACCATGGCAGGAACCCCAAAGTCGGAACCAGGGTTGGACTGTTACATCATACAAGCAGGAGTTATTGTGAGAACCAGGCAGGCAGAGTTTAGGAGTTTAAGATTGAATTTTGGTGTCAGCTTTGTGATTTGTGAGGTGTAGTCTTGTTATTTTTCATTTCTGCTAAGTTCTAGGGCCCAAGAATACAAATAAAGTGGATTATTGACATTGCCAGTATAAAACATATGTCAAATTATAATTTGACTTTACAGTGTTTTGGGGATGTATAGATTGTAAGAAGATAAATTGTGACCTGATAAAATAGAACATGGTAGTTTTTACTCTTTATTTTTTAAAAATCTTTACTTTGTGGGGGATTGATGATATTCCCAAATTCCCATTTTGCTTTTAGATTTGTTCTACATCTGGAAGACTGGGTTTTGTTTCTGTTTAAATGCTATGCTTTCATTATTTATATGGTCAAGTATTTTGTTCTATTGCATATTTTCAAAGTATTAAGGAAAGATGCAGAAGGGGTTTTGAAAACGTTATTCTCACTATCTTCAAGAAAGATAGTATAATCACAGAGTGGACCTCTAGAGAGATTTTTCCACATACTTCTGTTCAAGAAACAAGTAAACTATCAGCCTTCAGAAGATGTCCTATATACACAAAACCATTTTTGCCCCTATTCTCTATGCGCTATATGTTTGAATCCTGTCCTCAGTACAATCCTATTGTCCTTCTAGAATGGAAAGATTCAGTTCCAAAATTCATAAGCTAATTTATTATCCCTTAATAGTCTATTCTAGTACTGTGTTTAAAACATATAAAATAATTTTGCAGTATTGATTGCATTTATCATAGATAGTCATAAAATACTAACAGTGTTAAAATAGATGCCTTAAAAATTCTCAATTCATTAAAAAAAAAGGGTAATTTAAGTTGTTAAGGAAGCATGGCCTATTGACTCTTTTTCGTTGACATGAAAAAAATGTGAATGGCAAACACGTAAAAGCAAGCTTACTTACTTAGCTAGAGAAAGTTCTATTTAATACTAGAGATTTTATTTCAAATTTGATTGCTTCAAGAAGAAAACATATTTTCTCTAATTGTGGCTGCTGGCCTCATGATCTTTTTTAAGAATTTAATAAATTTCTGTTGGCTATGCATGACCAAAATTTATGAATAGAAAAGAGAGTAAAAATAAATACAAGCATTCTAGAAAATCTACTCTTTGTTTCAATAATAGATTGTTCATCCATCGGTCCTAAATTTAAAATAAAATAATAATTTTCCACTGAGAGAATGGGAATTGATTTGTAGAATACTGCCATTCAACTCCATGGAGTCAAAGACCATTTAAGTGTTAAGGATTCCCAAATTCATTTCTTTCTCTCAAGCTCCCACCTTAATATCAACTGTTTATTTCACGGTATATGAACATATACTGGATATAAACAGTATATCCAAAACTGAACTGTTTGTTCTCCCCTAAGAATCTCTTCCTCTTTCTGTTTTTCTTATCTTTGTAAAAGGTGCCACTAGCTAGCCAATGACTAAAGCCACAAATAAGAGAGTTATTCTGGAAGTATTCCTCTTCCTCACCTCAGCCTCTTTTCAAATCTTTTTGACCTTTTGATTTTACTTTCTCCAAATCTTTCATATCTATCTCCTATTCCCCTTTTTTCATGCTAAGGTATTAGTTGAGATTTTCTTGCCTTAGAAAGAAGGAAAAGAAGTCGCCTTGACCCGTGAAGCAAGAAAAAACTATGTTCATAAAAGGAAAGGAGACTGTGGCCCTAATTTTTTTATATTAAAACCAGGGGTGGCAGGTAAGAATTGAGTACCACTGAACAGCTAACAATGTTTTTTTCACCTATCTGTATCAGTACATGGGGGGAAATAACCTCAAATACTTATTATTTCATAAGCTAGTCTTAAAATACCATCAACTTATCAATATTTTTCAAAGTTGCCACAGAGGCTCCTGATCAATTTCTCTTCTTCACTAGAAAACACAAAATTATCTAATGTTACATGAGAATTATAAAAAGGAAAAGTGTATCAAAAGCTTCTTTTTTGGGGAGAGATCGAGAGTGTGCAAACATGTCAACGTCTCCTCATCCTGTGTGGCTGAAGTGAATGAAGTTCAACATCAGTTTTCTATGCACCTACATTATAATCAGGGCTCTTGGGCTGAGCGCAGGAAGAAAGTAAAGCAGCATTAATTACTGTCACAGACTACGTGATAGACTAGAATTCACCTTTATAGAGGCAGATTAATTTTGCTTTTCAATTTAGGCTGCTCTAGAGCTATGACAAAATAGATCATTTCAGAGAAGACTTGTTAAAACTTACTAGGGTTCTTGTGTTAGCGACCCTCAAACTTGTAATGATCCAGTGGCCAGCAAGAAACAGACATCTAAGGGGTTAGAACTAGAAATCTCTGAAAAAGGAATACAGAACGCATTTTTATTTTTCAAATCTCTAGGAAAAGGTAAAACTTCCAATCTTTTGAAAGATTTCCCTTGTTGTGATTTCTAGATGCCTAGAAGGTGATAGATGTGAGCACTAAAATTCTGCTTTAATCTGAATTCTGCAACTATCATTTCTCTGAAAGAAATTACTCTACAGCTGAGAAGACATTATAGTTGTTTAAAGTTTCAATTTTAGGCTTTAACCCTATCCCCTTGAAATCATGCACCACGCCTAGTACTTAGCTTGATAATTTGTTTGTCTTGGTAGTGAGACTGACCCCTGACAGAGTCAATGAGAAAAATTCCATAAATTACACAAAACTTCAAAAACTCTGGGGTCCCATTTATATCTTAGGCACAACTAAGATTCAGGATAATTATTTAGAGTTTAATTCCAATTTCCCAAGACACTTTGTACTTCCATTAGCATATTAGGTGGATATACTGCATGCCTTCCACACGTGCTATTTTCTTCTACTTTATTTTAGCTGTACTAGAAAGGTTAATATTCTGTTCAGGACAGATTTTTATAAGCAATGGATGACTACATATTAGACGGTCCCTTTGTACCTAAATAAATCTCTCTCGCTACCTTTAAATTCTATTGTTAAAGATTTATTTCTCTGGCCCATAATTTTTTTTCACATCCTTTTCAGCTGCTGCTGGGTAATCAGCTTGAGCATGTGGCAAGAGCTATGTGGCCTGGGAGAAATGAAGGAAAACTGTGAAAACTGTACAAGCCTTCAGTAAGAAACCTGATTTCCGAAGTCAGAAGTTAATTTTTTAAAGTCAAGCTTAAGAAAAAACTGAATGGAGTTAAAAATTATTGTGTTAATTAAAATTCTCATTGAACTAACTGACAGTAAATCCAAAGTTGATTAATTTTTAAGTATTCATTTAATTACAAGGTGACATTTACTGTTATCATTTTTTAAATTATTTTTTCTATTCAGTCTTAAATCATAAATTCTATTCAATTAATCGGAAAGAAATGGAAACGTAAGAGGATGAGAACAGTTAATAGAAGCAGTATAAACGGCTTATAAATGTGAAAACGTTCCACTTCACTATTAATCATATCGATGTAAATTTGAAAAGATCGCCTTTTTCTGCCTATCATGGTGACCAAGGGAAATGCGCAGTGCTGTTGAGGATTTCAGGCTTACATACCTGAGTATAAATATGTTGAAAAAAATGAAATAAATTCCTGAGGAAAAATGTGGAAAGTTGATTTTTATAGTTCATACATTTTGATTCAGTAATTCTTCTAGACATCTATCCTATGAAAATAACCAGAATCATAAATAAAAGATGTAAACAAAGACATCCACTAAAATGTTATTTTTAACAGGAAAAAGATGAAAACGGCCTAAATATATAGCAATCAGAAGAAACTAAATAAGCTAGGATCCATTCATAGCTTGGATTCTTGTAATACTACCAAAACTGATCCTTCCAAGAGTACGTATTGGCTTGACATAATGTTCAAAAACACTGATGTAAAAAAAAAAATGATACAACATGTATATCTAAGACCCCAACTTTTAAAACACATACATACATTTTAAAAAGACTAGAAATAAATACGTCCAACTATGAATAATGATTACTTATAGTTAGTGAGATTACGAATTATGTTTTCTTCATGTTTTTATTTGCCTATTAACATACATTCATTTTCCAATTGGAAAATAAATGTTTTTAAAAATTAGTAGAAACATGGATCGTATATCAACAGAAAGCAAGTTTACTGCATAGTTGGTAAATTTTGAGAGAATGAAAACTCTTCTGGAATAAAGAAAAAATATCTGGGATTATTACCTCATTTTTAATTTGTATCACATGGACGTTAATGTATAATAATGTAAGCTGTATGATATTATTCTCTTTCTTAACCATATTTCAACATCCTTAATTATACACTTATGTAAGTTGAATGAAAATTGTAATCATATTATAGTTTATACAAATTATTTTCTGAACATGTAATAGTTAATAGTTTACATTTCACATTCCTTTAAATGAAAATATAAAATTTTAAGTACACCTTTGATCTCCAACTCTAACAAATTCAGTCAGCTTGAAGATATGAATATAATTGCAACATTCTGAAAATATGGAGTTGGTTGACTTACAAAGTTTCTTAATATATAAAATCTGACCTACTCCCTTAGCTGTTTCTAAACCTAGGAAACATTCCATCTTTGTGTTCCTTAGGTTTGTTCTATTATGTTAGGCTCCAAATCTAGTTAGTATTTGGAGTTGTACTTGGGCTGAGGTGTTTACAAAGGACCTGTATTTTGATGAAGGAATCTGACTTCCGTGTGCTGACCATATCTACACATGCAAACAAAAGTAGCCCAGGCAGTGAGCCACGGCTCAGCCGAGCAATAGGGATTCCGTGTGAGGGGCTGATGGTGTGATTTGCTGACAAAAAAGCATGCAGCTGGCATAAATAGGTATTTTAACTCCAAACAAACAAAAATTTGTTTTCAGTAGTATTAAACGTCATGCAGCATGCACAGAATGACGCTAAATTCTGGACCCATGCAGACACCTCTAAAACAGACTGTTCTGGGCATAACAAGGCACTCAGAAGTCATTTCCCTCTGATTTTCCATGTTAGTGTAATTTCCCACCCCTCCAAGTGCATACATGAGGGACTCTGTGGGGCTGTCAAAATTGTTCTCTTTATTCAGCAACAGGAAGAAAGTATATTTGGAAGTGGCGAATTTTACCCAGTGAATTTCTATTCACACTCTAACTTTAGTCAAATAGGCCTGCCTACGGACCACTCACAATTTCATGCATTCTTTTGACTCTGCCCTTGATCATATTATTAGTTCTACCAGGAGTCACTCATCATCATACCCTCTCCACATGTGTAGGTATAGCTAATTTTAAGTAATTTTTGTTAATCAACCTCTGAAGTTCTAGCATTCTATTCACTAGCAACTAGTGATGCAACTAGCAATTCACTTGTGGTTTTCTATGGCATCTTCTGAACTGTGCATTACCATATGATTCTATATTGGCATTCATTTTATTTAAAAAATTAATATTTATTTATTTTTGAGAGAGAGGGAGGAGAGAGAGACAGAGCAAAGCTGGGGAGGGGCAGAGAAAGAGGGAGGCACAGAATCTGAACCAGGCTCCCGACTCCGCGTTGTCAGCAAAGAGCCCAACATGAGGCTTGAACTCGCGGACTGCAAGATTACGACCTGAGCCAGTCAGACACTCAACCAGCTGAGTCACCCAGACACCCCTCTATAGCTGATGCATAAATGTTTTATAGCCAGACTAAATTACTATTACATAGCTTCCTGAAAAGGAGATACCCTTACTCTAACATTTGAATCTTTACAAGTGAGTGGTATTGGCTTTGATCAGATTGTTTTCTCCTCCCTGATTCCATTTAATTTAAGTTCCAGCACACGCACGCGGCGCACACACACACACACACACATTCTTCAAATCTCAAACATTATTTTTCCCAAGAAGATATTTCTACCTTCTGATATGGGAGGTGGTTGGGTACTCTTCCTACATGATCTCAAGTATACTTTATTTTCCCTGTTGGGGTCTCTTTTAACTGTTTACTTCATCATCTGTAAGTAAAGCCCCACCAGACCGTGAGTTTCTTTATCATTCATGAATAAATGGACTTGTCAAATATCATTTAACTTTTTTTCACATGCAGGTCTTCTCTACTTCATAATGAGGCTATAGGATAGCTAAGGATAGAATGGGTCCTTTTTTTTTTTTTTGAGTCTGCCATCACTCCACATATTACACATAATGGATTATGGATTTTCAATAGTTATAGAATTTTTTTAAGGACTGGATTGGATTTTTCTTTTGCATTGTTGTTCTTATATGAAGTCATAGATAGGCCCTTAGAGATCACTTAGTCCAACCTTTTCATGGATATTTCTTTTGGATTTTACTGTGAAGGTATTTTAGGTATTTTGGCCCAGAGGCAAGATGAGTTAGTTAAGGGAGAAAGTGCTAAGTGTGCATAAATAAAGTTAAGGCAAACTTCTTGCTGCTTTTTCCTCCTTTTGAAAGGATATTTGGCAGAAAGTAGAGGGAGGGAGGGGAGAAGTGGGGACTGGAGTAGCAGCTCTTAAAAGAGGTCCAGACACTACATGTGACTGTGGAGGAGTCAAGGAATCGAATGAGAGGAGGGTCACTGGGCGAGTGTCCCAGTGCTGTAAGACCTGGGCTCTGGCCTGGGCTTCAGAGAAAGCAGCCTGGAAGTTACGGTCTGGAGGAGTCTGTGCCCGAATCTGTTTTGTCTAATTCAGGCTCGGAGCAGGTCATCCCTAGGAGTATTCTGAGTCCAAGCTACCCTTAGGAGAACAGGGAGCTCAGGTGTGATTACACTCACTGTGTGTCTCTTTCTCTCACCAGTGTTTTTATGTAACGAAGATATGCTAAACTGAACAAAAGAATGAGCTTGGAAAGGGAAACAGAAACATACAACCCAAAATTTGGAAATAAGGTCAAGAGAGTGTGGCATATCCTTTCAATGTCATATGGGAGCATTTTTCTTAACTTTTTGAAAAGTACATTATAGCAATATAACTTGAGAGGTTAGGGAGCCTAGGCAAGCAAGGAAGGCATTTATGTTTTTATTTTAGGTACCATAGCTCCTTTAGGGAATACCTAATGAGTTCTTTTTCCCACCTAGGTCTGGCTACCCACATCATTTTCAAGAAACATTACCTCTATGGAGTGCTGTTCTCCCAAAGCCTAGGATGCAGGGAGATTGAATCAGAAAATAAAAGTAGTTAGAGAACTGTTTTTATATGTGTATTTCTAAAGACGACAAAGATTCCCTATTTTTATTAACTTACATGCTACTCACAATTTATTAAAATATCTTCTACTTTTCTAGTCTCAGTTTTCTGCCAATATTATGCAAATGAAGCATGGGGCTGGTGATTTAGCTATTTTCGTTTTCATTCATCTTGTCTCTGATGAGTTATTGAAATAATAATTGGGTTAATATCTTAAAATTAGTATGATGTTTTCTTTTTTGCCTATCTGAGTACTAGACCTTCACTTTGCTTACCTCAATGCATGGAGCCAGAAGATTAGGATTTGTAAGGTAGTAAATATCCTACAATAGAAAAAGGATGCTTCTGCAAGACTCATAACAGATTGAAGGCTGGGTTCAGTGAAAACACAATATTGGTCAAAATGAAAAGGTATGTTAGTAGACAAAAGTAGGCAAAGGAAGACTCCAGATCCTGCTCCCTGTAGGGACCTGGAAAAGAAACCATGCTATTCTTCATCAGTTAAGGGGTACAACATAAGAAAGTAAACTTGGCAGCCCTGAGGCTGTCACCCTTGACATGGGTATAAATTTGAGAGCCAGGGGGCCCACATGGGGCTTTACTGTGGTGGCCCTGAAGCAAGCGGACAGCCAGGCACAGGGACAAATGGAGGTTGTGGCAAAGAGATGAGATCTTGAGTTACACAGGCCTTACTCATTATCTAAGAGTTCTAGCAAGGCAAGCAGCAATCAAGCGAACAAGCGATCTTGTCCTGTGACAAGAATCACCAGATAGCATCACATTTCCGGAGTTTGACTTTTGCTCTCTGATACAAGGTTGTGTAAGGCACACTGCTCTCCACTATTCTGATGCTTTTCTAGGGAGGAACTGAGAAACCAATAATGAACTAAAAAATATGAGCTATTACGAGATGTTGTTTCCCCAGATAGTGAACATTAGTTCAAGGCACTAATTAAAGCAGCAGATCTGAAAAAGAATCAAATGGATTAGCCATTAAGTTAACATCCTAAGACTAAGGTGTCGTTGAGGTTGGGGGAAAGACAGCGTTAGTAATGGGAGAAAAAAGAGTTATATTTTCCTTGCACATTTGAATACAGTGTGAGTTAGCCTACAATTGTACCTCACAATAATGTACTGGATACACACTGACAAAGAGCAGTACCCAGTTCCTCTCCTGAGACCCTTAAAATTGAGAAGAAATCTAGATAACACTATTGCTTTACTAATGTCTGAGTCCTGTCCCATGTTGTGAGGTTCACTGCGGGGTGGGAATGTTAAGGAATCCTTCATAGAGGAGGCATAAATCTTAATTTATGCATAGAACTTAGGAAAATGGAGAAAATCATCACAGGAAGAGTTAGTGTTTAGAACAGGCTATGGAGTCAGGAGCTCATGCAGCATAGATAATAGAAAACATAGAATTCCACTTCCATGTTCAGCATTAGGACATATTGGATAATTTGAAAAACGCTGTGAATACAAAATACATAGAAATATTGGAAAAAAATACAGCAAACATTCATTTTAGACTCAGAATTGAGCTTCCAAGAAAGGAAGGGAAATAACCAAGAGTCAAAAGTGACAAGTGGCTAAAATCCAAAGTAGAAGCTGATGTAGACGTCATGACTGCTTTAGAAGGGTTTCCCGATCCTGGTGACTAAGAGAACAGAGTATTAGTGTCTATGCAAGTGTGGCACAGAAAGCATCACACAAAGCCAAGATCCATTGTGAAAGGCGGAATTGAGAAAAACAAGTAAAATCTATCTTGACCTGGGCTTGAGTGAAAAAAAAGTCTCCTCCTAGCCTACATTCACATGGACTTAAAGGTCAAATCTTCACTCTGCAGGCACTCTCAGAGACCCCGATTAGAAAATCACCATAAACAATTGGTATTGATGATATTATGCTTTGTGAATCCAAAGTGTATGATTACAATTAAAAAACAAACAACACATGGGGAAGAATCAATAAAGTGCTTAATTAAAATTAGATCCAAAAGAATGCTACATAGTTTACTTATTGAATATGAAATGCAAATATGTATGTTTAAAATGCTTAGAGAAAAATAGTATGAAACATGTGAAACAACAATATATATTTGTAAGTCAGTTCATAATTTTAAAAAGCACTGATAGAAATTTTAAAAATAATTAAAATTTAAAATTAAGAGAAAGCTTAAATAATTGGCTACTCCGGTCACCAGCTGAAGGGGTACTTAATAAATAAGTAATATGTATTAAAAGAATTACAAAAATAAGGCACAGAGACACAAGATGAAATTTATGACAGGTACTTTAAGGGGCTTAGAGGACAGAATGAGAAGATTTTGTATCTAATTTGGCTTCTGGTAAAAAGAGTCTATATAATGAGAGAAAGGTAGGAGAGGGAAAAGCACAGATGTTTTCCAGAATTGAAAAGCATGGATCCTCAAATGGAAGGAAGCTAATAAATCTCAAGCAAATAAATAAAAAAGAATCCATAGCAGATACATGCCATGCCATAGTGAAACTGTAAAACACTAAACACAATAAAAATATTTCAAAAAGAAGCCTGAGATAAAAGCAGATCTTCTCCAAACGACTAAAATTAGAGGGATTGGAAACATCTCAATAGCATCATTATAAGTCAGAAGACAGCAGGAGAATTCTTCCATGTACTGAGAGGAAACACGGTCACATAGACTTTTATTCAAGAGAAGAATATGTATTTTAATCAAAGCAGGACTAAAAGTTTGCCATCAACAGACCTTCAGTGAATGGAAAAACTTCTAAAGCACTAAAACTTCTTAGTTACTAAGAATAAAATTATTCCAGAAAGAAGACAAGAAGCTCAAAAGGTACTAAAGCAAAACACTGGTTAAACTTTAGATGATTCAATCATTGATGATATAAAACAACAGATTAATTCAAATGCAAAAATGAGAAGGAAGAATATACTAGATATAAATAATATATGAGAGGAGAGAGAATGATTGTAGATAAGAATACATGTTAAATTTTTGAAGGGTCATCACTAAAAGAGTAGAAATAGAGCATTTAAATTCTATAGCAGAGGGGAAATGAAATAGAAATTGAATAATTCTTCTGTCAAAAGAAATTTTAATGGTAAGCAAAGGAAAAGAAGAGCAAATAGAACACAAAGGAACAAAGACTTCCTCACTCCTAGTGTGAATCCAAATGAACACAACCATTTTGAAGAATAATTGTCAATATATTGAAGATTAAGTTCTGCAAATCCCAGACAAAACAATTCTGTCCCAAAGTATACAGACTGGAGTGATACATCTTAAATTATCTATAGTTAAAACAACATTTAAAAAAATTGTTTTAATGTTTATTTATTTTTGAGATATATATATATAGAGAGAGAGAGAGAGAAAGGGTGAGAGAGAGTGAGAGATAATGTGAGAAGAGGAGGGGCAGAGAGATGGAGATACAAAATTCAAAGCGAGCTCCAGGCTCTGAGCTCTCAGCACAAAGCCCGACATGGGGCTCAAACTCAGGAACCCTGAGATCATGAGCCAAAGTCGGACACTTAGCCAATTAAGCCACCTAGGTGCCCCTAAAAAAACTTTTAAAATGTGTTATTCACTGGAAAATAATGTTGATAAATACAAAATCATATAGGCAAATGTAGCAATGCCAAATTGCTATGAAGGTTTTCAAGTGCTTACTCTTGGTGGTTATTGACAACTAGTAATTCACTGATTGACATGGATCCAAACCACACTTAGCACACTGCTGCATGGAAAGTCTTAAACACCTACATGTGGAGAAATATATAGACTAATCCCAGTAACGCTGCTTGTAGTAAATAGCAAAACCAAACCAAACAAACTCAACTAGTTAATTGCTCTCCAAAGAACGGCCAAATAAATTATGGAATATCATACATGTAACAATACTTAATGACGTGGATGAATGAGCTGGATGTAAATGAATCAAACGGGTAAATATTGTAGAAAAACATAGTAGTAAACAGAAAAAGCAATTTGCAGAAGAACACATCATGTGTGATAGCATTTTATAACGCAAAATGATGCTGTTTTCATGAAGAGTACACATCTTTGTAGTGAAACACGCACAGGAGTACTAGGCACCAAATTCTGGATCCTTCCTACTACGAGATAGGAATGGAAGGAAAATGCTGTTGGAGAGGGTTCTGGAACTTTGTATTGTTATACTTCCTCAGCTGAGGAGCAGCTTTAAGTGTGTTCATTATACTCATTATATCTTTTCATATGTATGACTCATTTCATAATTTAAAAAAGAAAAAAGATATAATGAATTTTTTTCAAAGTAAGAGTTAAAAATTACAGTGATCTGATGAATGCCAGCAACTACTCAGATCTGCCATTCTCTAACACACTTAAAGAATTGTATTTTTCACAGTACACAGAACTTCGAATTATATGCTGCTAATATTTCAAGTTAGCTTAAGTATATCAACTGTGGCTTCTGGTCCCTTCTTGTTGTCGTGAGTCCTACTTCCACACAAAGCAAGGGTTTGTTAGGCATCGATGTGCCTGGAGCCCATCACAGGAGATTTTACAGTAAGGTTCTAATAAACATAGAAAAGCACTGTCCTTTCCACATCAGAATCCAAACTTAACTACCATACACTTTTCATTTTCTTATTGAGCACTTCGAACATTGCCTACAAACATGTTAGTTGTAAATAAACAGGCTACTGCCTTATTCAGCTGACTGTTTATATAAAAGAAAAAGCATTAAAAAGATATCGCTCGAGGGACTCAATTAACAAGTTAAAACTGGTAAGGATTTGCCTAGTGGTCAGGATGGCTTGTGCATTCTTTCTTAGCCTCTCCTGAGGCCTAAAAAATTTATTAAGGTTCTCAAATGTTGGGCAGCAAGGCAAAGTCATAATCCTACCTTAAGAGTCGTATTACCACTTCGCACACACTGACAGTATTACCTATCAATTGTTATTTTTAATTATAATTGCTTACCATTTACACAGCACTCTTTTAATGCGGAGTAATTTATTTATTGTTAAGGTAATGCAACAAGGAGGTTATTAACTATCCCATTGCTTTATTGTATTTCTTTTTAAAAGATTGTGATCAGCAAAATGTTTTAGCTCTGGGACAATGTTTATGATTGTAATTATAATTATGAATGCACATGCAAAAATGTACAAATGACCCATACTTTAAATACACTGGCAAAAAGAGAAAGTACAACTTGCTTCCTGGATTGCTTATAAATCAGTTTTCACGTAATTAACAAAATGATTTCCTACTCACACTAAATGAGAAGTCACTAAATTAAAGATAGGAAAATTGTTGAGTGAGTTTCTCTGTTTTTTTGTTTATTTATATATTTCTGAGAGAGACAAAGAGCAGAGAGAGAGAGGAGCAAAGAGCAGAGAGAGAGAGAGAGAGAGAGAGAGAGAGAGGGAATTCCATTCAGGGATTCTGATAAGTGTAAGAACTCTGATAATGCAGAGACCAAGGCGGGGCTCGAAACCACAAACCTTGAGATCATGACCTGAGCCAAAGTCAAGAAATGAGGCATAGCTTTTTTTTCCCGTAAGATTCTGATTCTGATAGGCATACCTTATCACTCCAAAATTTTCCACATTAGTCTGACCTCTATTTCCAAAGTTCAGTTTATGACTCATGGGGTAAAAGAGTGAAATTCAGTTCCACTCAATTCAATTCTATCTCTTATATAATTACTAAATCTTATGTTCCCCAATACGTGGAGGCTGAAAATGGGGCTGGTGTCATAGCCTTCCTCATCAGGCCATCTGGAGACTTTTGGGGGAGACAAGACTTGGGAGTGCTAAATCTTTTAAGTGAAAAAATAATCACACAGTGATGTGTCATATCTGGTGGAGAAAGAAAGTAACTAGAACACTTGTATTATTGTTCTCATGTGTCACCAACCAGTTGTATAACTTTGGTCAAGTTAGTATCACTCCTAACCTCCTTGGATCTCAGTTGCCTAATCTGTAAAGTGAGCAAATCAGATGGCATGACATTTAAATTCCTGTCTAGTGTTCCTACTCTACCATCAATTTTCTTGACCGCTTCATCCTTATATAGGATCTGTTACTGGCCTCAGCCTCACCTTCTCTACACCAAAAAAGGGGCTGGGTGGCAGCATGAAAAGGAAACCACACAGAAATGCAAATTCTGGAAAGGGTCTTTAGAGAAGACTCTGTCCTGGGGTTTGTCTGAGGAAAACGTATAGTGATAGAAAGCATTTGTACAATTTATATGACAAGAAAAAACTATCTCTACTTAAAAAAAAGGCATTTTTGTCTCCCCAAATGCCACTTATTTTTCTGCTTAAAAGCACAGAGATTCCTTCTAAAGAGGAAGATTCAGTAATCACCTGTGCCTGCACTGTGGCTTTCGGCTGACATACACATGGGTGTTTTCTTTCCGTCTTTGTAAATGTGTTTCGCAAGCTCTACAGAGAAGTCACAGTCCTGGAAGGTGTAATTTAAGCAGTGGATTTGCGAGTCAATGAGTCAATTACATGGTGTGACTGGAGGAGCCAGGGTGGGAAGGAAGCCTAGCAGGGACTAATGCCTTGTCTTTAAGAATTTAGAAAACCCAAAGCATTCAGACTTCAGCAGCAATTCTCCCAGACCTGATGATAGAGGAAGGGAGGGTAAGGCGGAGAAAAATGCAAAAATGAAATCATACAAGAAGCTAAGAGGGAGTTAGGCTTCTCAAAAGTGTCAATGCTGGTCTCAAGTCAGATGTACAGAAACCTGGAGAACACTTGTTGGCAAGCAATATTAATCTAATATTTCTCATGGATTAAATGGGTTATTCATGGGCCTCGGGGCGGGGGGGACTTCGTTGGTGGAGCTTGTGACTCGATCTTGGAGTTGTAAGCTGGAGCCCCAGGTGGGGTGTAGAGAGCACTTAAAAATAAAATATTAAAAAAAATAAAAATAAAATCTTTTTAAAAGTTTTTCTTTAAATGGATTATTTATATACAAAAAAGTCAAAATTTTATGAAATTTAATATGAATTAGTTCTAAATAAAACCTATAAAATGATTTTAAAATCTAATTTATAAATAAGGGAGAAAATCTGCCTTTCTTAAAATGATATTCATTAGAATTTTTTTCTAATTTTATTTCTCTTTAAAGTTCTTACATATATATCTTAATTCTGGTAATCACAAACCTATAACTTAGGGAGTTTTTTTAAAACACTTATGTTTATTTTTACAATTAATAAAGAAAAAAAACAATGGTAATAATTCTAGTTAAACCTAGCTTAAGAAAAGGACATTATTAATTTATCCTATCAAGTAGGATAATGAAGAGAAAAAACTGATGCTATTTTTCTAAATAAATGCTGCATAATAATACAAATGATTATAAAGTCACAAACTTATAAATAATTGCAACTACAAGAGATTTATCTACCTCTTCCCCCAATTATTTAGTCTCAGGCTGCAACATTTTGCAAATGAAGAGTTGTTCAGTTGCTTTGGAAACAGCAAAGATAAAACCAAAGCATTCTCCTAATCCCTAATGGGGTTCAGGCCACATACCCCAAAATATGGAACCCTGGCATATTTCAAGGTGAAAGAATTTGAGAAATGATATGTTCAGGAAGAACATTCTGAACTTTCCCTGAAGCAAGTCATAAAACCCTCATGTGAGAGGTGCCCTCTCTATACCTGGAGAAAAAGAGCCTTCTTATCTCTGAAAACAAAAAAGGACACAGAAAGGAATCTGAGTGAACAGGCCTGTGAAGCCTTCCCCAGTCTACTACACTTACCGTCCACCCTTTGTCCTATCCCACCTTTTTCCTGTTCACTAACCTTAGCATAAACTCAGGTTTAACTATTTCTTCTCATCTTCATTTCTTTATGAAGGCTTTCATGTCATGTAAAACATATTAAATACATACGTATGCTTTTTTCCGGTTAATCTTTCTTCATCAGTCTAATTTTCAGACCCCAAGAGGGTCAAGGAAAACTTTATCCTTCCCTATATCCCAAATACTGAATTATTTTGTTTATTTATTGATTTGAGAGAGACAGAAAAAGAGAGAGCACAAGTGGAGGGGGGCAGAGAGAAAGAGAGAGAGAGAACCCCAACCAGGTTCGGTGCCATCAGTGCAGAGCCCAACTCGGGGCTCGAACTTAAGAACCGTGAGATCGAGACTTGAGCTGAGATTAAGAGATAGATGCTTAACCAACTGAGCCACCCAGGCGGCCCCCTAATACTGCATTTTATAACACAGATCCTACAACACCATTAAATAAGCTAATTAGTATAAAATTTGTATCTTAAAATTCATTTTAGAGGACAGGCGTGTGTGCAGGCACCAACACACATAAACTTACATAACATTTTAGTTTACACGTATACAAAGATGTCATTAGATTAAAAAAAGAACTCTCAAGAACAGATTTGGGAATAAATCTACATATATTCAGTTTTACTTTAGGAAGATGATATAAACTATCTAATTTTTCAAACTGTAATCTTTTACAAATTGTCACATTTTTTTTTTTATGTTTTATTTATTTTTGAGAGCAGGAGAGACAAAGCATGAGCAGGAGAGGGGCAGAGAGAGAGGGAGACACAGAATCTGAAGCAGGCTCCAGGCTCTGAGCTGTCAGCGCAGAGCCCGACGCGGGGCTCGAACTCACAGACTGTGAGATCATGACCTGAGTCGAAGTCAGGTACTTAACCGACTGAGCCACCCAGGCGCCTCCTCATTTGGTTTAAAATTCTTTCGTAATTTGGTTTTCATTACTTGCGATCTGTAAGAATCTATGACTTTATGGTTGCAGAGGTTAATGAGTTTATGTATCAATTGAATCTTCGTTTTAACTGAAGTAGCTTTTTTAAAGAAAATGTTTGTTTGTTTGTTTGTTTGTTTAGAGAGCCAATGTGTGGGATGGAGGGTAGGTGCACAGAGAGAGGGAGAGAAAGAATCCCAAGCAGGCCCCAGATTGTCAGCCCAGAGCCCAACACGGGGTTCGGTCTCATGAATCATGAGATCATGACCTGAGCCAAAATCAAGAGTTGGTCACTTAACCGACTGGGCCACCCAGGTGCCCCTTTAACTGAAGTAGCTTAATGTCTTTTAATCTCTTCTATAGGCACCTGAGGAGGTGTAGAAAACTGTCCAACACAACAAACTGATTTTGTCACATTCATTAATTGATTATATTATTATTAAATTAATTATAGATTAGCTAGCTGGCTTATATTAATTATAGAATAGCTATCTTAGGAGACATTAAACCAGGAAGTTTGCTATCACTCTTTCAAATATTCACTCATGCATGATTTGATTCATTCTTTCAGTAAATATTTGTTACAATTTTGGCATGGGTAAATCTCTCTTCTAGGCCCTGTTAGGGATACAGAGATGAAAAAGAGGGGCACCTGGGTGGCTTAGTCGGTTGAGCGTTGATCTTGTTTTCAGCTCAGGTCAAGATCTCATGGTTCCTGAGTTCGATCTCCACATGGAAGTCCACGTTGCCTGGGGTCCTCTCTCTCCCTCTCTCTCTTCCCCTCTCCAACTTGTGTGTGTACACGTGTGAGCTCTCACTTTTTCTCCCTCACTCTCTCAAAATAAATAAATAAACTTTTTTAAAAAAAGAAAAATAATTCTATCCTTAAGGATATTATCACCTTGGCCAGTTTGTGCTGAATGTACAGCTCAGCTGTCTACCTGTTCATTTATTCATTCACTCAGTTATTTGTCATCAATTATTGTGTGCTAAGAGCTGTTGTGGTAGTCTATGAAGTCACTAACCATGGAAAGTAAAAAGTTATTATTTAAGGAAAAAAAGTATCCTCCTTAACAAGTATGATATACTCTATTAAGGTATGTCCCAAACAAACAATAAGGCCTGAAAAGATACTGCTAAGAGAATAAGGACAAAATGAGAAAGTATAGGAATTTTGTTAACTAGTATGCCCTATGGAAGTCAGGGCCAAAGACCAAAGGTAATATTGAAAAGTTTTTTGAAGGATATTAATTATACTTTTTTTATAATTCTCCCTAAGAAGGAACAACAAGCATAATTGTTTCTGCTTTGCTCCAGGAGACTCAATTCTTCCAAAAAATAAACCCCCAAATCCCTAATCTTCCTCTAGAAAACCCTCCAAAATCAATGTCGGGTGACAGCTGATCTATTAATGTTTTCTCTGTGACAGCACAACTTGAAAACAAAATAGAAGACAATTATGTCCTTCCCCCAAAGGGATCCTTTTAATAGATACGCCAATATATGTCCCTATCATTGACGAAATAATTCTCTTTTCTCTTAAGTATTTGCTGACAACTAAAGACTTTGTCGACAATTGCAAATTAATCTCCAGATCCTGGAAGGTGCTTCACAGTAATTAAATTCACCTTGTCCCAGAAATACATTGCAGAGCATGGCTGGGCAAATCTAATTTGCTATTATGTATTGTTCAATTTTTATTTATCTTTATACCCTATTTTTAAGGGAACTTAAGGAATTTACAGAAAAATATCTAAGTAGTATGATATCTATTAACTTTTAAGCTTTAGGGAATTTACAACTTGTTCTATGGAGACAGCTGAAATAATGGGGTGATGAGTACAAAGTACTGGGAGACCTGGGGTCAGTCCCCAGATCTCCTACTTATAGTTTGTTGATCTTTTGTCAAACCATTTTATACTCTCTCTCTGTCCCTCTCAAGATAGATAGATAGATAGACAGAGATATATAGGTATAGATATTGGATTCCATGCAAGACACTATCAGTGAAAATGTGTATTCCAAGATCTCTCAGGACCCTTTTATAAATTAAAAGTCAACTTGGTCCAGAAATTTTAAGATCCATGCAAAATCATCTAAATGCCGACACTTTCAAATGCGCATTTCCTGTTTCTATGGTTATTATGAGATGACATGACTTTCTGAGCTTACCTTTTTGACCCCTGAAAATGATATTTTTACATAGGGGACTCTTTATTTTCTCTTTAAAATATTTTCTTCCAATATTTCTGGATCCCCCTCATTGTTTGTGTCATACTCACTAAATAATAGTTACTTCCTGTTTATATAAATGTTAAATGGTAAAGCCTCCCACAGTTTTTCCAGCCTCCCTTTACTCCAGATACCAGGAAATCGTAAAATAATCTTCCTGTCACAGACCCTCTGTCACATAATTCCTTTGCTCAGTAATATACAAGAAATCCCTAATACTTAGCGCAGTATGGCGTATTATTCAAGCTGGGTGTCACGCTGGAACAAAAGGCATAAACTGGAATGCCTCTGTCAATTGAGACATATGGCTACTCTAAATAGAGATGACCCAAACCTCCTTCCTTGACTTTCTAATGCCTCTGCCGATTAACTTAGCCCAACCTGTCTTCCATTACACACATATTTGTGCATGCATCCGTGTGTGCGTGTGTGTGTGTGTTGTTCTGGTTAAAGATTTTTATTTTAACTTATTTCCCATAGCACATTGTTAACTTTGAAACTTGTAACTTCTCCAAAAGCAATTTTATACTTTTATTTTGTAATTTCTTTTTTTTCCCTCTGCTTCAAATCCTGGGTAAAAATCATCATCTAGTCAGAGAATATGCTAGAATGATCCATAGCATGTGGGAAGCTAAGCGTGTGCCCCTGCTGGCGATACTCTTCTAGTTAATGAAGTACCAGAGCACACAGACATTCCTCTCAGCTGAAGCTGCGCCATTTGCTCGGCTCCGCTTAGAACTTAGGAATTTACCTCACTTTGCTTCCAAAGTGAGGAAGAAGGCTGAGAACTTTTGTAGTTACTGTCCACCTATACATGCTTTTCGAGGATTGTGAACATAATTTGTGCTTAACGTGTCTTGACAATTGATTATACACTTTTAACCGTGTGGCTTTATAAAACCACACTGAACTAACATCTACGAAATATATTTAAAACACAGACTCAACTCAGTAAGTACGTGTTCAGTACTTAGCCAGTGACAGTAGGTATATGCAGAGAAGAAAACAAAATATTAAATTTTATTTAAATATAAATTTTGGTTTTTATTAGCTGGTTAAATTTCTCCAGAGGCTGAAATCTTACTCCTTTTACATAAGGGATTGTGGAGTATACAAAGTAGCCTATTAACTTTTCTTTTAGCAAAATAGAAGTAGTTTATTTAGTTACATTTGTTGAATCAGTTTGCATTATCCTCTGTATCGACACCAGTTACATGCATAGTCCAAAATCCCAAAAGATAAAATTGCTATCAAAGGGTATTTTCCTTTTGCCACTTCTCATGTGAGTCTTTTTAAAGAATATTCAGTCTAATTTCTCTCTTGATATATAGTTTGCTCTTCTATTTCTGCAGAATGAGAACATTCTGTTCTATTCATTCTCCCACTTACTTTTAGAAACTGCAGAAAAGCTTAAATTAAACTTGTAAAGAAATTAACTGCCATTCTCACGCATAGTTATCAAATATACAACACTCCTGTGTTTGCTGCTAACAGGGGTTGCGCCCTGCTGATGAGAGCGATCAGCACCACATTCATAGAAAACAATCATGGGAGGAGTGTCAAAAGTGGGTCAGGCTCATTCCTTCCCGTGATGATACTCAGGTTCCTGACCACGCCAAGCGCATAGAACAGTATAGTTTGTTCGGTTCTAACAGAACTGTATTGGCAATTCTTTTATTGCAAACCAATAGTAAGTATTATCAAACAGGTCATTCAAAGCTGGCAGATGTCAAGTGAGGTGAAATTAGTTTACTCTTCATACAGAATACATACTGTTGAATACTTAAGTGCTAAAGGAACCGTGAGTGCCTCCTTTGGTTTCAATTTCATCGTTACTGGAGATAGTTTGAAAGACAGAATTGACCTCTCAGTTTTCTTCTTGGTCTGAAATGTTGTCTTTTAATGCCTAGACTTCTGGAATGCAGTAATAGTAAATTCTCTAGTTTATATTTATGTATGTGCCACTTACAGACCAGTTGTAATTGGTCATAGAACCTGGTCATAGATCTTAAAAAGTTCAGAGTACAGATGTCCAGAGAATCGAAAGTTATCAGGGATGCGAGGAAACTCATAAAGTGAGCTGATACAGACTTTGTGCATTGAGTCTTGGCTTTGCCTCTCACACATTTGTTTTCATACTTTTTTGTTCTATGAATTTCTATTCTGTAAAAGGAAGCGACATTAGAAAAGCATTTCACATTTTTTATCTTATGATCCTAATCATTAGTGAAAAATATTAGTCCGAAGACGGAAAAGAGCAAGCAAACTTCTACTTCAGAGAAATTCCTGCATTATTTGTGGTTGGGATAGGTAGAATATATAATATGTTTAGATAGAGTTTTTGTGCTCAAAAACTTCCTTTACATGTAAATCGTAAGGCAGTTTGTGAAAACTTTGTGGATTATCTCACTTTGTATTACGTACTCTAAGGAAGGGTGAGTTTTCCATAACATTAACCTAAAAAAGTTGAAAATGTCCTCCTATTTGAATTTTTTTGAAGCAAATATTTGTCGGTCTTTTACAGCTTACTACATTGAGTTTTCTGTTTGTATTTCACTAAATCATTTTCTTAGAGATATTGCTTATTATGATGTGTCTCTTGTTGCCATTTTTGTAAGTTTACTTTTTTTGTTAGCAATCTCAAATAGTTTAAAATAATGAGCATTTATATTTGAGTAAGATTTGTATTACACATTTTCTTATTAAAGGATCTGATATGTTGGCAAAAATAAACTAATTTGACTACAGAGCTGTTTTTTTAATTTTTAATTTTTTATATGTGACCTATTAATACTGTGGACACGCACTGAAAATATACTGATCTAATTAATGTTCCTCTTGCTGTGGTTTAAGGTAGAGGTTACGTACATGGTTTCCAGAGCAAGACTACCTGGTTTCAAAACTTGGTTTTATGAATCAGTGATAGCACCTTGAGCAAATTATATAATCTCTCTTTGCCTCACTTTTCTATAAAATAACACTACCTATGAGGTTTTCATAAATATTAAATGAACTATCATTTATAAAATTATTTGAATAGTGAATGCACCTAGTTTACACTATGAATGTGTTAGTTAACATCATTAACTTTTGATCCAATAATTTGGAGAGTCTTTGAGAGGCAGAATAACACCTAGATTAGGAGAAATGGCTGTTAGAATTTAAATCCTTAACCCATATGAATCTCTTTCCCCACATGAAAAATGCCTAAAAATGCATCATGTAAAGTCTGGTCTATTATTTGCTATGGTGCAATTTCCTTTTACTTATTATTATTTTTTCAATGTTTATTTATTTTTGAAAAAGAGAGAGAGAGAGAGAGAGAAAGAGAGAGTAAGTAGGGCAGGGGCAGAGAGAGAGGGAGACAAAATCTGAAGCAGGGTCCAGGCTCTGAGGTGTCAGCACAGAGCCCGATGTGGGGCTCGAACTCACAAACTGTGAGATCACGCCTGAGCCAGGCACCCCGCAATTTCTTTTTATTTACACACTGTTACCTTTCCGAATTTCTAGCATCTTGTTCAAATTCTGATATTCCGAATTAATTAGATAACTCCTTATTTATTTTAACAACATTCTCTGTGCTTTTATGGATTGGTATCACACACATTTTCCCAGAATAAGGAATTGTAATCATTTTCTGCAACTCCTTATACAACAATCTTGTTACCTCCATTACCAATTTCTAAAGCTTCTTTCCTAACCTTCTCAACTTCCATTGTCAGTTGTGTAATGATTCATTATGTTGTATCAAGGCAAGATTTAGTGAGTTTTAAGTAGCATGATGGTTAAATGTGTAACTCTTTAACTCCCTGGGTTCAAATCCTGACTCTGTTATTTGCTAGTCCTGTGACCTTGGGCAATTTACTTAACCCCCTGGGCTACCCTTTTTCTCATCTATGAAAGAAGGATAAGAGTTCCTGCCTCAGAGCATTGTTGTTAAGATTAAATGAGTAAACGCAGGTAAAGCACTTTGGAACATTACCTGGCACTTGGTAAGTCTTCAGCAAAGGTTGCCCATTCTTTTTTTTTCTCACCTTAAGCAAGCAGGAGCTAGCAAGAGGGATGGCAACTAGTGGGAATTTGAGAGTTTCAAAGGTAGAACTGCTTTAAGCAGAAACAGGGCACAGGCAGCAAGAGCCCCTTTTAAAGAAAAAAAATGCTTTCTAGTTATTACCTGATTAAAAAAATAGAATTGAGTAACTAGGGAAAAAAAAAGTAATATAAGAGTATTCATTTACCCCACAGGATTTTTTGTTTAGCTTTCTAATATTCTGGTATGGATTAAGATGAGTAGATACAGCTACATGAGTTGAGATTACATTGGACAGTTTACATAGGAAAGAGGAAAAGCACTAACAAAAAGGAAGAATTTATCAAGTGAGAGTGAAGTGAGAGAGAAAGTCTTTGTTTGCTTGGAGGAAAGAGGTTTCTGGAAGGTCTTATTGTGGGAATCTTAGTACATAACTGAAATTTAAAAAAAAATGTTGATCAAGTAGAGTTCATTTGAATGTGATCCGGCCACACAGCTGGGACTCTAGGGCAGTCTAATTATACTCTAGTTAAACTTCTGACATAGCTGCTCTTAACTGTGGAGTGCTATGGATATGGGAGAATTTTATTTATATTAATATGTGATTGTTTAACTCAATATCAGTAAAAATACTATTCATATAGTATGCAGTTCACTTACACTCTCATATACAAAGTTTTAATTGTGGGGAAAAATGGCTGAATAAAAATGTCAGCAAACATAAGCCATTTGTTAATGAAGATAATAAATATTTAAAGACACAGAGTGCCCACAGAGAGCTCTGACTTTGGATGAAGGACCTATATAAACACTTAGTTTTATAGCCTTTGTAATACATGTCCAGTGTCTCATAAAATAATTATAATACTAATATTAATCATAAAACAGATGTTAAAAATGGAAGATGCTGCTATTTGGTAGAAAGGAGAGAAAACTGGAATTCTGAACACCAAGAAGTAGACTAATACGTTTGCCTGTGATTAAAGATCCAAAATTTCTTTTAACTACAAAAAGAAATGATTGGCATGTATGATATATGGTAATCTAAATACAGTTGGGTGAGTAATGGATGCTATGATATAACAATTCAGTCTTATTATCTCAGCAGAAGTTAATTCACTGAGTTTTCTGAATTGTGGGTTAGCAGCACCATCATTAGGAGTAGGTGCTATCCATCACTGCATAGACAAGTTCATTCCATCCCCATTGTGGGTCATTATTAAAGAGTTATGTAATTACAGAATTTTTTTTAAAAAGAGAATTACTAACTTTTTCTGTATAACAATACCAGTTGTGGACATAAAGACATTAATTGAAAAAGTCAACTATCAATACAGAAAATAAAGGAGAAATAAACTGGTAGAACTTCAGTTTTTATGCTGGGTTGTGTTTCCAAAACCTAAAGAGTTAGCGGTCTTTCTTACTCTATGTGGGACCAACCAAAGAAAAGAATTTTAAAAATATATTGCCACTGAGTCCCTACATTGTGGCAACTTGAAAGATCACGCTCATAGAATGCACTCAACTAAAAATATTTCTTGAATTAGAGAGTGAATTCCCTCATAGTCCTGAAAGGGGCTTCTCGATCATATGTATTCTTTTACATCTATGGGGAAATTAAAGTCTATCCTCTTACGTTTTGCCAGAGGCAGTCAGCCTGGGGATCTTAATTTTTCTGGCATCTAAGAATATTGAGAGTGCACCGCAATCTAGATTTGTTCAGGGCTTCAGATTCAGGCAACTGCAGTTATTGGAATGGTCCATGATTGGTGGCTGAGTTCTCCATCTGTCAGTATTGTAACTGCTTTAATGGACAGAGTGAGATAGTGGATGAAATAGCGTGTTTGACCCAGGTGAATATTACTTACCAATGTAATAGTTGAATGTGTGAAAAATATAAAATTCATGAAGACTGGAACTAAATTAATTATGTATATAGTATTAAATAAACTGTATTCTTAAAAATGCATGCAAGCAAAAAATAATGAGGTAAGTAAAAATGTTAATTTCTTTGTAAGTAATAAATACTTAGATAATACATAGTATATAGCAATAATTTAAAATCTATGGCTAAATATTTTTAACAAAGTAAAAACTGAAAGATATGAGACTACCAGTGAGTAGTCTCATATCCCATTGTTTCATATCCCATTGTTTATAATAATGAATATTTAATGCATTTGATTTGAAACTACAAAAGGAACTTGTGGTGGCTTAGTGTTTGGCCCAGACTTTGGAGTAATCTGGCCATGACATCTGTAATGTATTGATTTCTGGGATAAATACGGTTAATTCGATGATTGACATAATGTTTAAATTTTTCTAGTGAGAAAATTCTTGAGAGAAGAAACCGTGTATTTTTTTTCTTCTCTTCAGCCTTACTATAGCATAGCAGTGATTTATACATAATAGATACTCAGAAAATGTTCATCAAAGGAATGATTTTTTGACTATAAAAAGTTTTTTAATGTTTTTTTGGGGGGGAGGAAGGGAAGAGAGAGGGGGAGGAGAGAAAGAGAATTCCAAGTAGGCTCTATGCTGTCAGTGCAGAGCTTGACATGGGGCTCAAACTTACGCACTGTGAGATCATGACCTGAGCCGAAAATCAAGAGTCGGACGTTTAAATGACTGAGCCACCCAGGTGCCCCAATTGACTATAAAATTTAAGGAAGTCACATATTATATGTATACCATCTTTTCAGCTTCCATTTAAAGCACCAAACTGCATAAAAATAAATAATGATGAATTAGAGTTTTTATAAAATCAGGACACAAATGTGTACACACACATTCCTTTATGCTTCCAAGTTTCTATGATAGATAATACAAAGAGAGAGAGAGAGAGAGAGGCAGAGAGAGAGAGAGAGAATCTCTTCATGAGAAGAATATTGGCATTAAGGTGAATGCCAACATTTTCTTTTAATTGGCACTTGCCTTGTAATATAAAGGTTTTCTAATAAATGTGGTACAGAGAAAGAAAACTTTCTTCCGTTTTCAAACATGCCCTACCAGGAATCACATGGAACAAAGAAACTAGGTTACCAATCCTAGAGAAGAGTAGGTTTTTCATCCTACCCTACTCTAGGCTGAGATATAATATCTGCCAGAAATAGAGAGAGGGTCTTCAGGCCAAAGAGTTTTTATGATTCTTTAGTTTCTGGTGCTTATTCCATCCTTTCCACATGGCCTCCTTCCTCTGAAGGAGTTGATGAGTGGGGAACACTCATCATCTTTCCTTACGAGGAATCTTTATTCTCAGATAGATTTGCTCACAACAGTCTGTAGGTTATTTCTAAACATGGGACCAGTTTACATTTTGGACCTCAAGTTTAAGGAATGGTAGGACATACAAGGTTATCATCTTTCCTGGGGAGTGGGGTAAGGTCAGTAGCAAAATGGCATTATAGCATAAGTGGTTGAAACGAAGTTAAAATAAATAAATGCAATCCCCTCCCTGCTGCCACCCCCACCACACGTGAGTTTTCTATAAAGTCAGGAACTAAATGGTGGCATGGTGATGTGGTGGGAATATAAATTTCCTCCATGGGCCTACAGAAGGAAATTAGCCATGACTGAATTGTCCATCTCACCAATGGACTGCTGAATATGAAAAATACCCTCATGCAAAGGTCCTGGTGACTCTTCCTACAGGGGTTATGCTTCCGTTAGATTGCTGACACGAGAGACCATGCCTGAGATGCTCCAGTAGAACAAAGACAGTTACATAACAGAGCCAGTCGCAGAGACCGACTGCTTAAGGACACCAGCAGAGAAGTAACCAACTTGTGATTTCTGTGTGCTCCTTTGTCAGCAGGTTACACTTCTTCGCCACTGCCCTTGCTGTCAGATGAAGTACTAACATAGGGCCTGGTGGGGTTTAGACTCTGGCATGAGCCAGAGGAAGAGTAGTGCAAGCTTAGAGGCAGTGAGTGGTGTGCTGGAGCCACGGCGGCTCTTTCAAGCTCTCAAGACCTGATTATGCACAGCTTTTCCCAACATGACATGCAGTGACATTGTGTTGGTAGCTTGAAAGTGGCCACGGTGGGAATATTTGCAGAAGTCAGAAAGCTACAGGAATCAGAAAATGTTATATGTAAGAGGTTTTATTTTTCACAAAGTTAGTTATTAAACATTTACCAGCACCCTTCTGTTTCGAGTAGTTTAAAATTCTTTTCTTTGATTGGTAACACATAGAATAAGAAAGATCACTCACTCTTTAGGTTCCAGAAAAATAATCCATCATGAAAACTGAAGTTCTATCAGCTTATTTCTTCTTTATTTTCTTGAAAGACAGGGTGTTGAATTATGAATAATGACAGAGTTGAAAATCTTAGCATCTGAATTTACCCAAGAAAGGCTAAAGTAGAACCTGGAAGACTTTTGGATTGATTTGTTTTCTGACTGAGATGACATAATTTGTTATTTTGGGTTTCAGAGGCAGAAAACACCCAAGTGATGACAACATCCAAACTTGGTCATGGAGTGAATTGCCAAAGTGGAGTGGATCTAAAGGTCAAAGGAATTGAGGCAGTCAAGGAACTATAAGGCTTAGGGCCTGGAAAAGTTATCATGTAGACAAGAAAATCACTCAAAATAATGACAAAAATCCAGATATATAAGATTTCCAGACAGCAAATTCGAAGTCCCTATAGGGAACCATCTATAAATGAATAATGAGTAGCTATAGGATTTGTGAAGGTAAAATTTCAGGGAACAGGATACAAGTTCAAGATACAATTCTGAGATTTACATCCATTGCTATGACAGGTGATAGCATGAACTCAGAAGAGATTATCCAGGAAAATATATGTAGTGAAGGGAAATATGCTAAGTACGACACCTGTAGGAATATGTAAAACTAAGACATGGAAGGAGGATGGGCAATCAGGAAAGAACTTAAAAAGTGACATGAAATAAAGATGCAACAAAATAATTTAATATACAATGTTATAGTCCAAGGTGAAGACATTGGCTTTAGCAGTTAGAAGTTGTTATTTTCCTCAGGAATATACAGTTGTATTGAGAATAAAAACACTAAATGTAGATCACCTTTAAAAAATGTAATGGATATTGTCAAAATAAATTAAATGATTAAACATAGATTGTCAGGGATGCCTGGGTGGCTCAGTCTGTAAGTGTCGGGCTTTGGCTCATATCATGATCTCACTGCTCATGAGTTTGAGCCTGGCATTGGGCTCTGCTCTGATAGCTCAGAGCCTAGAGCTTGCTTCGATTCTGTTTCTCTCTCTTTCTCTACCCCTTCCCTGCTCACACTCTGTCTCTCTTTCCTTCAAAAATAAATAAACGTTAAAAGAAATTAAAAAAAACCCACAGATTGGCAATATTGGTGTAGTGATAAATTCTATACAGGTTTAAAGGTTGCATTAGCCAGGGATAATGGCACTGCTGGAGAAATGGTTTTCAAAATCGAAGTCTCCCATCTGGAAAGGAGGTGGATGAAACATTTTATGTTCTTGAATGGAGAAGGTACAGAGTTAACTGAGAAACCCACAGCAATTTTCTTCGTATGCTGCCAGCCTCATTTCTCAGATCAGGTTCCTGCCAATTGGGAGACCCTTGGCATGGCTGCTGTGATTCTGAAGATGCTTGTCTGCCACCGGCCCTAGAGTTATCCCCATCCACATTACACCCAAAGTGAATGATCACTACCAGGTGACGCCAAAGGCAGCTGGACCAGGCTGACTGAGGTTTCATAGCTGGGCTTCAAGAACACTAGACTATTAAACTGAGAGATTTGTCCTGGTATTTCACTTATCTCCAACAAGTGCATTTTAGGCCATTTAATTTTGTGGGCTGACAGAGTTTTACTCCACTTTCATCTGGTGCAGACCTGTAGGCTGGGAAGCTCCCACCATCCCCCATCTACCACACTGCAGGTGACACCATGTTACTAGCTCTATGCACTGACATTACATTTTTTCTCTGTATGTTGAAGGAACTTGCATTTTCTTTTCCTGTGTCACTGGATAGCTTTCCATCAAACTACATCTCCCTGTGCTAACTGTGTGACAGAAGTTAGAAAATGATGTATTCATTTTAGAAGCTAGTCTAACAAAAGTCCAATAAACTAAGGAAAAGGAATAGTCTTTCATAACAATTTGGAGAAAAATTTTCCCTGAACTGTTTCTTATCAATGGATAGATTCAGTATCTAACTACTAAGAGTGAAGTTGAAATAAATTTGTACAATATTGTTCTTTAATTTTTTTTAAATTTTTAAACGTTTTTATTTTCTATTTATTTTTGAGAGACATAGAGACAGAGTGTGAGCAGGGGAAGGGCAGAGAGAGAGAGGGAGATACAGAATCTGAAGCAGGCTCCAGGCTCTGAGCCAGTCAGCACAGAGCCCAACGCGGGGCTCGAACTCACAGACCGTGAGATCATGACCTGGGCTGAGGTCCGTCGCTCAACCAACTGAGCCACCCAGGTGCCCCATGTTCTTTAATTTTAATTTGTAAATTTTTAAACGTCTTTAAGTGAAAAATTCCTAATTCAATGAATTTGTCTTTGATTGTATTTATCCACTTATTCCACTTTTTATATGTCTATCCTTGTACCCATATTACATTGGTTTACTTATTGCAGCTCTATAATTTGTTTTGATACTTAATGGAGCAAGCTCATTATTCTTATTTTTCAAAGATTTCCAGAAAGTTTTGCACATTTAGATTTTAAAATAGATTATGCTTTTCCACAATGTTTATTCTTTTCATCCAGGAACAAGGTATACCTTTGCATTAGTTCCAATTTTCTTTACATATATTTGATAATTTATATGTATATTTATATAAATTTGATAATTTTCTTCCCATAGATCCCTCACATTTATTGCTAACTATTTTCCTAGATTACCTGCTTACTTGTATTTGTGTGACGAAGGAGCTGTGTGTGAGATAATTATAATAGCTAATGGGTTGTTTTCTGTTTGATCATATCTTATATTTGTTGTTCTTGCTGGTTGCTGTATAAGAACCTTGTTTTCCTTTAGCAGCATGAATGAAGACTGTAGTTTTACGTCTTTCAAATTCAGTAATCATCGTCTAAGCACTAAATATCAGATTCTGTTGTAAGAGTATGTAGACATAATTAAAAGAGGAATCTCTTCCTCAAAAGCATGTAGAACCTCATAGAAGTGTCTGTAATCTTTACATGAGGGACTAAGATTAATGACATATTGGGACAGGGAAATTATTGGTATCTTTATAAAGTAAATGAAAAATTTTAAGAAATTGCTTTAAAAAGCCAGGGACTATACTGATCCTTCAATACCCTCACAGCACACAGCACCTTATTTTACCCTTAACAACAACTACAGGAGTAATAGCTATCATTTACTATCTTGTATGTATCAGGGATTTCAATAGTGACTATGAATTTTGTCATTAATCCTCCCAATGACCTATCAGGTGGGTATTAAAATCACTATTTCATTGATAAGGAAACAAGAGTGTGCTAAAAGTTCTGTTATGCTCTACTATAGACGTAGAGTCAATAATTATGAGATGGATAAGTGATATTTGGTTATTGTAAGTCAACAAGGAAGTCTGGTCACTTTTAACTAACCTGAAATATGAGAGCATTTTTTTTTCTTTTGATTTCTTAATTAATGAAAGATGATCAATTGAAAGAGGAGACAGACAGCCAGTCAAATAGTATTTAAATAGCAAGTTACAAAACCAACATATTCTATTCTCTTTACTCCTTTGCAAACTGTAGCATCACACTGTCCAAAATGTGGCTAAGTTAATTTTACATTTAAATTATTTAAAGTTAAGCAAAATTAATAATGCAGTTCTTCAGTTGCACTAGCCATCTTTCAAAGGGCTTAATAGCCACTTGTGGCTAGCAGCTACCAAACTGGGCAGTGCCAATGCTTTCGACCATAGAAATCTTTGTTGAGCGGTGTTGAATAAGCACATCCAACCCAGAGATCATATTCTAAAGTTTCTCTTTAATTTCATTCCTCAGAAAATATTTAACAGGCTATGTACCATGACAACAGGTAGCCACTGGTTTACCAAAACAGGTAAGACTCAGTCTCTTTCTTTAAGTTTCTCAAAATCCAGTAGGAGACAAATCCTTGGGAATAGCAATTAAAAATAACAGTGATTGGGGCGTCTGGGTGACTCAGTCGATTAAGCGTCCGACTTCAGCTCAGGTCATGATCTCGTGGTCTGTGAGTTCGAGCCCCGCATCGGGCTCTGCGCTGATGTCTCAGAGCCTGGAGCCTGCTTCAGATTCTGTGCCTCTTTCTCTGTCCCTCCCCTGCTCATGCTCTGTCTCTATGTCTTTCAAAAATAAATAAATGTTAAAAATTTTAAATAAAATAACAGTGATAATAACAATAGGTCTGAAAAAGACTACTTCAGTTTTTCTGATCTCTTTCCCTGTACAGACAGACGTATAATTGTAATCTATTCCAGATTGACCTGGGATGCTCTGAATAATCTATCGCCCTAAAATTCTGTGAGTTTAGTCCTGATTTTTGACCTTAACATTTTGTAAATCTTAGTGCTCATTTTACATCCGCCTACACAGGCCCAGAACTGCTGCCTTGGCAGTACATATCTGGATCACAATTTCTACTAATTCTTCTTAGATAATAACCTTGTACATAGTGATATATTCACATCATCCTTGTCTGTGTTACCTAATGGAAAACAGAAAATCATGACCTAGAATTGACCCCCGTTCATCTTGTATGAAATAACCACTGATAAAATTATCAGCAAAACAGTCTGATTCTTTCCTATTAGGTACGTGAAGTTTATCACCTGTGAGAAGCTGCTGGAAAACCCTGTTATTCTTGCACTATGTAAGAGAAAGCTTGACTTCCCTATCAGTCAGTTTTCATCCCCATGCCAGAGGGGCTTTTGGGAACATCTTGCTGCCAGATAAAGCTATCAAATATGCACCCTATGTGGCTCTCTCTTCACCCACAGTTAATAAGAGTAATTTTCTTTGTCACTTTAAAAAACACAACAAAAAAAAACACTTCGCTTTTTGCTGGAAGAGCCATATCCATTTCATTAGAGCTTCTTTTTTGCACCTGCTTTGATTTCGGGTATTTTAGAATTCATGCATAAAATGTGTCCTTTCCAAAGTGATGTTTAGTTGTATTTATTTAGCACACTTTCCTATTTGGCAGCAAGAACATTTTATCGGGTTGCGTTATTTCACGGAGATAGCCTAAAATTAGCACTATCAAACGAGGAGTAAATCAGAATCTTAGCCAAAGATGGAAACACAGAAGAAAAGATTAAATGTGTCTAAAATATTCATCTTCCTTTGAGGAAAGATTTGTCACTGAATATTGTCCAGCTTTTACCTGAATCATCATGTCTGTTTGTAGGACATTCATTACAGCTGTTGCCAAGTGCTGTCAACCGAAGAGCAATGTTGATTGCTGTTTCCTGCAAGTTATTGGTCCCTCATTGTGTTTCCTAGTCCATGCAAAATCAGCCTTGGCTGGTATCTCACATTCTCTTTTTCTCACTGTCTAGATAAATTGCCCTATTTTGTTTCCATGTCTGGATGATTTGGGGAGCCAGTACTTTGATGCCAAACAAACAAGTGGACATGAAAGTTTGATGACATGACATAGCCATCACATAATAAATATGTCACATCACACGGTGAATTTTTTAATACACTGACTATAGTCAGTTCCTTTTAAGGTATGTTTTTACTTAAATATTAGCGATATATCCCATGGCCATGAATGGAGCCAAGTAGTTGCACTAGATTAGCCTCTAAATTCCTCCAGGTCAAGAAACAAACCTGCTCATTCTATTTTCCTCCAAGTCTTGCACTGTGTTGGCAAGGCCAGCCAGATACATGCTGCTGAGTAACAGAGCTTGCCCTCGTCATTGCTATTTAACCCTCCACTTTTCCCCACTCTATGTCTCTACCTAATCTAGGGCCACCTGGCTGTCCTCTACCTCTTCTCCATCCATTATTTTTTTTTTAATATTTATGCATTTTTGAGAGAGCATGAGTGGGGGAGGGGCAGAAAGAGAGGGGAAAGAGGATCTGAAGCAGGCACTGACAGCAGAGAGCCCGATGTGGAGCTCGAACTCACAAACCGTGAGATCACGACCCGAGTTGAAGTTGGTTGCTCAACCGACTGGGCCACCCAGGTGTCCCAATCCATTCTTCTTACCTATAGAATCTTCTAGAAGGGGTCTCTTTTAAGGTAATTCATTAGGGCCTCAATCAGAAAGAATCAACCATTGGGACTTTTTTAAATTTTCACAAACCTCTACCGCTGCTCATGTCAAACAATACACTTCCTCTGTGCCTTCTGCTTTGGTCTCTTGAAACTTGACAGTGTCATTTTCAATGTTAATGGTTAGGAGGACTCCCATCCTTATGTTTCTATTTGGAGCCTTCCCACATTTATGGCCTATCTCTTTACTACTTGATCCTTACTTTATGTGACCTGGTCCTCTTGTCTTCTTGGGCTTGCCGGCAGGTTGAGGCAGTGATTCCCCTTGCAGCTTGCTAGTGAGTATCTGCTTTGTGGACTATCCTTTGGAGCATCTTGCATTAGTGGAAGAAACATATCAGATAGTTCTAAGTGACCAAACATCAATATTTTATTCTTTGATCCATCTGACTAGTTATTGTGTTAATCCCCATGTGATCCTGGAGGAGAAGAATGGTTATAATTTATTATTTATAATAAATAATTTATAATTTATTGGCCCTGTTGACTCAATATTAATATCGTTAGTTTACATGTAAGTTGATGAAAAGTTCTAGCGTGTCATCTTGTTTAGTGCTATATTTGCATTATGTTTTGATAGTCTCATGGGAGAAACTCAATGTTTTAATTCAAAGTGGTTACTACGATGAAGGTAACTCAGATGCAATGGCAGGTCTTTGGGAGATCATTTTTGCAATAGGATGCATCTCTCAAATCTTATCATTTGAAGGGAACCATACTTCAGCTATAGGTATGGTACTTGAGGATAAAGTCCTTGGCTAGTTTATTTTTGTTCCTGAGATGGTAGTTCCATCTGGGGGTAAACTCTGAACATTTCTAGATCCACCCTGAAAGACCAGGGGTGATGCTATAAAAGTGCCGCTGGGCAATGAAAAAACCTCAGAGGGGGCCAAAACGGTTACTAGAGGCATATAAACTTAGATTCTGCCTCAGACCAGTACTCACGGGAAAGGATTTTTACTCAAGCATCAGTTGAATTTTTTCTACTAATTTTGAGTCTATTTCTCAAATGCTTTTTTGAATATCAAATGAAGTCATCTTACATTGCTCTCTGGGGTATTTCTAATATAGTAATGACTGGAGCATCTAGAAAAAAATGGGTTTTTGCATTTTGAAAGCAGAAGAGCAATCTTATTAGTAGATAAGGTGTCATATCATTAACTCTAAGAAATTGCAGAAATAGGCATAAAAAAAGCATGACTTTCAAAAGTAATCAGAGTTTAAGATCAAAAAAGAAAGCCGAGGAAGAGTTATTAAACATATTTGGTGACTACCAGCACTGTGTACTAGAAAAGTAGAGTTATTCCCGAAGAATATGCAGTTTGTGGCTGGTGACCCAATTGACAAATCATCACATGAAGAGATGTCCAGTTTTGCTGACCATTAGGAAAATATAAGTTAAAACTACGAGATACTACTGTACATCTATTAAATAGCTAAAATAAAAAATACTGACAAAACCAAATGCTAGTGAGGATTTAGACAAACTGGATCACTCTTACACTGCTCTTGAGAATGTAAAATGGCAGAGCCACTCTGTAAAACAATTTGATAGTTTCTTAAAAAAATAAACATGTGACTACCATGTGATGAGGCAACTGCATTCCTGGGACTCTATCCCAAAGAAACGAAGAACTTATGTTTATATAAAACTTGTATATTGATGCTTATAGAAGCTTTATTCATAGCAACTGAATCCCAGAAATAACATAGATAGCTTTCAAGAGATGAATGGTTAAACAAAATCATGGTACATCTATAACATGAAATACTACTCAGCAGTAAAAGGAACTATTGATTCATGCAAAAACCTGGATGAATTATGCTGAGTGGAAAAAAAAAAGCTAAGATTATGTACTATATTATTCTCT
This sequence comes from Paguma larvata, assembly GCA_030068075.1. Classification (NCBI taxonomy): domain Eukaryota; kingdom Metazoa; phylum Chordata; class Mammalia; order Carnivora; family Viverridae; genus Paguma; species Paguma larvata. The sequence goes on along the minus strand of CM057825.1, from coordinate 67,578,865 downwards.
TTACATAACAGTCCGGAAATGACAAAACTGTAGAAATGGAGAGCAGATTAGTGGTTGCTGAAGATTAGGGAAAGGGTTGGTTAAGGCTGAAAGTAACAGTGATCACTAAGGAATCCTAGTTGTGATGGGAATGTATTCTATCTTGACTATATCAATGATAATATTCTGCTTGCAATCCTGTAGTACAGTTTATAAGATGTTACCATTGGAGAAAACTGGGTAAAGGGAACATGGAGTCTCTCTCTGTATTATTTCTCATAACAGCATTTCTTACAATTATCTCAGAATGAAAAACAAAAGCACAATTAAAAATATCACATAGAGAAAATATCAGAGACTATGGGACATTTGGATAAATTTAATAATTGAAAAGATTTGAACATATTCTTTAGCTCTTCAGTTTTATTTGCTTTTATTTGCTCATTAAGAGAAAGGACAATAATAATGTGGTCATGCAGAGTATATCTTTCAAGTGGAACTAAAGACTCCCAAACTCAATAAATAAATTCTACTGGGAAGGTATAAAGTATGGGAGTTTTTGCCTTGATTTCATTCTCTCTTAAGCTCTCCCCAACCTTACTACAACAAATCTGTTCAGGTTTCCTGAATGCCACACAGTGATGGCTCCTGTCTAGACTCTTAAAGCACTCATGTGTATGCACAATTCAGCTAGTGTATTAACCATAGCAGCAAATACATATCAACCAGTGCCTATATGTAAGAAAATTTACTAGAACACACTACCTTTTGCATTATTATCTTGTCTTTTTAATTTTTATGATATTTAATTTTTATTTTCACATGCTTTAATTTTAAATTAAACAAATGGGTAGTAAGGTCCTTAAGATGAATTCTTGTCTTTGAATCTTGTCTGCGTATCCATCATGACCATACTGCAATGTCTTATGTGCAATAAGAATGCAGCATATATTTTTAAATATGTTTTAACTATAAGATTCTCAATTTATCTATTTACAGTGCTTTCTCAGGGAAGGCACAGAATACTCGGTGGGTTTTTGAAGGCGTGTGTTGTCAATATTTGAATGATTCAGGCTAGACAATTTCTGCTGCCAAAATGCTTCTTTAACTTGTATTACACTTTGTTGCTTCCTAGGAACAAAGGTTCCGGCAGCAGAAATACCTGCATGTGTCTGCTGGAAGCCACAGATAAGCTTTGGGGCTGCGGTAACACTCGCTAAACTTAAATCCATATCAGCACGCAGTTGTTTTCTTGCTGTTCTAAAATGGAGAGTAGATGACCAGGAAGCTGATAACCAGGAGGTTACTTAGCACAGGTAGACAGAAAAGCACTAAGTAATAATGTACCAGAGATTTCAGAATGTGTTTACTGTTATGGCGAAACAATTTAATGACGAAAAGCATTGCGGTCAAATTATGAGCATTTGGGGAGGGATAAGATGAAAGAATGCTTATGGTTTGAGAATTTTAAAAATACTTTATGGAGTGAAATGGAGAGAAAATAGAAATATTTATGCAATTAAAACTTGAAACCATACACAGCTCAAGCTATTAACGAGAGGAACCCCCAAGTTAATGGGATTTCTTTCTTCAAAATATTTTAATGACTCTAAGAAATGCCCTCCCAGTGCTTTTATGCTGATTTTGTCAAATAATGCTAAACCAGCTTACTTTCCAACCTTATTGTATCAATCAGGGCAGCGGGCTGTCTCAGAGCATCCCTAATTGATGATCATTCAAACTATTGATTCTGTTTTAGACACCACTCTGAGCAATTTATCAGACCTATTTGGAAAAAGTCTCCCAGAATACACTGCTTCACTCTAATTACACAGTAAAGAGAGGTATAAATTTCAGAGAAACTATATGTTAAATCTTATAGCTGAAATGCAGTTGAATTTACACTATGAAAAACAACAACAAAAAAAAAACCGAGCTTAATTATGTAAAGAAAAATGCTCAATGAAACAGATTGACATACTATTCAATGAGGTTGACTGTAATGGCTGTGACTCAGAGGTAGGCAGATTGTGTGGTTTCTGTTTATGGGCTTGGAGTCACCAACATGTTACTTTCTTTCTACTTGCTACCTTGTCTACTGTCTGCACCTTCCTTTCCATTTGTCTAGGGTTTAAGGAAGCACATTTGAATAACTACAGGAAAAGTAGGCTTGAGAAAATGCGTGGCAGCTATGTTATTTACAATGACTCACTAAGTATCGACAGTCTTTGCTCTGAAACGAAACCTTAGTAAGTAAAAAGTTATTGACATGAGAGGAAATTATTTATGGTACATCCTTTCAGTGTGTCAAGGTTTTTAAGTAAAGTTGTCCATATAAATAAAAGAGTTAATGGCAACTAATGATGCCAAAACAATACCCTATAGCTTTATACTATATAAGATTTAGCTATCAGCATCTCTATAATGAAAAAATGACAAGCATTCATTTTAATAATTATAGTTAAGCAAATTCATAACCCCAAATAATTACTTTTTTGATATTAATATGTCATATTAATAATAATATTAATATGTCATATACCTAGGAGGAAAGAATCATTTTGCTTCTACTTTTCTAAATAAACTGACACAAATTGCCTTCCTCAAAGGTCCCATTTCTTCTTTATTTTAATTTTTCTTCTCTGAAAAACTTTAAACATCCTTACAGCAAACACAGCTCACACTCAATACATTGCTTTATTAAAGGTCAAATATTGCTAAATGTAGGGAATATCTATTTGACTGAGGTTTCTTGACCCTAGAAAATAGCAATCTTCTAAATAAACTTAAGTCTCTCATTCCCTCTCTCTCTCTCTCTCTCCACACACACACGCACACACAGATGCATATATATATGTATATAAATCATTACCACTTTGCTTACTCATATTTGACCTGTGGCACTTCACGATTAGTGAAACTTTCCTACTCTGTTTTAGCAAGACAATCTATGTTTGAGAAGATTTACTGTTTAAAAAAGAATCCTTCTGGTATTACTGTGTATTACTTCTATTTGATTGAGTTTATATTTACTGAAGCATCTTTATAATCTGTAGTTGTTATTATTTTTTGAAGGTTCACCATGTAACCAGGAAACAACTCTCTGTGGTGGAGGATATTTTAATGAGGATATACTGTATGTTACCTGCTCTATGACTGTTAAAAGAGGACACTGCTCTTTCTAGGTATATCAAATCTTAGAAAAAAAATGTATCTAGATTGTCTGAGGCTATAGACATGCACATTTCTCACCTACTGTCCTGGAGATTGAGTTCCCTTGCAGAAGAGGCTAAGTCAATTTATAAGTTTTCTTTTTTAAATTTATTTATTTATTTATTTATTTACTTACTTATTTATTTATTTTGAGAGAGAAAGAGAGCATGGGGGAGGGGAAGAGAGAGAGAGAGAGAGAGAGAGAGAGAGAGAGAGAGAGAGAGAATCCCAAGCAGGCTCTGCACTGTCAGCACAGAACCTGACATGAAGAGAGGGAGAGAGAGAACCTTAAGCAGGCTCCACCCCCAGCAGAAAGCCCCACATGGGGTTCAGTCTCAGGATTGTGAGATCATGACCTGAGCCAAAATCAAGGGTGAGCCACTCAGGTGCCCCTGGACATTACATTTTTAAACAGTTGCATTGAAAGTGGTCATATAAGCGTCCATGTAAGATCTTTGATTGTGTTTGTTGGCCTGCAAAACCTTAAATATTTACTGTCTGACCCTTCATAAGAAAAGTTTGTTCATCTCTGCTTTAAGTCCAGTTTAAATGCCAGCTTAAATGAAAACTATCTAAATTCTTCCAAGTGGGTGGAAAATGTTTTAAGCCTCTTCAATAGATTGCTTACAACTTTATTAAACAGTTATTTAACAAAACAGCTTTGCTTCTCTCTACACACAGTGCTCAGGCACATTTTTCCAGGTTTTGGATAAATATGTTTCACATGCCATTCTTGTCAATGAACAATTAAACATATAGGGACCATTTGAGTATCAAAGCTATTAATTCATAAGTGTTATTGGTAGGTGACAGGGAGTGAAGGTTTATAAATTCTTTACATATATGGGACATTTATTTATACAGTATTGCTAAACTAGGTCTAGAGTTTAGTACATGTTATTGATATGCTTTACATATTTGTAATATATGTAATAGTGTAAAACTGTAAGAATATTTGTATTTATGAGTATATATTTAATGATTTTGTGTGCTTTTGAGAATACATAAATATTCAGTTTAAAATATTTAAAGGTGTAAAAATAACTGAACCATTTGAAAGAACTTTGGGAAACCACATAAGGGATGCTAACAATATGTAACAATAACAATATCAAAGAAATCCAAATGGACAATGACCCTAATATCCCATGAGACGATGGGAAAGATGAACAAAAATGTTAAAAAATAAATAAGCTAGTTGAATATGCGAAGAACAGTGAAACTCCTTAATATTGATCAAATAGAAGTTCTGAATGTCAGTGATCAACAAATTGCAATTATTAAGAAAGGCCGTAATATGGAGAATAATGTTTGGTACAACTACGAGAAGTCGAACACATCAAATAACTCTATGAAATCCTGTAATCACGGAAATGCTTTATTCGGCCCGCTGTCTCAGACACCTACTCTCCCATATAAAGATGCTTATAGGAGATACACTCAAAGCAAAAGCCCAGAGAATGTAAAGAAGCAATTGAAACGGCATTTGCCTCTGTGGCATCAATATCCATTCACTGCCTGGAAGTGGCCCATATGAGTTTCAAGTACAAAGCTAGAAAAAGAGAATGTGTTAATATTTTATTAACAACAATTAAGACTTAACTGCTGCAGATTTTATTACTAGAGGGTGAGTAAATACTAGAATTATTTGGTAGGCTATTTCCCCTGCTATGATTCTGAGGTTCTCATGGGCAGATAGTACATATTATTTATTATTCTTGTCTGTATCATCTTTGCATCAAGTAGATACTCAAGGGGCACATGGGTGGCTCAGTCAGTAGAGCATCTGACTCTTGATTTTGGCGCAGGTTATGATCTCACTATTCGTGAGACTGAGCCCAGGTCAGGCTCTGTGCCGACAGCACGGAACCTGCTTAGGATGGTGTCTCTACCTCTCTCTCAAGATAAAAAAAAAAAGAAAAAAAAAAAAATTAAAAAGTAGATACTTAACAAGTTTTTTTTCTTTAAATATTTATTTATTTTTGAGAGACAGCATGAGCAGAAGGGAGTTAGAGAGAGAGAGAGAGAGGGACAGAGGATCCAAAGGGGGCTCTGTACTGACAGCAGGGCTTAAAGCCATGAAGTGCAAGAGCATGACTGAGCTGAAGTTGGATGGGATGCTCAACCGACTAAGCCACCAGGCACCCCAATACGTTTTTTTTTTTAAATAAATGAGAGTATGAAAAACGATTTGATGAATTTTGAACGAACCTCTTTACCACCCTTATACTCAAACTGAGGTATGGATATCCTACAGATACATAAAGGTAACAGGGCATAAAAAGTCACATGGTGCTTCTTTCCAAAGCTTCAATTTTGTTAAAAACAAATATGGATAAAAAAAACATACCTGGAAATAAAACAATTATGTATTATGCAGTAAAATATAAAACCTGCATTAATTTTTAAGTGGAAAAAAACCTTCTAAGATACGTATAGTTTGTGCGAGGGATTTTTTTTCAGTTACTTACAAGGATACATTTCATGATCCTTTACCATTAGGCATATTTCAGTGGGCAAGTTTTAGATGTTGTAACTTAAGTTATGAAGGAGAAGAGATACAGAGAGAGATCAAACGATATGTTAGTTTTTCTGATTTTCAAAATATGAAGTCCAAATAGAGCTAACTATACTTTGTAGTTTATAACTGTGTGGTGTCAGCTTTGCCAGAGCAGTACCTAAACGGACATAGGCTTTGGGTCAGAAGTTCAGAGCTCTTGAATGTTAATTAAGACCCAGCTCTTAGTGGTTATATTAACAACTCTAAGTCTTGTCAGCATTAGGGTCAAGTTTATTTTGATTAAGTAAGTTAGTAACTAAGTAATGGATGGATAATGGCAGAGTAGTTAAGAGCTTGGGTGTCAGACATATGTACTTCAGGACCGGTCTTTGTCACTAACTAGAATTATGACTTCCGGCAATTTATTTTAGAGAAACCCTATTTTTTCTTCATAGGTAAAATGAGCTCAAATTGTTTTTTATATATAAATCAAAACATTGTAAGAAATAACACACTTAGAGGACTTAGTATGGTACCTGGCTAAAGTAAGTATTCAATTAATTTTATTTGTTAATATTTAAAAATCCTGATGAAGAGGGAGTAGTCATTCCTAAAAAGTCTGCTAATAAATACTCGTATCTTCTTTAGAAATCTATGGTTTCCTTAGAGCAGCCGTGTTTTCATATAAAGTTAATGAATGCTTAACAGCCTTTGTGATGCTTCTAGCTAAGGTCTGACCTACTTATTAGGAAGGAAGCACCAATAATTTGGCCCCTTATAAAAAGGCTTTTTTTCTTGTTTTCTTGGACTGAGAAAATTGTATAATTGTTACTTTATATATTGCTATAGAATGATTTAAATTATATTGAAGTACTACAATCCTTAAAGTAGTTAATTGGTTACTTTTCCAAAATTTTTCCTTTTTTGATTATTGCAAATGTCTCAATCCCCAGAAAAAATATGATAAATGCATTTTATGGATTGCTTTTAATGTGGATATTATCGTCAATAATCACATTTTAGATTATCCATGATAAATTTTTTAAAATTTACAAAGACAATACTAAAATAAGGTAATATAATTTTATACTAATCATAAAATATAATGTAATTGTGATAATATAAAATTTTACTGATCACATAGCTTCTCCACTTTATAGTGTCCAATGACATCATAATCAGATATTTATAGTATCCTATGCTCAATATTACATTTAATAGAAGGAAATTGTTAGAATAAAATCCTCAGAGAAAAAGGCAATCAGATATACAGTTTGAAGGAAAGTTCATATGAAGAATGAGTGAAAATATCAAGACTGTGTAAAAGAAAAGATTTCCCAAAAGCCACGAGAGATGCAATCAGAGTTGAAAGACAGTTGTGGAAGCGAGAAAAGAATTCCTGTGATCCCAGAAGGTGGAATAGGGACCAATGAATAAAAATTGCAAGTAGCACTGTTCATAAATGGGATAGACAATTTGAGAATAGTTTGGGGCTTTCTGTCCTTGGCAGAATTTCAGCAGAAGCCAGACAACAACTTTTCTGTCATGTTAGGTTGCTGCTTTGTTGGAATGGTGGGCTGCTAAGACCACTGCCCATTTTTTAGTTGATTTTGGTGTTCTAGAACATTAGGCAATTGAATTTCCTGTATTTCGGGGCTTGAGTATCTTCACATTTGTAAAACAAAAAGTGTTGGTGTGGGAGTGGCCCTAATATTGGACGATTCTTTCCAAATGTTATGATTCTAAGAATGATGATTTCCTCAATTTTTTAATAAAAGTGTAAATTTAACCACTTTCAAGGCGGTAGTCTTAAATTTCATGAACCTACAGAAATAATAATGTATTCCAACCAAATAGTATTACTGTTACCAGTGTCTAGTCTCTGAGACTGAAAAACAAATACTCTTTTAAATTAAAATGTATTGAGTAAGAATGCGTGTTCCGTCATGAGAATTTTCCTCTCACCACTGCTTATATGGTTTTATTTGAGCTTAAGGAAGGAGGATTAGTTCTTGGAAACATTTTCCAACACAGATACTTTATATTGCTAATAGGAGTTCTAGCGAGGCCATCAGGTATAACTGTACATATCAGCATTAGATAGTAATAAAAAGTAATAAATACAGAGTTCATGTTTCAGGAAGATGGAAATTTCATTAAGACTCTATTTCCACTATCAATTATTAAAGAAATTCACCTGAGTGTTTTCTTCTCCTAACCTATTCAAGGCAAAACCTTCTCAGAGGAAGAACTTCTCTGTTATGCATGAATGGATTTTGAAAGAAAGCACCAAAGCCCTTTTTTTGTATGCTGAAGGTTTCTTAGAGATTATATCTGAATAATTATGTCACAAGGCTTTTTGTTTCAAGAAAAGCTCAAGTCTACACACATGGCAAATTTTCAGAGAATAAAAGGATGCCGGAAAAATTTGAAAATGATTTTTACTTTTAGGTTTGTAGTAAAAAAAAAAAACAAAACATTTAGTGCTATTTTGCATTCAACGGATTTTTAAAAATACATACACTTATTATTTTCAAGTTGTTTAAATATTAACTCTCTCCTAAGAAGTCCCATTGCTGAGTAGTAGTACAGCATGCATTTTCTTGTATTGGGCACTGTTACATTAGGAGATTCATAATGAGAACTCAATGAGACAATGGTAGAACCTGAGAACAAATCCTGGGTCTTAATTTTCAGGTTCTCCATTCAAAGGCTTCTTTGGTGATGAGTTGCCATTGAATACTTGAAAAAAGAAGGTGAAATTTTCATATGTTGTTTGCAACTCAGAATATTTACTTTATTTATTTTTTAACGGTTATTTTACTTTTTTTGTTTTGGGTTTTTTGTTTGTTTGTTTTCTTAATATAATTTATTATCAAGTTGGCTAACATACAGTATATACTGTTCTTGGTTTTAGGGGTAGATTCCCATGATTCATCACTTACATACAACACCCAGTGCTCATCCCAACAAGTGCCCTCCTCACTGCCCATCACCCATCCCCTCTTCCCCAACCATCAACCCTCAGTTTGTTCTCTGTATTTAAGAGGCTTGTCTCCCTCCATCCTGCAACTATTTTTTTCTCCTTCCCTTCAGAATATTTACTTTAAATTAAAATGGATTAGGCCAGTAAGAGAATATAATTAAACATAGCTGCATTTTCATTCATCTGTACAATTATACAGCAATAACAACATATTCTATATTAATGACCCAGGATTATTTGATTGCATGTTTACTCATATAGGTAATTAATATATTCCTAATATATTGGGCCTTTAGGTAAAGCCAAACAATTCAGTAAGGAGTAAAAGAGAAAAAGTAATTACTCCCTCCCACTTCCATGTTCTTATAGCACTTACATAAGCTAAAGAGTTTGACCTTCCGCATAATTAGATGATATTTCACTCGCTGTTCATATGGATCTTTGGTTTGATTGCGGGCTGTCAGAACATGAGAATATTTTCTTGTATTTCTTCGAGTCTCTAAACCATAGCACAATTCTTGGCCCATTATGGTAATTTGCGAGGTTTTTAACGAATTTCACATGGCCAAAGATTTTGCGCATTTCTCCATATCCATAAATCATATAGTATAGTTAGCTCAGACATGAATGGAAATGCTTCATAATTGTTTCTATGATAGGATGTTTTTAAAAAATCTCTTTTTGTCCATAAAGATGTGTATGAAACAAGGACCTTTTATGATTTATGCATTCATTTATGGTTCTTTAATTCTTTTTAATTTTTCTCACAACTCAAACTGCAGGTGTTCAGTTAAGTTCTTGAGGGCTATGTTACAATATATAATACCTATTTAGTACGAAAGAAGCTAACAAGAAGCTTTGGTATAAGCTGCTACTGTGAAGGCAATTTTTTTTTTTCTTCCCGTTTCACGTGGTCAACTACTAGTCTTTCCTCAGATCCAGTTTCAAAGCCTTCTCCAAACTTCCTGACAGGGTGAAATTCTCCTGTGTATTCTCACAGCACTAGGTATCTCTGCCTCATGAAACTTACCTCAATTACCAATTTTAATCTGCTAGTATGTTCACTTATGTGATGCCTGTGTCCCCTACTAGGCTCTCAGCACCCAAACGAGGGTCGTGTGTGCTTTTGTCGTCACTCCCTTAGCATAAGACCTGGCATGGAGGAGGCCCTCCATCAATACTCAATGAATAAGTGAATAAACAGAGGAGTCTAGGAAGACCCAACTGAGACCCTCTCACTTACAAGGTAGGTACGTATAACAGAGGCCATACCAGCAACCCACATTCTAAAATAAACCACACTATGAATAGCACTCAAAGATTAAAAAAAAAGCATAAATAGGGGCACCTGGGTGGCTCAGTCGGTTAAGCGTCCAACTTTGGCTCAGGTCATGATCTCACTGTCCATGAGTTTGAACCCCGCATCGGGCTCTGTGCTGACAGCTCAGAGCCTGGAACCTGCTTCAGATTCTGTGTCTCTTTCTCTCTCTCTACCCCTCTCTGACTCATGCTGTCTCTCTCTAAAAATGAAAATAATAATAATAATAATAATAATAATAATAATAATAATAAAATGAGGCCTCTTTTAACAAACAATAAACCCACTGACTCAAGTTTCTACGCAACTTAGTGTCAAACTTTTTACAAAAATTCTATATAAGATCTGGGTGCCTGGGTGGCCCAGGTCATGAACTCATACTCATGATCTAATGGTCCATGAGTTCGAGCCCGTGTCAGGCTCTGTGCTGACATCTCAGAGCCTGCCACCGGCTTCAGATTCTGTGTCTCCCTCTCTCTCTCTGTGCTCTTCCCCCACTCTCTCTTTCTCTCAAAAATAAACTTTAATTTTTTAAATTCTATATAAGATATAGATAGACTATCCAGACTATAAAATAGTCTACACAGAAAATAACAAAGTCTAAATGTACACATTGCAATACCCAGTGCATGAGGAATGAGCATTTAGAGGTGGGTCTCTTGAATTCCGTTCTCTTGTTGCTCTTCCTGCTTGGCTTCTCCTTGCTTTCTTATCTATCATTTTTATGAGGAAAGAAATCATACACTAAAAACCTACAGGGCATTGTAGAAGGGTGAAGAGATATTACTTTACTTTAGTGATAATGATAAGGAAGGAAAGATGAGCATAAGGGCTACAAATCATCTCTTTTCCTTTTCATTTCTCTGAGATTATAGCCAGGCCTATTCGTAGAACACCGCATCTTTGTTGGCATGTTTGATGACAGGGCAGAAAACCAATAAATGAACAGATTGCATCAACGGTGAAGTATGTGGATGTTCTTTACGAAGCATCAAAAGAGAAGGTAGAAAAATATACAGAAAAAAAGTTCACAAATTTGTTTGGTTAGATCCAGCTAAAAGGAATACTGACTGTTAGAAATGGTCAGTCATCAAGCTCAAGGGTTATGAATTCAAATGACTTATAGATAAGAAAAATGAGAAATAAGCTGGGAAGGACTGTGACAATTTGGAAGGCATGTGTCCTCTCTAAAGATGCTAGACAGCTGTAGCCGATCAGTACCCTACAAAGGGACACTTGTGTAAATCTTCCAATTCTTTAAAATATACTTTATTTTTTGGAGCAGTTGTAGGTTCACAATGAAACTGAGCAAGAAGTACAGAGAGTTCTCATATTCCCTCTACTTCCACATACACACAGCGTCTCCTTTTATTAACACCTCACACCAACTGAGTATTCGTTATAATCTATGAACTTAACATTGATATCTCATTATCATCCAAAGTTCACAGTTTCTATTAGGGTTCACTCTTAGTGTTGTGCATTTTCTGAGTTGTGACAAGTGTATAACAATATATACCTACCATTATAGTATACAGAAAAGTTTTATTGTCCTAAAAATCCTCTGTGCTCTGCCTGCTCATCCGTCCATCCCCCTGAACCTCTGGAAACCATGCTTTTTTTTTTTTTACTTTTTCCGTACAGTTGTCTTATCCAAAATGATACATAGTTGGAATCGCACAGTGCATAAGCTTTTTCATCTAGATTTTTTCACTTAGTAATAAGCGTTTAGATTCTTCCATGTCTTTTCATGGTTTGATAGCTCATTTCTTTTTAGCGCTGAATAATATTCCACTCCATAGATACATTGCAGTTTATTTATCCATTCACCTACTGAAGGACATCTTGGCTGCTTCCAAGTCTTGGCAAATATGAATAAAGTTGCTATAAACATCCATGTGCTGGTTTCTGTGTGGACATAAATTTTGAGCTCATTTGGATAAACACCAAGGAATGTGATTGCTGTATCATATGGTAATAGTATGTTTAGTTTTGAAAGAAAATTCCAAACTGTCTTTGTAGCTGTGCCATTTTGCATTCCCTCCAGGAATAAATGAAACTTCTTATTGCTCCACATCCTTGCCAGCATTTATTGTTATCAGTGTTTGGATATTCATCATTTGATAGGTGTGTACTTATATTTCTTTGTTGGTTAAATTTGCAATTATTTAATACCATATGATGTGGAGAATTTTTCATTTCCTCATTTGCCATCTCTATATTTTCTTAGGTGAGGTGTCTATTCAGTGGGCAAAAGATGTCCTTAAGCCCACTTTTTCTTTGGATTGTTTATTTTATTTCTGAGTTTTAAGACTTCTTACAGATTTTGGATAATACCATTCTATCATATTTCTTCTGCAAATATTTTCTCCCAATATGTAATCCCTCTACTCATTCTCTTGACAACGTCTTTCACAGAGCAGGTTTTATTTTTATGTAAGTCAAACCAAGCAACTACTTCTTTAATAAATCATGCCTTTGGTTTTGTATTTTAAAAGTCATGACCAAACCCAAGGTCATCAAGATTTTCTCCTATGTAGTTATCTTCTAGAAATTGTGTGTGTATATATATATTTTTAACATGTTGGTCTGTGATCTATTCTGGTTAATTTTTTTGAAGAAGGTAACTATGTGTAGATTCAGGTTTTTTTGTGTGTTAATGTCCAGTTGTTTTAGCACTGTTTGTCGAAAAGAGTCTTACCTCCATTGAATTGCCTGCTCCTTTGTCAAAGGTCAGTTAATTCTATTTATATAGGTCTAATTCTTGGCTCTGTATTCTGTTCCATTGATCTACTTGTCTGTTCTTTCACTGCTATCAGATTTTCTTGTCTACTGTATCTTTATAGTGAGTCTTGACTGTGTAGTTTGTCCACGGACTTTGCTCTTCCTCAGTTTTATGGTGGCTATCCTGGGCCTTTTGCCTCTCCTTACAAACATTAGAATCATTTCATTAATAACCACAAAATAACTTCATGGATTTTATTGGCATTGTGTTGAATCTATAGATGGAGTTGGAAAGTTTGCTTATCTATAATTTTGAAATAACTCTCCATTTAGTTTACCATTTCATCTTTTTCATGAGAGCTTTATAGTTTTCCTTATATAGATCATCTATATGTTTTGGTAGTCTTATATCTAGGTATTTCATTGTTGGGGGTGACAACATAAACAGGTTTGGAAAGTTCAAATTCCTATTGTTCATCGCTGGTATGTAGGAAAATGACTGACTTTTGTGTATCGGTTTCATATCTTATAAACTTACTGTAATAGCTTAATAGTTGCAGGGTTTTTTTGTCCTTAACTCTTTTATACTTTCTACAGAGACAATCATGTCACCTGCAAACAAAGATCGTTTTATTTCTTCCTTTTCTATCTGTATACCTTTTGTTTCTCATTCTTGTCTTACTTCATTAGCTAAGACTTCCCATATGATACTGAAAAGAAGTACTGAGAGGGGACATACTTTCCTATTCTGATTTTAGCAAGAAAGCTCTGAGTTTCTCATCAAGTATGATGTTAACTGTAGGTTTTTTTTGTAAATGTACTTTATCCAATTGAGGAAGTTATCCTCTAATCCCTACTATTATAAGAACTTTCAATCATGAATAGGCATTGGTTTTTGTCAAAGGCTTTCTCTGTATCTACTGATACAGTCATGTGATTTTTCCTCTTTAGCTTGTTAATGTGATGGATTCAACTAATCAGTTTTCAGTTTTTGAACTAGCCTTGCATATTTGGAATAAATCCTAAACAACTGGTGTATAATCCTTTGTACATATCAGTCAATGCAATATGCTAATACTTTATTGAGGATTTTTGCATCTATGCTCACGAAAATATTGGTCTCTGATTTCTTGTAATGTCTTTGTCTGGTTTGGTATTAGAGTAATGCTGGCCTCACAGAATAAGTTAGAGATATTCCCTCTAACTTCCGGAGGTATTGTGGAAGACGTTATAGAGAATATATATATATAATTTCTTCATTAAATGTTTAGTGGAATTCACCAGTGAATCCATCTGTGTCTAGAACTTTGTTTCATACGGTTATTAATGATTGGTTCAATTTCTTTAACAGATATAGACTTATTGTCCATTTCTTCTTGTGTGAGTTTTGGTAGGCTGTGTCTTTCAAGGGATAAGTCTGTTTCATTTAGATTATCACATATGTAGGCAAACAGTCGCTCATGATATTCCATTATTATCCTCTATGTTAAATTTTGAGAGAGAAAGAGAGAGACAGGGCATGAGTAGGGAAGCGGGAGAGGATAGAGAGAATCTTAAGCAGTCTCACATCCAGCGTAAAGCCTGATGCAGGGCTTGATCTCACAACAGTGAGATCCTGACCTGAGCTGAAATCAAGAGTGGGGTTCTTAACGAGTCAACCAGGTGCCCCTCCTTTATTATCCTTTTAATGTCCATAGGATCTCTAGTGATGTCTCCTTTTCATTTCTGCTATTAGTAATTTGTGTCTTCTTTTTTTCTTGGTTACCTCGACTAAAGGCTTTTTAGTTTTATTGATCTTTATGAAGAACTAGCTTTTGGTTTTGTTGATTCTTCTCTATTTTCTTTTTTCAATTTCACTGATATCTGCTCTAATTTTTATTATTTTTTTCTGCTTACTGCTTACTTTGCATTTAATTTCTCTTCTTTTTCTAGTTTCCTAAGATGAAAGCTTAGACCATACATTTTAGGTATTTCTTCTTTTTAAATATATGCATTCAATGATAGAAATTTCCCTCTTAACATTGTTTTTCTGAATCTTACAAATTTTGAAAAGTTATATTTTCATTTTGTTCAAACTATTTTTTATTCTGAAAGTTTATCCTAGACCTATGATTTATTTAATTTCCAAGTATCTTGAGATTTTTCAGCTATCTTTCTATTACTGATTTCTAGCTTAATTCCATGGTGGTCTAAGAAAAGACATCATACGATTCCTATTCTTTTAAAACATTTAAGATTTGTTTTATGGTCTAAAATGTGGTCCATCCTGGTGAATGTTTTATGTAAGCTTAAGAAGAATGTGTATTCTGCTGTTGTTAAATATAACATTCTTTAGATGTCAATTATATCCAATTGATAGTGCTGTTGAGTTCAACAACATCTTTCCTGATTTTCTGCCTCCTAAATCTATCCCAAACCTCCCAACTTTTCACTTAAATTTTTTTTTTATAGAATGGCAAACCAAAAATGCTGTGAAACACTGCAATGCGGATTTAAATTTAAATTGTGTATATAGAAATTGATACCAAGAAAAGGTAAAAATCTGTATGTCCTGTAGTAATTTAACAGTGAGACAAGCACTTAGTTCTTTAGACACCAATAGTCTAGTTTCCACTATGAATGGCTTCCTGATGATTCTGAATAAAATTATTCTCCACATCCTCCAAATAAAGACATTTTCCCCAGGCAAGAATGAATGTGACAATACTATAATCCTGATGCCCCAAACATATAGTGTTACAGTTCGTTCTCTAATGCCTGCTGGCACCGGCTCACACAGAGAGGTGCCTGGTCAATGGAAACACTGTAGATCTTTACCTGTTAGCCAAAGCAAAATAAATCGTTACCCCCTACCCTTGCAGAAGGTTACAAAATGCCTATAAGGTACTCTTTGAGACAAGAACATGGAAATGTAGGGAATTCAGAGTTAAAGGAAAGATAATGAAGAAAAAAAAAGGTTTGTAAAAGAATGAATCAGATGTTAAACAGAAACTAGAGTATGGTATTTTTAATAAAATTCAATGCAGAAATAAATATGGTTGGGAATTTTACTTTTTTTTTTTCAAATAATGTTATTTGTATTTAAGAACATAAAAAGTCATTGTATATAATGGAGATTATTTATTTGAGAATCTAAACATCTCTATTCATCCAAATCATGATATTCTGGGTAAGCTATGAGTGTTGATTGTGGACATCATGGAGGCTCAATCTCTGGTAAGAACAGAGAACGGCAGATTGTAATAGATAGAAATGATCCTGTAAGAAGCTATTTCAGGTAATGTAAATCTCACATATTTTATGGGATAAAGGTTGTGTACTACTAAGAAGGAGATACTCCAGATTTAAAAAGGAAATGAAAATAAACCGTGGTATAGTGATACCGAAAGATGTTTCCAAAAAGTTTTTGCATCATCTCTCTTTTGTTGTCTGCATACACTGTTATAATATGTCCTGACACTAAGTGGTTTTAGTTGTAGATAAGTAAAAATTTCAAAAATTTTGTATTGTAGTTGTATGTTTTTTAAAAAAAAAACAATTTTAAAGAAAATTGGTTGTATCTAAAATTCCAATTTTCTACATAAAACTTGATAACTGAACTAAAATGTATTCATTATATATGTTCATACTCTCTCACTGTGGAATTTATATATATATATATATATATATATATATATGTATATATGTATATTCTATATTCCTAATATGTATGTTCTATATTACTATTTTCAGGTAAGCCTTGATGTGATTTATTTATTTAATTTCCAAGTAACCTGAGATTTTTTTCAGCTATCTTTCTACTACCTATTTCTAGCTTAATTTCATGGAGGTCAAAGAAAATACATTGTATGGTTTCTATATTTTTTAAACATTTAAGATGCGTTTTATGGTTTAGAATTTAGTCTACCTTGTTAAATTGATGGCAGATACTCGGCATGCCAATGAATTTATGTGATCCCTTTATTTAATGAGTATATTTCATCTTATATGCAAAAAAAAAGTCTTTGATCTTTGTGTTCATTTGGAGTTAATAAACCCAGTCTCTTTCCTACCTGAGAGTCTTTGCGAATGCCCTGGCATCTGGCTGGGATATTCTTCCTCTCTCTATTGTTGACTCTTTAAGAGATCCTCTCTGATCATCTACTTGATATACTCTCAGTAAGCTGTTCTCTTTCCTTTATAGTCCTTGTTTGCTTAGTTGTCTAAAATGTTTACCATAATAGTCTATAAATTCCACTAGAACAAGAACCACAACGGCTTTGTTCCCCATAGTTGTAGGTACAGCATGTAACAAAATGTCTGGCAAATATTAAGTACATAATCAATATTTGTCCTGAGAATAAATAAATGGACTAGGATGACATAGTAGAAAGTACTGAATTGAGGTCAAGAGACATAGATTCTTCTTCTGTAACACCTTTCTATCTAAGAATTAAAGATAGTGAATGAACAGTACTGGTGCATGTTAGGTACTTGGTAGCTACAAATAGTAGTTATGGTTGTATAGCCTTGGGTAAGTCATAACCTTCAGAACTGCCATTTACTCATCCACAAAATCAGTCAATAGTCATTGTGAAGTTAAAATATGATTCCTATAAGCTCTGTTCTCGGCATAGGGTGGACACGCCATAGGTATTTGTTGGTATATATTTTCAGAAAGTATATTCTCGAATACCAATTCTGGACTCCTAATATAATTTCATTTTACATTTTCGGGAAAAAGTATTAATTACACTTGCAGGAATTTTGCTTGTTATTGTTTCAATATTTCTGGGTTTTTTCCATATTTAGTCTTATACTAAGATGTGTTTTGATGACAACTGTTGATGATTTACTAGTGACAATACAGTCAAGTGGAATTTCTCTTATTTACTTTCCTCTCAGAGTAACACATAATTTTGATTATCACTAAACTCTCTTTTTTAAATTTGTTTTTTTTTTTAGTGTTTATTTATTTTTGAGAGACATAGAGGCACAGCGTGAACAGGGGAAGGGCAGAGAGAGAGGGAGACACAGAATTAGAAGCAGGCTCCAGGCTCTGAGCTGTCAGCACAGAGCCCGACGCGGGGCTTGAACTCATAGACCACGAGATCATGACCCGAGCCGAAGTTGGCCACCCAACCAACTGAGCCACCCAGGTGCCCCTAAACTCTCTTTTTAAATAGAGGATTGATTAGATTGCTCTTCCAGAAAACCATCATTTAACATTTTTTGCCTACTCTGAAAATGTTCAAGAGAATCAAATAATCAGCTGTCAGAGAGAACAGAAACTGAAATGCAAATTTAAACATTTAACCTGCGAAGGAAAGATGTCCCTGAACAAGCTTCGTCAAACCAGTTTTGAGAATATCAGTTGTTGAGAAAAAGTAACATCAGAAAATATGACAGTATAACAGTGATGGGATGGCTTACATGTCTCAAAATTGGGTGAAAATATCAATGTAAAGCATATAATACAGTAAGCTGAACCATGGAAATGGTATCGAGTAACAAGGAATGATAAAACAGAAGCAATTTGGAATATAATAGTTTCCCAGGAATCTGTTAAGAATCGCTGCCCTTACTGGAGACCCCATTACAAAGCTGCAATGTTTTCTACCCTGGCTTTATTAATTCTGTCTGACCTCATCCATTCCTTTCTGCCAACTCTACTTTTGTTCCAAGACCATATCAATGCTATGGTCTCCTTTCTCTGCAAATTCTTCACATTAGTTTTTCATTTAAAGTTGAGTCCCTGTTCAGCTGCTGTCCTTACTCCCTGTTCTTCATCTTTTTCTCTTTCTGTGACATTCCTTCTGTCACAGCTTTTTCTTCTTAACTGTTTTCAATTCAAAACACCCTTTAAGAATCTTACAAATACTATGGACTCTTTCCCAAGGAGTATCTATCACATATAATCTGTTTTACTTGCGATTTTAGGAGTTGTTAGACATTATAAGGTCCAACCATGGAAAACTCCAGGTGAAAAACACCTGCTTTAGCAATCTCCTTCCAATTTTCAAAGCAGGAAGCATATCTGCCATTTATTGCATAACTGCCATGTGCCAGAGGTTGTGCTGGTCTTCTGTTCTTTGTCTCTAAACTTCATGAACACCATTCACAGAAGATGCAGTTAAATGAGAAAAAGGTTACATAATTTGTCCAAAATTATGGCTCATCTGTAATGGAACTGGGATGTGAATCGAAATTTAATCCTAATCATATACTTTTTCCACTGCACCCTGCTGCCTTGTGACATTTGATGAGAAGAATGAGACACAGAGAAGAAAAACAATTGAAACTCCACAGATTTATGGGTACTAAGGTGGAGTTTGTATAGGGTATTGCTTATTCCAAATGCATATAACTATTCATATAACATATTCTTATAACTATAGAATATAGATAGATATTCCATATACAGAACATAGCATCTTTTTATATAAAGGTGTTTGGTGATGATGGACAATATTATTTTGTGGCAATTCAAGAATCAAGTGTTTTGTTACCTGACTCCTATCTCCTGACTAATTTCTTTTATTCTGATGCAATTATAACATAACATGCAGGCTTCACTTCTTTACGTATTTTTCTCTCTGATTTTATCTGGTCTCTTTACTCTCCTTTAACCTCATAGAATTTGCTGCCTGAAAACTTTATGAACATGATAGGGTCATTTGGAAATCAGTATTTCTCAAAGCATGGTATGTATATAACCATATATACATGTATGGTTATATAATATGGTATATTATGGTATATTGGTATATAAAAAGTAAAGACAGGAACATTTTTTGTTTTTGAAAGTTTTGTCTTTATTTTAGTGAACATTTAAACAAACAAAACAAGAACTAGCACATCAAGCATTTTCTTCCACAGAAATTACTGCTTTACAATGAGCTAAAATGGCCAACCACCCCAATATCCTCCATGCCTTGTGCTCCAGGGAAGTTTTTTAAACCAAACAGGGAGGCAATCTGTGTCTTGGCTTTAAATCACTGTTATGTGCTGCAACTTCCAGTGCTTATGCCATTATGCCTCATACTTCTGTTCATGTCCAACAGCATTACAATTGCGCCTTCCCAGATTCTCTCACATCTTATTGATAACCATTTTCCAAATCTTCTGAATGCTCTGTACAATCCCTAATAATTCTTGCCCTTCACCAATGCCCACCATTTCTTTCATTCCACAGTGCCTTTAGAATTCTCATTGCGTCCAAAGGACACTTTCCTCCTACTTCAAGCTCTTCTATGATTTCCTTTGCATTCTTCTCTTAGTGAAACCCCACTCTTTCTTGAGTATATTATTTTCTGAAAATGTTCAAACAGACTCCAGTTCTTCCCTCACTCCTTTCCTCCCACACTTCATGTACCTTAGGACCTGGAACTACAATGAGTGTCTTCTTTGCACTCTACTGCTGCTTTTTGTCTCCATTCCTTCTTTGCCAGAAAACTTCAACTCCTTTAAAGCACATTTTTTTAACTTTAACATCCATTATGTCATGTCTCTTCTTTATTGTCTTTCTAGTAATTTTATATCATTTACTGTTGATGTCAGCAAGCACTTCCTGACTTCTTCTCCAATGTTCTTGGAGATTTCTGCTGTCATAAAGACCCATCCCAAACTAAGCCTCTTGGTTTGTCTCTTTCTGAAAACAATGCCCTTTTCTCTACTTTGATCTTTAGTCACAACATCCTATGACTTTCAGATCCATCATGTCTCACTTAACATTCACCTCCAATATCTCAGTTACTGTATTATTTTGTTAGAACCATACCCATAGGTCTTATTATCACTCCAATGTCTGCATCTCCTTTGATATATGGGTTTTGCTGTTCCTCTCACCAAAACTCATCTCCTTTCCTCCAGTTATTTTTCTCTAGTACATGCAATCGAACAATCCTCTGAGCACAGTGAATCTCCTAAACTACGACCATATTTCAGGCAAATGCTTTCTTATCTAGAATAGATTCCATGATCTAATACTATACTTACCTTTTGCAAACATCATAACTATCTAACTTCTTTCTTCTATTGTCAAAACTGCCTAATAAAACTTCGAATCTGGTTAATTCAGTTACCTGCTTACGAAAGACCTACAGGTGTACCACTACAGTTGAAAGTTGGTAACTTCCGATATGCAACTGGATTGGCAAGACTCAGTTTTATAAACACTTAGCTGAAACGTACACTTTCCAACTGGTTTTCCTCCTCATTTCCCTTTACTGATATCTTCTTTGCTAGATCAATAATGGCTTAATTACTCCTGCTCTTTGTTCTTAGTTTTCTTCCCTTCCTTATACTCACTCTCTTTGTAAAAAATCTCATTCAGGGCACCGGGGTGGCTCAGTCAGTTAGGCATCCAACTTTGGCTCAGGTCATGATCTCATGGTCCATGATGTTCGAGCCCCATGTCAGGCTCTGTACTGACAGCTCAGAACCTAGAGCTGCTTCAGATTCTCTGTCTCTCTCTGTGTGTCTTACCCTGTTTGTGCTCTCTCAAAAATAAACATTAAAAAATTTTAAAGAAATCTCATTCAATTCAATAGCTTAAACACTAAAGAACTTGGATGACTCTCAAATTTCATCTCCCTAGCTCCACAATATGAAATTGCCTCTCTTTTTTTTTCAGTTTATTTATTCATTTTGAGAAAGAGAGAGAGAGAGAGAGAGAACGAGTGTCAGAGAGAGAGTGAGATACAGAATCCCAAGCAGGCTCTGTACTGTCAGCACAGAGTCAACATGGGGCTCGATCCCATGAACCTTGAGATCATGACCTGACCTGAGCTGAAATCTAGACTCAGACACTTAACAGACTCAGCCACCCAGGCACCACTGAAATTGCCTTCTTAATATATCTAATTGGATATCTAAAAGGAATTTCAAACTTAAAAATTAACAAAATAACTATCATGTTTCAAAACAAAGTTTGCCTATAAAATTTTCTTCTTTCAGTAAATAATATCCTTAGAGTTGACCTCCATTCCCTTCTTTTTCATATACTCAATCTATTACAGTTCCACATGCATCTCAAGCCAATCCTTCTAATCACCACCTCTTCTCCAACCCTAATTCAAGCTTTTCTGTTACCTCCTGTGGATGATAAAATCATTCTTGCTAGTTTACTTTTGTTTTTGCACTCTCCAATCCATTCTTTAGACAGTAAACAGGAGAATCTTTTAGAAGTGTAAATCAGGGGGTGCCTGCGTGGCTCAGTCTGTTAAGTGACTGACTCTTAATTTCAGCTCAGGTCATGATCTCAAGGTTCATGAGATTGAACTCCACGTCAGGCTCTGTGCTGACAGTGCGGATGCTTGGGATTCTCTCTCATTCATTCTCTCTCTCTCTCTCTCTCCCTCTCTCCTCTCAATCTCTCTCTCTCGGGATAAATAAACTTAAAAATAATTAAAATAATGCTTTAAATAAAAAAAGAAGTGTAAATCAGATCTGCACTCCCATGCAAAAGTCCTTCCAATGGTTCCATATTCCACTTATTAAAATAACCTAATCCTTCACCATGGTCTACAAATTTTATCATTTGATATATACCTTTATCTTTAAACTTATCTCTCTCTCCTCACCTCCTCACCTTCTGTACTTAAACTGGTCATCTTTCTTTCCTCAAATAGTCAAGGTAATTCGCATCTCCAGACCTTTGCAATTGTCATTCCTTCAGATTGGAATGCCATTGACCTTTGAATGAGTATCTAGTTCTCATCATTCAGGCTTCAACTAATATTACCTCCAAGCAACTGGTCTAATCCTAGATAAATCAGTTCCCTCATCCCATATAGCTCTATCATATTGCCCTACTTAATTTTACCTACAACACTCATTGGTGTTCAAAATTATTCTTTTCATGTTCTTGTTTTATGTTTATTATGTTTTTCTTCCATTAGAATATAAGAATTTTTTGAAGGCATGGATTCTGTGCCATTCAAATTATACCTTTAATGTTTAAAACAGTGATTAGAATATTGTAGATGCTCAATAAACATTTATTTGATGAATCAAGTACATAGCATTCTTTGACTTGAGTTTACTTATGTAAATGCATTTTATTTATAAGCTAGTATTTTTAAGTGAAATAGAAATTAACTTCAATTTACAGTATATATTAGGAAAAAAACCTCTGAATAATATTTGCTCTTCAAAACAATCAAAAATCTTCATTAAGTTACAAAATATGTTTAATTTTATTGCTGACCTGTCAAGCAAGTAAAAAAAAATTCCAAAAGGTGAAAGTAAGGGAAAGCAAGAATCTTGAAAGGTAACTATTGTCAAAACTTGATAGTTACCTTGAGTGCACCTATCAATTCTTGCTGATGGAGAGCTTAAGCTTTAACATTTTTTAAATGTGTGGAAAACCAGAGATAAAGTCTACGGTATACCAAACTTTGAAAATCTGACAATATGTAATGAGAAAACTAAAGGACTGTACACCCAGTGAAACCTACTCAATAGAAATAGAGGTAATTCTACTCAACAGGAATGAATTCTGCCTTAAACTTGCCACACTTGGTAAGGAGAGGAGAGAACTTCATTGAGAATTCAAAACCTCAAGACTAATATAGGCTTGGGAGTCCAAATTATGTTATGAGCTATCTTCAAAACCCCAAGTCTGGCATTAAAGTGATCCAAGGTTTGTACTTCTCCCCAGTGCCTGACATAATCAGGACCTATTTCTCTTTGGAGAAGAAATAAATCTTCTACCAGGCCCTCATAATATTCTCACAGATAAAAGTTCTATCGACAATGAGCATGTAATGAAATCATAAGACACACATAAGAATAAGATACCATGAATGAGAAGCAGTAGAAAAAATGGGATTTACATTTTCAAATATACTAAGTATTGGAATTATTAGACAAAAACTATAAAACAACTAAGCTGCTATGCACAAAAAGGAAAGAAAGCATCACAAATACATATGGAAATATAAAGATCTTAAAAATGGTTAATACATAAAGAAAAAGTTTTATAGAAATTAAAAATGTAATATTTAAACCATAGGTTAGGGTACCTAAATATAAATTTGTTTAAAAAATTAAAATATAGGTATGAAAAATGTAACTAAAAAGTAGCCTAGAGAGTCAAAGAGATTTAGTCGGGAAAAAAGAAGACGACTTACAGAGGACAAAGTGAGAAACTGTAATATGTGTTCAGTTAGATATCCAATAGGAGATGAGAGAGAAAAATGAATAGAAAATTATAGAGTTTGTACCTGGAGAATGTTCTAAAATAGCAAAAGATGGGACTATTGAGATTAAAAAGTCAAAATTAATCTAATATCAGGTGGATAAAAAGAATTATTTGGAATTATCTAATAAAATTAAAACACACAAGATTGTTTCCAACAGCAAAAAGTTAGAAAAAAATAAACGTATATAAATCAATGTTGGATAAATAAATCGTAGTATATTCATATAATGTGACCATTTAATAGTGAATATGAATGAATGATAATATGTGCATCAACACAAGATAAATCTCACAGTCATAATTTTGAGGAAAAATATGAAAGTTAAAAATAACATGCAGGATATTTCTGCTAATATGAAATTCAAATTATATAAAAAAATAACAATGTATGGTTTACTGTTTTCTTTTAAACTTTAAAGAAAATAGGGGCACCTGAGTGATTCACTTGGTTAAGCGTTTGACTCTTGATTCCAGCTCAGGTCACGATCTGACAGTTCGTGGCATAGAGCTTGGTGTTGGGCTCTGCACTGACAGTGTAGAGCATGCTCAGGACTCTCTCTTTCTCTCTCTCTCTACTCCTCCCTCCTCAAAATAAATAAACATAAAAAAGCTATTAAACTTTAAAGAAAATAATAAGAAGAATAAACATAGTAATATTATGCTAAGGAACAGGGGGCATATTTAAAATAGATTTCAAATGTTCTATGTCTTAAATTAAATAGTGGACACTTGGGTTATTATTATTGATAATATATACCTTAAAATATTTTATACTCGTTAATCATGTAATTAAGAAATAAAACAAAAGCTTACACAAAATTTTATATGATAGACATTATAAGGGTAGTATGCAAAGTGTTAGAATCAACAATATATATCAATCAATTCTTCGAAATTATCATACTGCTCACTACCAGTATGCAATCAATATATTGAGTATATCTCCAACAACTCTCCACCATGGGAAATGTGAAGGATTGCATAAAGATGCATAGGTAAGAAACCACTGTTTAATCTTCTTGTATTAACTCCAGGGCCTTTTTCTAAACACCCCCTCTCCAAATTTTAAATTAACTTGAGTGCTTAAAAGTAGATATCATGTCAGCTTGAATATCTTTCAGAAATGATGCAGTTAAAATCTACCTTCCACTTAGGCAGGAAGATTTATCCCTAAGAAGGCTCTGTTCCACTTACAGGAAAGCATGCTAACATTCAGAAGCATGCTTAAGGTGTTGAAGACAACAATGGAGCTTATTAAGTAATCCAGTAAGACATCTCATTGAAGGTACTTACAAATCTGTTACACTTAAGCAGAAAGCAATCTTACAGTAAAATGGGTATATTTTATGTTCTTATTCATTTATGAGATAATGATCAATTTCTGAGCATTTAAGACATAAAACTTAAGAAACTAACCAAGAGAAATGCCAAATGTTTCAGTTTATCTGCTTCCATTGACATAGTTGCATAAGACAGTATCTAACAAAAAAAGAGGTAACACAGAAAGAACAAAATCGAGCTTTCGCTAGCAAGGAAGGCACTTCCAATTTTTATTTCTATGTCTAGGAAACATATAACTCCCACAGCTGACATCCCCTGGAGCTTCTGAAGTCATTTTATCAGAAATCCAAACTAAACGATGCAAACAGAAGTACTTTCAAAGGCTCCAGTAGTTACTACTGTCATGCATTTTAAATTTGAAATAAAAAATGAAGTCTTCCAAAGTAACTTCACATAAAACTTTTCCTATTCTGTACTACCACAGACGGCTTCATACGGTAATAGAGTACTCACATTCTTACTTCATGTGCCTGATTTTTCCCTAAGAAAAACTACCTGTGCGTAGAGAACGTGCAAGGATATCATTTATGAAAAAAACAAAAACAAACAAAAAAATCCGTTGGTAATATTGCTTAACGATATGAAAAATTATATAAATGTAGAAAGTTTTCTAAAACATTATTTTGTAACATAAAATTATCATTTTAACCTCTTAGTTTATTTAATTCTGCCAATCAACTTGGTTAACTGAATGTAAAAATATTAGTTAAAAAAACTGAAATCATTACAATCCATGGTTCTTTTAAATTTTGACAGATTATATAGCAGAAAATGTAAAGATGTGGGAATATGCACTCTGAAAACGTCTTATTATTTGATCATTAAGTAATTAATTAATATTCATTTTCACAATGTCATAATGTTGTTTTTGACATTGTTCGGAGATATGAAACATGGAGGAGTACGTGTGTTGTTATAAATGCACCACCTAATGAATTTTTCACAAACTGAATATACTCATTTCACCAAAACCCAGATTAAGAAACAATGTTACCAGTACTGCAGGAGCATGTTCAAGATACTTTCCCCACAGACACCCTTAAGGCCTATGAGAGAAGAGATGTCTTTCACCTTAATGTTAACAGACATTGGACATATGTGGTTGGGTTGAATGACTTAATTTCCTTTGATCATAGCCAAGAAACTCTTTCAAAGTTCTTGTAGTAAGGCATATTTTCCTAGCAGACAGTGGGTACATTAGGGATGGGGGTAATATTAGGCTCATGTAGAATATTTATCCAGTGTTGAGTGACAAAAGTCTAGAGCCTTGAGAGTGAATGAAGAAGATGATGATTACATACTCACTCAAGAGTTGGCCAGTGTTTGAAGTGAATACAAACTGGATGCCTTTGCAGGCATATTTGGGTGTAGTAGTTATATATTTCAACATGGTCTTTGAGAACTGTAAATATATGCGGAGGCAACATTTGAAATAACAGGTCACAGGTGTGAAACTGGAAACAACACAGCATAAAGACTGTCCTAGAGTGCAGGTTTTCAGAAACAGAGTGGCTCTTTTGAGCTGAAAAGAAGCTGTTGAGATGTAAAAAGAAGGGAAGAGCCCCACACAATAGGATTGGCAAACAGCAGTTTCCCAGAACAGTAGTTTTGTTTCTATGGTTCTCAGAATGGAAAGAACTGTTATCATGTAGCCATGTCTTTAGTCCTCTCGGAGAAATGTTCAACAAGTAATATTGGAATATTTTCAGGTTTGCATATGTAAGCTAATGTGTTTGTGTGTATTTAATATATTAGAGTGCATTGGTAGATGATTGAGATATATTGTTTTAATTTAAATTATTTGCATATTATACTTTGGGGAAGAGGAGATTACTAAAGCTTAAAAAAATCCCAGAATTAAGACCATTACTCTGTATTAATGCATCCCTGAAGTGCTAATTACCAAAGCATTCTGAGCAGTTGTTTAAAATATAGGAACATTTTACAGAGTTAAATACAGAACAACAACATCAAACTACATTTCCTTGCTTTTATATTACAAGTCTCACATTCAATTCAACTTTTTCTTTATATCGTTATCTCTATTTCTGGTCCATTCAGTAACCCAGGAGTCATATGAAAAATACTTCACAGTGTTTTTAATTCTTTCTTTCAGGATGAAAACCAAGGCAGGGTTTCATTTTGTGTTAATTAATGTATTATGCCTTATTTATGTCTGTACTCCATATTTCTCAATTTTCATGACCTTCTGAAATATTTCTAAATTTGACTTAATTTGCTTTTGAAAACTCATTTCAAAAACTTATCTGAGAATATTTAAAGTATATAGAATCTTTCAAACTTACATAATTCAAGATACAGATGAAAGTTTTATTTACAGAAGTAGAAAACATGCCATATTTAAACCTATTACAGAAACAAAACCAACAGAAAATACAGCATCTTTCTAGATAAAGAATGGTGATATGTAGCTAATTGAGTACATTAATGGCTTATGGTATTTGACATTGCAGTCTCAGTATTTTCTGCTGATTCACTTTTACGGATCAAAACTGAAAAGGAAGCAATGTTCACTAGAACTGTATTGCAGTTATTCTCTGTGGAGAGCGATGGTCACATAGTGGGCCATCCTCTCTCTAATGATACGTAATTCATGTAAAAGCAGTCTCGAAGTTTTTGAGGAGAAAGAGAAGGTAGGGAGGACATGGTGAAAAGAGCAATCTACAAGCTGAGAAATATGAGACAACAGAAATAGAAGACACAGTTGTTGGACAGACTACTCACTGTTCGAGTGAGTAGGACTGGAGGAATAAAAGAAGTTGGGTTTCAATAGTGTAGATAGGCCACAGAGGAGAAACTCAAGTTTTCTTCATTTTTCCATAGCACCAGCTAGACACTGATGAAATTATTATTATTTTTTTTTAATTTGAGAGAGAGAGAGAGAGAGAGAGAGAGAGAGAGCAGGGGAGGGGCAGAGGGAGAAAGGAAGATTCTTAAGCAGGCCCCATCCTCAGCATGAAGCCCAATGCAGGCTTGATCCCATGACCCTGGGATCATGACCTTAGCCAAAATCAAGAGTCGAATGCTCAACCGACTGCAGACATCGATGAAATTTGTAACTATATACATGACCAGCCCCCAGTCCATCTACCTATCCATTCGCTAGATACCTACTGAGCTACAGTAATGGGATAATGGAAAAGACAGTTTCATGGAGCTAACAAAACTGTAGGAGTTTACCATTATGCCAACAGGTATACAAATACTTAGTAATCATAGTCATGATCTTTCCATGAAAGTAAATTTCTAAATGCCATGATAGCATCTATCAGGATCTCAAATCTGGTATGGGAGTCCAAAAAAGAATGTGGACTAGTGGTTAAGAGTCTGAGTTCTAGAGTCTGAGAGTCCTAGGTTTGGCTCTCCTGCGGGCTGCATGGTTCTTTGTTTTCAAGTTTACTAAGTGTTCTCACTTTTAAATGACTATATACTAGCCTCTATTTTATACAATTTCTGTCAAAAGTAAAGACATGGCACTCCAAAGAAGGGGAGTTGGGAGATAAAATCATGGTCCATAGGACTTTTGTATTCATAATGTGACTCTTCCTGGGTTGCACAGTGGATCATGACTGATGGTTATGATGCTGATATTTATCACATGTATTATTTGGTGTTTATCAAATTCTTTATACATAACATTTAAAAACAAATTTCAATTAAGTAAGATACCCAGAGACTTTTACAGTTATCTCCATGTTATAGGGTTATGGGGAAATTTTTTTCTTTCTGTATTATACATTTTGAATGTTTTTAATTTCTGAAGATGAACATATAATATCTGTTTTTAAAAAGACACAGAGACGAAAGAAAGGTAAATAAAGAAGACAGCAAAGGTAAAATGCTTATCCCAGAGTATTCTAGTGAAGGGCCTAAGCAAGGGGGCTTGGGTTAACCAGGGAACTTTAAAGATCAGGGTATGGCTGAAGCTTAGGAACACAAAAGAGAGAGGCCAATGGGAGGGCTGCAAAGTAAAGAGAGGGCAGGTCATGGGGACCTTGTTGGTCAAGTCAAGTTCAGATGGGATAGTGTTTCAGGAAGAGAAGAACAGATGGTTGTAATTAAGTGCCAAATCGATGAGAATGAACTGGGTGATAAGTGCTGTCCAGAGAAGGATTCAGGTCTATAAAAATTTTTCATAAACTCAAAGGTTTTCTAAGTTTTTCTAATGGAAGAATGCACTGAAACTCATTTTTTTCAACACCATTGCTTTTCGAGTAAACCATGAAGTCTTCGTGTATTTAATATCAGCAAACGATAGTGATATATTTTTTTAATAATGTTTATTTATTTTTGAGAGAGCAAGACAGAATGCAAGCCAGGAAGGGGTAGAGAGAGAGGGAGGGAGGGAGACACCGATTCTGAAGCAGGTTCCAGGCTCTGAGCTGTCAGCACACAGCCTGAAGCGTGGCTTGAACTCGAGAGCTGTGAGATCATGACCTGAGGTGAAGTCGGGCGCTTAACCCACTGAGCCACCCAGGCTCCCCAACTATAGTGATAATTTTGTCAATGGGAGAAAAACCCACATTTTATATTAATATAGAGGGCACCTGGCTCACTCAGTCAAGTAGAGCATGTGGTTCTTGATCTCTGGGTTGTGAGTCAGAGCCCCACATTGGTGGTACAGGATACTCAAAAATAAAACCTTAAATAAACAAAGAAACAAAAACTAATTTTAACAAAATCATTACAGAAAGTTAAAAACAAAGGGGAACTAGGAGTGCCATCTTGTTTGGTGACACTGGCACCATCATGTCAGTTTGGAATGTTCATTAGTCATCCTCATTTCATCTCTGAAGTCATGCATAAGAACCACTGCTGTCTGCCAAAGGACAGAGCTCAAAATTGATTCAGAAAGATAGGGTTATCAGTACCCAACTGAAGACACCAAAAGGGAAAAAAGCAGAGACTAGATAATTTAATAATTTTCCTTAAAAAGAGGAGCAGACTGTTTTTCTCGAGATACCTTATTGGTATCTACTTTGCATTTCTCTGTGACTTTCTAAGGTCACTCATCTGAAGCTTAGCTCATCTATAACATGTCCTAGTAACAGTCCTTCCAAATCATAGATCATATTTGATAAAAGAAATAGTCAATAACACTTAAAACCCATTTTTGTGTTCAGCAGGTACAGCTCATGTAATATCATCCAACAACTATAAAATAATATCAAATGATAAGATAATATCAAATGATATTTAACCATTTATTTTACTGATATTTGGTGAATCACTCTGTAGCAGGCAAGGTATAGGGATTAGTCTATGTGATTATGCTCTAGTTAACTGACATTTATTAGGAAAAATAACTTCTTTTATACTCTGTTTTCCTCAAACAGGAGTCACAGACATATCTGTTTGTATATGGGAGAAAGACAGCTTTCAAAATTTCTATTTGGAAATGTTTTCTAAAATTAACTTTGAATGTCAATGATAATCTATGCTGGATGACGTGGATTACCACTTTGTAGCTGCACTGCCAGGTGAGACACATGCCTCTGTGGATGTTGGAGTTTTTCATGAAGTTGGTACCACATGGTACTTTTGAAAATCTTTAAATTTAAAAACTTTTAAGTGGCATAGCATATTAGGTAATGAAAGGCAGGAACACTGGGGCCCAACCATATGGGTGTGAATCCTAGAACCATAATTTGCATGCTATATGACCTTGGGCAGATTACTTGGTCGCTGCATGCCTCAGTTTCCTCATTTATAAAAAGATAAAATGGGGGTGCCTGGGTGGCTCAGTTGGCTGAGCGTCCAACTTCGGCTCAGGTCATGATCTCACTGTTTCCGAGATCGAGCCCCGCATCAGGCTCTGTGCTGACAGCTCAGAGCATGGAGCCTGTTTCAGATTCTGTGTCTCCCTCTCTGTCTCTGCCCCTCCCCTGCTTGTGTTCTGTCTCTCTCTCTCTCTCTCTCAAAATTAAATAAACATTAAAAAGAAAAAAAAAGATAATACGAGAATACTAAACAACCTAAATAATTAAAATAAATAAATAAAATAAACAAATAATAGAATTGTTTTGTTAACTTATTTGAAGATTAAATAAGTTTATTTCAAGTTAAGCACTTACTAGAATGTCCAGCACATAGTAAGCACACAATGTTAGCTATCATCATTAATGACGAAAATGTGGACCTAACACATAAATAATAAATTTGTGTCAAAATAGAAAGCTAAATGATGGCACAAAGTGTTATAAAAACAAAAGTTTCACAATACAGGTATCCCCTACTTTTCAAATACTTGTTTAAAAAGACCTATATTAATAACCTGTTTTCCCTACCCAAAAGAAATCTGAAAAGGATTTTCACTTTTATGAAAAAAGGCAAAAGGCAATAAAAGCATTCAGCATTTGTTTTGCAGTGAGCCACTATAGAGGCAGCCTGCACCCAGAGCAGCAGCGACAGTGGTCCCGCCAAGCTCCTTCCCTGAGAAATACACTCAACGTCTCTGCATTAAGTTGCCATAGCTTTAAACTGTGTCTGTGTATATCTGTGCTTTAGTTCAATTTTTTTTTTTCTGAATCCCTTAGCAAGATGTGTCCGAAGGTATCAGAAAAGCCTAAGAGAAGTTATTTTTGGGTCTGGGAACACTCAAAACTTTTTCATATAAATTAAAGGCGTTTGCTTCTTCACTTAGGGTCATTGTGGTTTATGAAAGGCTTCATAGGAATGCTCTACTTTCAGATACGGAGGGATATCTGTACTTCAAAAACAGAAGAGAAGAGAGAGAACACGAGGAATGCAGTAGTATAAACATGCCACCCACACCAACTAGTGCTGGGTGGTCTTCAGGAAAAAGGATGGGCACAGAGACTGGAATGGGGTACAGGAAGCTGTCTGGGTTGACGGCAAAGCTCTATTTCTTCATCTGGGTGAAGATTGGGTGGGTATGTTCACTTTGTGATAATTCAGAAAGCTGTACCATTATGATTCGGGCACTTTTCTCTATATGTATTTTGCTAAATAATTTAAGTGAAAATAAAGAAGGTGAAGACTTCTTCCTCAGGTCTTTCCTAAAAGCTCATGCCTTAGCAGTCGGTACCATATTCATGTTATGAAAGTAGCTAATTTTTGCACCAAAAAAAAAAAATCAACCCATTTGTGTTGCTTATTGAAATGTTCCTAGTTTTGTAATTTTATTTGGAGTCAATGTAAATTTAGGTTTTATAATTACATGTGAATCAAAAGCCAGAGTTTGCAGCTAGTTTTAAGTGTAGGCACGTTTAAATAACATAAAAAATAGTTTAACTCAGAACTGTGACTTTTCCCCTTTAAAAAAACGTCCTTATTTATTTGTTTTGATACATCTGTATGATGTGATACATAATGTGATGAAACAGATTCAAAAATAAAAGATACAAGAGATAAAGACAGTTCTGAAAATCATAGCTCTTCAGCATGTGTCATTTGCTTTCTACTACTAGATATTAATTTTTCTTCTGTTTTCAAAATTAATTTTCTCCTTAAACGAATTGGTTGGAATGAATTTATTGTCATAATTTAATTTAAAGAGTGAAGTCATAAAACTGTATTTTTGACCCTGTTAAAAATGATGGGTCAGGTCTTAGAATACAGTGCCGACGGCAATGAACAGGGATTCCATGCAGCCAGAATGGAATGGCCAGACCAGCTTATGTACCCATTCATTGAGGAAATATTCAATAAGTGGCAAAAGGTTCCAGGTACTATACTGAGCATAGAGAGTTGGAAATGGTATTACATATATGTGATATACATGGCAATGGAAGTCCACTATGCAAGGGCCAGTTTTAGAAGCATAAACACTCGCTGTTGCTGTTACCCATTTCCTGACATATTTAAGAACTGATTTAATAATAAGCTTAGTAGTCTTGAGAGGGAAAGAAGAGATATAAGAATTTGAAAAAATTTGTAATAAAATACTTAGGTCTAATATACCACGGTCATGGTTTAGTCGATCTGTATCAGGATTGGTGGCAGCAGCTATGGGTTGA
Source organism: Paguma larvata (assembly GCA_030068075.1). Taxonomy (NCBI): domain Eukaryota; kingdom Metazoa; phylum Chordata; class Mammalia; order Carnivora; family Viverridae; genus Paguma; species Paguma larvata. Next base: position 67,545,619 of record CM057825.1, on the reverse strand, counting down.
TAAAGTGACATTTATTTTTCAATTGATATGGCTATTACAACAAAAGTACTGGAAGAATGTTTGACAAAATGTTATCTGTCCATGGTTATTTCTGTGTGGTAGGGTTATATATGCTTTTATTTTCTTCTTTGAGCATTCTATAGTTTACAATTTTAAATAAAGAGACATTAATTGCTTTTGCAGTCACAGAGAAACACTGAATTGTAACTTATAGACCTCAAAACTAAGTTTAAAACTATACTAATAGACCTGCTTGGATCTGTGATGACCAATACTGCAAAGTTCAGACAGAACCACATTGAACGATCACTTCCGTGAATGTTCATTCAGAAGAAACCCAGACAATAAATGATTCGCCAATCAATACATTTCAGCTTAAACAAGACTGCCTTACATAGTGTCTTGCACTGAATTTGGCTTGCTTAATATATGAAAGTATAGATTTTTTTTTCACCTTCCTCTTCTCAAGGGCATGGATCAAAAAATAGGCATAGAAGAAAGATGATATTGAAATAGAAAGTGTTGAAGTACACAGTTAAAACCTTAAGCATTGTGATAGAGGAAAGTGTAATACAGAAGTAGTTTTTCCTGCCAAATGCACCAGGACTCTTTATTGCAGAGCAAGGCAAGGTGATGTTGTCTATTTATGTACTGAGAGACATACTGAATTTTAGTATGTACAGATTTACACCCATCTCTGTAAAGCAAATTGGAACATTAGTTTCTTAAATGTATGTATACCATTTGATATTCAAACAAAGGATACAATTTTCTATTCAGATAGTGCAGATATTTAAAAAAAATTTAATATTTTAGATCTTGAAGTCAAAATTCCTCATTTAGAAAAAACTACTCACTTAGAAATTATAGTATTGTAGAGCTGAAAATAGTCTTTGGATTCATCAACTATAACTTACTTATTTTTGAGATGATGTTATTGATGATAGAGTATTAGGTGGTTTATTCAAAGTAACCTAAATGGTAAAAGGCAAAGTTCCTCTGTACCTTGTTCTTCTATTCCTAGCCTGGTATCTTTCTGTTAATCTTGCTAAAAATGATTTTTAAACATTCAATCAACATGTTCTAATATATTATTTTGACAACTTACCCTTTACAAGTATTTTTCTCCTTAGATTTTATTTTTTATTTGAATACCTAAATTCATACTTAATATGACCTCCTGTGGCTTATTGAGAACATTCTAAGATTTCAAATACACTACTTAGTTATGTGAGAAAGTGAAGACATTTCTGATAAGAGACATGAAGTCATATTAGGAAACAGATGTCTAATTCCCTAGAATAAAAGGACCTTTCCTGTATGTCTAAATTCATTTAGACACAGTACTTCTCTAATTCAATCATCATGCTTTCTGGTCAACAAGTAAATTTTTAGCACTTGCTGAGTACCTAGAAAATTGGTAAGCACTAAAATCAATATAAAAAACATTTGAGGATCATACCTTCAGGAATGCTAGTATCTCATTTAGGAGGTAAAATGCACAATCAGAAAATTGGTATAGTATAAAATAGCATACAACAGAAGCCCAACTGAATATATTCTGGTGGCAGAATGTATAGTAAGAGGTGGGTGGTTATGGGTGGCCGGAAGGAAACGCTGGAATTATAGGGAATGGCTCTGTGATGTATCTAAAACTGAACTGGTACTCGGAGACTGGTAGAGTTCCAAGGTAGAAACATTATTTGGCAAGAAAATAGAAGCAAATGTTGTGGGGAGAAAGGAGCCATTGCTAGAAGTGCCTGGTGGGAGGGGTTATTTCAGGTGTAATAGGACAAGTAAGGTGAGGCCAGAGTGAAAAGTTAGAGGTGCCCACGAGAGGCTAATGGAGTCACTCAGGGGGAATTGTGCCAGGGCGTGGCCCCACAGCACAGAAAGAAAGGAGCAAACAAAAAAATCAAGGGGAAAGGAAAGATAGGACATGAAAACATATCGAATTACTCGAACCTTAATAATGACTCATTGTAACTCATCCAGTCAGGGAAGAAAAAACCAAGCAGAACAAAACGCTAAAACAGATGTCCCATCCTAAAGTGAGAAGACAGCTTACTGAATTTTTAGCCCTTTCTTTTCCTAATAATAATAGTCAGGTGATTGATAACCTGACTACAGTGAGCAGAGCACCTCAGTTTAACAGTGGTTCTCTGACATTACTGCTCAGACTGTAAGCTAGTGTTAATGGAAGAACCCAACCAGGTCAAGAAGAATGAGGCATAAAACGGGAAAGTGCATTCATCAGAATATTGAAAACATTTTAGCATATGGTGGGGCAAAGATTTGACCTTCTGATGGACATAAAAACAGTCTTACAGGATTTTGCTGTCACTCTTTATACCCTTCTTCTATAGCAAAGAAGTGCTTAAACATTAAAAGCAATATCTCGATTTCAAAACCCCAACTTAAAGACATGTTTGTTTCTTTCCTTAGCCAGGGTTAAACAAATAAATTATCTCTGTCAACCAAAGGAGTGAATATACCAGTTAATTTTTAATTCTGAATTTTTCTAATATAATCAAAAAACCAATAATTTTATTAGCTATTATTAGCCAGTGCAAACTATTTCACTGCCAGAAATAATATTACCAAAGCTGGCTAGTTATTCTGTAACTGTTTGTCATAGTTTTGTCTTAAAAGGTACCCAGCATGACAATGTGAATCGTATTTTGCAAATCTCACACTACAAGAGATCAGAGTCAGTTCAGGCCCTAAAAGGTCTGGAAGACGTTTACCTACACGTCAGAACAAAGTGGCATGCCATAAAAGAACAATCTGCCCTTCTCCTTTGAAATGGTTCCTGAAATTCCTTCTGTAGTATCATATTTTCTTCCATATTCCTCCCTTTCAGGAAAGTGCCTATGCCTCATAGGTCCAAATCGGTGTTACAAATCTGCCTAGGCCAGTACAAATTCTTGAGAGTGTCCAGCATGCCTGGCATAAAGGCAGTCTCAGATGAAGTTTCAACAATTGCTTCATTAGAAATGAACAATTTTCTATTCATTGGAATCCTCCAGATTCTGTGAAAAGTCCATGTTCAGAATGGGAAAGCTATTTTTGTTTGTCTATTTGTTTGTTTTTCCAGAAGAAAGTATTTCTGCACAGTAGTTGTGGTTATTAGCAAGATTCCTTATCTAGACCTATCAGGGTCATCTTGGGCAGGAAGAAGCCAAAAAAGTAGTGTCCAGCTACCTTTACCCAGCAATGAAAATGTCCATTAGGAAGAATATGACTATAACGACCTTGGTCTTGATATTGAACTTGATTAACTTTGGACCATTTTCTAGACAGTACTATCTTCATCATTCATTTTCTCATTTTCAAAATCTTGATGCTTTGTGTTGCTATGTAGTTACGGAGGAAATTACGTGCCTAGTACCAGTGACCTGCTGGAGCTGACTGATACTGCCTCACTGTTCATAATGACTCCCGAGAAGCGACCTATATCTTCCGGATTATTGTGACACAACAGTTAAACATAGCTATTATTAAAAATTAAATTTCATAAATAACAATTAAACAAATCATTTTAAAAACAAAGTTAACAGGGGCGCCTGGGTGGCTCAGTCAGTTAAGCATCCGACTTTGGCTCAGGTCATGATCTCATGGGTCATGAGTTCAAGCACCGCATCAGGCTTTGTGCTGACAGCTCCGAGTCTGAAGCCTGCTTCGGATTCTGTGTCTCCCTCTCTCTCTGCCGCTTCCCCACTCGCACTCTGTCTGTCTCTTTCCCTCAAAAGTAAACACTCATTAAATTTTTTTAATTAAATAAAAAATGAAGTTAACAAATATACAAAACTCTTACTTTCTAATTATTTTATAACATTTTATTATTATCTGTGCTCTTAAAGTTATTTATGCTGTTGTATCTAACTGTATGGTAAAAACACTTCACAAGTTGTATTAGTGGACATTTCTTCACAACTCTACATTCAGAGATGTCACACTGGTAGCTTTCAATCAGCCACAAAAATTGTCAACGAGTACAAATCGGAGCTCCCTTCCCCCTGAAGTAGATCACCTGTTAAACAGTCACTATTACTAGCACACCCCTAGTAAGGACCCACCATTTTGAAGGCTGAGCCATGGGGCAGAACAAAGAATATGTTAATTTGTGCATGATAGTCACCGGACTGATTTTTTATTAGAAGAGTACATTCAAAAGATGGGTTTCTAAGGAAAATGGCCCAAGAAACTTTCTAGTAAATAAAAACTATACTTGTGTGTAGAATCCAAGTTTTATGAAGCATTTATCAAGAAGTTTTTAACTAAATCCTATTTCACTGTATAGGGGAACAATTTTTAAAAAATTACTAGGGATAATTCATAATATGTAGGACTAATACTCAAGGTTGCAGAATGAAATAAAAACTGATTAAGCAATTAGGAGATTTATAGTTCCTGCCAAGCTACTATATCATACTAGATAGGAAAATAAGGGGAACTCTATTTAGGACATTTCATTTAAAGTGAATTTACAGTTTTCCAATGATGGAGTTACACCTTATCAAGCAATCCTGTGCAACTCATCCTTTTGTTGTTAGGAATTTTAATTATGGTCTAGGTATATTTTCTGTTTTTCCTTTTTAGTGTCTGCTGTCTACACTGTTATCTACTGGCATGCTGTGTCCATTGTTATTCACAGGGGGTGCAGGTGTCTTAGGTCCCAGAGTTTTATAAGCTGCTGTAATGCAAAAAGCCCAGAGATGGAGTCAGAAAGATCTAGAATGAATCCTTTCTCTGCCACTTATTAGCTGTATAACTTTTGAGACTCTGTTTTCTTACCTATAAAATGGGTTTATCACCTGCCATTTTTTCAGATTTGTTGTAAACCTGAGTAATGCAGTTTGCAATAATGTTCTCAACTTCCCAAGTCAGTGCCTAGCACACAGTTCATTTTACATAAACAGTATCTATTATTATACTCTTGTGATACTAAATAAGACTAATAATTATTGTATTAGATTTAATTATTATGGTTATTTAGGCCTCTCTTATTTAGTAACACAGGAGTCATAAAAACATATTTTTTTCCTGAAAAGACAAACATGTTGCCTAGTATAAGTAAATTAAATTCAAGAACCATGATAGGCAAGGTTCAGTTAAATCTGCTTGTATTGTTTTCTATTAAAATGTATTTAGTGCCTTTTAGGGCCTTATTGACTCAAATAAAGGAAACAATGGTATTTACCCATCAGGACTGCGGCATGCACTGGTTAATCTAAAACTAAATGGTTTCTAGAGTTTTTATTTTACAAGGGAACTGCATAAATATTTCAACATACCTTTCAGGTACAGATACCTGAGAAGGATAAAGAAGATGAAAAGTACAAGAAACATGAGTTGCTAGATGAATACTCTACCTTCTAAGACTTTTTTTTTTAACACAATCCAACAAGAGGGGAGAAGAAGGAAACAATGTCTGTCTTCGATGGTAGAATTCTGTCAATATTATCATCTCAAATAATTGGAATGTTAACCACACTTTCCTTTAAGGAGAGGAAACTTTCACAAGTACGTTCACTTTCTGTTTCCACTGAGGAAGCCCATTGCTTGGTCCATCTTTAGCACTACCCATTTGGTGGAATTTCCTCATTGGTTTTCTGCACTCTCCAGTTAGGTGGATATCAGGTCAGTTTCAATTACTGTTGCTGCTGATTCTGACTCTTAATGGAGATAGAGATTTGTCTGCTTCCTGGCCACAAACTTCACTCAGTACTATTATTTCCACCCAGGAATGATAAAGATGGATTTCTAAATCAAACAACAACAAAACCACAACAACAAATTTAAAATCTTTTTAAATATCAGATTTGAGAATAAATTCAAATACCTCTTAACTATCATAAAAAGCAGGTTGATATGTCCAAATTCACAGAAGATGAAGTGAACATGTCCTCTGAATAATTTTAAATTATTTTATTTTTCCAGGACCATTGTTAGTAATTTACTTCCTAGACTGTTGCCATTTATTTTTAAGTTGTATATGCTGTCTGTTGACACTCCAGGCAAGTAGTTTCCTTTTCTCTAACCTGTGGAGACCATACTTTCAGTGAATTTTTATCTCTAAGATTAGTTTGAAGGGGATCAAAAGGCACCCTGGTCAGCAGGTATGTAAGAATCCTGGCTTCATGATTCTCATTAACCCAATTTATTTTCTCGTAACACTTATGCAGGAAATATTAACTATTTTATATGTAACTCTTTGTAGATAGAGTCAGTCTAGTTTAGCAATTCAGGAGTAATATGACTGGTAGGTCATAGCTACATGGGAAAACAACAGACTAGAAGGTTGTATCTTCCACATATGTGTGAGGTCTGTTTTACAGTTCCTTTGCAGGGGTGCCTGCGTGGCTCAGTCAGTTGAGCGTCCGACTTTGGCTCAGGTTGTGATCTTGCAGTCGGTGAGTTTGAGCCCTGTGTCGGGCTCTGCGCTGACAGCTCAGAGCCTGGAGCCTGCTTCACATTCTGTGTCTCCCTCTCTCGCTCTGCTCCTCCCCCACTCATTCTCTGTCTCAAAAATAAATAAACATTAAAAAAAAATTAAAGTTCCTTTGCAATAAGGCTAAAAACTATTCTTTGGTCTTACATTTTCTTCACCCATTCTTCAGTTGAAGAGCAAACGGATACTACTAGTACAATTTGACAACTGCCTTGAAAAGTATCTTTTGTTTTAACAGATAATCTTATATGTTTTCAAGTCAAATGCTGCTATTCTGTGACTTTTATTATTAATTAATTAAAATCCAATATCAGCCATTTCAAGTATATGAAACAATTCTGGCCTTTGAGGATGATGTCAAATATCAATGCCCTGAAGTTGCTAAGACTGCATAATATTTTGAGGCACTTGGGTGGTTGAGCATCTAACTTCAGCTCAGGTCATGATCTTGCAGTTCATGGATTTGAGCCCCGCATCAGGCTCTGTGCTGACAGTTCAGAGCCTGGATTCTGCTTCAGATTCTGTGTCTCCCTCTCTCTCTGCTCCTTCCCTGCTCACGCTCTGTCTCTCTCCCTCTCAAAAATAAATAAACATTAATTTTTTTTAAAAAAGACTGCATAATATTCTTCATAGCTTGAAAGAAAAACCTCACACTTTCCCTCCTATAATTTCTACTACTGCTAATCTATTGGAATCATGACATGACCAATTATGTTTACCTCTGCAAATATGATAGTTCACATCTACTTATCATTAAAACCATGGCATTGGCATTACCTAAGGGAAATTAATGTTGAGGTAGACAGCATTAGATTTCATAATCAAAGTTATACCATAGCCATACTGAATTCTGAGTCTTAGAATCTGTGTCAAATTTCTTTAGATAAAATCCCCTAATGTACACACACTCATTCACATGCACACCCACCCAACCCCCGACACACACATATGCACAGTTTTCCATCCGAAATGTCAGTTAATGTCTCTCTCTCTAGAGAGACCCACTATGGGTCTCGATCCCATGACCCTGGGATCATGACCTGAGTCAAAATCAAGAGTTGAGCACTCAACCAACTGAGCCATCTAGATGCCCCAGGTTTGAGTACTTTAATGAAAATATAGTATACCAAATATTGAAAATATTGTGTGAGGGCAAGAACAGACTGTGTCCTGCTTCACTTTTTTATTTACAAGTCCAGTAGGTACAAGGGAGTCTCTAGATAATTAGATTTTATCTGTACTGATATTTTAGAGTATATGCTGGCATAACACCATTAAGGACAAAGGCAATACTTGAGGTCATGTGGTAAGGGTTGAGAAAAGTTAATATTTGGGCTTTATTTTCAACCACTGGCAAAGAAAACAGGTATTGTTGAAGAATCAGGGGCCATTTGGAAGCTACTTCCAAAATAATTGTAATCCAGTTTAAACCCTCAGTCTGTATTGGTCCTTATGGTTTCCACAGACGTCATTCCAACTCCAAATTCTGAGACTTGCACAGCCAAAAAAAAAAAAAGTTGCTCAGTAAAATTAAACATTGTAAAGTAGGCACCACAGTGCAAGTAATCTAGCAAAAAGGAGTGAATGAGACAGATATTAAGAAAGAATGTACCAGAGTTCCAAAGAAAACTTTTAAATAATCCAGAGGGGAAAAAAATGAAATAAGTAAATGAAATAGAATTTGCATGATCATTTATTTAGTTTGTAAATGATTGGATTTAGGTTTTATCTACATAGGCACAAATGCCATACTGTCCACATACACATATGCTATATAAGTAAGAAAAAATGTTTTGGAGGAATGGACTCTAAATAGTGTACATGGACCATTTGACCATTTACTTGTTAAAACTGCTAATTGAAAAACAAATTCTGGGGCCCGTTAGCTTAATTAACACTAATTCTCCATTTTGAAGGAGCTCCTGAGTAAACAGACCATCAAAAATGAACCACAGTCAGCACACATTCTTCTGCAATATCTAAAAAGAGCTTAAAGATTAAAAAAAAAAATTAGAAAAGAAAGGAAGTGACTAAATTTTGAAGGGGAATATGGTGAATAAAGTTAAATCAGTAATTTTCTTTCTTTTTTTTAAGGTTTACTATTTTTAAAAAATTTTTTTAATGTTTATTTATTTTTGAGAGACATAGAGACAGAGCGTGAGCAGAGGAAGGGCAGAGAGAAAGGGAGACACAGAATGTGAAGCAGGCTCCAGGCTCTGATGAGCCGTCAGCACAGAGCCCGACATGGGGCTCGAACTCACAGACCGTGAGATCATGATCTGAGCTGAAGTTGGCCGCTTAACCGACAGAGCAACCCAGGCGCCCCAAAGGTTTATTTATTTACTTTTTGGGGAAAGGGCAGAGAAGGAGAGAAAAAATCCCAAGCAGGCTCCACACTATCCGCGTAGAGTCCAACTCGGGGCACAGTCCCACCAACTGTGAGATCATGACCTGAATCAAAATCAAAAGTCAGATGCATAAGCTACTGAGTCACCCAGGTGCCCCAGTAATTTTCAACTACAGTGTCCAATTTGTGTTTCCTTTGCTTCGGATCAGTTCTAATCATACATCAGAAGAAAGTCATATATTGGGAAGTATTAAAAATAAGTGAGGGAACACTGAAGAATTATTCCATGTTTAAACAGCATCAGATCGGTGGAAGGCCATTTTCAACGTGCAATGTGCTATGCCATGAACACATACATCCAACTGCAAATCAGAGCAGTTAAGGACAAGAATCGTCACGGACGGCAGGTACCTGCAATACAACTCTTAGTAGAAGAGTTGGCTGAGGGGTGGGGGACTGTTGAGCATGTGGGTGAGAATACAGGACACAAGGCCTTATAAAGGAAGATTACATTTCTGATGTAATGAGTATCAAGAAAAAAATAGACAATTTTCAAATCGTTGAAGTATATGTGGCAATATAAGCTGAACAAATACTAAACCTTTTTCATGTTAATAAATATAGAAAAAGAAAGGCTGGCTGTTATCTCAGAGGATATTACAGATAATAAGGAGTCAATTAAGATATTATGGGTAGAAGAAACACTATTCCATTAGTTCTAATTTTGAATGGTGCAGCGATTTCATAATTTAATTAAAAAAAGCCCATGAGGATTAATAAGATAATGTTTTCAAGGTCCCTTAGACAAAGGTGTTATACAAGTATAAAGTGTAGCCATTAACAACTATCTACACATTTTAATAATATATACTATGACTCTGAAAACATATTTGAAGAACTATAATTAATCACTTCCATTTTAATTCTCTTATCTTTCAGTAATTTACATAATGCATTATAGAAAACTCTCATTAGCACGTCAGAACTTGGGAAATAGTGAACTGGAGGCTGGGCTTTAAAAAACAATGCCGAAAAGATATCTGATGTTACTGAGAAAGGTATCTATGATAAATCACTGATATATCAGATTTCTTTCTCCATTCTGATAGTTCAGTTTCCTACAGAGTTATTTTTGCTCTGGCAGAGAGGCAGTGGGAATGTATAGATCTTTGAAGTTCTGACCATTCAGAGAACTATATGGGGTATGTGTATCTTTTGTGTGTGTGTGTGTGTGTGTGTGTGTGTGTGTGTGTGTGTACTTAGTACAAACACAGGGAGTCAGAGTTATTATGCTTTTTAAGCCCCTCACTTGGGAATCTGATGTCATAGTCTGGGAGTGAGATGCATAATCAGAAGCTATGTTATGGGTTCTTGCTCTTTCCTGAAATTTCCTTCCCAGGAATGAAGGACAGAACAACTAAGAGGAGGCAGGAAATAGAAACACTCTGTGCAGCTGAGAGATTCCTGGAGCACAACTCCCAGACTCTTAGAGTAATATATGTATATACATATGTATACATATGTGTACACACAGGCACATATCTTAAAGAGTGGAGATTTTTACTAAATCTAGACATCCTTACTGTGCAGTGTTTTTGGATACTAATGATATTTGAAGGAATAAAGTTTCAGGTTCTTCTAATGAAAAACTTGTGATCCTATTGCTGGTGTTATTTATGTAAGTCTGTTAATTTTCTTTGGCTATTAACTGCAGTACCTTTATGTGTGTTAAATACTAACCACATTGAGGTTAGGATTGAGGAAGTGGTGATGGCATCAATTTGTTTGAATGTCAACAAAAATAGACTTATAAGAACACCTGGGTGGCTCAGTTGGTTGAGTGTCCGACTTTGGCTCACGTCATGATCTTGCAAGGTTCGTGGTTCAAGTCGTACATCGGGTTCACTGCTATCAATGCAAAGCCCACTTTGGATCCTGTGTCCCCCCTCTCTCTGCCTTTCCCCTCCTTGTGCTCTCTCAAAACTAAATACACATTAAAAAATAGATTTACGAAATAGCAAAACCAAGAACATATGGACAACATTTATAACAGAATTAGCTGATAAAATCTTCCCATGAACCCCAGAGTAAAGGGTTCTGAGGACAAACCACTGCCACACTGGCTATGGTTTACTTGAATCTTTATGGAATAAGCAGAGGGAATTAATGGGACATCTGATGATCTTGAGAACCCTAAAATAGTCAGGTGGTTTTTACTGGAAAGCACAGTAGGCCACCCTTGAAATAGCAGTTGAAACGTCAAAGTAGCTTTGGTTAGCCCAACAGTCAGTGAGTGTAAGATCTCAGCTGGGTGTGTCTCCAGAGCACAAGGGGCTGCCGCAGTCTAGGCTCTGTATCTCTGAACGCTGACACCCCAGAGCACCACTCCAGGAGGACGCCAGGGGAGAAGATTCAAAACTAGACAGGTCATTGGCAAAAGGAAATTAAGCAGAAACAAGGTTCACATAGGAGCAGGTGAGGGGAACAGCTCCAGGAGATCTTAGAAAACAAGCCACCAAACTTTTTGTATCACTACAAGAAAAGCAATAAAAAAGGGGCTCTGTGTATTTAGAAAAGATATCTTGACCCCACCTCCTCCTAAAAGTTTAGAAAGACAAATTTCATATAAAGGAATATTGGTCACATAAGCTCTTCTTGAAGAATCTAGAAGAGCATGATCTTGAAACAAGTCAAATGACCAGAAGAGGCAAAGAAATGAGGACTGAGGAGATAATTAAGCATACGGTCACTTGTGGAACTAAGACTAAATGAGAGTTAAAAAGGGGAAAAGGGCTATATATTTATGCAGTCTAAATATAACACTGCTGAAAATAAGAGGGGAAAATAAGATGTTAAAAATATTTTATAAATGTTTAATAATTTGTTTTGTTATTTTTTAAAAAGCTTAGTTATGCATTTGGAGAGACAGAAAGTGAGTGGGTAGGGGCAGAGAGAGAGAAGGAGAGAGAAAGAATCCCAAGCAGACTCCACACTGTTGGCACAGAGCTGGAAGTAGGGCTTGAACCCATGAACTGTGGGATCATGACCTGAGCTGAAATCAAGAGTCAGACGCTTAACTGACTGACCTATCTAGTTGCTCTAAATGTTTATAATTTTAAAATTATACTAATATATATGTAATATTATATATATGTAATATTATTATTCTGAGTCTATTACATGTATAATATGATATACACTAAATAATTATAGTTTTTTTATTCTCTTATACCCTGAGTGTTTACTACTAGAATTTTCATGTGGAATATACGGAAGAGGTTAAACAATAAATAATCACAATAAGTCGCAGAGTCCTTATATGAATGAGACGTGTCCATATAAATTCATATGGCATTTTATTTTTAAAAATATTTTTTTCTAATGCTGTCTACTGAAGAGATTTGGAAAACAGTGATTAATGCACCAAAAGTGAGCATTCTTTGACCATGATGTGACTTTAAAATCCTCTTTCCCACAAGAGAAACCAGGACTTCTTCAAGAAAAGTCTGATCCCAGGTCTGGGCAGAACCCATACAAATGAGCCTTAAAAATCTTGGCACATCAGATATTGAAAAAGCAAGCAAGTACTACTAGTACCATGTCAGAAGGGCACAGGATCAAAAGTAAAGATATTCCCTTTCCCAAAAATGAGAATATTTGAGTTTCAAAAGGAATAATAATTGCAATTGATTGAAATTCTTCAAATATGTTCAAATTTATAAGCTTAGGGGCGCCTGGGTGGCTCACTCGGTTGGGCGACCGACTTCGGCTCAGGTCATGATCTCATGGTTTGTGAGTTCGGGCCCCACGTCGGGCTCTGTGCTGACAGCTCAGAGCCTGGAGCCTGCTTCCGATTCTGTGTCTCCCTCTCTCTCTGCCCTTCCCCTGTTCACACTGTGCCTCTATGTCTCTCAAAAATAAATAAACATTAAAAAAAATTTATAAGCTTATAACTATTATTTTAAATTTTAATTGGCTTTAGAACTTTTTTTTTTTCTAATTTATTTTTGAGAGAGAGAGACAGGGAGAGCACAAGTGGGGACAGGCTGAGAGAGAGAGGGAGACACGAAGTCTGAAGCAGGCTCCAGGCTGTCAGCACGACGCGGGACTCGAACTCATGAGCTGCAAGATCATGACCTGAGCCGAAGCTGAAGTTGGACGCTTAACCAACTGAGCCACCCAGGTGCCCCACTCTAACTGGCTTTTGGAAGAGGATAGGAAACCAATGTATTTTATATTGAAAACTGGTAAATAAATGGAAGAAATCAAACTTTAGTCTTGGTTCTTTCCATTCAGCTAATCTTTTCTATTTGAACTGTACCACCAGCTAACTAAATAGAACATGGGGGAAATGCCTCTTGATTAAACTACTTCAATTAATAAATGAAAAAGAAATGCCAGAAGTTTGTAATTGCCAATGAATTAACAGATCTAGGAACTGAGCATCAATGGTTGTTAATATCCCAAATAGGGAGCAACAAGATTTTATGTGTCTCTTGAGGAAAGAATATGCCACCACTGATAGTCTTGCCAAAGGGATGGAGTGGAGTCTAATTTAGGCTCTGAATCTATCTGCCAGCTTACTCTGACAGAGGTCGGAAAATCATGTTGTGTACTATGCCACGAGCATGCAATCAGCAAAACGCAGACTTCAAGAATGCTACAGGTCAAATGTCCTGGGAACTAATATCAATAAATATAAGAAAGTGTGAAAGCCAGAGGAAAAACTTATAGATTGAAACACACTTTAAATCGAAAAGGGATGGGCAAGGCTAAAAAACTATGTGTTCTATAGATACACATTTGGATGATAAATCTAAAAAGAAATTCTAGGAATTAAGGTCAGGGTAATGGTTACTAAATGGACAGGGAAGGGAAGGGGATAGTATTGGTACAAAGACATGGAAAGGACCCCTGGGGTAGAAGATAAAGCTATATGTCTTGTCATAGGTGGGAGACAAGAATATTTATCTTATAACAACTCATAATGCCATACATTTGTGTGATTTTCTGCATCTGTGCTTTAATTTATAATAAGGTGTTAAAAAATAAAAATAATAATAACCAGAGGCACCTGGGTGGCTCAGTTGGTCAAGCATCCGACTCTTGGTTTTGGCTCAGACAATGATCTCATGATTCGTAAATTCGAGCTCTTGTGTTGGGCTTTGTGTGGACAGTGCGGAGTCTGCTTGGAACTCTTGCTCTCTCTGCCTCTTCCCTGCTTGCTCTCTATCCCTCTCTCTCAAAATAAATAAATGAACATTAAAAAAATAGTAATAACCAATTGTGAATCTATTGCCCAAGAGATTTAACGACTGGAAAGCTAGCTCTGGTGTACCTCAAGGTGCCTCATCTTGTATTCCTGTCTTTTGTACTTTTAATCTTTTATCTCTATCTATGAAAAACAACCTCATATTATTTGTGTCTCAATCTCTGGACATAAAAAAATAAGAATATTACTTTTCCCAAGGTATGCTGTCAATAGTTTGAGTTTAAGATTTTAGATTTCCTAAAATTAATGTCACCTCATTACTCACACAGCGTTCATAGCACTTACGAATGAGTTGCAAAGCTCACAAACTTGGGACAGGTGAACTGAAAACCACAGCCGCTTGCTCAGTTTTTCCGTAATTCCCTCTTCTCAACTCTTGAGCCTGTTACTCTTCTGTTTTTGCATCATTCCCATAAAACATTTAACTGCTACAAGATGACATTTTACACATATGAATGGATATCAATGAGAGAGTGTTTTATACTGTTAAATTAATGCCTCTGTCTGAAACTGGTATGTATTCTAGCATTTAGGATTATGGATAGAAAGCCATGCCAAGTTGTGAGCACTAAATCTCCCTTATAATTATTTATTCTGCCTTTTCTCTGGGTCAGTGAATGTAAGTTTTCACAGGATAACTATAATCTACCTCTTTTTTACTACCATTGCATAATTTTATCTTCCCAAGGCTTATAATTAATATGCCATGTTTTCTCAAAAAACTTCATACTTAATATGACTCCTATTTCTTTTTATAATAGCCCCAAATTAGAGAGCCTTAAGAATCAGTTGCATTTGAGCAAAACTCAAAGAATTGGATATTAGAATGAGTACTTGCTTCAAGTCAGACAGACCTGTATTTCACTTCCAGGGTTTGTATTTACTTGAAGAGAACCTACTTTATCTCCAGAAGCTTCAATTTCTTTATCTATAAAATGGAAATCATAAGACACATATCACAGGGTTGTTGTAAAGGTTAAGGGAGAAAATGCATCTCAAATATTTGGTGCATTTCAGATACCCTTTAAATGATAATTACTCTTCCTTATCTGTTAAGTATTATATTCTCAAGTTTATGTTTTGTGCTAGAGTGAATTTAATTCTGAAAAGTTATTGGGCAGGAAAATATTTTCTTTGGCCAGGCATATTTTCAGTTTTTGTTTTTATGTTTTGAGTAGCATTGACACACAATGTTACATCAGTTTCAGGTGTACAACATAGTGATTCACCATCTCTATATGTCCATGCTATCTTTACCGCAAGTGTAGCTACCAGCTGTTGCCATACAACGTTATGACAGAGTCACTGACTATAATTCCTGTGCTGTGCCATGACTTACTCATTCCATAACTGGAACCTGTATCTCCTTCTCCCCTTTCCCCGTTTGCCCATCTCCCCACACCCCTCCTTTGGCTATAAACCCAGAGAACAAACTGATGGTTGCCATAGTTGCAGTTTTAAACACCTTTAAACATCTTCTGATCCTTATTTCCCCCAAAATTTATTTTGATCAAAGGCATGGTGGAAGTTATCAAATATGCATCAGTAATTTACTTTTGCTATTTACGATTCAGTAATATTCCTAATGGATGGATTCTTGTCTTTATTTTATATTCAGTCTTTTTTCAAACATTTATATTTTTTTAATCTGTTACATTTGCGATCTGCTAGATCTGATAATTTCTTTTTTATTTGCTTTTAACTTAGTAACTGACAATTGGGTAGCCAATAATCACCTCTAAAAAATGGTCTTTCCTGTTCCTGGTGTTCACAACTTCCTCTCATAATGTTGAAAATAAAGTGAGTCTTCACTTTGAACAGCACAGAAAAAGCCATTCAAGTTCAACATCTCTAAGATTATGTGGTCCCTCCCTCCACCACTCACACACACACTGCCTTCCACTGCCCAGTTTTCTTAAGTATGTAAGTAAGAGGGTAAAGAAAGGAAGGCAAACAACATGGCCTAGGAAACTAAGAAAAGATAGACTTTTTTTTTCCCCAGTAAAATCAACAGCAATACCTTGTAGCTATGACCACGTTTTCAACTTGACATTTGCCTCTGTAGTATGATTCCAGGGGTGGTAGAAAGAACCCTAAACTCTATATATCATCACATACTTCCTTTTCAAAAAATTTTTTTGAGGGTTCCCAATGAATATGCGAATATATCTAAAATGGAAACTGATTCTCCCCCCCACCCCACCTCCTCCCTACTGGAGCAAATGTTGTGGTGTTGTAAATGGGAAGTAAGTGGTGAGTTTGGGGGGCAAGGCATGATGGGGTACACCATCTCCAAGGTCCCAGTCAAGAGGAAGAGGGAGACATTTTAAATATTACTGTAAGGAAAAGACCAAAAGCAAACACTTTTCATCCAATTACAATTTTGCTATGAAGCCGCGAGGTGCTATTCTTAATGCCCGTACATTTCACAAGCTGATGGCCTTGTGCGGACGTCAGAAAGATCCCTGTTGGCCAGTTTCTCTGCTTTCCTTTCAGTGGGAAAGTTTCTACTCTACAATGATCATGATTTGAAATACTTATTTTTGGTGTGCATGAGAAAGGAAAGAGGGCTGAATTAAATACGACAAAACTGCCATCCTTGCTCCAGTAGGCAACTACTCCAGAATTCTACATGTAAAAAATGTAAATGTTTGCAAGGAGTCTCTTCTTTTAAAAAATCCATTACTTTATGACTGTCAGCATATTTGAAAAATAAAGATCCTTTCCAATTTCTTTGAAGCTAACAGAATCTGTTTCTTAGTGATTGTGTCAGAGGTTTAAAAGCTGTTGCTCTCAGTTTTTTCCTTAACATTTAAGAATCTGTTCCTTTTTTGAGTCTGTCAAAGGCTTTTTAACAAATTGGAAGATTGTTGCTCATTCAGTTAGATTTTTTTTTTTCCTGGATGAACACGATACAACAAATCTGTTTTGGTGTCTTTAAAATCAGAGTTTTGGCTTATTAAAATAGTTAAATATTGGTTGCTCTCTTTAAGGCTTTGGGGTTGCTCTTTCATAATAAAATTATTCTTGTGTTTGGCCTAAGTGCTAGAGCAATGGTTTCATAACCAACTAGACCAACAGACTTTCACATAATCAGGTGCTCTGTTAATAAGGAACGACAAGTATATTGCACTCCTGGAACTTCAGAACTATTATAATACAGTCAATGAAATGTTACTAAGGACACTCTCAAAAGGTAATGGTTCTAAGCAGGCTTTGGGGAATGAGAAAAAGGAAGCTATTTTGAATATTTTCAAACATAAATAATTAGGACATTCTCATTCCTGTGGTTTAGATTTTAGTTATAGTCTATCTAGTGTAAACATCTGAATTTTTTCTGTAGGATATGTGTAAGAATTTTGCTAGTTGTATATCATTGATGAGTTATCTTAAAATTATATTTAATAAATATATATAAATTATAAATTATATATAATAAATATTTAATCTAATTGGAAATGCTAAAAAAATTGATGATTTCAAAAAATAATCCTGGTTGAAAACCACTAGTGTAGTATTTTCATCTTTTAAAAATTATTTTACCTATTCTATTTCCAGCACCGAAAGTGCCTAGAAAAAATGGTATTGACAGAAGGTTCAGATAGGCTAGATTCTGCTATAAACAGGTATTTTGTACGTAGAAAATGTTGTCTTTAAAACATAATCTCACAAGTCCCCAAAACACCTCTAAAATCCAGTAACTACACAATCTAAAATTAGGCTTAAGGGTTAGAGTTTAACCTCATAAACATTTAAGATCAAATTAAAGATTCTATTCTGGTGCTCATCAGCATTTTATCGTTCAACCAATTTCGATTTCTTAAAAGGCATTACAAGGTGATAAAATATTATCTTCCAAATGGTAAGTCATTTTAAAGTAAGAACCGAGAAATATCAGCCTGCATGAATCATAAACAAACGCAATATATTATTACCATCATCACTGTTACTACTGATTGTGATAAACACAATATTCTCTTTGGAAATCAGAGAAATCTAGATCTCTATTCAATACCTCCCTCCTTCCTGTCAGAGTACTGAAACTCTGAGGCTACTACACTACATTGTGCATAAATTAGGCACAGTAGTAAAATAAGTTGTATGATATCAATTTGTTTTGTCAAATAAATGACACACCATCAGGTAGAGACATCTGGTTCCCACCTTGAATATAATGCTCTATCACTTCAGTGCAATCAACTGAAATACTGTGCCTCAAATGATATTACTCATCATTTGCTTGAATTGCTTAAAAATATTCTGAAAATAATTGCAACAATTATCCCATGATAATGTGTCAAATAGTGCACGGTAGATGCACTAAGATAAGAAGGAATTCAAGACATGTGTTCCAGTATCTGAAGGGAAAGAAAGTCAAATTCCCAGTTAAATTCTTATTCATGAGTTTGAAGAACTGCATCTCTCATTCTTCTGTTTATCTTAGCATTCTGGTCCTTAAACAAGCAGATCTCTGTGTCTGCAGTACCCACTCCTAACTGTCAACTTTTACCAGATTAGTTCATTTTTTCTACTTTTTTTTTCTTTTGATCTTTAGTCATATTAATTGTAAATCTCTGCCTATTTTCTTTCTTCCTAATTACCCCAAATATTTATTAAGGTATAGTGTTTAATTCATCTTTGGATATGTAGGGTTCCCACAATACACTAGATCTTTGTAGGAACTTAATAATGCTTGTGCAAAGAGTGTTATTTAGCACTAATTCAGGAAGCTGCAAGTACCTGAACCATCATCAGGGTGGTATGAATGATGAAAAAAATTGCTGCATACGATAGATATTCAAAAGAAAGTGCAGTTTTCATAGCTAATTATGTACAGTAGTTGGAGGTAAATAATCACAATAGTTAATCATAGCTGGTTACAGCTATTACTATACGTCATGTATTACATAAGATCTCATTTGATCCCCACGACAACACACGGAATGGCTAGCATTATTATTTCTATTTATATACGGAATACCTAAATCACAGAGAATGTAAGCAAATTTCAAGCATTTAAGCATGTATACTTGAGAAAAAAACCTCGCAGAAATATGACACATCAGAGCATTAGGTAGTTTGGATCGATCGATAATCAATTTTATTATTTTTTAAGTTTTTGCATTAAAACAACCAACTTCAAATGACACATCTGTCTTTAAATACAGATGACGTTAAACCTTATATATAAAGTCTACATGATAGCAATCTCATTTTAAGAAGTAGGTTACTTATTTATTTATTTACTTATTTATTTATTTTGAGAGATAGTGAGTGAGAGAAGAGGGAGAGGGAGAGGGAGAATCTTAGGCAGACTCCACGCCCAGCATGAGCCCTGTTGCAGGGCTCAATCTCATGACCATGAGATCATGACCTGAGCAGAAATCAAGAGTTAGATGTTTAACCGACTGAGCCACCCAGGAGCCGGTAGGAATTTAACTACCTCACCATTTGGCCGAGGACTAACACTGACTTTTACTAGACAGGAATTGCCTATTACCATAATCATTATGATACCGGAAGGGTAACAGAAGTCATTTGAAATGGTGACTCAATTGTCATGTGGCTAGAACTTCTAGCACTTCTGAGGCTCCCTATATAATTTTAAGAAAATGACAGGAATAGTAGAAGGTGGTTTAATTAAGTAAGCAACCTGCCAAATGTTCAAAGTTATATACGAGTTTCTTGGAAAAGAACAGAAAAAAGAATATTAGAAAGCTTATTATCAACATGGGAAATGCAAAGATGTGAAATACCGATTTATGATAACACTGTGACTTCTGCTATTCAAATATATTTTAAAGGGTTGCAGTGAAATAACAATACAGGTGAGCTTTCTGAAAAATATTAGGATATTATTCTCCAGGGTAAAAATATAGTTTTGGATATCCTGTTTTGCCTCCCTAACCACTAAAATTATGTTTGACCTTGACTAAATCACAGAATAGTTTCTGTATTTTTGTTCCCCTAGAGGAATTTACTTGTTTCTAGGGTAGTCAGGTGTCTATGGATTTCATAATTAAAAGATACAAAATGATGACAAAGCGTTATTCTTACTTTAATATGGTCAAACGAAGACAAAAAGTCAATTAGAAAAGCAATTAAGTTACTGAAATCTCAGGGAAAGACGTTGTGGACGTTATTTTTTCTCCCATGAAGTTTAAACTAAACTGAAATGCAACCTTTGGTTGTACAGAAATTACAACCTGTTCTTTATGAACTGTATGCTTTGATTCAGATTGAAAGTAAGGGTCAAAATTTCAGAAGAGGTGTCTTTTGGAAGAACTATTACTTTTAAATATTTGATTAAAATAAAAGAACAAATTCCCAGCCTTATGCAGTTAGAGTTTCTCTTTTCAGCTCCATGAGACCAGAAGAGAAACTGCAATGGGAGAGACCCATTTTTTCAGTTCCCCTCCCCAGATTCTCTGCTGTTTCGAGCCTGAGAATTAGTCAACAGATTTTAGAAAACCATGACCTCCAATTAGCCTTTATAGGTGACTGAAGACAAAATGGCTTTCTGGCCAGGCAGAAGATACAGAGATACCAAAAACCTACATAAATATTTGTTTTTTTCTCTGATCTCTTAATTGAAGTCTGATTTGAAGTAGAGTTGGAGATAAAGAAAAATAAATTCAGGAGGAAAAAAATCTCATAACAAGAAAAGTTCTCGTATTTTTGTAAATCTGTGCCTTGACAAAATTAAAATAGGAAAAAAACCCAAATTAAATGAGTTAAATTTCTTAGCACTTTTAAATAGCTTGTCATTATAATTCATTTCTATTATCATACATTCTACTTACAAATTGAAGCTGTATGTAAATAATTAAATAATGCTAGAATCAAGAGAAAAATTGATGTGAACCTTTCATAACATTTAGGGAATTTATACCAAAGCAATCTAATAACTAAAAATTGATGTACGTATCATGGAATTTACATGTAGATCACATAGCTTACTCAATAACAGAGTTGTACTGGAACCACGGGCACATTATCTATGCTTGTTTCTTTATCTAGAAACTAAAGATATTATCTGTTTAAATGAAAACAGGTGGGAGGTGGCATATTTTAAAAGTATTTTAAAAATACCAAATTTGAGTAACTAAAGGGGTGGCAATTTTATTATCATTAGGGTCCTTCTCAAACAGGTATCTTGAGCTACCTTCTCACTTGTGGCAAGACTGTAGAGTGACATAAATTTGCCTTTTCAGATCACTGGAACAATGAAGTGGATTCAAGCTGTATGTCTCACATCCCAAAGGGAAATTATGTCTGGACATAACTCTTTTGTGTCTCATCTGGTGTAAATTTCTTACAGTATAAATTGAGAAAATACACGAAACTGGTGTTCAGGGATTTGTCCTGGGAATGATACCCATTATTCTCCTTGTGCTGATTAAATGGATTGTGTTGTATTATGACCTAACTCAGGTCACTTTAGATTTTAAATTAGTCTTCACACAGCTAAAACCTCGCTAAGAGCATCCAGCAAAAAGTTGATATTTAGGGTTGAAGTCAGTGAAACTTTTTCTTATCAATGAATTCTGGGTACCAAACTGGGAAAGTCCTAAAAATGCATTAAAAATTAAGTTACCACACTCGAAACCAACTGTCAGCCAGTGCTTCCAGCTGGAGCATTCACGATGCCATAAAATTAGAACGTTGGAAAGAAAACACACTCGACACAAATGTACTTGATTTGAAAGTCAGACTTTACATTTCAAAGTTTTTGATATTTCAGTTAAGCTTCTACTGTGTATGCCCACAGAGGTACACTTTTGAGTCACGGAGAAGTGTTCTGTTAAATGTAAAATCTTTTATGCTCCATCACCCAAAGGCAGGAGGGCTCAGGGAGGGCTTTAATGTACTTAGGATGACTTAGCCAACACTAACAAACCTTGGAAATTATTTAAAGTCCACCTTTTAATCTACAGAAACGTTAAGAAGCCAAAAACATTTTCGAAAATGAAATAGTAGAGGAAGATCCTGTAATCTCCATTAAAAATGGCTTCAGTTGAGATGATCATGATGCTAACATGAATAATGATGATACTGTCCACGATGATGATAGGAGCGGTTTTTATGTACTGAATTAATGCCTGCTGTGCATTTCACATGCATTTCTCAGTCCTCATATGGTAGGCGCCCTTGTTACCACCCTTTTAAAGAAGAGGAGACTGAAGTTCAGAGGTGTTAGATAAACTGACAAGGTCACAGGAAGCATATGGCTGAGCCCAGTTACCTTAGATAAGCCTAACCACTGTTTTTATCTTTAATCAACATTTTTATATAATGAAGGATGTTCAGACCCTTCCAAAAATATATACTATCTGGTATCTCTATAAAATATTTTTATTTCTACAGCTTTCAGAGTACTTGATAAACTATTTGCCTGTAATTGCTTCCACCCTCAGAGAAGTCATGCCAGCCACCATCGAAATGCAGCTGCCTGTAGGAGGGAAGAGGCTGGAAATAATGCTTGTCCCCATAGGAAATAAAAACTGCTTAAAACCGCCTCTCGTACTTAAGAAGGTAATAACCACAGTTAGAGGTTGTTCTGGTCATTTAAACCAGCATTTTATTTTTTACAATGTGTGTTACTGAGACCTTTAATGAGCACAGTTGGAGTGGGGAAGCTTTCTATTTCTGAAAGCCAAGGAACATCTCCAGTTTCACGGTGTTCCCTCACAGTACACTAGAATGCGCATTCATTTAAGCTCAAGGACACAACTTATTAACACATCTCTTGACAGTCCATATTTTTCCCACTAAGAGGTTTTGCATTTACAGAACATGATTTCTCCTCCTTGCATTTGGAAATCAGAAGATGAGAATCTAAATCCGTGTGACTATAAAACATCTAATTGATTTTATTTTTGTTTAAGGATTTTTAATCTTGGCCACGAGTTTGAAGTTACATTTGGTACTCCTTTATATTTAAAAAAGCAAGCATAGAATTCATAAATTCAAAAAAGGTAAAAGGCACTAGCATTATTAACCTTTAAGGGAGAAGGCTCCGACATCATTTGGTAACAGCCGAATTTAGATACCATTCTGCCGAACACAGAAGGGTATGAGTTAGATGATCTTTACCATAAACTATGTGGCTTACACCCACCATCATCTAAACACTAATTGAAACAAGTTAAAACATGTTTGTAAAGAAAGGCCTCATTTTAAAAGTCATCACTTATTTCGTTTAATTCCATTAAAGAAATATTGATCAAGATTGATCAATGTATCAATTGATACATATATTGTATCAAAGAGACCAGAACTAGGCTCTATGAGGGATCCAACAGTAAACTAGGTTAGACTCTGTTTAAAGAAGGAGATGTTCAAATAAGAGAGATGGGGCATGTGTATAGATATGCCTGACATAAAAGAAACATGTAATGAATATTCAAAAGAGGCAAAAGGTAGGATGGAATATAGAAGCAGGTAAGTGACGTCATCTGACACACCTGAAATCATCTCCTAGTACTGTCCCCCAAACTCTCTGCTCTGGCCAGACTAATCTTGAATTTCCAGAACTGTTGAATCGCCAGATACTCTTCAGACTTGGGGCCTTTGCACTTGCTTTCTCCCCTGCTAAGGTCTATCCATAAACCTTGCTCTCTCATTTTCATTTAAACTTTCCTCAAATGTTTCTCAGTGACACCTTCCCTCATTGTCCTATTTAAAAAGACCAAGTCCCTACCCACTTCCCATTGTCCTTGCCTACTTATTATACTTCTTAGCTCTTTTTTTTTTAAGTTTATTTTTTTATTTTGAGAGAGAGTTAGCATGAGTGGGGGAGGAGCAGAAGGAGAGAGAGAGAGAGAGAGAGAGAATCCCAAGCAGGTTCTGTGTTGAGCCTGAGGCTGGCCTCGAATCCACAAACCTTGAGATCTTGAGCCAAAATCAGGAGTCTGACGTTTCACTGACTGAGCCCCCCAGGCGCCCAACTCTTTTTAGCTCATATTTTCAAACATAGTATCATATTTTCTTACTTACATCTTACCTGTCTCCTTCCTACCATCTATGATCCACGAGAGCTTTTATTTTGTTTATTGTTAATTTATTACAGGTTGGAATAGTACTTAGCATATAGTAGGCACTCAACAGTTATTTGTTAAATAAATAAATGAAGCATTGACTAGTGGAGGGTGGGGGTCATTAAGACAAAATAATTTAAAAATTTAGTATAGTAGCTAGAGTGTTATCAGGATCCAGAGAAAGTCTTGGTTCACTAAAATCCAAGGTATGTTTTAAACATATTTGAAGGCCAAGAAATATGAGACAAGGACCAAAGAAAGAAAAAAATAATTAAGAAAAATAAAAAAAAAAACCCACTAAGGATCAAAGTCCTGAAAGAATTGCAGGACATAGGCTTAGAAGCAAAAGTAGACCAATTAGCTTCCTCTAGGGGAACACCTCATCCTTTAAGACAGGATCAAAGGAAAGGAGAGAGCCAGGTGAGAATAAAAAAGAGATTTGTCAGCATGAGAAAAGTAAAGCTGAGGAAACTCACCTTTTCCATGACTGTCAGCTGAGAATGAAGCATGCAGGGCCAGAAACGGGTGCTTTTGGGAGGGTAAGACGTGAGAATAGCTGTTCGGTAGAGTGTAAAAGAGAATTACCGGAGATGAGTAAAACGTCCTTTAGAAGCAGTGAGAATTTGCAAGTATATAACATGCACCTATAGGACAGTCCATCAGCCACCTTATGTACACTCCCTATCATCCTTGAGAAAGACAAGACAAAGAATACTGTGGGTGTCAGCCAGGCCTAGAGACGGGGAAGATCAGAGTGGCAGAATGACAGGCAGAATAGCCATGAAGTATAAAAAGTAAGTATATGTTTAGACTCATCTAATATTCAACACATAGTAAGGCAACACATGGTAGGCACCCGATAAGTGAGTGTTCTTATGTTGTTGCAGCTGCTATTTAAGTAATCACGCAGATGAAAGAATCAAGGTTAGATTCAGTGATAGAGAGTAGTGGGGCTCTCTACTGAAACTGTCATGAAAGTGGTGTGTAGCCCTGATAACCTGCAAGGTTCCAAATACACCTTAATTTTATCGTCTATAAAATAAAGATGATACTAGTACCTATCTCTGATATATATTGTGATGATTACATAAAATTTATTTTGATCCTGGAGACAAAAAAGTATTTAAAGAGGGATTAAAAACTGATATAAATTTCAGATAAAGCATCTAAAATAATGTCTGGCTTAGAATAAGCACAGTGGAAGTGTTGGGTTGAAGGAGTAATAGTGCGATAGTGAAGTGTAGATCATGTCTTGTTGGTGGTGACTGTCAGAGCAACTTCCTGAAAACCAAACCTCCCGATCCAGTGGTTATTAGCACATTCTCCATCTCCTACAACAACTCATGGATGAGATGGTAACCATCTATAACAGGTGTTCACTGAAACAGAGGTTCTAGACTGCTTGCACAGAAGGTGAAGTGGGATGTCAGAACATTTCAGTATCACTGAAGAGTGTGTGTGTGTGTATGTGCGCGCGCACGCACATGCACACTTGTGCGTGTCTGAAATGGAGATAGACATTTTCTTCAACTCACAATAGGACTATGTCTCAATAAAGCCATCATAAGTTGAAACTATTATAAGCTGAACATGCATCTAACACACCAAACCCACCAAACAGCATAGCTTAGTCTAACCTACCTTAAATGTGCTCAGAACACTTACATTACCCTACAGTTGGGCAAAATCATCTAATGCAAAGTCTATTTTGTAGTAAAGTATTGAAAAGCTCATGTAATTTATTGAATACCGTACTGAAAATGAAAAGCCGAATAGTTGTAAGGGTACAGAATGGTTGTAAGTGTATCAGTGTCTACCTCTGTGATCACATGGTGACTGGGATCCCCAGCTCTCTGTGCTGCCACTGCCCAGCATCATGAGAGTATAGCAAACATATGGCTAGTCTGGGAAAAGCTCACAATTCCAAATTCGAAGTATGGTTTATACTAAACATATATTTCTTTTGCACCATCACAAAGTTGAGCCATCATAAGTTGGGGACTGTCTGCATAAGTAGCAGCTTTGCATGTTAATGTAACATCCTAACTTCCTGTGTTTATCTTGTTTCTTCTAAGATTAATTCTATACTTTAATCTCTGTTCTTGCTTATATATTTTTAATACTGTGTGTATATACATGTGTGCACATTTAAGTACATAACATATACCTAATAAATGTTACATGAATAAACACCATTTCCCAATTAGCTGCCTAAAAGCTGTGGTATCATTCCCTGGTCTGAGTTTTCTTAACCTTGGAATTCAAGGGCCACCACATTCTGCCCCTAACCTCTCTTGCAGACTTTAGTCTAGCCAGCAGACCTGTTTATACTTTATCCAACATCTCAAAGCACACCCTATCTCTAAGCCTTTGTTTTTCTCATTGTCTGTGTTTAGAATACCTTTTGTCTAGTTTACTTACTGCTAATACTCTGTTCAAGTCCCTCCTAAGTACTTCTCTATGTTCTCCAACCCTTAAATATCTTCCCTTTGAATGTTTATTGAACCTAAAATCAGTATCCTCATTGACTGCCAATACATAAAATGTGCCCTAAAGTGCACATTGCTACTAAAACTATGAAGGCAGATAGTTTGATTATTCAATAGTAGATGTTGGAGGGATAAAACTGGGTCATTTGAGGGGGATCTGTGTGTCTCAGTCTTGATTTTGGCTTAAGTCATGATCTCACAGTCCCTGAGATCAAGCCCCGTGTCAGGGTCTGCACTGACAGGGTAGAGCCTTCTTGGGATTCTCTCTCTCTCTCTCTCTCTCTCTCTCTCTGGCCCTCTCCTACTCACATATTCCCTCTCTCTTTCAAAAATAAATAAATAAGTAAATAAATAAATAAATACACAAATAAACTTAAAAAAAAAAACTACATCATTTGAGAGTGAATTTTGGATAGAACGCACCCTCTGGCACATGCATGATTATCAAGCAAAAAAGATAATGAAATTAAAAGGAAAAAAAAGGAGTGAATAGGTATACACTAGTTTTCAAAAGTGGCAACCAAAGATTTGCCAATCAGGTAAGCAGAATTGGCCAAATGTTAAAATAGCTTCACTCCATAGCCACATGACATAAACCTGACATCCAAAATTACCTCCAGGACTCAAAAGAAATTTTGAAAGCAGTTGCTCAGAATTAACCCAATAAATCCTTTATAGACTATAGCACTAAAATGACTATGGGAACCACCATAGTAATTTGAAACAAAAACAATGTTAACCCGTAGAATACAACATATACATGTATGATAAAATTAGACTAGTTTATTTCTAGATTTGTTTTTTTACCAAAATTCTGGCAAGTTCAGAACTTGCTATTTTTCTTCCTTTTGATTTGTTGATGACCCACGCTTACGGTAGTTCCTTTGGTACTGGTACTCTGGAGAAGCTTGTGGTAGAACTGCATAAAGTGTCATCGTAAACCAGCATATACATATACATAACTCAGAGTACAAACATGTTAGCACTATTGTCCATTAATATTTGGGAAAAGACACACTTTGATTTGGAGGTTTTGTTTTCATTTTGTTTTGTTTTTTAGAATGAAGATCATGGGTGCCTGGTGGCTCAGTCTGCTAAGCGTCTGACTCCTGACTTCAGTTCAGGCCATGATCTCATGGTTTGTGGGTTCAAGGCCCACATCAGACTGTGAAGAGACAGTGCCAAGTCTGCTTGGGATTCTCTCTTTCTGCCACTCCCTGACTCGAGCTCTCTCTCTCTTTCTCTCTCTCTCTCTCTCTCTCAAAATAAATAAATTAATTAAAAAAAATCAGAATCAAGACCACAGACTCAGAAGCCTTCAAGGCAGGTAGCACGCATGAATGCTGAGTGAGGAGTGCAGGCCCTGGGCACACACATTGTGTAAGGACGTGGACTGGTGTCAGGGATTCTGGCAACACTGGTCAGAGCTGTCTTTTTGGAGCTGCTGTTACGTAGCTCCAGCCAATTTTGCCAGTTGAGAATGTAAGCCTAGTACAGCAACATCTTCTAGGTTTTTGGGAGAAGTTGAGACCTTGACTTTTTCATGTGAAATTCAAAGATGTAAAGAGCTGATACAAATTCTTCTAGAATACTGCAGACCAAACCAAACACATCTGTGGTCTTGATATGGCCTGAACACCATCATTTTGCAATTTTTGCTTTTTGATTGCTATGATGATTTTCTACAGCATCATTTCAATTCAATAACCATAGAAACACTTACCTAAAAGATGTTAAAAATAATGATTATATTTTTAATTATTATTTTCCCATGACTGAAAAACACCCTTATCTAATAATAACAGGCAAAACTTGAAAACCAAGAGGCAAGGAACAGAGATTTTTAAGGGGAAATGTAGATTGTGTGATATCCTTGTCCCTATTTCATTCATTGTATGCCATCCAGGCTGACTATTTTCCTAAAGCAATAATCCAGATGTCATCTCTGGGTCTTCTGTATCAGCAGAGATTTTGAAAGGTACTATATTTTTAAAACTCTTACACTACAGCTGCTATTGCCACCTTTAATCTATTAGTCTCTGCTTTTGCTAGGAAGGTACTATGAAAATAGTCTCTGAACAGCAATACTTGATAGAGTAAAAATGGGAGAAGCAGGGAAATGAGTTATACATGACAAAGGCTTTTGCAACATGTGTTGCTCAGCAAAAGGCACACACTATTTCCCCACCTCCAACTCCATCCTGCATTTTCAATAACAGATTTCAAAGGGAATTCAGTCCATATTATTTTCATTAAAAGAATTACTTTGGAGCTTTGTGCTCATGCAACCTCATGGGAACTTTTCCTAAAGACCAAAAGTCACGTTTCTCTTCAGCAGTTAACATAACTCAAAATATTGGAAAGGGTAAAATATGCTCTTAGCTTAGAAGTCAACCAGCCAGAGTAAGTTCTGAAAGCTTCACACCATCAATGGTTTTTTGTTCCCGTAAAGAAGGAGAAGGCAGCAGAAGCTTCAGTTCCTGCAGGGAAGCAGGTTTACAATAGCTATTACCTTCAATAGGAAAGGGAGAAGAATGGGAAGGGACCAAAACAAACACACAAACACAAGCTAAAGGAATAAATAGGAAAGAGTAAAGAGTCATGAGGTGACAAACAGAGAGCAGTCCCCTCACTCTCTTCTCCCACCTGCCTTTGTCCCCTTTTCATTGTTGTGTATTTAGGACAGTGCGTTTTCTCTTCAAAGTTCCATAACAGGACCTGAGTACTTTGATCAAAGGGTATTTTGTCCTCCTCTACAAGACTTATCACTCATCACTTTAATTGGCTCAGAGGGCTTTCCCCCCCGACCTATTTTTAGCCTCCGAATTGTTTGGCATTGTTAGAA
Organism: Paguma larvata; assembly: GCA_030068075.1. Classification (NCBI taxonomy): domain Eukaryota; kingdom Metazoa; phylum Chordata; class Mammalia; order Carnivora; family Viverridae; genus Paguma; species Paguma larvata. Next base: position 67,516,172 of record CM057825.1, on the reverse strand, counting down.
TTAAAAAAACAAAGTGAACAACTTTAATGCCAGCTGAACAAGAGTGAAGAATGGATTCGGACAATTATGGAAAACTGCTTCTGTGCCACATACTCTGTCCCCCTCAGTCCTAGGTGTACAAGTTGGTGTTTATGTCATTAGTCATCTCCAAATGGCTCCTTCACCCCACTCAGTAAGGCGGTTCTCTGGCACTGCCAAAGAGCTCTGTGAGAGTCCTCTTCAGTGCCCTCCACTTGCTCTCCTCCTGCTCTTAATGAACGAGCAACTGTCTGTGCTGGGAAGAGTGGTTGTGATAACGTTACTCAGGTACACCCAGAATGTACTATCGGAGTGACTTTGAAACAAAAGAGAATGAGATCAAATGAACAAACCATTTTCAAGAGGTTTTGTGAAGTAGACTAATTTATACTTTCTGAAACATCCATATTGGTTCTTTCTAGGGCACCGATGCCTTAATATTGCTCTTCTACCAATCGGCTTGCTATCAGTTTTCAGCACATATGATTCAAATGACCATTTAAACAAAGTATTAGAAGCCGACTTAGGCTTTTACATTTCAAGCTTCACTTATCAGCACAATTCACTGAACTGTACTAGGCAGAAGGAAGACATCTCCTACTTTATTTAAAGTAAAGGGGACAATATTCACTCACATTTGAATGTGAAATGCCAGTTGAATGCTGTTGTTGCAAGATGTAGCTACCTGGCTATCATCTCTCTTTTTCAGTATTTGGAAGGAAAGATGTGTGCACAGTTCAAGTAACTGATTCAAGGTGTTGGAATGACAATTCCTTATGACTGGAGAAAGCAGTCATAGATAAGGCATTCACTGTCAAGAGAAGAAATAAAATGGCAATTTCTTATTTTATCAGTTGAGAGAGAATGACTGGGAAGGCAAATTCTGAGACAAAGAAGTGCTAAGACAACTGCCGCCTGTGCCAGGAAATATTTGAAGGCAGAGGACATGCCTTGTGGCTGGTAGCTCTGGGCAAAATTGATGGCATTTTGATCCCCAAATGCACTAAACACTTAGAACTTTATAGTACCATTAAAAATAGCTAATCCCAAAGTAAGAAATGGAGGTGAGTTAGAAAGAAACTTTAAAAACCAGCGTGAGGATAAGAGCAGAATTATGTAAAAGTATTCATGCTAGTTTAATTACTATCCCTAAAATAAAATGCATAGGTAAGTGAAAGTAGTTAAAAATGGAAAAAGTATATACAAGCATGGTATTATGTTTAAATGCAGGGTTTTAATTCTGACATGTAATTATTTAACAACAACATTATTTATTTAACTTGTTAAATAAAGATAATGTAGAAAATGTAAATGTGAGCTAAACATCTAATGAACCATGACTATACCATGATATAGCACTATTCTAATATTTAGAGTCGGAATATCTGAATTCTGTACCAGGCCATTTCTTTTACTAAGTACCCACTTAAGTCCCAGGGGTTCTGCCTTGTTGGAGCCTAAAATGTTAGGTCAGAGCCAGAGACTCCAGCTGGGGGTTTCTAGTTCTTGCTACTCCTGACAGATGGGAGTATTGGCAGGGTGCTTCCAGAACTGGACTTCTCCTTGAGATGAACTTTGCAGGGAACAACTGGTCACTGAGACTCACATCAGTTAATTGCCCAAACCTGAGCTGCAAGGACACTGCAGAGGGATAGCCAGCTAGTGTGAAGCTGAAAGACTAAATAAAGCAAAAGAGCAGTGAGGGAAGAAAAAAAAAAAGGTAGAAGATAAGCTGACAAAGATGGTACATTAGTACTGCCATTCAAAATCATATAATAGCACTCCTCACCCTTCCATATTTTCACTGGAGAATCTTAGAGGAGTGACCCACATCACCATGCTAGACTTCTTTAGAAATGTCTGTTTAAAAACTTATGGTCCATTTAAGTATTCTACAACAAGGGGTCAGAAAACGTATCTCTGTAAAGAACCAGATACTCAATATTTTAGGTGCTGGGGTCCACAGGGTTTCTGTTTCAGCTGCTCAGCTCTGCCATTGTAGTACAAATGTAGCAATAGACAATATATAAACTAAATGAGCTTGGCCGTATTCCAATAAAACTTTCTTTAGAGACACTGAAATTTGAATGTTATATAATTTTAACATTATATAAAATATTATTTTTAAAATTCTATCTTTTCAGTCATTTAAAAATATAATATATATTTAGTCTGTGAGTTATATAAAGAGACGACGTATGACAAATGCGGCCCAAGAGCCAAAGTTTGCTGACCCTTGTTCTAAAGCTATGTCAGTTGAAGCAGCTTTATTACGAATGCCATGATGATAATGAGAATCTCTGTAACAGGATGTACAAGATGTATTATAATTTTTACTGAGGACTTTCAAGTACAGTATTTCATCTTTACAAAGGTCTGATGTAATAAGTTAGTGTGGTAGATTGATTGCAAGTGGCCCCATACAGATCACTTAATGAGAGTTCTTCACTTCCCCCATATCCATATCCCTTGCCATGACTTTGAAGCTCCTTACAGCAAGAATTTGAAGTTCATTCCACTGACCCTTATTCTGAGTCCAGCTATGTGGTTTACTTTGGCCAATGGTATGTTGGCAATTGTGATACAACCAAAAACTTGAAAAAGAACTTGAATGTTTACACTTAGGGTTTATCCCTCAGTGTTACCATGAGAACATGCTAGAGGTAGCCTACTGAAAAAATAAATAAATAAAGCTGATAAATAAAAAAAGAACTAAATAAATAGATAGTCCATGTTGAGGGATTGAAAGACTCAGTACTGTTAAGACATCAGTTCTGTCAAAATTGATCTATAAATTAAATGCATTCCTAATCAAAATACCAGCAAATTAATTGTGTGGACTTAATTAACTGATTATAAAGTTTACATGGATAAGTGAAAGACCCAGAATAGCCAACACAATATTATAGGAGAAGAGCAAAGCTGAAGGACTGACACTATCTGACCTCAAGACCTACTATAGAGCTACAGTAATTCAAATCAGTGAATACTGGTGAAAAAAAAAAGTATGAACAGATCAATGGAACAAAATACAGAGCCCAGAAAAAGATCCACATAAATAAGCTCAAATGATCTTTGACAGAAGAGTAAAGACAATGCAATGGAGCAAAGATAGTCTTTTCAACAAACGATGTTGGAACAATTGGACATCCACATGCAAAAAAATAAATCCAGACACAAACTTTACACCCTTCACAAAGATGAATTCAAAATTGATCAGAGACCTAAAGAAAAATGTGAAACTATAACTCTCCTAGAAGACAACATAGAAAAAACCCAGGCGACCTTGGGTATGCCATGACTTTTTAGATACAAGTACTATCTGTGAAATAATTGATAAATTACACTTTATTTAAACAGAAGAATTCTGCTCTGTGAAAGGCAATGTTAAGAGAATGAAAAGAGAAGCCACAGACTGGAAGAAAATATTTGCAAAAGACACATATGATAAAGGGCTGTTATCCAAAATATACAAAAAACTCTAAAGTTTATTTATTTATTTATTTATTTATTTTTAAGTAATCTCTTCACCCAACATAGGGCTCGAACTCATTACCTTGAGAATCAAGAGTTGGAACTCTTAAAAGTCAACAAAAGGAAACAAATGATCAAATTAAAAACATGGGCCAGAGGGCCTAACAGATACCTCACCAAAGAAGGTATACAGATGGCAAATAAGTATATGAAAAGATGCTCCAGATCATATGTCATAAGAGAAATGCAACTTAAAACAATAATGAGATACCACCACATACCTATTAGAATGGCCACAATCTGGACTCCTGATAATACTGAATGCTGGAAAGGATATGGAGCAGCAGGGATTCTCATCATTGTTGGTACAGCCCCTTCGGAAGAGAGTTCAGCAGTTTCATACAGAAGTAAACATACTCTTACATATGATCTGGCAATTGTGCTTCTTGGTATTTATCCAAAGGAGTTGAAAAGTTATCTCCACACAGATGTTTACAAATGCTTTATTCTTAACTGCCAAAACTTGGAACAAATCAAATGCTTTTCAGTACATGAATGAAGAAATAAATGTTGGTATACCTAGACAATGGAAGATTATTCAGTACCAAAAGGAAATAATCTCTTGAGCCATGAAAAGACATGGAGGAAACGTAAATGCATATTACTAAGTGAATCCAAGAAGTTACAACTGTATGATTCCATCTATATGACATTCTGAAAAGGGCAAAACTGTGGGGAAAATAAAAATATCAGTGGTTGCCAGGGGTAAGGATGGTGGGAAAGATGAATAAGCAGGTCACAGAGGATTTCTAGGGCATGGCAATACTCTATATGATATAATAATAATAATGGATATATGTCATTATACATGTGTCCAAGCTTACAGAATGTATAACATCAAGGGTGAACTTTTAGGTCTATGGTCTATAGGTCATTATTATGAGCCAATATAGGTACAAAATGTACTATTCTGATGAGTGGTGTTGATAATGGGAAGGCTGTGCATGTGTGGGGGATAAAAGGATATAAGGGAAATCTCTGTACTTTCCTTTTAATTTTGCTGTGAACCTAAAACTGCTCTAAAAGTATAAAGTTGTAAAACACACAAACTCTCTCTCTCTCTTTTTCATGCACATACACACACACACGTGCGCACACGCGTGCACACACACACACACACACACACACACACACAGCAGCAGCATTAATACTCCCATAGCCCTACCCAAGGCCTTCTAAATTGGTCAACAGCCAGGCAGCAATAGATATGTGAGGAGACCCAACCAAGGTCAGCAGAATCACCTTGACAACGCACAACTCATCTCAGATGCATGAGTAAGCTCAGCTAAGATCAGCTGATCCTTGCTTATTTGTGAACTAAGTAAATGTTTATACTTGTATGCAAGTTAAATTTTGCGGCTGTTTATTAAGTGACATTACTATGACAATACATAACTGACGCAGTGGACTTTTACAAAGGGTAAAACTTAGCCAGGTTCTAAGTAGGATTTATGAAAAATTCTAAAACTCTGAAATTTAGAATAGTCTTTGAAATTCTGTCAGAACCTAAAATTCTGAATTTCCCAGAGGCATGTAGTTAGTAACTGGCACAGTTAGAATTAGAACTTATGTTCTTTATTGACATCTAAATTCAAACAAATAAAAAAATTAATATGATGCAGGAAACCAGCATGCTGTTTAAAAAAATGTGTAATGAGGCATTTTAAGAGATCTAAGATTATTTCATAAAGATCTATGTTTGCATTTAATGGGTTTATAATTTTTTCAAAGAAACCATGAGACTTATTTAGTTATACATACTTTAAGAGATAAAAATCCAATTCAATTATTCCTATAAGGAGTAAACGGAAATGTGTTAAGAGATTCAGAAATGAGTCTTAATCTTAAATACTGTGGAATCAGATCTTATTCAAGCCTTTTGGCTTTTCAAATAAATTAGTCTCAGACTGCAGAGATCTCAACTATATAATCAGTTCTATTATATCTTCTATGTCCAAAAGTGATTTATTAGAAAATGCTACTTCAAATATTGTTTTAAGTAAACACTTTTTGCACATTGTGTAAAGAATCAGAGTCTATAAATAGCATTGAACAAGGTCTGTACATCTACTTTTTTAGACTAAACACTGTCTCTCACCAAAGGATTCATAATAGCTTTTAAAGTGGTCTCAGATATAAAAAGTTATCTGAAACAACTCAGATTACTTACATGTGAAGATAATAAATATCAAGGGCTAATGTGGACTAACTTTGAATATGAACTTAGAAACTGTTACAAATCCCTGTAAGATCATAGAGAGCACACAGACCTTATTACGGGATTACAAAGAAGCGACTTGTCTTTCTTTTGGAACAATAACTAATTTAGAACAATAACTAATGCAGAATAAATGTCATCATTAACAAATAGAAATTAAAATTTTATGAAGACCTATCATTTGTCAGACAGATAGATAGATCTGTAACCTTCAAATGCCCATTTTCAGATGGGGAACCTGAGCTTAAACAAGTTCAGTGAATCTTAAAGAGTCATACCTACTAGTGAATGGTGCAGCCACGATTTCAATCATGCTGATCTCTTCCCAAACTTGTGTCCCTTATTCTATATGAAGTTACAGCATAAAATGGCTTGGATATTAGAATGTCAAAGAGCTTTTGAAGAGGTTTAAGAGTCAATATTTCTTCACTTATTGAGAGCACTGATAATAAAAGATATTTCGGTGTAACACATAGTTATAGTACTATATTAGATGGTTAGAGTTTTATTGTAAGACTATAAAAATGTAAAACATCCAACAATCTAGGAAACCCAGAGATGAAAGAACACATAGAAATTATCTTCCATCTTACAGACAAGAAAACTGGACTCAGAGAAGATGTCATTTGTTAAAAAGTCAGAACAAACAAATTTTTAAAATCTGCAACCCAATTCACTGCCTTTTCTATTTTTCAGGGAAAATACCCGGTTTAACAAAAAAAATAGATATTAATCACTTGCTTGGATTCACATAGGCAGTTAATCTTTTGCTGAGATTTACTTTGTGTGCTGACCAGCAGTTGTGGACTACTAATACTTGTTTCTACAAGACTGTGGTCAATCAGAACTTTAAGGAGAATATTGAGTTTTGACATTAGAAGGGATGATGTCATGAAAAAAGGACTGAGTTTGAGAATTTTCAGCTTTTTTTAGACCGATTTTATCTAGGTCAAGATCTAACTTCGAAACTTTAAGGGTAAGAAAGGCAAGTGGAGAAAAAAATGTTAAAGAATAATAAATTGTTTAAAATTTGTTTTAAAAATTGTTAAGATTTGGTAAAGGAACACACACACATTGAGAGAGAGAGACTGAGGAGAGAAACAGAGACAGAGAGACAGAGACAGAGATGCTCCCAAATGACAAGATATACTGCAAAAATGTTAGATAACTCCAAATTTATTTACAAATTTAACACAGTTATAATCAAAATTAATATTAAGAATACTTTTTTTTACCTTTAATTAAACTCTTTGAGATGATTATAGTTTCAAATGCAGTTTTAAAAAGTAATATGAAGAGATCTTGTGTGGCCTAATTAACTAATTTCCCTCAAAGGTCACAACTTGCAAAGCTATAGTATAGTATTACAGTCAAGTTATTGATAATGATACAGTCAAGACACAGAACAATTCCATCATCATAGAATTAGTCATGTTGTCCTAACGTCCACTAATGCTATCTACTTGCTCCCATCCACACCTTGTCCTGAATCCCCAGAAAACATTAATCTGTTCCCTATTTCTATAATTTTGTCATGTCAAGAATGTTACATAAATTGAATGATGTGGGGTGTAACCTTTTGGGAGTGACTTTTTTTCACCTAACATAATTCCTGAAGCTTCATCTAAGCTGTTATATGTATCAATAAATTCTTCATTCCTTTTTACTGCTGAGTTGTATTCCATGTTCTACAAAAACCTAAATAGTTTAAGCACTCATATGCTGATAAACAACTCTTTCCAAATTTTAGCTCTCACAACTAAAGCTGCTGCAAAATTCCCGTACAGGTTTTTGTGTAAACATGAATTTTCATTTCTCTGGGATAAGTGCCCAGGAATGCAGCTACTAGGTCATATGGTGGTTTCATGTTTAGTTTTTTTTTAAACTAGTAAACTGTTTTTCAGAGTGGCTGTACCATTTTACGTTCACACCAACAATGGATGAGTGTTCTCTACATCCTTGCCAACATTACATGGTGTTACTTTTCTTTTTTTTTTTCTTTCTTTTTTTTTTTTTTTTAATTAGCCTTTCTAGTATGGGTATAGTGACAAGTCATTGTGGTTTTAATTAGCATTTCCCTAACAGCTAATGATGTTGAAATAAGGTGAAGAATAAAGAATTTCCTTTAAATCTGTTTGGGGAAAGAACATACACATACAAACACACACACTTATAGAGTGACATGACACATTCCCAGGTGAGAGGAATTGTAATGTAAAGACATCAGATCTTCCAAATACATCTATAAATTTAACACAATTGCAGAAAAAAACATCAAAATATTTTAGCTTAACAAAATAATATAAACCTTATCTGGAAGTAAAATAGACTAAGAGTAGACAATAAAATTATGCTTTAAAGCAGTGATGCATAATAAATTTGCTACATGATATTTAATGTTTATAATATCATTATATACTTAATGTAATAATCTTAATGTAAAATTATTCAAATAATGTCATATAAGCTCAAGAAAAGACTGTTGAAGAAAACAAAATGAAAGTCCAGGAACAGACCCAAGTGATTTTTATACAGTTAGTGTTTGAGATTTCAATTTAGTAAAGAGTTGAGTTTTGCCTTTAGGAGAAATATAACAGTTAGGTCTCCATTGACCTATACAGGAAAATAGAGCTACATTAGAAAATCCAATGTAAAAATGAAGTCATAAAATATGGTCACATCTTTGCTACAATATCAAGTCATTAGAATTGGTTCAAGGTACTAATATGGAATCATATGGAAAAAATATCCTCTGACTACAGACATGATATATATACTTTTTTTATATTTATACTCCTGTGCTTTAATTTTTTCTTTTAATAACTGTGTAATACATTTGTGATTATGAAAAAGGGCATAAAATCATTCTATCAGTTGTGTTTTTGTAAAGATCTTGAACAGAGCGGGTACTGCTTTGAAGGGGCTGACCCTAAAAGTAAATAAAGGGCAGTTGTTACCAAGAGGTGCTGACATAAAGGACTACATGGAAACCCTTAATTTTTAGCTGGAGCTAGAAAGGTAAACATTTTTTTTAACATTTTCCCTTTTAATATGTGAACAGATATATAACTTTGCTTTTTTGAAAGACACAATTTCATGTCTCCTTTCTCTCTTCCTTCAACTACTTCTTGACGGTGATAGCACTCTGTCACTTGATGCCCATGCGCTATCTTGTTTAACTGCCGCTTCTATGAGATGGTGCTTCTGTTCTTCCCATTTGGATGTCGGGGATCAAAAACAGGAAGAGGTTGAGCCCCTGGGTAGCTCAGTTGATTAACCATCTGACTCTTGATTTTGGCTCAGGTCATGATCTCACAATTTGCGAATTCCAGCCCCACATGGGCTCTGTGCCGACAGCCCAGAGTCTGCTTGGGATTCTCTGTCTCTCTTTTTGCCCCTCCCTATCCCACTTTACACATGTGCTCTCTCTCTCAAAAAATAAATAAACATTAAAAAAATTTTTAAATACTAAAAAAAAACAAAAACAAAACAAAAAAAAAAAAACAGGGAGAGGTTAAGAAAACAGGTAATAATTGATGCAGCTAGTATGTAGGCCCATGACCTTAATTGCTTTCCTATATACCTTTCAGAGAAAGGGTCTACCTTTCTTACCACCAGCCCCTGTCTACTCCTCTTCTGCCTCAGTGGCACCTTGTTGTTCCTCAAAGTTCTCAGGGTGTCTGTACTAATCCCTCTGATAGGAAAACATTCCAACTATACGCATTCAGATGTCATCACCTGTCAACCTCTTGAAGAGACCTTTTTGATCACACCGACTAAAATGGTGACTTCCAGCACACCCCTTCCCAGCTTTTCTCACCATCTGATCTTGTATTATTCATTCAGGTGTTTATTTTCAGTTTCCTCCACTAGAAGGTAAGTGCCTATTTTATTCACAACATATATTCCCAAAACTTGAATGAACAGACGATCGACATACTAGCTCCTTACGGAAAATAAATTCAGTAGTACCGAAAAAGACAACAGTTATAAAAATTATCCCCTAAAGAGTGAAATTCCTTAGATAACATTTAGAAAAAAAAAAAAAAAAACTCTAGAAACTCTGGACACCAATATTTGATTTTAAAATCCCAGGCCACATTTAAGGAAATCGACTGTGTGCCTAAAAAGCAATATGACTTGTTAAATGAAACATACCGGGGTGTCAAATTGTAAGTAGTGCTTTCACCTTCAATCAACCCCTTGGCAGGCAGTGAATGGACTTCAACGACTCCAGAATTGTTCAAATGTGTTTCTTTCGACAGCTCTTAATCGGTGCCTTCAGAGCTTGTGAAAATTTAACTTTAATACATTCAATAATGGATATTTTTATCTATGAAGAGTGGACTTGGCCTTGGAAATAGCTAGAAGTCATTTAAAGCCCACTGTGGGGAACAAGATACGAACAAAGCAGATCTCATGAATTTTTCATCAAAAAAGTGATGTGATTAGAACATAATGAGACTCTTTTTCACTGTTTGCTCATAAAGTGGCTCTGGAAGAACCTTTAAAATGGGATTGTGAGACTCATTTCGAACGACATTGTACAACAGCAACGTTGGTATTGACACCCTTCAAACCACTACGTTGGATGGAACAACACTCATTTTGATGTTTAAATTATGATATGCTTGATTTATGTTTTAAAAATGCCAATCCGGGGCGCCTGGGTGGCTCAGTTGGTTGAGCGGCCGACTTCAGCTCAGGTCATGATCTCACCATCTGTGAGTTCAAGCCCTGCATCGGGCTCTGTGCTGATGGCTCAGAGCCTGGAGCCTGCTTCAGATTCTGTATCTCCCTCTCTCTCTGTGCTTCCCCTGCTCACACTCTGTGTCTATGTCTCTCAAAAATAAGTAAAAAAGTTAAAAAATTTAAAAATGCCAATCCATTTTTTAATTAATATATACAGAGTTTGGAATAAAACATTTTCTCTTCAGTCTTCATCTTAACTTTAATGCACATGTCTCTGAACCTGCCTATGGACACCTTTTTAGTTGCACTTTATCAAATCATTTTAACTACTTAGTTGGATAAATTTCATTTTGTCCAATGGATATATTTCTGACATGCTGTATAACAACACAGATTTACGAGGCATAAAAATTTTACTGCACAAAATAAATTGGTTCTGGAAAAGGCAAATCTATGGAGATAGTAGATAGACCAACACAAACGGTCCATAATTTACGGTAGTTCGACTTAAAAATTTTTTATTTTATGATGGTGTGAAAGCGATACACATTCCGTAGAAACCATGTCTCAACTTTTGAACTTCGATCTTTCCAAGGCTAGGGCTATGTGGTATGATACTCTCTCACGATGGGGGGCAGAGGCAACCACAGCTCCCAGTCAGTCAGGAGGGTAAACGACCAATACACTTACGCCCATCCCGGACCCATCCAACCTTTCTGTTTTTCATTTTCAGAACAGTGGCCAATAAAGTACATGAAATATTCAACACTTTATTATAAAATAAGTTTTGTGTCATATGATTTTGCCCAATTGTAGGTTAATATAAGTGTTCTGGGAATGTTTGAAGCTAAGCCATCAAGTTCGTTTGGTAGGTTAGATGTATTAAATGCATTTTTGACTTGTAATATGATTTTATCAGGATATAACCTCATCATAAGTCAAGGATGATTTGTAGTTGCCAGGCATCGGGGGAGGCGGCGGGATGAACAGGTGCAGCCTCAAAGTTTTTAGGGCAGCGAGACTATTCTTCATCATACTGTCATGGCACTAGGTATTTGTCCAAACTCACAGAACGTCCAACACCAAGAGTGAGCCCTAATGTAAACTACGAACTTGGAGGGGTTCTGATGTGTCAGTGAAGGTTCTACAACTGTAACAAATGTACCATTCCTGTGGGGAATGGTGATTATTTTAGTTTAGTCCTTCCCCCATTATTCCAGTTGTATATTCATGTTTCTCTCTTATGTAAGATTTCTAGGGAATGCCACACATTTGGTAAGATTCAGTCTAATTTCCTATAAATTTTGCCTAGGAAAATTTAAAAAATTTAAACTACATTTATAATGATGCTTTAGAAGAATTGCAAGTTACTTAAGTGTTTTCTAAATCATTAAATATTGAATTAGTTTAATATATATAATATATAAATACATATAAATACACAAAAATGCATACACACATTATATATATAATAGGATATATAATATATAAACATATATAATATGATGTTTCATGGCTGGTAACATATATCTATGATGACTGGAAGCACTCAAGTAACTTGAACATTATTTTTCCCACACATTTAGAATAAATATAAATTCAAAAATTAAAAGAATAAAATACAAGAATTTTGACCATGATCTCCCACCTGTCTTCCAGTTGAGTGACAATGTCCCTCTCTTTGAAAAAAGACATGTCAGGAGACATGAGTTATTATCCTGTGTTGCTAATATCTTAGCTGTAGATCTCAGACAAGATACATAACTGTTCTGGGCCTCAGTTTCTAGGGTGTGGTTGTGAATTTGGGACTAATCATTGCAATCTCTTCCAGTCCTAGCTATTCTTTTACTCAGAGTATTAGTGGGTGCTTGCTATTTCAAAAGACCTTATTATAAAATATCTTGTATAGCTAATATTTATCCTTATTTAATCCTTTTAGGAAATGCATTAAGTGCATGAAACATGGTAAAGCACAATTTATTTTTAGAACAGACATGTTAAATATGTAAGCTGCAGGGTTTTTTCCTTTGTCTCTTCTTAATGAAAGATATATTATAAATCCAAACTTGTGGCATAAAAGGTTGAAATGCCAAACTGCTAAGGAACAAAGTGTACCTGTGAGATTTGTTCTAGCGTGAACTGACTTGCATTCTTTTTTAATATCCACAAAATATCTCCATTTTGTTAGGAATAAAGGTGTCCTCATGGTTTAGCAAGAAGATTTTATTATATTCAAAAAGAACACCCTGACTATGCAAATAACAGATTTAAACAGATGGAGTGAAAACCCTAATTTTTGCAACCTCGTTTTTAAATAGGAATATGTGGGCTAGTTACTAAATACAAAACCATGACTTCAACCTACTCACTATCCCAAATTGCTTGCTATTTTCAATCAACATCCTCAGGTTCAGGAAAAAACAAACAAACAAAAAAACTCCCAGAACAGATAAAATTTACCTGAATTTGCCATTTGGACTTCACCACACCCCTCCCCTCAGCCAGCCCTAACAATCTTTGTTTAAATGGTTCCCTGCAGATTTATTTATAACACAGTCTTTATCCCTGGATATGTTTAAAATACTAGAAGCTGCTAGCTGTTACTAAGAGAAAAACAACAACAACAAAAATCCAAATCCTATCAATCCAAATTTGCAAGCTGACTTGCAACTATAAAGATAATGGTCACAATATATGGCTTTCACTCCTACCTTGAGACTGTTTTATCATAAGAAGCCCAGGAATCAAGTATTTTCCATGCACATTTGTGGAGATAGGTTTGCATCTCAGAAAAAAAAAAAAAAAAGAGAGAGAGAGAGAAGAAAAAACCCAAAACAAACAAACAAAACAAAAAAACCTGCATCTATAACAAGAAATGTTTGGTGAAATGTTGGTCTTCATAAAGCCTCAGGGAAGATTTGTGGGACAGAATTTTTTTTTTCCCATCAAGTACAGAGGATCAACTAAATGACGAATTCTCTATACACCTTTCTTCCTTCCTTCCTTCTACTTAAATATCTCGTGATGTCTGATTAGAAAGAAAAAAGAAAGAAAGAAAGAAAGAAAGAAAGAAAGAAAGAAAGAAAGAAAGAAAGAAAGAAAGAAAGAAGAAAGAAAGAAAGAAGGGAGGAAGGAAAGAAAGAGTGGACCATAGTGTGGAGAAATCAAGTCTTATGGAGTTATCTGAGACTTAATCTAATCTATGCGGGCATTCTTGGGTTATAGGCAATTAACTAGCTTTCCCCTTCCCAGCTGCAAAATAAAATAATAAATAAATAAATAAATAAAATAAAATAAAATAAAAAATAAGTGTTCATTGGTATACATACATAAGTTGACTATAGTTTTTACCGATACAAAGGTTACATAGCACACGACTTTAAGATAATAACAAAATAAGCAATACGGTATTGTAAATTCCATATAGCTGATTGATTTTCACATAATAACCTTAGCTGCTGGTATCCATAGCCAAAATATGGTTGCAGTTGATAAATGAGTTTGGTTCTAACTTGAATATTGGTTGACATTTTCATTTAAATTAATGAGTAAGTTCAAAGCAAAGCATCTATGATAGGTGTAGGAACTTCATTTGTTGGTCTTGATATGACTCCATCTTGTTGAAGTAGAGTTTGTGAATGCCGGAAGAATTTTGAAAAATTCCCTCAATTTTCTTTTATGGACCAATCACCATATAATGGCAAAAGGCACTAAATAATTTTATCTATAATCTGCATTATTAGCATTTTCTCTATCGTTTTTTAAAATTAAACAATCAATAAAATAAATCAAGTGCAACTTTGTAACATTTGCTGAATTCTGAGGTGTAAATTCTGACACCATGACCTATTTCAAGCGACCAGCATGATGCCAGGAATTGCAAAATGGGGAAGAGAAGCACAGACGCACACCAGGATGTGGTATTTCCACTGTTCAGACAACACAGGAAAATAACCTCAAAGGCATAGATATAGATGAAATAAAATAATTAAGAAATGATGAGTTTTGAGGATTTATTATCTTTGCTTTTAATACATTTTTATTTATTTTTATCTAAAAATATATAATGTTTATTTATTTTTGAGAGAGAGAGAGAGAGACAGAGCATGAGAGGGGGAGCAGCAGAGAGAGAGGGAGACACAGAATCAGAAGCAGGCTCCAGACTCTGAGCTGTCAGCACAGAGTCTGACGCAGTGCTAGAACTCACAAACTCTGAGATCATGCCCTGAACTGAAGTCAGATGCTTAAGTAAGTGAGCCACCCAGGTGCCCCGATATATTTTTAAATTTTAAGTTTGCATGACCTAATTTTTAATAATGGCTGGAATTTAAAAATAGCTTTAGTTTTAATACATTTTTTAAAAAGTTTATTTGTTTATTTTGAGACAGAGAGAAAAAGAAAGAAAGAGAGAGAGAGAGAGAGAGAGAGAGAGAGAGAGCATATATACGTGGAGGAGGGGCAGAGAGAGAGAGAGAGAGAGAGAACCCCAAGCAGGCTCTGTGCTGTCAGGACGGACCCCAGTGCAGGACTGGATCTCACCAACTGTGAGATCATTACCTATACTGAAACCAAGAGTTGGATGCTGAATCGACTAAGCCAGCCAGGCGCCCCTCCTTTTAATGCATTTTTAAAATGATTTTTAACAATTGGCTCACAGAATTCCTGAAAATTTAAAAATCAGTTCTCCTGAGTTGGTAAAGCTGGTGCCAGCATACCCCTACCTGTGGGAAAAGACATCTGAAATCCAAAAACCAAGACCCCACCTCCTTCTGTCTGCACCAATATCTACCTAAGTTAAAGACACTAAAAGACACAAACACTAAGATTTTTCTGAGTCACAGAGCAGTATTTACTTTCTCTTAGATCACTTGTCTTTTATTAGCTGATCTGTACTATTTGATCTCGCAACCCAGTAGGGAAGATGAGAAGAATATAATGGAATCATACCCAGTTATGATTGGATTAGCCTTTTGGTTGCTGTAGCAGGCCTTTCTTATGGTTAAATTTCATACTATATAATTAATATGCTTTAATTATCTTGCAATTCAAATGCTCTGAGAAATAAAATTTTTGCACTGAATCTGCAGGCCTACAGTATCTTTTTTTTTTCCAAATTTAAATAGTATAAAGAATAATAATTAAGGATTTTTGAGTATTTGATTACTTTTATTTAAAAAACAAAATCATACCAATGTTTAATGTTTCCATGAAAGAAAACTGATGGCTGAATAATTTTATATCCTACCAAGTAATTCTACATAATTAAAATCTAAGAAAAAGTGAAGTTGATTGCATTAAAAGCTTTTCAGAAAAAATAAATAGTAATATTTAACACTTTGTTTTAGTTTTACCATGTATCTATTCCTACCCATGACATTTCTTCTCTGTGATGACTCTGGATGTCAGCATTCAACCTCTCCCTGATACACATTGTGGTTGTAATAGCTGATGCCCAGAGGAAGATGGACACATAGGCCAAAATAAACACATAAATTCTACTTACTAGATGAAGAAGAATTATTAAAAAGGAGAAACTAATCACAGTAAATAAATTCAAATAGTTTAAAGAAGATAAACTGATGAAGCAAGAACAAGAGTCATAAAAAAAGTTTAAGAGTAATTTTAGGAATAAAAAAATGTATAATAGTTGAAAAGCACACTAAAGTGGACCAGAAAAGTGCAGGACAGATAAAGCCAAAGATTTAATAGGTGAGCTGAAAGATTAACTTGAGATACCATAACAAAAGAAAGAAGAGATAATAAGGAAATAGATTTAAAAGAAAAGCTAAGAGAAATGAAGGATAGGATATGAAATGTATCTGGATAATAAAAATCCCAAAGAATATTAAAAAATAATAATAAATTTCTAAAAATTAAAAACAGATGAATTGTTGAAAACATTTATAGAGTACCCATCTAACTGAAGTAATCATACTTTCATACATGAAAGTAAAAACAAAACCTTTAGGGGCGCCTGGGTGGCTCAGTTGGTTAAGTGGCCAACTTCAGCTCAGGTCATGATCTCACGGTCTGTGAGTTCAAGCCCCACATCAGGCTCTGTGCTGATGGCTCATCAGAGCCTGGAGCCTGCTCCGGTTTCTGTGTCTCCCTCTCTCTCTGCCCTTCCCCTGCTCACATTCTGTCTCTATGTCTCTCAAAACTAAATAAAACCATAAAAAAAAAGAAAACCTTTAAAATTTTTTAAAGTATTTAGAAAAAAAGAACACATTACCTACAAAGCCAGGGATCAGACTAATCAGATCTTTTTAAACAGCAACATTATATACAAGAAAAAATGGGGTAATAATTTAATGGATTCAAAGTGTAAAAAAAAGTTAACCTGGTTATATATCCAGTCATTTCCATTTAAATGAGAAAGCATAACACAGATATTCTCATATTAAAGAATTTCAGAAAGCTTGTCCCATGAAAATTAGTTCTAAAATTCTCTTGGATTAAGAATCTAATGAGAATATATTAATTATATATATATGTATACATATATATGGACACTAAAAACAGAGAAAGTAAATAAAGTTTATTATATTCTAAAATAGAAAGCAGCAAAGAAGTTACATAACGAAAGTACATTAATAAAATCCCCAAAATTTAGTTCTGGGTAATATAAACATTGCCTAACTGGATGATGAGGAGAGAAGGGACAAGAGAGATGTGACAGCATACCAAAATATGTGTTTATTAGAGGAGGTTATGGATTCTGACAAATTTTAAAAAATCTACAGGGCTAAATACCAGTATGGGTCTTAAGGATATCTACCATACGAACAAAACCAGAACAATGAACTTTTATACGAGTTAAAGAACACTGACTAGCCAGTTGAAAACAGAACAGAGACATAGGTAACCAAAAGAAAGTAAAGTAAATGAAATATATGAAAAAGAAGTGACAGATATAAGAGACATTAAAATAAATGTAAATGGACTTAACTCACCAATTAAAAGGTATTTTCAGACTGGATAATACTGAATTGTATGTCAGGTAAAACAGACATACTTAAAATATTGAGATACAGAAAGTTAAAATAATAGAAAAATATAAACCAGGCCAAAATGGGTCAAAATGAAGTTGAAGTAGTAATTTGAGTACCTGACAAATTTAAAGTAGAATCTAAAAGATAATGACATAATAAAGGACAAAAATAAATGAACAAAAAAGAGAACAACAGGGCAGAATATATAACTGCTACACATATGTTGAAAATAAAAGTATATAAAGCCATAAGTAAGAATACTTCAAGAAAAATAAAGCACCAATTTCATACTTTAAAATTTTAACAATTTCTTTAATAACAAACACAATAAAAATGTAAGTAACTTGAGTAATACAATTAATAACTTTAAATTACTATATAAATATAGAACACTTCATCAAAAAAACAGAGATGAAAAGAGAGAGTGCAGAGTACTTAAGCAAAGTTCTAAGTATATTTATCAGGAAAAAATATCAGGGAAAAAAGTATTCAGTATTTAAGTATACTTAAAATGAAAAAATTAAGTATTCAAATCAAAGAATTAAAGAGAGCAACTGAGCAAACCCAAGTAAACAAGAAGACCATTATAAAGAAAAAGACAAAAAAATCACTGAAATAAGTGAAAGCAGTAAAACAAAAGCAAACCATTGTTTTTAAACATACTAATAATCCTCTGGCAAATTAGACAAAGAGAAAAAGAGTAGATGCACATAACAGCATCAACAAAGAATTAGAAGAAAAAAAGCACTACAGTTGTAGAATAGTTCTTTAAAAAATATGATGAATACATAAACTCTAATAAACTTTAAGACCTATAAGAAATGATGCTATATCTAAAAAAAATTTAAATCCACAAAGGAGTACAACAAGAAATATATAACCTAAACAGATCAATCATTATTGACAACTGAAATGGTAGACTTCCTTTCTTACAATCAGTCTAGGGTCACATAAGGAAGTTAATAAAATTTAGTGTTAGTCCTTATTTTTACCAGTTCTAAAACACAAGAAAAAAATGAAAACTATCACCAATTTCATGATGTTCATGTAATCTCAATTGCAAAACTAGATAAAAATAAAATGGAAGAATACCATAAGTCATTTCATTCATTAGTGTATATGTTCTAGAACTAGGAGTGAGCCTCCTTAGTTTGGCTTAAACACACACACACACACACACACACACACACACACACACACACCCCAAATCCTATTTAATGCACAGAAGTCCCAGACAATGTTGTAAGAAAAGAAAAAGAAAATGGAGGTACCAAGATTGAAAATTAGAATTTATAAACAGTATGTTCACGTAGAAAAACCACATTATTAGCAATTCCAGTTTTCAAGAAAGGTTAGTAAATTTTCCATATTAAGTTAAATAGAACAAAACTACTTTATCTTTTACCAGAAGTATGTACTAAAAAAGATGGCATTCAAAATTGGTTAAAAAAATTCTAGAACATATGTAGGAACTCGTCTAACAAAGAATACTCAAGGCCCATTTACAGACAACATTAAAACTATTAAAGGAGAGAAAGGAAATTCTGAAAGATGGAGATGGAGAAATATTCCAAGCTTCTGACTGGGGCACCTCTAATCAAAGAATGATGAATATGATCATCACTATCTATACATTTACTACAACCCCAAATTCCAATGCAAAATTCTAAGTGGATATTTTAAAGAATGTGATAAACATATTTTAAAATGTATGGGGAATAACAGAAGTCCATGAATATCTATGTTACCTTGAAAAAGAATTCAAAAGGGGACTTGCTTTACTAGACTGTAAAAAATACTCCAAAACCATAATAATAAAAATGGTATGATAATGACATATAACTAAAGAAATAGACCAATGAAAACAACAGAGATTATGGAGACAGCTATATTTATGAAGGAGAACTTAATTTGTAATGTCTCCACAAATCAATGAGGGTAAATCGGAATGCTTGGTAAATGGTTTTATTGGTCTTAAAACCAGCTGACTGTATGGAAAAAAACAAATTTTCCTGCTTACTATATACGTGGAAGGGGCTACATGTAGATTTAAAAAACTCAAATGTAAAACTTAAAAGTATACTTATGGAAAAATAATATGAGAGAATAACCTGTGATCCAGGGGTGGAGAAAGACTTCTTTAAAAAACTACAGAGCTCATAAAGAATTTCACACCTTAGGTCATGAAGGCTACAACACCTAAGAACCAATTCACACATTTTTAAATACAGGTTCGTACCAGTTTTACTTGAAAGATGCTGTGTTTGATAAAGATTCAGCTGAAAAATTGCTAGACCTGTTACTTAAATCTACGTGTGTGTGTGTGTGTGTGTGTGTGTACTACATAGCATTAAAAATGAATATAGTCAAATAGATATAAAGGCAATTGACTGCATCATAGGAAAAGATTACTTCTCTTAAATTCCATACAACAGCCCTGGAAAATACTTTTTTTTTTTTTCATGACTCACTGAAAGTGTGTTTTATTTTTGGAATGTCTTCTGAAAAGCTAAGGTCACATCAGCCAACAGCTTGCTGATGAACACTTCTACAATATGAAATAGAAAGCCCATAAACCTAATTTTAGCCATTTTGTGGTTTCTCAATTCAATTGTATTAAAATAAGATTATTTCAAATGTTTTTGATAACACGATATAATTTATTTACAATGTTAGAGCAAATACAATGCTGTTACTGGTAATATATTCACTTATATATGTTACTTCACACTAATTATTGTTTCTCACTATAATAGTTTAATATATAGTATAAGTTAGGTCATATTGATATAAAAGTAGTCCTTAGCATTTTTTCCATATTTTATTCTAACTTTAGAGAAGAAACATTTATAACCATCTTTCCTTACATTTTTAAAATGAATATTTGCTATGGTAGAATCTCTCTTTAGAAAAATAATTATAAATAAATAATTTTAATCATATGGTAACCACAAACACTCTAGAAGATATATTCAGAATATATTCATGCAACTTTCATGCACTCATTTTACAAAAGGTACCCAATATTATCTGAAGCTTAATAATCTTGTCCTACTTCATCTCATGTCACCATACAAGAGTAAAAGCACTCAGAAATCATACAGGAAGAAGACCACCAAAAGGAAGAAGCCAAGTTTTTCTTTGTCTTTTTAAATTTTTTTTTAAAGCACTTTACTTCTTGGTCTGAAGTGATTTTTACTCAGGTAGACATTTTAAAATTTTCCTCTTTATTAATATGGAAAACCTAAAATACATTCATGATTAAAGATAATAGAGTGGAAATATCCGATAACCTCAATACTCAGGTTATATAATTATCAATTAATGGGTAATGCTGGTGCACTTATACTGACACACTCAAATCCCCATACATCAAATATCATATATCATCTGCACATAATTCAACACCTAGTTCTAAAAGAATATTTTTTTCTAAAAAAAATACACAACCACAACGCAGTATTTTTTAAATTAGTACTATATCTTAATATTATTAAATATCCAATCACTATACAACTTTTCCTGACTCTTAAAAATTTGAATTGGAATACTCATTGCATTTAATAAGTATGTATCTCATCTTTTTTGATCTATGGATTTTAACCTATAAATTTTAATCTACATACTTAGCCTCATTCTACTTATATCTTGTTTTATAACTAAAAATTAAAAAAAAAAACAAACCTGTCATTAGTTCTGTAGTTTTCCACAGTTTGGGTTTTGTTGATTGTATCCTCCTGATACTGTTTTTTATGCTCTTTTGTCACATGATTATTAGATCATGAAGTTCAAAGCTGGACTGATTTCAGGTTCAGTTTTTTGTGCTGCTACCACACAGGTAGTGTTGTGTATTTTTTTCAGGAGATACATAATGTCTGATCATTTCTCTTTTTGTGACAATGTAAGTAACAGCTGATAATTATTGGTTGGATCTGTTGTTTCAATGGAAGTTGCAAAAAGGTGTGATTTTAATTCTATCATTCATTCTTTATGATTACCTAGAGTATCTTTTTAAGAAATCCTCTCATCAATTACTTATTACCAAAGGTATAATGTATATACAAAACAAGATAAGTGCTTGAGTATTTTGTATTTTCTAATTCAGAATGATGAGTTGGTTACCTTGAATGCTGGCCAATGAGGTTTCTTTAAGGTATTATAAACTCATATTTAAACATGCTTTAGTCTATGGAGGTTATTAATACTTTTCAAGTTCAAATTGCCCCATCTATGGCTAGTAAAAATATCTTTAATTGACATCAGTGTCTTCTTGGTACGTTCATAAAAGTTTTAATAGCTTCCTTAGTTTTTGATATGACATTCTGGGGTCCTATGTACATCTCCTACACTAGACCTGAATGACATCAGCCATTTCCCCAAGAAATGCTTGTTCATTTCACTTTAGTGGGAAATGGTAGTTAGGAATTATAATCTAAATACTGGGGAAGAAGCTTATCATTGCTACTGGGTCAATCTGTATTTTTAGGGTTTGCTTTATAGTGGCAGGGTTAGATTTTTTTAAAGACAAAAACACTATGAATTCATATAGATACCTTCAATTCAAATTTACTTAAACTTATCTGTCTAATCTGTTTTTTTTCTTTACCTGCACCAAGAATCCTAGTTTCTAAAGATAACAACATAATTCCTGCATACTTTACAGCACATCTGTAAAATTCTTAAAACAACAATATTCATACTACCAACAAAAATATAATACTTTAAAAAGTTTAATATTCTTTGTTAAGTTTTTCTTTTGTCTTAGGGCATAGCCTAGTAGGCATGAATAGCAAATTATTTGTGTTTTTAAAATCGTCTTTACTGATGTATAATTGCCGTGCAATTTTATGTGTATACTTTGGTACAGACTCCACTGTAATTAAGATCAAGACCAATTTCCACATCCCAAAATTTCTCTTCTATCCCTTTACAGTCAGTCTCCACCTTGCCCATTTATGGCCTCACATATCCACTGATATAGTTTCTGTTACTACAATTTTACCCTTGTAAGAATTTGATAGCCATGGAATAAAAATGCGTGTATTTTTTTTTTTTTTTGGTCTGGATTCTTATTCTCAGCATAATGTTTTTGAGATTCATCTGTATTGTTAATATCCTCTTTTAGTACGTGAGTATTATTCAGTTGCATGTATAGAGCACTTTTTGTTTATCCACCATGTTGGTGATGGAGACCTAGGTTATTTTCAGGGTGTTTATTTTTTTTGGTTATTATTAATAAATCTATGAGCATTCATGTAGAAATTTTTCTGAGTACATGTGCTTTTTCTCTTGGAAAAATACCCTAGAGGGTTGTTTTTGGATCACGTGGTAAGTGAATGTTTAACTTAAAAAACTCTTTTAGTTGTTTTTTATTCACGTCAGTAATGAATGAGAGAGGTCTAGTTGATACAGTTTCCAACACTTAGACTTATCAGGTTTTGTTTTCAGGTTTTTTTAAACATATTTTAGAAGGGATGTTGGGTATCTCATTGTGGTTTCAAGTTGCATTTTCTTAACAACTAATGATTTTGATAAATTTTCCATGTGCTGTTTTTCTTTTATATATTTTTAAGTCTATTTATTTATTTTGAGAGAGGGAGAGACACAGCATGAATGGGGGAGGGACAGAGAGAGAGAAAGAGAGAATCCCATGCAGGCTCCACACTGTCAGTGCAAAGCCCAACACGGGGCTTGAACTCAAGAATTATGAGATCATGACCTGAACCAGAATCAAGAGTTAAGGACTTAATCTACTGAGCCACCCAGGCGTCCCCATGTGCTGGTTTTCCATTTGCATGTATTTTTTTACTAAAATGTCTGTATAGAGTTTTTGCCTATTTTCAAATGAATTAGTTGAATTACAAGTGTTCTTTATATTTTTGTAGTTAAAATATTTTATTAGAAAAATATTTCCCTAAATATTTTCTCTCAGAGGGTGGCTTGCTTTTTGAAAATTTTCTTAATGGTGCTTTTCAAAGAGTAAAAGTTTACAATTTTGCTGAAGCCCAATTTGTCACATTTTTTATAGTTTATGCTGTTTTTTTTTTTCTTTTTGGTTCTATCTTAAAAATCTTTGTTTAATCCAACGTTATGACGATTTTCTCCTAAGATTTCTTCCAACTTTTTCTAATTTTACCTTTATATATTTAGGTCAATTATCTATTTCAAGTTTAGTTTTATATGCTGTGGAGTAAGTTTCAAAGTTTTACTTTGTTTTGTTTTGTTTTGTTTTCATATGGAGATCTAATCACTGCAGCCCCGCAGTACTGGGGAGTCTGAGTGGCTCATTTGGTTAAGTGTCTGATTTCCAGCTCAGGTCATGCTCTCACCGGAGCTTTGCACTGGGCTCTGTGCCTACAGTTCAGAGCCTGGAACCTGCTTCAGATTCTCTGTCTCCCTCTCTTTCTCGGCCCCTTCCCCACTCATGCTCTGTCTCTCTGTTTCTCAAGAATGAACAGATGTTAAAAACAAGTTAAAAAAAAATAAAAGATCATGCTCCTTTGAATTATCTTCACACATTTGCCAAATATCAATTGACTATGTATATGTATATTTGTATATACACGTATATATATATATATATGTATATATTCTTGTCATATGCTTTATGACAAGTATAAAGTATAATTGTCAATTTTATACTGTTCCACTGATCTATATGACTATCGCATATTCCCTATGTCAAGATCTTTTATCATAATTAATGTAGCTTTCATAATACATTTTGAAGTCCTCAGATTTCTTTTCTATTTTCAAAAAATTTTGGCTATGCCAGGTCTTTTGCCTTTCCATACATATCTGACAATCAGCTTGCAAATTTCTTTTAAGTCACCTATTGGGATTTTGATTAGGATTGTATACTCTACGCCTCAATTGTGGAAGAAAACACCCTAAGAATACTACCTCTTTCAATCTTCTGTAGTTTTCAGTGAATAGTTCTTACACTGCTAAGTTTATCCTAAAATATTTCATGTTTTCCGTACTATGATTTCAATTTATACTTTTTTATTCCTAGTATTGAGAAGTAGAATCGATTTTTGATAACCGTTCTTGTAGTCAACAACTTGCTAATCTTAATTAGTTGTAGTAACATAGATTTACTTCTTTTCCAATCTGCATATTTTTTCTTTCTTATGCTTTTTAAACTAGATAACACCTTCAATACACTATTAAATGTAAGCGAGAAGAGTTTAACATCAGGGAAAGCATTCAGAATTTCATCATTACATATGATGTTATTAATAAGATTTTGTCTGCTTTCTTCAGATGCTCTAAAGTTTGAGAAGATACTATTCAATTGTTAGTTTTCTATTGGCTTTTATCCTAGGTAGATTTGAATTATTTTGTTCAATGTTTTTCTGCATTTACTGAGTACATCATATAGGATTACTTTTAGCAATAAAATCAAATCTAAAAAATAAGTAGGTTTAAATGTATTGGGTATAGAATAAGGAATTGAAAATAGAAGAAAAGAACAAGACAATGTGAACATTAAAGGGTTAATTTAAAATATATTTATAACAAAACATATGTAAAGAATAACTTAAAATTCATATTATAATTCCTAAAATAAGAAACTAAAAATAGGATTTAAACATCTTACACAGCCAAATTAGAAATTAGAAGATTTTTAATGAAAAGAGATGAAAAATATGAGAGAAAAATCAAGAATCATGGATCCAAATGATTCTTATATTTCTAGAAAGAAAGAATGGAGAATGGAGAATTAGTTAATATTGAAAACGATCACGGTTGAGATCTTGTTTTCCAGATTTTGTGAAAAACACAAATTCCCAGTTTATAAGTACAGAAAGTTTGAAACAATATTGATAAAAATATATACATAGGTACTTTGTTATTAAATTTCATTTCTTCCATGGGAATTAAAGAATATGATCACTCAAAAACAGAAAGTAGGAAAGTGGACAAAAAGAAACAACAAGAAAGAAAACTCAAAATAACATAATTGAAATTAATCCAAAGATGTGACAAATTGTAATACATGTATATGAAAAAGTTTAATTACTTAAAAAATACAACAAATCTTACTGTATAGTCACAACTTTGTAATTGATTATATATATTCTATTTACAAGACACATAAAATTCTCAATATACAAAAATGATAAGTAAATGAATAGAAAAGTATGTATCAGACATATACTAACAATATAACTTGTAGTTATAACAGTAGTAACGTCAGACAAAATTTGTTCTAAGGCAAAAGAGAATAAGGTAAAACAGGGTACACACAAAATGTCAAGAGAAAAACTCTGCCAAAATTCTAAGTCAAAACTTAACATGCAACTAATATTAGAGCCTCAAAGAGTACAAAGAGAATCCTGCTAGGAAATAGAAATAGAGAAATAGAAAACCAGAGATTTAAAAAAGTTATTAATGTATTAAGAAACTATTTATTTCCAAAAAAACCACAGACTATTATAACAACTCATTTGCAAAAAAAAAAAAAAAATGACTATGAGTAAAACCTCATGGCTAGACAACTGGTATTATACAAGTTGCATTCATTAACCACATGTAATTAGATTGAAAATAATGAGAAATTAACTAGTAAAATATATTGGAAATTTTATAAAATGAAAGTGCTTCTAAACAATTCATAGGTGAAACAAAAGTCATACTAAAAATAAGAAAATTAGAAATAAATTTAAATATATTTAAATCCTTAAAAAATTAAATACTATAGGGGGGCCTGGCTGGCTCAGTTGATAAGAGCATGCAACTCTTAATCTTAGAGTTCTAAGTTTGAGCCCCATGTTGGACATAAAGATTACTTAAAAAAGAAAAAAAAATCTTAAAAATATAAATACTATATTAAATTTGTGGAATTAAATTTGGAATTAAATGTTACAAAGAGGAAAATTTAAGTTATAAATTCCTGTGTTAGAAAATCATACACTTTAAATTAACTGTGCCGGTAAACAAAAATTTGGAAAAGAATTAAAGAACACCTAACATAAACTCTAGGAATTAATTAACTAATTAAGTGTAGAGAAGATAATAATGAACTGGAATATCAAGAAACAATAAAAACAATTAGTGATTCTGGGACATAAGTAATAAAATAGAACGCTGATCATCTGACCAAGGATACCAGAAAAAGAAAAATAAACAATATTAGAAATAAAGGGCTCAAAAATAAAGACATATTGATTTAGTGAATCACAACAGAATACTTTTAATAAATTTCTACATTTACATTTAATAGGACTAACACGAGAATAAACACCTGAATTACTAGTGACACTGAAGATGACTGAATCAATAGGTTAAAAATTGCCCATTTTTCTCTAAATATCCTCTCCTCCAAATTTGCCAACAATGTGATATGATTTTATAGGTAATCTCTATCATCTCACATAAAGTGCAACAAAAAGTAGAAATAGAGAAATTCAGTAATTCATTTAATCAGTTTAGTGTTCAACTGACACCGAAACCTAACAAAGACAGAAGAAAGGAAAAAAATATTTCTATATCACATAGGAGTACAGATACAAAAATTCTAAACAAAGTTAAAAGTGTTGGAACAACTGGAAGGTAGGGAGGATAGAAAATTAAAGAAAAATTGGATCTATCCTTACACTATACACATAATTGAATTACAGTGATTTTTGACCTAATGAGAAATTTAAAATGCATAATGACAAATGAGAGAAAAATCTTTATTACCTTAGAGCAATAAGGATATCTAAAATAAGATCCAAAATATAAAATAAAAATTTGTAAAAAATTGGCATCATTAGAATTCAAATTTTCTCTCAGAAAAAGAAAAAAAAAATCCACCATAAACAATGCAAGAAAAAAATATCAGAGTCTGAGAAGACTGTTGGTATGCACATTAACTCTTAAAGACTTTATGTCTTCCATTTATGTAAAGAGTTCTTAGAAATCAATAAAATAAAGGTGCCTGGGTGGTTCAGTCAGTTAAGGGTCTAACTTAAAAGTGCTGACAGCTCAGAGCCTGGAGCCTGCTTCAGATTCTGTGTCTCCCTCTCTCCCTTCCCCTTCCCCACTCACTCTTTGTCTTTCCCTCTCTCAAAAATAAACAAACATTTAAAAAAATTAATAAAAGAAATCAATAAAATAGATAATCTTCCCTCAAATTGGGCAAATATATAAGTAAACAATTCACAAAAGAGAAAACCTAAATAACAAACACAAAATGATGTTCGAATTCACTGAGATAAAATTTTGCATCCATGATCTTGAACAAAATAAAGTGTGATAATATCTAATATTGCTGAGGCTGTGAGGCACAGTGTTATTTCACACACTGCCGAAAGAAAGGTAAATTTGTTGTACCTATTTGGAGAGGTATTTGGCAATATTCAGTAAAGTTGCATATATTTTTAACACAGTTCTATGTCTAATTTATATACCTTATAAAATGTTTGTACATATGTACAGATAGGTGCTCCTGTAACTTGTTTTAAAGTAATAATTTAAAAGAAAGAAAACAAAAAGGAAAGGAAAAGGAGAAAGGAAAGGAGAGGAAAAGAGAGGAGAGGAGATAGGAAAGGAAAAGGAAAAGGAAAGGAAGAGAAATGATAAATGCTTAAAACAGAGTACTGACCAAAAGATTCTTGTATATTCATCTATGGAATCTTAGGGATTAAAATAAGTGAACTTGTGCTACATATATCAATATAGATAAACATAAAATTGAACAAAAAGTGCACAGTGCAAAAGGTGAAAACATTTTATAATATTTAATAAAACATTTGGAACAATGCCTTACTATTTTTAGGAATATCTTCTATGAATAAAAATGCATAAATATATATAGAAATGATCTATAGTAAACTCAGGATAGTAGATTACTTTTGGGAAAACTCTGAAGAGGAGGAAAATAAAATTTAGAAAAATTTTTAACAGAAATAACTGGGGCAAAATTTAAATTTGTAAAGCTGGGTGGTGGGTATAGCGAGGTCAGGTATATTATTTTATTTTGTTTGTATTTGAAATATTTCATGATATGAATATAAAACTAAGCCTGTTGGCTTAGAAGCCTGAACTGCTGACAGCTGGCAGATAAAGTTGGCAGAATTAAGGTGGTTGCATTTCCTGCTACATGACAGAGTAAACTACAGATAATGGTAAATGCCGAAGGGGGTGACCGACATCCTGCTCTCCTCTGCAACTGTAAGAACAGCATTGCCATCAGGTGATGTTATAGACAAGATGCCTCGGGAGTGGGCAGATTCTATGGCCATTGAACGGGACTGTGTGTGAAGAGGATGAAGATTTTACTTTCCTGTTTCTGTAGCAAGCTGTTCTCCTGAGTTGGTATTGGAAGTTACGGTGACATTTGACTGATTATCTGACAACCTTCTGATGCAAGGTGTAGCAGGGAATACCATCAATGATCCAGGACATGTGAAACCAATAGGTTCTACATAGAAAAAAAGGAAACCAAAGAAACTTAAGCAGTAAGCTGAGAGAGAGAGAGAGAGAGAGAGAGTGCATGCACACAGGAAGGGGCAGAGAGAGACCGTGAGAGAGAATCCCAAGCAGGTTCCGTGCTGTCAGCATAGAGCCTGACATGAGGCTTGATGGGAACCATGAGATTATGACCTCAGCCAAAAGCAAGAGTTGGAGGCTTAACCTACTGTGCCACTCAGGAGCCCTGATGTCAGCCATCTTTTAAATTTCAAAATTTTAAAGATTTCCATTGCATTACAGTTTTATGAGAATTTACAAATTTACAAAGGACTTAAAATACATTTGGTCATCGTTCATTTTTATTATAGAATATTTAATTCTATCACTGTAAATGTTTTGTGTGATAGAACGAATCATTCACTTTCCACCTAAGTGTTCTAGGTATGTTAGTCACACAAAAATGGAGTCCCTAGAAGCTGGCCTTTCCCTAACAATGGAAAAAGAAAATGATCCACTTATTTACTATGTAGCAATCTGACAACTTGCTCAATGACTCCCTCTTAGAAGCTGCCAATTCAGCAAAGTGGAGGGATCTCTAGCCACATCATTTTCATTATTCAGAAACTGGTCAGTGAGCCAGACTTTGTTCATATTATGTTTTGTTAGTCTGGCGCTGTGTCATTAAAATACTTGAATTCACTGATGACAGTAGGAAATATAAATATTTTACATAAAATTCCAGATTCCTATCCTTTTTGAAAATCTGGCATGTGTAGCAATAAGGGGTGTCCATTCCTTCCAGCCCTGGTATAGTGTTATGCTATACCTGGCATTAGAGCACTAGGGAGCCAGGATCTGTCCAGGAGCTGGATCTGGCTCAGAGCCAGCTATGAACTGTGAACGGACAGATTCACCAATCTCATCTTCTTTTGCAAATACAGATCTAGCAACACTGGGTCCCCAATCCTGCATGACAGCCAATAGTACCCACTATTCTGTATTGTTTATACCTCGTCTTCTTTATACTCTTACTTTT
Source organism: Paguma larvata (assembly GCA_030068075.1). Lineage (NCBI taxonomy): Eukaryota > Metazoa > Chordata > Mammalia > Carnivora > Viverridae > Paguma > Paguma larvata. The sequence continues at coordinate 67,486,279 of CM057825.1, read as the reverse complement.
ACCCATTTTGTCAGATTGTATTATTGCTCAAAATAGTCGTTACTTTTCCCTATGACTAGATTACCCTTTCCTTAACCCAGTAACATCAGGCTTGGCCAAATAACTTACTTTGGCCAGTAAATTTGGGACATGTGCCAGTTCCAAGCAGAAGTTCTAAGAGACCTCATGCAGCTCTGCCTTCTGCAGTTTTCCCTCAGCCAAGAGATCAGGATTTCCCCAGATGAGAGCTGCTCCTCTGGTCTAACCCCAGAATGAAGATGATAAACAGCAGAGCTAAAGCAGGCTCCTGATGCGCATGAAGCGTGAGCAAAAATAAGTAATTGTTTTCAAGAGCCTCTGAGATTTCGGTGTCATTTTCTATCACAGTAGATCTTAGCCTAAGCTAACCCATACATCTTTCTAGCTTGGCAAGTCATTTTATTCGGTCAAACATCAGCAACAATATCATGCCTGCCTAAAAAGAAGACGCATTTGATCTGGTGATCTAAATCTAATTTTTTTTTGAGAAAGGGGACTGTATAGAGCATGATAGAAGTGTCTAGTTTTGCATAAAATGGCATAAATGTTTCCTTTTTAGTTTTATAGTTTAGACTGGGATGGATATAAATTAACTGAGGCCTAACCACGTGCTGGGTATTTTTCATACTTTACTTCATTTTAAGTGATCAACATTGTTTAAATGTATAGTTACTGTTCCTCCCAGTTCTTAAACAAGTAAATTGCAGCTCAGAAATTTAGACTGTGTCTGTATTTGCATATGTATATTTTTTAGTCCTAAACTTATGCCTTTTTTTCTAAGCCTACTCCATTCTTCAAAGCATAGTTTCTAGGAAGTCTTATTCAAAAAGCTCTACTCAGAAATATGGCAGCATTTATTTATTTACTTTTGTTTTATTTTTGTTTTAATCTTTATCCATTTTGAGAGAGCAGGACAGGACACAGAGAAAGGGAGAGAGAGAATCTGAAGTAGGTCCTGTGCTGTCAGTACAGAGCTCAATGCAGGGCTCTGTCACAAAGACCAGAAGATAATGACTTAAGCAAAATCAAGTTTCAGTCACTTAACCTACAGAGCCACCCAGGAGCCCCAAAATGGGCAACATCTATATTTTTTTAATGTTTATTTTTGAGAGAGAGAGAGACAGAGCACAAGCAGGGGAGGGGCAGAGACAGCGAGGGAGACACAGAATCTGAAATAAGCTCCAGGCTCTGAGCTGTCAGCACAGAGCCCCATGCAGGGCTTGAACACATGAACTGTGAGATCATGACCTGAGCTGAAGTCAGACACTTACCCATTTGAGCCACACAGGCAAGTCAAAATTGGCAGCATTTAAATTTTCCCTGACTTTAGAATAGAGACAATGATTCCTGCATGGATCTGTGACACCCCTTGATGAAGTTTTATCACCTTTTTGCCCCAAGGACAAATGAGATAAAAAGGAAAATATGTGCATTTTTTTCATAACACTCCATATCATCTATAAAGAAAGGACTGTTCCTTGTTTTCAGATTATGACTTTTATATGTTTTATGACAAAACGTGTTTTCCTATGAGAAATAATGGACGTAAATGTTGATTTTGTATAATATCTTTATCTGAAATCATTAAGGAAACATAGTATACATCTTTATTTTTTGTTATTAATACAATTGTCCATGTGTGGTGGATGTATTTTGAAACATGAAAAAACATGGGTTTTCCTCTCTGTGATCCTTTATCACACTAAAGCCCTCTTCCTTGTGAAAACTAGACATTAGACACTTCCTGCTTCAAGAGAAGTTGCTTAAACAGAAATGGAATGTTTTGAGTTTCTAAATGGACTTTCAAAAGCATGGCATAGACAGTTTAAGAGCAGTTTTCAAAATCATGGCTTGATTTTGAGCTCAGTAGAACTCAAGGCATTAGGCTTCTATCGTAGTCATAAGCCATGGTTATAGAAAAACCTATGACTGATTGAGATCAATTATTCATATTAATTCTTATTAAATCAACAAATAAAAATAGGGACAGGAGATGGAGCACCTGGGTGGCTCAGTCGATAAAGTGTCTGACTCTTGATCTCAGCTCAGGTTCTGATCTCACAGTTCATGAGATTGAGTCCCACGTTGGGCTCTATGCCGACAGTGCAGAGCCTGCTTGGGATTCTCTCTCTTCCTCTCTCTCTGTGCCTCCTCTGTCCCCTCCCCTCAAAATAAACAGGGAAAAAACAAACAAATAAACAAAAAACAACAATGACAAAAAAACAAGGACAGGAGAGAGTGGTGTTGAAGGAAAGGAGTTACAATAAAAACAATAGATTTAAATGCTGATGCAAGTCCTTAAAAAGAAGCTTTAAACACTATATTTGCTGCCCTATCTCTAAGCCTTGTATTTGGGGATCTAAAAGCCAACAAATTATTTTGGGCGTCTTAGGGTTAACAGAACTTGTACCTCTATTTCCAGGAGATGACAAGCTTTAAGTCAATCTCACATGGTATGAAACAGTAAGAAATGACTGAGTCATGCCTATACAAGCAAGACTTGGTCGAGCACCCCACCAATCATTTCATTGCCTACAAAACCTTCCTTGAGAAGGGCATGGACTTAGTTGATAGGAAGCCAGTGGACCAGAAGGGCCTCATGGTCAGGATAAGGGGATGGTGAATGACTCCTGTGGGCCAATGACTTAACCATAGAAGGATGGACGTTTTGAGTAGATGTCTGCTGCAGCTGGTGCTGATAAAAACAAAGACACTATAGACACCCGCTATTAATGGTTGCCAGCTTGGGCAGGGGATGAGGACTCAGGACTAGGTTCCCCCATAGAAACCACTGGCGTAGCTCCAGGAGAAGGGAAGGAACCCCATGCTGAGTAAGGATCCTGACTGGAACAAGAAAACTCTGACTATAGTGAGTTCCTAATTGAGTAGAATGGAGGCCCATCATCAAAATTAATTTCAATTAAAGAAAAATAAAGTTAAATTTTGTATATATCATTTTAAGAAATCTAAACTTTTTATCCATTTTGCACAAACACCTCAAATCTTGGAATTTATGACTTTTAATGCCTGTGTCTTTGTGGTCCCTACCAGACATGATTTACATCAAAATAGAAGCTTTAAAAGGATAGTGTTCTATTAAAATAAATCTGTCAAGGTAGTTTGTCCTTACAAAGCAATGGTGAGGCTATAGATTGAGAATGGAGCTGCCTATCATTAAGTCACTCGAAGGTAAATGATCCATTTATGGCTAAGGGAATTTAAACAGTTCCCCCATCATAGATGATGTGGTGTTGTCCAACAGACAGAAACTGCTGTCATTTCTAAGGTAACAAAAGACACAGAAGAGGAAATGGGCATACTTGACAGTGGTCATTAATCAAAGAAAGGTAGGAACCATCAAGAAGTACCCTCAGAATTCAAAGCATGACAGCAAGAGGCACTGGGCCTTCCTAAAGAAAAGGGAACAGGAAAAGTTCCATTGCTAGAAGACTTTGTAGGAATTCTTTTATTTCCTTGTGTCTTAATTAACTTTATTGTATTTCCTCATGGTGATTGGCAATTAAACACTTTTTTTCTAAAAAAAAAAAAAGACTCGCGCTCTTTTTCTGGATTTCAGCAACTAAAGCAGCTTTGCTAGGGTGATAAAGCCTTTTCACTAGCCAGTTATTTTCACAGATCCAGACATTAAAAACAAAACAAAACAAGAAAACAGACTATAGTTCTGGGAAGAAGGTATGGCAAACTCTGGAGTTGGCAGAAAGTCTCACAGAAAACACGCTGTGGACCAAGATTTGATTTTCTACATAATAGTAACACGACCGTGTGTACAACTTCCCAGTGAAGGATGAAGTACATTTCTGCATCCCTATAGATTTACGGAATCTCCAGGGAGATGAAACTTTGAAGTCTTTTGAAAGAAAACTGCCTTTACATTTTCTAGCAAGCAAAACGTAGTCTTTTGGAGAACATGGTTTTTGCTTAGGACCACCGAAAACTGAACAACTAATATGCCCACATTATTTATTAGCATGTGGTGTTTGGTGAAGGGAGCCAAGGGCAAATACCTCAGACTGGACCCTGTGTCTTCTGTGAGTCCATCAAAGGCATCTGAGATGGAAAGGATAATTGGTCCTAAGTTGTGTTAGGTTAGAGATTGTGTGCTGTAAGAGTTGAGTCCTCTGCCTACGTGACAGGAGGACCCAGAGCAGTAGCTGAGGGCTTGTGTTTCTCAAGAGAAGCAGCTGCTAATAGATTTGGAAAGGACCCTGTTCACGCTCCTGGATCCGAACAGCGGGAATGCAGCCTTGTGACTAGCACAAGGCAAGGTGAGATCACCGAGGGAAAAAAGGAGAAAATGAGACATGGCCCCAAGGACATTGAGAGAATGTGAGTATTCTAAGGATTCTCAGAAATATTTAAGAAAGGCATCAAGGTTCTGCCATCTTTCAGGTGAGAGATAAAATACAGACATTTAGGCTACACATATTAAAATATGTAAGAACTCTTCTGGGAAGAAAAAAGCATGAAAACTAAAAAAAAAGTTATATTTGAAAATAATCACATGCTGCCTCGAAAAAAATTAATGACTGGTAGAAACTACAACATCAGAGACGATATTAATACATAAAGTTAATCACAAACACACTCTGGAAGTTTACTGACTGAATCTAAACTATTTTGTTTCCGTTGCCATTAGCAAAGGTCAAGAGGGTCGAACACTAGATGATATCGCTTGGCTTTTGAAAATAGTTGTAAAAAGAGAACAGCACTATTTTGTTCTTGATACAATGAGATAGACTATTTCTATGATAAGTTGCTTTTAAAAATTCTAACCTTAAATGTTAGTAGCCAAGCCCTTGGTCAGTTCTGGTGATACAGGGCTATTCCTATGTATGTGCATCTATATACACATAAACACATATATTTGCTATTAGTCCTTATTTCCAAAGACTCTACTCCTTCTTGTGTATAACCACGAGTTGAGAGAGGGAGAGTGGTGGCCCTCTGCTGTTGCTGACCAAGTGGTCTGCCCGCTCAGTAGTCTTCAGCACAGAGAAGCACAGCGCTTATATATTAAAATGATCAGTGCTCTATTTGAAAGTTTTGAAAGGATGAGTTCGCCTTGCTGGTTTCATTTAATCAGGGTTCTGTAGAACTTGCTGACGGAGGCTTTCCGAGTCAGTCAGGAGGTCTCTGAACTCCAGAGCTTCCTGCTGAATGCTGCCTAATCTGACCCAGTTCTTCCCCGTGAACGAGAATCCTAAAGGAAGCACTAGAACTGAGTCGATGCCAACAGAGCACATTGCACAAATATTCAAAAACAAAGCTCAGAGCCCTGCGTGCCCTGTTTTCTGCTATTTGTCTGCTGTGAAGCGATTTTTTATCCTTACTGAGACTAATCCATAAAATGAAGGTAACATCTTTCCTATGCAGGCTCCCAGGAGGATTAAAAAAATAGTAAATATAAAAAGTAGCACTTAATGCATCTTAATTGCCATCCCCCTCTTGTTGAGACCTAGACAAGCAAGTTGTCTGCCTTCATCCTGATGATTCTGAACTCCATCACAACATAAATTAGGTAAAGCAGAACACCACTTTCACTGGGTCTATGTCAGGCTCAGCCTAATTCCTAGTCCATAATTCCTCCCTATTAGATGCCAATTTGAGAGATATAGCTTTGCCTCTGCTTCTAGATACTAACCTACACCAGCACTTGACCTCAACTCTCTCCAAGCTTCCTGTGCCCTCAGGTATTCAGGTCCTTCTGAAATACAGATGCCTGGCTTCTTTGGGAGCCTCTGACACTCCTTGGCTCCAGTTCTTATAAGCATACTTCTAAGATGCCTATTTTCAATTCCTCTTCTCAAAACCCTATGCACACCTGCCCCGCTGTTGGCTCTCCTTTCTTCTCAACTACACTCGCCCTGACTTCCTGTCTGAGAAAGCTATGAACCATGCTTCGAATTCCTGTTAAATGGCTAAGGTCCACTTCCCAGCTGATTCATCCCCATGCCACCTGTCTACCACAGTTTCTGAGTGTTGTCACCATAGATCCTTAGATGCCTCATCACCATGTTGCGACACAATTTTATTTTGTCCTGAACTTCCTGATTGCCAGCCACATGCACCTGGATGGTCTCTATGTTTGCCTTACTACCAGAGGCACCATGTTTTTTTTTCCAGCTTATAATTTAAATTTCTTCTCACTGTTTATGCCACTGTACAAGCAGAGACCATCCTGAGCTATTTCAGGATAGTGAGATATTATCCCTAAAATTTTTCTAACTCTCCCACGGGAGGCTGAGAATGGCACTGAGGGCACTCCAGACCTGGCCATGATCCTGTGTGAGGGCCTGGTCATTGAGAGCATCTCCTTGGTATTTTTCCACATTGCTTGGTTTGGCTTCAAGGAGTAACGATGCCAGATCCCAGTCTATTCCTTCCTGCCCATTTTACTACAAGTAATATAAGGTCAGTAGTCACATCTAAAGATATGATCACTCAGACATAATGAGAAAAGACACGGCTATCAGGTATGGCATATGAGGGTGGCACTTCATGGGTGAAGAAGGCTGGGATTGAGTTGAGTCCCAGAAGTACCTAAGCATTAAAGCACTACACAGGAGGAGGATTACCTTGACCGAAAAAACCTAATCTAGAGAAGAGAAGTCAACCAGTTGATGGCCCAATATCCCAAGGGGCCACTATGTCAGGAGTGGCTCAACAAGTTTTAGCATGTCAGTACCTGGGGCAACTGGTAGGTGACTCCAGTTCAGGGTATGGTACACAAAAGCAGTGCTAATTCAATGAAAAATGGTAATGTCAAATCATCATTGCTTAGAGAGATCTATCCCTTTGTGTCAGGACCCCAGCCAGGAGCTGGACAGCAAATGTATGTGAGTCAAGGGAAAGAAATAAAGAGAAAGGTAGAGGCAAACACTCAGAAGAGGCAAAGACTTACTAGAAAATGGGTTTGGAGCAATGTCCTAGTCTCAAGTAAACATGAGGCTCTAGAGAGCAAACAGACAAACAAGATTTAGAAAGTATTGTGATTGAAAGGCCAAAATATCCCAGTGTTCCTCCCAAGCATATACAGCACTTGACAAGGTTGGTAGCATAGCTAGACTCAAACCAACACCAGACAGAAAGAATGGAGATGCTGTCCTTTCTCCCAGACCAGAGGGAAGTGAATTTGGTTCTGCAGATAAAACTCAAAAGTACATCCAATTAAACAGAAAGGCAGAGGATATAGGAAATATTATTACAGTCACACCACTGCTCTATGACTTGTTCAATGAGGCCTAACTAGGGATCATATTCGAATCTTTAACCTGGTATCACCAGTGGGTCAATTGTACTGCAGATCCCAGGATTCTAGCCTTTTTAATTCCTGGCCATATTTTTAGTAGTGACCTTCCAGTTCTGCATCATGACATCTATTACAGTCCCTCAAAATTTCTTCTGTCTCTGCCTCAATGACTTTACTCTGGACCCTCAGCTGCAATTTCCTTTCCTCTTTCTGCTAGCTTTCCAACAATGCCAAGTCATCAGAAATGCCATAGTTCTTATGGTCCGTGTGTATCTGTAAAGCACTTTTCTGGACTTTCTAGGATTGTTAGCTTGCTATCCATGGTGGGTTGTGACTATCTCAAGGGCATGACATTTTTTGTTATTATTTCTTCGAAATTCTCTCTGAATCTTAGTTCAAAACTCTGTATATGACACAGACTTCAAAAATATTTGAAGATTGACTGGTAAGTTATGCATATCCAAACACAAGTTAACTTTGTTTTCTCAAGGGAAAATTCAAGCAGTGTTTCAGGGGAGGGGTATTTGTCATTAGACAACAGCATACTGGTAGGCTAGCCCTATACATATTAGCATATGTCATTTATATGTTAAAAATTATAAAGCAAATGCATTTTTATAATGTTATATATTTTAATTACTATATATTAAATAGGGTTGTTATATATATTTTATATTAGATGTCATATTATATTATATAATATTATATAACATAAGCTCTGTTATATATTAAAGGTTATACATTATGCATTTTATTGATCTATCACCAGTCTTTTACCAACATGCTCATAAATAATTGTAATTCCATGTTACTAATGGTCAAAATTGATTTCAGCTCTTAAGTTTCAAGTATGAAAATCTCAACTCTAATAATGTCTCTTGTGGTCCTCTTAAGAAATTTGGATAACTAACAGTTCATAACATAAAAATAATGGTGTTGACATTTGAGCTTATAAAACATGCTACATTTCTCAAGGAATTTTCATTAGATCCTTCTACAAAATATACTCCCATTTTCATGAAGATATGTGAGATACGAATAAGATGTTAAAACTCATTATAAAGATGAAAAAGTCTTGTTTTCTTAAGTTAATTTATTTCCTTTGAAGCAACAGTGTTGCTTATGAATAGCTTCATGCTTTGTTTAGAAAACATATTTATTTTATCAGTTGTGATAAGATAACCAGTGTTCAAAATGATTGCATGGAGAAGTCCAAATGTTGTCTTTAAGACCAGAAGGTGACTTCAATTCCAAATCATGACAGAACTTACAAGTCTGAAAGCCACATCTCTTGATATTTGTGTTGCAGACACACAGTTTTTAAGAATAAAAGAACACAGAACTAAGAGTGGTATGAATAACCAAGATCAAAGTGCCTTGAAGATGGTCCAGAGCAGTGTGTGAGGAGAGTGACAGAGGGAACTGGCTTAATCTACATTTTAACTTTGACCTTGTATTTGTAAATGGAATGGTCATAAAGTGGGCTTCCTCTCAGTTCATTTCTATAATTTTTATAGATTATGTAAGCTTTTCTTCTTGTTTCTTTATTGACTATAAAATAGAAACAGATTTTTGTTTTTAGAAGTTGAATGTTAACTTGATATAATATATTGATTATGTTAATATATTTTGCATATCTAATCCATTTTTCTTATCTAACTACTATTTTGCACAGTATACTTTTCATATTTCATTCCTTGGTAAGAATGACACTTTTCATTTTTGTTTCTTTTTTCTTCTTGAACACTAAAGATTTTAAAAATATTTCTTCAGAGAGAAAAAAATAACATTGTAGACAAATTACCTCTGATTCCACTAAGTGAATAATATAACCAGTACAGATATTTTCATTTCAGGCTTCATTCCTTTCATCGCACTGCACTCTGGTATTAACTTGCTACTACAGAAAAGAGTAAGAAAGATTGAGAGACCTCTCTATGGTTGACGCAAGACTTGAAATTTAGCAAAGACATATCTTTTGTGACATGGCTCCATGGCTCTTGCCGTAAGGATCGGGATATGCCCCAATTACCTTAGATAGTGAAACTCTATTGTCAGATGACAATATACAGGAGTAAGAAATGTCGCAGAAGTAATACATTCAGGTTTTAGGTGAATAGGAATGTTACTCTTCACTTGACGGTAATCCACCACAGGCTCTGATGGCCCAGCAGAAACTCTAGTTGTCTGCCATATTTGGGTGCCAACTTTTCCTTCTGGGATTCTCTCACTAGTTGCTACATCTTCCTATTTCATTGATTGCTCTCGTCAACATGATTTATGTCTGTCTCAGTTACTACATTGCTTTATATGATAGAGTCCATCTTCTGCAACTCTCTCTATTAACTGTTTACAGGTGGTAACTTCCGACAAGTGAAACTGGACGGCTAGGAGCCAGCCAGAGATAAGAATCTTTTTGTATACTGGTCTCAAGATTCTGAATTTTATATCTTGTGTATTTATTTTTAAAAAATAGTAAATTAACAATTTAAAAGAAGCTCTGTAGAGAGCCATTCTTAATCATAACATTATGAGAAGGAAAAAGGAGAGAAGAAAGGAGAAAAAAAAGATGAATAAAAAAATAAATATATTGAAGATTTTTGGGAAAAAAAGACTGGAGACTATTTTCAAAATCAAAATAATACCACATAATGGAAAATGTCAGCGAAAGAAAAATGAGAAAATGACACAACAATAACTTATTAACATAATTAAAACTTGGTTAAGAACAGGAATTAAAATTCAGCTTCAATGACTGGAATACTAGACTCATTATATCTTTGGTATTAAAAATTAAAAGAATGCAAAATGTTTTAATGCACTGATACTCTATTACCAATGGACATTGCTAAGGGCCAAAATTTCAGTAGTCTGGAGCAAACTGATAACAATGACAACAAAAATAAAAATAAGAGAGACTGCACCCCCTTAGAATTTATATTCTAGGCTCTAGAATGCCAGAGCCTGGATCACTCATAAAAACGGTAATCACAGAACAACAATTAATACATATTATCACAAAGTACATCTAAAGGGGAATAACATAGTTTATACATAGTTTATAAAATTACTTCACACATCGTACTAGTGTGTAAGAAGGATGATCCTTGGGGCGCCTAGGTGACTCAGTTAACTGTCCGACTTCTGCTCAGGTCATGATCTCAGGGTTCACGAGTTCCAGCCCCACGTCGGGGGGGGGGGGGCTGACAGCTGTGCTGACAGCTCAGAGCCTGGAGCCTGCTTCAGATTCTGTGTCTCACTCTCTCTTTGCCCCTCTCCCACTTGCACTCTGTTTCTCTCTCTCAAAAATAAACATTAAACATTTTTTTAAAGGATAATCTTCTCCCACAAAATTATATAATAAACTTCACATTCATCTAAGTTCTGGTGAAAGTGATTTATTTCAAGATATTTTACAGACACAAGAACTCTTTTTCTATTTCAAATTCCACATAATTCTTGGGCTCATTTTATCCCCCAAACGTTGATGATCTAAAAGTCATTAGGGAAGTAGAGCAATCAATAAAGAAAGAGATAAGAAATCATCTTCACAAATATAACCATTTTTCAGGTTATTAAAAAACTAACAAACACATCTGACTACTCCTCTTCCAAATCGCAGAGGATTTAAATCGCCATAAAGGTCTACATGCATTATAAATAGTCCCAGAATTCAAATTGCCAAGGAAACTGTGACATCATTTTTTATTGAATGAAATAAATGCTAATTTTTTGATAGTCCCTCTAAGATATATAACTGCTGCCAATACAACCTTTTAAGATTAAGCAGGAGACTTTTTCTTCCTCAAGTGATTCCGGTGTTTTCCCTTGTATTCACTATAATTAAGTTCTCTCCAGGCAAACAAGCTTCCCTACCAAGCAGGTATTCCCAATTCCTCCTGGCTCTAATCACAGCATTCTCACTAGCTTTGTCTGGACAATTTCAATTCTACACATTCAGTTTAATCCTAATTTACAGAACTTTTAATTGCCACAACGACCTGTGACTATTCCAGAAATGAGACTGGTGTGGCAGGTCTGCTGATATTAAGACCCCACTTAACCTTGACTGGCTCCACAAGTAACCACTTTGCAAAAATAGTCAAAGCTACTGCTCACGGATTTTTGATTTTTACGTATTTACTTTTTGACATTCAAGTAGCCAAAATACTCAAAGATGTTTTGTTCTTGGAAGATACTAAAACATTGAAATTTCAGAGTATCCTTGTATGACTACTTGACTTTATACGAACTTGACTAGTAGACCTTCTAGGCTTTTATAGACAGAGATGATTAATAGAGGTCTTGTCAACAGTCAACCCTCATAAAACATAAGCAACTTGACAGTTAGTTGTCAATTCAATTCCAATTTGATTTTAAACATACTTTACCTTAAAGAGGCTTACTTACTTCCACTCAAACACTGTATGTTACCTATCTTTTATAGCTGCAACTGACAAAATGTACATGTCAATACTAAAAGCTTTTTTTGTGTTGTTTTTAACTAAAAAACGCAATATTAGGTGGGATATTTAGGAAGTGATATGAACTAAGCTCCTTAATTGAGATCTTTTCCTTTATGTTTGAAAATAAGAATATTACCAGGTAATTTCAATAAAAATCTCTTTAAACAAAAAATAGTATGATTTCTATTGCCTTAACAGAATACTCCTGGAAAAAGTAGTATTTCCCACAGAAGATATTTTCCAAAGGGACTAAGTACATATAAACAGAATAGAATGATAACATACTTTTTTTTTTTAAATTTCTGAAGTGCTTGTTTAATCATAATTCACGAGAACCAAGACTAAAAAAAAATTAAAATAAGTAATAAATATGCTTTTTATTCTAAACATGCATTAGACAAAAAACATTTCTATAACTGTCTTTTTCTTGGTATTTTTCTCTTTTTTTTAAAAAAAAAAGCTTTATGCTTCTATCTCAGTTTGTATTCACAAAAGAAAAGAGGGGTGCCTGGGTGGCTCAGTTGGCTAAATCTCTGACTCTTGATTTCTGTTCAAGTCATGATCTCATGGTTCCTGATTTTGAGCCCTGCATAGGGATCCACACTGACAGTTTGAAGCCTGCTTTAGATTCTCTCTATCTCTCCTCCTCCTGCTGCCCCTCCCCTCCTCAAAATAAATAAACAAACTTAAAAATATTTTAAAGAAAAAAGTATGAAAGAACACTTAATTGTATTGTAGTTTTTTCTTATAAACCAAAGTCTGCTGCCTCCCAGCTCAGTTAACACATTAATGCTTGGAGCTGATGTAACTTCATAAAGCTTTTTATTTTATATAAAATAAAATATAAATAAATATAAAATGTAAATAAAATACATATATATGTAGAATTTGCAAAACTAAATTCACAAACTTGCTGTTTTCAAAAATAAGGGTTGCTGTTCTAATTCTTATACCTCTATATCTTTTAAAACAGGTACATAACAGTGGTTTCTCTTCAACCTCCCTTTCTTGATATTTTGGTTTTCAAGATTTCAAGTTAAAACAATAATATAAATATAGTAATTAATATTGCTGGAAATGAGTGTAATAACTTCAAACTCACTGACTTTGCATTTCGGCTAAATCATTTTAATAATATTACAGCAAAATATGTGATCTTCAAATAGTAATTTATCATCTTAGCCTGTAAAAAGATAACTGATTTAGACACTGATGTTGTGTTAATATATAAAAAAGAATTTGAGTTAGAGGTCAGAAAGTATTTTTATCTTGAAAATATTTGTAGTGAATTCAGCTTCAGTTCTTGGGTTCTTATCCCTTGAGGACTGCTTGAGATCCAGGTTTAAATGAACCAGAAAACTTAAACTCAAAACTGATCTCACACTGCCAAACTTTACATGGTTTCTGCCCAAAATAATAAATCAAACTTGAAATTCAGCCCAGATGTGTTCAGAACTCCAATTTCATGAAATCACCAATGTCCTGAAACTCTAATAAAATTTGCTATAAATCTAAAGCAAGTAAATAAATCAGAAATTAGGTAAAATGCCAATAAATCCACACACTAAAAAATGCATCAATCTATTAGTGAATCATCTTTGCTCATCATGATTTCTGCAGATGATGTATGGGAATGGAATAGGTAATGAGCATAGGGAATTTAAAAGACAACATTTTAACATGAAAATCTTGAAGTTATTCATAACACTTATCAAGATAGTCATGTCAGAATGAAAAACTAGGACAAAAAGCAAAACTTCTCTTTATTTTTCTTGAATTGCCATGAACTTCCAAATGACTTTGTCTTCAGCCATTAACAATTAACAGTTTAGGTTTTTCTGCCCATATGGAATTAATAATGGAGCCAAAGTAGCAAAGGAGAAAAAGTATGAAAAAAGTTCATCATTTTATTGGATAAAGATCTAAAATGCTGCCTGTAAAAATATTCTTAACGCACATATTCTCGGTTTTAAACAACTCCAAAGTGCACCTGACTGAGAATTCCATTAGGTGGAGGAGGAGCTGGGCAGCAGAATAAGAAAAAAAAATTTTTTTAAATGAGGAAGAAAAAAGCCATGTGGTGTGAACAGCAGTTGAATGAGTAAGAAAACTGTGAATCTTAAAAAGAAGCTTTATCTAAATGGGAGTTAGATTCTGAGGATTTAACATGAATGAGGGTTAAAAATAACAAAAGAAACCATCAAGAAGTTTGGTCTGTTAGCACTGAAAAGGACAGGAGCCAATATAATAGTTCCGGGGAATTATTCCCAACAGTTATCAAAAGCAAGTACATATTCTCTATTTTTCATAAATGAGAACAAAGTATTTGTGTTTTTATTGCTCTTTCGTTGATGTATTTTAAAAGTACTGTTTGTACATTCTAGTTGGGTGTGGGGTTGACCAGCTGGGATTTTGTGGATTAACGGCAAATGTGTGGGCACAAATGAACACAGTATCCCACCTAATAGGCTAGTTCAAGATGATGGAGTAGCTTGCTAATGGAAGTTGTTACTAGTTTAACTGAATTTAAAGACTTATCAGAAAATGGAGCACACTGGAGTGATGGAAAGCTACCAAAGCTAACCAGGTAGTTTGATGTTTATAATTTCTAGTGTAGAACTGGATTCTTGATATTCGAATGTCCTCACTATTCAAATAGAGTAATTCATTTTTTTTTGAAAAGGTTGATGTTTAAATCATGACCTAGTAACTCTTAAGAACTACTTATGGTACTTTCTACAGTGACCCAGAAAAAAATGTACTTATTTATATCACATATCTGTCTTCCTTATGAACAAACACTCATTCTGATCTTTCATTCTTACCTTTCTTGACAGCTATTCTGTAGTTCAGAGATTTGTGGTTGGTTGAAGTAGCTGCGTGGGCAAATAATGAACCTTGAAATAATAATCTTTGGTATCAATAAAAAAAACGATGTTTTACTCTGAAAAGTCTTCAAAAGACACTAAACTGTCTGTGTAGACTTGCACAAAGGACATGCAAATGCCCTTGTGGCCTCATTATTTCATAGCCCTTAGGGAAATCTTATGGGACAACAGGGCTCAGAACACATTACAGAATTCCTCATGCTATAAAGTTTTGTTATGGCTTCTGTGAAATTTGTCTTAAGTGTCATCATTGTAGTTTTAAAATTTCATAGGTTACCCATTGATATCCTGGTTGGATTTTTAATGCCTCACATTTTTTTTTTCAAGCTAGAACAACAGTCCTTATGCTGAGATAAGATGCACTAGATTTTTATGCCCTTCCCCAGATTGATTCAACCTTTTTGTTTTCCACCTAGCCAAGCTGTTTAATGAACAACCATAGTGCAGGTATAGGAAATACTGAATACTTAAACTAAGACATTGATGATGAAAGGAAAATAGAAGACTTTTAGTGCAAGAGAGTTATCTAAATGCAATCGTCTCAGTGATTTTGCTGATCTGGCTAGCTAGACAGCCATCCTGTCCCCTTCATAATTCTGTTCTCTTCAAATTTGATCTGCCAGAGTAGATTCAACCTCTGATATTAGTACATAAGTGACTGTACTCTTTTTCCAGGAACTATCAAAAGACTACTAAAAATTATGTGTGACCATGAGCAAAGGAGATATGACACTAACAAAGCAACACTTAGAGAAAACAAGCATCTATTTAATCTCTCTCCCTCCTTTCTTCCCTCCTTCTTTCCTTCCTTCCTTCCTCCCTCCCTCCCTCCCTCCTCCCTTCCTTCCTCCCTTCCTTTCTTCCTTCCTTTCTTTCTCTTTCTTCCCCATCTTTTTTTTTTTAAATAGGGGATCTACCCAGTGTGGATTTTGATTATACCTTTTTGAAACATGCTGCACTGAGTGCAAAGGAGCATGGGAACAGGATACAATGCAGGAGATTGATACTATTTATTCATTCAACAATTATTTCCAGAACACATATTATATGTCAGATATTCTTCTAGGCTCCTAGGATATATTAGTGAGCAAAATGAACAAAAATCTCTGTCCTTGTGGGCTCACCTGCTAATAACAAAAGCAGACTGTAAACAACATAGAAATAGTATATAACTAAATTTTATAATATGTGCCGTGAAATGTGACAAGCAGTGTGTAAAACATTTAGCAGATGAGGGCGATCAGGACAGTGGGTGAGGATGACAATATAAAGAGAGAGGGAAGTAGCAAATAGCAATTTTACACAGTAAGCCTTTTTAAGAAGCTGACATTTGAACAAAGATTTGAAGGGACTAGACGGTCCTCAAGTTAGATGATCTCCAAGACCCTTGAACAATATAGCCGTGCAGAAAGTACACAGACTTGTTAAAAAACAAAATCCAGCCGAGCAAATTTGAAGATATAAAAGGCTTTGTTAAGCTATTCATGAATCAGAAGCATTCCTCCTAGCTCCCATCCCAAGTAGAGGGGAGCTCCCAGGAGTTGCATAAAATGGAAGGTTTTTATAGGAAGGTGGGTGGGTCAAGAAAGTTATTAGCAACAAAAAGAAAGAATTGTTCCGGAAAGGGCACCTTCCCTTAGGGGTATGGGCAAGGTGTCTGGTTCATAAAGATTACTTCATTTTCTTTTTTTTTGTGGGGGGGCATGGGAAGGAGAGGGCCCATGTGACAGATTACCTCATGGGTGCTGATAAGAAAATTCCAGGTTGATTGGCTTACAATTCCACTCCTGGAAAAATTGAAATTGCAATTAAGTCTTGGTTTGCTATCCTAGAGGCAAAAGACTCCACCATAGCCTATAGTTTTCTTTTTAACTGACTAAACATGACAGAAAATACCAAAAAGCAATAGATCTCAAAGAACAAATTGATAGAATATAGAGGGTCTCTATGGGTGCTGGAGGAATGGGTAGCACAGAAGTGATTAGAATTTAAAGACAATAATAAGGATTGAATGAAGGGAAGATAACACTCTTGCTGAGAGTTGCTAAAGGTTAAAGGTAGAACAAAATACATCCTCTGATAGGAATGAGTACATCTTTTTAATGAGTAAACTTAATTTCATCCTATTGATGACCTGGGTTTCTCTGATTTCAAACATGAAACTTACACTGGGGATTTATGTGAGCCTAGGAAGGCTAATCAGATTAATTAAAAGAAATGACACATCTGAATTCAACCCATTAACACAGAGGTGATAAGGATGAAAACTTAAAAATCATTAGTGACATCAAATCAGCCTTTGCAAAGCCAAGGAGTCAACAGAACACACTGTGGCATTAGCTTCAAGACAGTGTCAAAAAAAGAGATGGCTGCAGCTTGGGTTACAAGGAAAAAGAAGCACAGCCTTGCTGTATTCTAGGTAGAAATACAGAGATAGTACAGAGAATGTCTTGGAACTCAACTTTTAATCTCACAAAGGAAAGAAAAACAAAATCATGTGAGCAAAGGAATGTGGAGGCCAACAGCAGGCCACCCCAAGATGGACCACTATGACAGGCACATTATTTTCAGTTAAAACTAATCATACCCTAGTAGATTCAGGAAAAGCTCCCTACTTCCACTCAACTTCCTGCTTGTACAGGGGCAGAGTTATTAACAGGGGTTGCTCTTTACCTAACAAATGTATCCATATTAGAGCAACCTTTGTTTTCTAAAAATTTTTTGCCTTCCTGATAATGTTCTTTCTCCCCTTTGTATCCCCAGACTCTTATCCCTCAGCTTAGTTCATAGAACTGTCATGTTGCCTCACAGTCTTTGGAATTTCCATGTCTATGTCAATTCCCCTACCTATGATATTAAATTTGATTTTCTCCTATTAATCTGTTGAAAGTCAATTTGGTTCTTAGTCCAGCTAGAAGGGCTGAGAAAATTGAAGGGCAGAGAAAATTCTTCTTCCCCTCCCCAAGCACAATGAAAAGTCCCGGACAGGCTTTAGCTAAGATGGTAAAATAAATATGACTTAACAATTCTAGATAAGCTTAAAAAAGAATACAGTGTTATCCATATTGGATAAAATTCATGCTGAAACTGAATGAAATGACAATAGAATTCAGAAAATTAATATAACCCATCAAGTGTATATAAGAGAATTAGTATCATTAATAAAACATTTTCCAAGTTAAGTTTATATTAAATGGATGAACTTGCATACGACACACATATTAGCGATAATTTAGAGGTACAGGATGTACATTAAGTCATTTATAGAGGTTAAAAGGCAGGTTGATATATTTAACATTGTAGGGCAGTTTGATTTATATAATTTTCATCAGCACTTAAATATTGTTTGACTCATGTTTGGGGTTGTCTAAAAAGATGTGTCACCTTGGATTTATTTTTGCTCAAGTTATCATGTACAGAAATAAAAAGGGAAAAAAGTGATGCTTCCCAGTATTTTAATAGAAATCATGCCTAATCTGAAAGAATCTCAATGAAAATCTATGCCTCTTTCTTTTACACTATGATAAATACATGTTTTTAGATATTCATCCAAAAACTTTAACTGGCTTTTTTCTTTCTTTCTTTGAACTTCTCAAGACATAGTACCCTTATATACAATTTTAGGCGAAGTTAAAAAAGAAAAAAAAAGATAGTAACACCATCAGCAATATTTTTCATGAACACATGATTCTCCTCCCAAGACTCTTTCACTATATGTATAACATGGTCACAGAACAAGAGTCCATTGCTGTGATAAAGATACTCTGCACCTCTTGATTTCTGGATGTCTTGGATTTCTTTACCTATGGAACACTGTATCTAACCTTTGTTTTAAGAGGAAGGCATTCATGCTTTCAAATGGAAATGGAAAATCATGACACCCTTTATAATAGCTAAGCTACTTTCCACCGAAGTATTATATCATCATTTAATATTCTATGAGAAGAATGATGAATAAAAGATAAGCAAAATAAATGAGAAGTCCTTTACTTCTTCCTGTTTATGTTGGTTAAAAAGAAAACCATAAACTAATGAATCACTGAGTACTACTCCTGAAACCAATACTGCACTGTATGTTAACTAACTATAATTTAAATAAAAAATTGAAAAGGAGAAAGAAAAAAGAAAACTGTAGACCCAAAATGGAACCACTCAGGCCAAGTCACCAAACCAGGGATTAATTACCTTAGTTACAGTTTAAACCTCCCACCAAAATGCAGTCTTAACCAGACAGTCAGGAATCTTCTGGTCAGCACCAGTGAGTTGATCTGTTACATGGCCCTTATCCATCTCCCAAAGGAAGATGAGGTGATCCACCAAGAAAGCCCACTGCCCTTCCCCCTAGGGAAGGTGACCTTGCCAGGAAAAATCTTTTCTTTTCTTTTGCTAATAATTTCTTTGCCCAATTCTTGTTCCTATAAAAATTTCTATTTTGTACAAGTCTTAGGAGCTCCCCTCTACTTGCTAGATGGGATGCTTCCTGATTCATGAATCATTTAATAAAGCTGTTTAGATCTGCAAATGTATTCAGTTGATTTTTTTTAAAGAGATTAAATCCCATATTAGCTTTTCTTCTGCTGTCTCCCTTGTGGTAATTTATATTTTCTATGCCAGTAAGACTTATTGCTTTATGTAACTGATGGTTATATTTACCTAAGGTAGAAGCTGATTGTACAAATAATCCATTGTATAAAACATTACCTCAAAATTATTAAAAGGAAAGTACTTCTATAACCAAATGAATATTCAGCAGAAACAAATGACATTTTTGTTTTATTTTTATGCCAAAGTTAAACGAAAAACCTCTAGAAATTAACTAACCAATGTCTAACTACCCAGGATCATAAAGAACACAAGAGAAAGATTTTCAAAAAAAAATCACTTTGTTTTTCAAGCATTTTGTTATTTTCCAATATATACCTGGTATCTCTTTAAAAGCACATCAGCTAATGTTCTATTTTTGTCTAATGGTTTTCTCTTAATAGACTTTCAAATAAGTTATTTTTTCAGCTGAAAACATAGGGTTAAAATAACTAAGCAGAAGTTACATAAATAATTTAATTGTGCTCTGTCAGGATCATACTTTGAAGTTATCCTAGACCAGGAATTTTTACCTGTGATTCAGGGAGAAGTTTAAGCTGAAGGTGGGAAAAAAATTCTACCACAATGGCATGAAAAATTTCTTTGACTTTGTTACTGATAGAAAGTAAAGATAGTCTCATATCAAGTGTATTGTTAAAAATATATCAAATTATTATTTATACTCATCACTTTTGTTCTTCTTATTTAATACGTTATTGAAGAAAGGGGCACCTGGTGGCTCAGTTGGTTAGGCTTCTGACTTTGGCTCACGTCATGATCTCACAGTTCCTGTGTTCAAGCCCCGTATTGGGCTCTGTGCTGACAGCTTGGAGGCTGAGCCTGCTTCGGATTCTATGTCTCCCACTCTCTCTACCTCTCCCCTGCTTGTGCTCTCTCAAAACTAAAAAAAAAATTAAAAAATATATATATATGTTATTGAAGAAAGACATTTATATGTCATGAAATTCCATATTGTTAAAACCATTTAAATTTCTATCATTTCTGATAGATAGATAGATGACAGATGATATATAGATAGATGATAGATAGATAGATAGATAGATAGATAGATAGATAGATAGATCATTGATAGATGATAGATAGAGATATATTTTGGATTTGGGACATTATTCTAAGATGGGCTTCATTGACTTCACCAGAATGCCAAAGAGGCACATGGTACAATGGAAGATTAAGAAATCTTGATTCATAATAGTTACAATTCTAATTTGATTTCTAAAGAATTTCTATGAACTTGGTCAAGAATACATTTAACCCTTAAAGGCCACCCAGATTTTTACAAATGCTTATAATTTTGCCCTGATCTTTGTCTCTTTTCATCTTCTTTGCTCATTATGAAGACAGATAACATTTGTTGGGGGTGAGGGGAGGTGGGGTTTAATATTTATTCTTTTCATCATTTTAAATATCCCCTATGTTATTATTATTATTTCGGTCTATTTGTTTAATTTGACCAGCTTAGATGTGGAAAATGTGCTCATACAATTTCAATTTTCTTCAACACAGTCTTCTGCCATAGTTATTTTCTATATTTGAAATGTACATTGTTGTTTCTCTGATGCTTATAAAAAGATTAGAAATTATGACTCTACTAGGTCATTAAGATGCTCCTTCCTGGGTGCCTGGGTGGCTTAGTCTGTTAAGCGCCTGATTATTGATTTAGGCTCAGGTCATGATCACAGTGTTCACAGGGTTCTGCATTGATAGTGCAGAGCCTGCTTGGGATTGTCTCTCTCTCTATCCCTCCCCCATTTATATGCATGGGTGCTCTCTCTTGCTCTCAAAATAAATAAATAAATTACAAGAGAAAAAAAAAAAAAAGGATGCTCCTTTCCTAGATTCTGAATCATGAACAGAGGGGCAAAGACATGGAAACTATGGATATTCCATTCTATCAAACGGTGGTGTTAAATTCAGTGAACTCAACCTTTGGTTGAGCTGGCAAAATCCTAATATTCTTTCAGTAAATTTCTTATCATCTACATTAGTTGGAGTCAGTTGTGTTGAAACAAAAAACTAATTCTATAATCTCTCAGTTGGCACCCTAGAGGAATGCTGCAGATGGGAATATTCCACTTTATAATTTTTAAATTAGTTCGGAACAAGCTGCTTACCCTTCTTTGCTAATAAGATTTCCTAGATGAATGACTTTGGGTTTAAGAATTATTTCTACTCCCTGTTAGTTTCTCTTTTTACTTTATCTTCTCCTCTAAAGGCTTAAGAAACTCATACATTCATACATAGTCAAGTTGTAAAAGTTCTATTTGCAGATTGAAGGGAGCAGAATTTGCCACCCCAAAATTGCCTTTTGGCATAACAATTATCATGAGCTGGTTATTTTTGAGAAACTACAGACATGGGAAAAACTCAGAGAATGATAGAAGTCGCCCCATTGTAAAAGATATGTACATTTATAAGGGATATCTCTCCATTAATAAGGGTATCTCCCTCTGAGTACCATAAAGAGGAGGATGACTAAGTCTCTAGAAACTTATCAATGGCGAAGACAGAAATTTAAATGTGCATAACAGCCATACTGATATTCTGTGTTTTGCCCCCAAACTCCCATAATTTGCTCCCTCAATCCTCAGCATCTTCACTCCTCTTTAGCTAGATGTGGTATTTAAGGTGATGGCTTGGACCATTTTGTGGAGTTACTCAGTTTCCCTGGGTTTCTCCCACATATAAAGAAGGTATACATGTTAATAAATTTCTGTTTGTTTTTCTTTTGTTGATCTGTTTTTTTTTTATTACAGAAGGGTGTCAGCCAAGAACCTAGAAGGTTAGAGGGAGAATTATTTTTCTTCCCCTACAAAATAATAGCTTACATGACTTATGAGTTAATCATTTATATTTTAGCCATTAATTTCAATTAAGATTGAACATGATATTAAAAATTACTTGCTTTTAATCTTGAGTATGATATATATGTAAATCATGTATACAAATGCATTTTCAACAAATACAAGGGAACAGCACTGATTATTTATTTATTAAATGATAATATTTATTATTTACATTATAATATCCTTAGAAATACTTTTTCATTTCCTTGAGTGTATAACCCAAACCAACACAATGGTTGTCATAATAATAAAGGGTGCACTTGAGAAGGAAGAAATTGAAAACCAGAAGAGAAAAAAGGAAGTACTTGTAATAGAAGACCAGGTTATACTTCTTAAGCTGTACACAAGTAATAGACATGAGAAAAAAAAAAAAGGAAAAAGAAAGACATTGCAGAGTGAATCAGCAAGTTTGGTAACTGATTACATAAGAAGGGGAAGGGAGGATATAGAAATTATTTAAAAGAAATTAAAATTTATAGCAAAAATAAAATTAATGGATAGAACAGAAAAAGGTTTGGGATAAAATGGTAAAAATGATTACTGCAGATTTCAATATGAAGAGAGACTGAGGTATTAGTAACCTTTCCATGTGGAGATACCCAAGGAATAGGTGAGAGATAAACGCTGGGTTTACAAATTTATAAATTATCTAACAAATGCGATTGTTGAAATAATGAGACCAGAAGAGTTAAGTCTAGGGACAGAATCTTGGGGAATTTACATTAACTTTTATATTTGCTTTTAAGAGATTAGGAGATTTAAAAGATAGACAGAGGAAGGGCTGATGGAATGAGGAGATTGGGATGAGATATTCGGAAGAGTCCAATCAGGAAAATGTAATTCCTTCACATCCAAATGAATACTATATTGCAAATGGGAAAAAAAAAAGTGAAGCTATGAAGAAGTCATTAGATTCAGCGCTTAGTAAAGTTTGAGAAGCTTGGGGAAAGGAGCTTCAGTAGAGTGTCAGGAACAGGAGTCACTCTGTATGAACTTTATTTTGGCTCCCAATAAACCTATGAAATGTGTGGCTGCTAAGGTCTACATTCAGCTGGAAATATGCTACTCCACCTCTCTGGCTGCCACGATAAGTGTCAGAATGGAAAAAAGAAGTTTCTTACACTATAGGAGTCTTCCCGTTTCTGTTTAACATTCTCTGTCATTTTTTTCTCTAGAAAAGTAGTAATAAAAGTTAACCTTTTCCCAAACGAATCTATTTTCTTTTGAATAGAGGATATTGCCAATTCAGTTATATTTTTTTTCAATGTTTATTTATTTTAAGAGACAGAGAGATAGAGAGAGCACACACGGGGAGGGGGAGAGACAGGAGAGAGAGAGAGAATCCCAAGCAGACTCTGCACTCTCAGCACAGAGCCCACTGTGGGGTTTGATTCCATAAACTGAACCGTGAGATTATAATCTGAGTCAAAATCAACAGTTGGATGCTTAACCGACTGGGCCACCCAGGTGCCCCTATTCATTTATGTTTAAATATATACCTATTATATAATTAAAAACACACAAATTTTACCAATCTGTTCTATTCAGTGTAACTTAATGCAGTTTTTCTCAAAAATGTTTAGATGGAATCCTCATGTGATACTGTGTGAATGTAAATTTAACTGTCAAGATGGTCACTGTGAATAATTCCTAGCAAATACAAATGAAAGAACTACAGTGTATCTACCTTAAGATGTAATGACAGAAATTTCAACCACTTACGGACACATCCAAACATTATTGTTTCATTACTGACTCAAGAAAACTTTTAACCATATTACTTACATTATAGCATGAAATACTAATCATGAGCTATAATCGACCTGGATTTGAGAATTTAAATCATCAGCATATTTTTGGTAAATCTAAATTATAATCTTGAGGTCTCTGGATGGCTCAGTCAGTTAAGCATCCAACTTTGGCTCAGGTCATGATCTCGCAGTTCCTGAGTTCGAGCTCCACGTCGGGCTCTGTGCTGACAGGTAGGAGTTTGGAGCCTGCTTCAGATTCCGTGTCTCCTTCTCTCTCTGGCCCTCGCCTGCTCACACTCTTATTCTCTCTCTCTCTCTCTCTCTCTCTCAAAAATAAATAAATATTAAAAAAAATTTAATGACCATCTTAAAGAAAGCTAAAAGTTGTGTGTACTACAACCAGAGTAGTAATCCTATTTACATCTCCTATATTGTTATTGGATTAGTTAAACTGAGATCTTACTACTAACAAAATACTAGGTTAAGAAAAACAAGTGATATTAGTAAATTCAATGTTTTACATTTTAAGGGATATGTTCTAATTATGTTGACTAAAATAAACAATTCTATTTTGAGTTTTCACAAGTTATTTATCAGAAATGAGTTGTTATAAGGTAAATGTAAAAAGAAATATTAGCTTTTTTATTCAGTAGACTTCAAGAGACTGATAAAATTTTATACATCTTCCAATCAAAATATATCAAAATATCAACAGTATTTGAACTAAAGAAGAGGCTATCTTGAGATTCCTGGGTGGCTCAATTGGTTGAGCATCCAACTCTCAATTTCAGCGTACGTCATGAAACAAGGGCCATGGAATTGAGCCCCACATCAGGCAAGCGTGGAACCTGTTTAAGATTCTCTCTCTCTCTCTCTCTCTCTCTCTCTCTCTGTCCCTATCCATCATCAGCAATTTCTCTCTCTTTAAAATAGAAAAAAAAAAAAAGAGGAAGCTAATCATATTTAGAAAAACAACCAAAAGAGGAAAAATGATTTACCAAGATCAGTTTTAGTACGTTATAGGTTTGAATATAAACTATGCAAGAGCAATGGCCTTGCCCATTTGTTGGTTGCTATACCCAGAGTCTAGGACAAGTCCTGGGATATATTAGAGTCCTCACAAATGCCTATTGTTGAACTGACACTTCTCTGGCTTCAGTCTCCTTTCTTTGACACCTGAGGAAAATCTCATTTCTGTTGCTTTCATTTGAAACTATTAACTAAACTAAATCAAAACACTTAAGGACTTTGTTTTAAAGAGCAATTTAATTCAATTTATATATAGACTAAGTTTAAAGTGAGATTTGCTCCTAGGTAATGCAAATTCAAAAACAAACACTGACTAATCACAAAATTTAAAGTAATAGGGCTTGAAACTATCACTTTCTTTAAAAGTCCAAGTTAGTCATCAACACATAAGCAGTGGTAAAATTAGGTCCTGTTTACATTTTACTGTGGTATTTTCTTTCCACCATTTGGGAGAGTACAAAGATGAAAAAAATCTATTCGTTTAAGAATATTTTTCTATATTTTTCTATGTTTAATTTTAGTTGTGTCTTTTTTTTTAGATTATTATTTTTTGTTTGAATCTGTAAAGCTGTTAGAAAGTATGGAATGAATTACTGAGGCAATCACCTTCTGTTTTACCATTTCCTTCTGGTGCTAGCTAAAATTGAAATAGGAATATCAGTGTTCAGAGATTTAAATGTTAGGGATGATTGAAAGACAGGCTTACAGACAGACCTCTCAACAAGTACTGAAAAGGCAGATGATTTTAATGAGTAGCCTTCAGATTCCCTAATTAGTCTATTTCATGCATTTTTTCCCTTTCTAAAAGTGCTGTCTTGATTGTACTAGTGAAGAAATGATACAGTTTTAATGCTAGAATTTAAATCTATCAAGAAATAGAAAACAAAATACAATCTCCCTGAAATGGCTATAGACTTACTTATCCATCATCTCCCTCCACCCCACCAAGACACATATTCCAGGAAGCTTTTGATCACAAAACTACCTAACTTACCAAAATTTCTAAATAAAGCAAATGCCATGCAGAGAAGATGATTTCTGCAGAGCTCGAACACGTGCTACCAAGGATGATGTGAAAGTATCACCGCCCCCCAGGATCCCGACACCACGTCCTGAAAGAACATGGTTTTTGACCGCAGATTTTCACAAGATAGTAAGTACAGCACACATTTCTACTATAAGTCAATAGCAGCCAATGACCTTGTTTGTTGGGACAATTATCAAGTTACATGATTTCTCCAAAATTTAGCACCTATCAGACACGCTGCCATTGAATGCTATGTTTTCATACATGCCACCATTTAATCCAGGAGTCTGCAGCATGCACTTCTGAGGTGACCTTAATCTCAATGAGCGCACCCGGCCAGAATCAAAGCTAGAGTCAATACAGTGAGTAAGACCGGAGATTATATATGCAGATCTGGTCTGTTAACACCAGGGGTAAAAAAGGGACAAGAATCTATCCTTTCTCTGTTTCCAGGAGACCAATTGTGCCTGGAACATAGTAAGAGCTGAGTAAATATTTGTTGGATAAACAAATGGATATTTAATGAGTTTGTTCTAGGAAATATGAGACATAGAAAACTTGAGATTACGGAAAGTCAGAAAATTACACATATTATTGTCAGGCTTAAACTCTAGCAATAAAGCTATATCATTTCATCAGTAATCTTCAAGACTATTTTTATCCCTGGAGAAGACAATCTCCTGAACTCCTGGGAACTCAATAAAGATTGTTTAGAATCCAGTGTAAGCAACAAGGTTATATTGGTATTGGAGAAAATATTATGTTTAACCAAACAAAAAATATTTTTTATACAAACATCAGGCTTAAAATGTTGAAGAAATTCTTTAGCTTTAGGTAGTAACTTGATTTCTGCAGTTGTGTTAATGATATAGACATGAAAATACACACCAGCAGCTCTAATAAAGCATTACACTTGGAAGGATTTTTTCCCTATACCAAAGGCTTTACTATTGAATCCTCTAATAGATTCATCCTGTATACTTAAAATGTGAATCAATTTACAGAAGTTGCAACAACTGAAAGCAAACAAGCAATCAAAACACTATTGTTCTTTAACTAAACTCACAACTCTCATGATACACTACGCATAGGAGGAAATTTAAGAGTACCATTATGAACTCATTTTGAGACCAAAGAAATGTAAAGGAAAAACAGTGAATTATTTAAGGAAGAAAAGGCTAGCACAAAGAATATTTAGATATAGTATAGTAGATTGATCCAACAAAAACTCCTTATTGAATGATCTGAGAAGTTTTTGCCTCTTCCCGCCTTTTCCCAGATAGGTACATAAGGATTGGGTCTCTGCCTCTTTTACCTCCAGAGCAACAGTCATTAGTTTGGGAAAACTTAGATCTCTGAAAGGATTATTAAATCGCATTTATCTATATAATAAAGTGAACAGAGACTGTGAGACTCCCGAATACAAAGGGAAGTTGCCTAGTCAGATAAGTGACTAGGATTGCTTTTTCTACTAATGATGATAATCTACAACCTAGCCTCACCCACGGGTCATAGAAAGTGGCAGAGTCCTGAGGAGAAGCATGGATGTTACTGGAATCTGGGGAGAAATGCCCAGCATAGCATTGAGGGAGTGAATGTGCTAACAGTAATGCCAACTTTTAAGTAGATCTTCAAGATAAGTCAAAGTACATCTTCAGTGGTGACCATAATGAAATATTCAATCAAATCTTCTCAACCCATTGGACACTATAAACCCTAGACCCTCTACAAACTAAAAATAATAAGGGGTTTATTAAAATGATTGTTTTTGAATTTATCACTGACATGGGTTGGAAAGAAGTTGCAACCAGGTTTAATTGGATTAAGGACCAAATATAAGGAAGAAGAAAGGAAAGGAGGAAAAGAAAGAGGGAGGGAGACAGAGAAAGAAGGTAGGAAGGAGGAAGGACAGAGGAGGAAGAGGAGAGGGAAGAAGGGAAGAAAAGAAAACAAATAGAGAAAGGTAAACTTTTAGAATTCTTAGAATCAGAGACTCTCAAACAATTTAAACCTGTTAAAAGTGTATCAGTAATTACTTTCTAGATGATAATGGCTATTCGTTTCCCATAATCCTTCTCAACATTGCTACTAAAATTGTCAAATTAGGCTTCAGAATCCCACCTGTTAAAGTATTCACAAGATACAAATCTCTGAAGAATCAGTATATGATAACTTTGTGTATAATGTGTTTACTAAAATTGCGTGATAATAATGTACAGGCATATACCCTGGAGATATTGTATATTTGTTTTCAGAACACTGCAAAAAAGCAAACACTGTACTGTAATAAAGCAAGTCATGTAATTTTTTTCTTTCCTAGTGCATATATAAAAGGTATATTTATACTACCCTGTATTCTAAGTGTGCAATAATAGCATTATGCCTAAAAAAACAAAGTACACACCTTAATTTTTTAAAAAAATCCTTTATCGCTAACAAAATGCTAACCATCATCTGAGCTTTCAACAAGTCATAATCTTTTTGGTGATGTTGGGTTGATGTTAATATCTGCTGACTGATCAGCATGGTAGTTGCTGAAGGTTGGGTATTTGTGCCAATTTCTTAAAATAAGACAACAATGAAGTCTGCCACATTGATTCTTCCTTTCAGAAACAATTTCTCTGGTAGCATGTGATGGTGTTTGATTTTTTCCCCCATTTTACCCATAGTAGAACTTTCAAATTGGAGTCATTTTCTCAAACATTGCCACTGCTTTAGCAACTAAGTTTCGTAATATTTTAAATTGTGTGTTGTAGTTTCCATGATCTTTACAAAATCTTCACCAGGAGTAGATTCTATCTCAAGGAACCACTGTCTTTGCTCCTCAGTAAGAAATAACTGCTTCTTCATTCAAGTTTGATCATGAGATTGCACCAACTCAGCCCTATCTTCAGGCCCCCCTTCTAATTGTAGTTCTCTTGCTATTTCTACCACATCTACAGTTACTTCCTCCATTGAAGTCTTGAGCCTTTCAAAGTCATCCGTGAAGGCTGGAATCAGCTTCTTCCAAACTCCTGTTAATGCTGATATGTTGGCATCTTGCAATGAATCATGAATGGTCTTAATGGAATCTAGAATGGAGAATCCTTTTCAGGACATTTTCAATTAGCTTTGCCAGGATCCAACAGAGGAATCAATATTTATGGCAGCGATAGCCTTATGAAATGTGTTTATTAAATAATAAGTCTTGAAAGTCAAAACTATCCCCATGAATTCTGCACTGCATAATGAATATTGTGTAGTAGGCATGAAAATAACATTAATTTATAACTCCATCAGAACTCTTGAGTGACCAGGAGCATTGTCGATGAGCAGTTGTAATTTGAAAGAAATCTTTTTTTCTGAGCAGTAGTTTTCAACAGTGGGCTTAAATATTTAATAAACCATATTATAAACAGATGTGCCATCATCCTGGCTTTATTGTTCCATTTAGAGCACAGGAAGAATTCATTTAGTATATACATATATATATATATTTTTTTAATTTTTTTGAGAGAAAGAGAGCAAGTGCAAATTGGGGAGGGAACAAAAGAGAGCGAGAGAAAGAATCTTAAGCAGGTTCCATGCTGAGCATGGAGTCTGTAATGGGGCTCAATCTTACCACTGTGAGATCATGACCCGAGCTGAAATAAGAGCCAGACGCTTAACTGACTAAGCCACCCAAGTGCCCTGCCTTGAGTATAATTCTTAAAAGGCCAAGGATTTTGAAAATGATAGATGAGCACTGGCTTCAACTTAAAGTCATGAGCTGCACTGCTCCTGAAGAAGAGAATCGGCCTGTCCTTTGAAGCTTTGAAGTCAGATCTTGACTTCTCGTCTCTAGCTATGAATGTTCTAGATGACACCTTCTTCAAAGAGAAGGCTAGTCTGTCTACGAAGAAAATATGCTGTTTAGTGTAGCCACCTTCTTTAATTCTCGTGGCTGGAGCTTCTGGATAACTTGTTGGAGCTTCTACATCAGCACCTGTTGCTTCACCTTGCAGTTTTGTTATGATGGTTTTTTTCCTTAAATCTCATGAAACAACCTCTGCTCATTTCAAACTCCTTTCTACAACTTTCTCTCCTCTCTTGGCCTTCATAGAATCAAAGTGACTTAGAGCCTTACTCTGATTTAGGCCTAGGCCTAAGAGAATGTGGTGGCCCATTTGATCCCCTATCCAGAACACTAAAACTTCCTCCATATCAGCAATAAGGTTATTTTGCTTCCTTACCATTAATTTGCTAGAGTAGCATTTTTGATTTCCTTTAAGACCTTTTCCTCTGCATTCACAACTTGGCTAACACTTTAAACAGGTTCAGCAGGCCTGGTTTTCAACATGCCTTCCTCACTCAGCTTAATCATTTCTAGCTTTTGATTTAAAGAGATAATGTACAACTTTTCCTTTCACTTGAACCCTTACAGGCCAGGTTTATTAATTGGCCTAGATGCAGTATTGTTTTGTCCCAGGGAATAGGGAGGCCTAAGGAAAGAGAGAGAGGTAGGGAATGTCCAGTCAAGGAAACAGTCAGAGTAAGCACAACATGTATCAATTAAGTTCGCCATCCTATAAGAGTGCATTTCATGGTGCCTCGAAACAATTATAATAGTAACCTCAAGGCTCCCTGACCATGGGTCACCATACCAAATGTAATAAAAAGTGTTAAAATATTGTGAGAATTATCAAAATGTGACAGAGAAATACAAAATGAGCAAATGCTATTGGAGAAATTGTCCTGACAGACTGCTCTATGGGATTGCCACAGACCTTCAAGTGGTAAAAATGCAACATTTGCAAAGTGCAATAAAATGAGGTTTGCCTGTAGCTTATGTGGAAAGTGTCGTAATATATTCACAATGTTAACTAATTGTGTAGCATGCAGCAGATAATGCTATAAATATAGTTTATGATGATAGAAGATTTATTTAAATTCATCGACAAAGTTTAGAAATATGAGGTATATCACTGAGAATCGAAAGTAGGGGCTTCAAATCTTTTTCAGTTTAAGAACAACTTTACATAATCTTAAACATGTCTCAGGTTTGCACATAATACTTTATTCTGACATATATTAATTAAAGAGATAATTAGTCCCCCGAACCATTATTCAGTAGGTGATTTACATTCTTATCAATCTCAACAACTTCTCCTTATATTAGAATTACATGTGTGCAAGACATTTTTTTATGGAAGCTTCGGATAATGCTTATTTCTTTTATGGATTTGCAATAATTTGGCATCCCCTTAAAGCCTATGATCCGTAGGTTGGAAAAGTGTAATCATTTACTTACTTTTAAAAGGGAAAAATATTATAAATGCTGATTTTAGGCTAAGTTATTCATTAGTCCTCTAAATTCTACCTTATGAGTGAAATACTAGTATTCTTAATGTGATCAAAAGTAGTGACTCACTTGTCTTTAAAACCTAATCACACTGGAAATGTTATGTGCCTGGTATGCATACAAATACGCTCAGCTCCAATATTTTTTTCACTGCATTTGTTTCATTGCAGCATCTGCTGAACTAGGATTTTCCTTTTAGATATATATTCTATTGAATGCATAAATACAGTCTTTTGAGCAACACACTTAAAACGTCTTTAGATACGCATGCTAATAAAACTTCTTTAGAAAGATCAGCACAGAGTACTATTTTTCCATTACAAACAAAACATTATTTACATGTAGAGCAACAGGTAATTATCATTTAGACATCATTTTAGTTGCTTGGCCATGATTTTTAAGTTTATGAATGCTTTGTAAAAGTTCCCTACATAAGAATCAGATTGCTACATTACAGCAAAACTAAGCTTGTTTTTCGTATTCTATAAAACTGATGGAACAATGATCTTTTGGCCACATAATATCTATCTAATCTGTCTGTGTCTATATTTTCTTCAACTACCTTTCTTTAATGTTTTTTCTTTATGGAAAGAGAGAGAGAGAGAGAGAGCGCGCAAGGGAAGGGCAGAGAGAGGGAGAGAGAGAATTCCAAGCAGACTCTGTACTGTCAGCACAGAGCCCGATGTGGGGCTCAAACTCACAAACTGTGAGATCATCACCTGAGCCAAAACCAAAAGTCGGACTCTTAACCAACTGAGCCACCCAGGCGCCCCACTTCAACTACTTTTGCACCTATATTTACATTAGTATCTACATCAGGGATTCAGTTAGAGACACACTTAAGCAAGCTTAAACAAAGGGAGACTTAGTGTAAATATAAGCTAGATATTGCAGGTATCTGTATCTGGTGAGCATCTATTACTTTATCTGCTCATCATGCTTTCCATCTCTTCCTGTGGAAACTTCCCTCCCCTTCTGACTTCAAACTTGTAGTTTCCATATTCTTATAGTCTAAACATATGACCATATTTAGGATAATTAGGAACATTCTCAAGCTGTTTTCAAGCCAGAACCTACAGAACAGAGACTGTTTCTATCAGGCAACAGCATTATGAGAAGTGAGTCCCCAAAGGCAAAATATCTGTTACAACAACAACAACAACAGTTGATATTTGTTGAGTTCAGATGCTGCAGATACTAAGCACTTGAAATGTTTTACAATCCTATCTTTAGTCACCGCATTACACAGGTGAGGAAAACATAACTCAGAGTTGTTAACCAAGCCTTAGTGTGTATGAGTGATAGTATGGTATTTGAAGTCAGGCAGTCTGATCTTAATCTGGTAAGATTTTTTTTAAGGTTATTTATTTATTTTGAGGGACAGAGCCAGAGAAAGCAGGCAGAGAGAGAGAGAGAGAGAGAGAGAGAGAGAGAGAGAGAGAGACAGAATCCCAAGCAGGATCCATGCTGTTGTGAGGAGTCTCAAAGTAATGAACTATGAGATCATGACCTAAGTCGAGGCCACCCAGGCACCCCAGTCTGGTAAGTTTTAACAGTATATTCCCCTCCTGCCGCTGACAATGGTGTGAGAATGTGATGTACCTCACACAGGAGTTGGTCGAGAGGGTCTGGTGTATTTGAATCTGTGACTCCAGTTGTTTCTCGGTTATGGCTATGTGAGTGGTCCAGCCTCTGCCCTTCTACTGTTTGTTTAATTATTCCTTTAATTCAGACAGAAACTCTCACTCTTCCAGTAAGTCTCAGCTCCCTGCCTCCCCACTAACCTAGTTTGAATTGATTGCTGATACTCTAAGGAAAGGACACATAGTAAAGAGGAGTTGCTCAGAGATGGACAGAGAATTTGGGACACAAAGATCCAGTGTTGCTCTTTCTCTCCCCCAAGGGGCAACTGTTCTTTCTGCATCCTCTATTTTTTAGATCTCCCCTCCTCTCTCCCTCTCTGCCTCTCTGTCTCTCATACTGGTTTACTCACTTAAACATTTTACTTCAATGGCCAAGACTTTTATTTTTCTCTCAGTTTTTTTTTTCCCCTATACGCTATACACCTCCCTTTTATTACTTTTTTAAATGTTTATTTATTTATTTTTGAGAGACCAAGAGAGAGCATGAACAAGAGCTGGGGAGGGGCAGAGAGAGCCGGAAAGAGAGAATCTCAAGCAGGCTCCACACACTAACAGTTCATGGAGCCTGATGTGAACTCACAAGCCATGAGCTCAGGACCTGAGCTGAAGTCGGACACTTAACCAGCTAAGCCACCAGGCTCCCCTATAATTCCTTTTAATGGATCATGAAATAACATATACACGAAGGGATACTTGTTTTACCATCTGGGCAGCAAATAGATTAAGCTAATAAAGCTCATGTTGGAGGGGAAAATGCCTAGGACAGAGGTAAGAGTAGGAAGAGTGAAAGAAAGGGAGTAGATTTTTAGATTTGCTCTGGTCTCCTCAGCAGAGGAAGAATCAACAAAGACCAACCCATGGTACAGACTGGGAGGCCTCTTCTCAATCCTAGCAGTATTGTGCACGTCACTCATTTAGAACTCATTCTAATGTGTCAAGTGTTTTTTGACACCTTATTAAAGTTTGGACTCCTTTAAGAACATCTAAAGAAAGTTTGCTGGAGCTGTGAGAAATGGATTTTAGTCATACTATCTCTGTGCTTCAAACTCATTGTTTATACAATAAGTATCTTAACTCCTGGCCTTTCTATTGCATAAAATCCATGAGAAATGAAATTATATAATTAATATATGTGTAGAAAACTGTAAAGATATAGTTAAACAAGGGAAATATTTTTTAAGTTTATTTATTTCTTTTGATAGAGACAGTACAAGCAAGTGTGAGTGGGGGGTGGGGGGGGGACACAGAGAGAGGGAGAGAGAATCCCAAGCAGGCTCCATGCCATCAGCACGGACTTCCAGGCACCTCATGAGACATATGATTTTCAACCTGTGTTTTATTCAGAATAAGTAGTCAATGTATTCTATACATTTAAGAAACTATTATTTCAGCAGTTCATTCAACACGACTGCAAGAAGAAGATTCAGCCACTAAGATAACAGATTCATTATGACATCTTGAAAGCATTTTATTACATGATGGATAGAATAGAGATGATAAGATCCATCACTGTTATTATAATTCTTCCTTCTGTCCAATATTTTATCCACCCTTCAAAGTGTAGTTCAGGAAAGATGTCAAAAGATCTCCTCCAATTGATGCATTTCTTGTAACTTCTATAACTTTGTCTAAATTATACAAACTGACTATCATAAAGGAATGTACACTCTTTTAAGACAGCAACCATAGTTCACTAAGCACCATTCTGAGCACTCAATAGAACACTAAAAATATTATTTCTGAGTCATTTCCAAAGACTGAACTGGTCAGCATCTTTAAGAAAAAGTCTCGTGTCTATATTCACTCTTACATCAATTACCACTGTGCCATTTTGTGTCCCATTTACGATAAGCCAAGTAGATATAATTTGTTCATTGCTAATAGCATCTGCTCAGCATCCCTGCAACAATATTGATTTTCATTACCTAAAACTGCACACTAGTCACTGCAAGTTACACAGTATGTTTTTTATCTGGTTTCTATCACTATGCTGATACTTAAAATGATCAGAAAAAATTTCAAAATTGTTACAGTATAAAGTGGTCAGAGCATGATGCCTCAGCAAGGAGTAAATGTCTGACTGAATTGGACAGGGAAAAGAAAGGAGAGGCTAGAATTGGTTAACAGAGATGAATGGCCAGGGGACATACAGAGTGCTACAAGTTTTGTCAGAGTTAGGTTGATCACGGTGGAAAATTAACTTGGAGGAAAGCATTTGCAGCAGGAGTGTGTTACACTGCTTGCACATATTGGTTCCTTCATCCATTACATGCTTATCTAGTACTTACTGTGTGACGACGACTAGAGTAGCCTCTGTGGATAAAATTTATTATTTTTGTTTTTAATTGGACACACCTGTAAACAATTCAGCAAGTAAATAATGGATGAAGGAGAGCATAATGAAGGTGCTTTAGGGTTTAGGTGTGTGTGGAAGGAGGGGGGCAGTTCTCTACCTGAAGGAAAGATTTTTATACCAGTAGATGTCGTTTGTAAAATTCTTTCTAGAATTTTTCTTTCTAAGTACTTGCCTTTTCCTTTGCTTTTATTTTCCACATCAGAAGTGGGTAAATATTTTCCAATAATATATTACTATGACTATAAATTTCCTTAAGGTTTTGTGTGAATCTCAAGCCAGAGAAGTAGAAGTCAGGAACTGGAAAATCTACAGTCGGTATGCTGTCTTGGAAAGCTGCATGTTATAAAAGAAAAATATCAACATATACAATAACCAGTGATGCTTTCATTTTATGGCTGGAATAACCATAAAATTCCAAGGCACGAGGGAACAATATTTTATAGAAGTACTGAGAAGGAAATCCTTTATAAGAGAATATCTTTCCCCATGTATTGTCCTTCATAGCATCTTATAACTAGACAGTATACTGTATTTTCTTCCCCGGTTATCTAAATATTGATAAAGTTGATTAAAAAAAAAAACTAGTATAAACCAGCAAGATAACTCTAAGGTATCATTAGAAACTGATTAAAATTGAAAATGATACATAAATACTTTTAAAAAATGCATAAAACAGACTGGATCCACTTAAATTACACGCAGGCATAAGTAATCACCCCCCTACAAATTACCACAAAAACAATGGCTAGAACAGAATTTACCGGGATAAACCATGTGGGCTCGGATGGATAGTAGATACCTAAAAAAAAAAAAAAAAAGAAAAAAAAAAAGAAAAATCTATTTCTAAATGATTTTTCGAAAACTAAAGGCATTTACCCAATGTAAATGTAAAAACTCTAAGCAGATATACTGTCAAATTTAAATTTATTTTCTAAAATTCATGTATAAGTTTACTCCAGCCAAAATAAATTTATGTTAAATAGGCAAAGCAAGCCTAGCCAACATATTTTGGTTAGCTAACATAATTTTTTAAAGCTGTTATATTTTTAAATTGTTAGACATATATAACCATATAAACATCAAATAAAACCATAAAAGGAAATTCAAAAAATATTAAAATGTCATGATGCTAACATGAATATTTACACAGACTTTATTTTGGTGGATGTGACTAGGAAAAGGATAGGAAAGGAGCAAAAATAATACAGGCAAGCAGAAAATAGACCAGTCTGCTACTACTGCCAACATTCAACAACAAACTTACTCCTCAGAGGGCAAGAAGGAGGAAGAGAAAGAAACCTAAACAGGACTGAATTCAAAGTACAGGAAGAGAAATATTAATAGGAACTAATTCGAGAGAATAGGCAATTAGTAAATTGAAGATCGACTACCAAAAGATATAAAAGTAAATGAATGTAAATGTTGATTGATTAATCAAAACAAAACTTTGCAGGACATTAAAATTGAGATGAAACTATCAGAATCTTAATTATTTTGGACAGGTTTTCTGAAGCTGGGTTCAATTTTTATGTTATGCTTGTACTTTCTACCCTATGGAGAAACACAACAACAATCTTGAGCAACTAGTGCCACCCAGGAAGAAGTTTCTACTTCTGAAACCAAAACTCTCTTATCTTCTATCAATTCCGTAGCAACTGTGGAATCAGGTTCCATTCAGATTCCATTCAGCCATGCCAGGTTTGGCTTATGGGTATGGATATCCATGTGGTTGGGAAGAAACTGAAGAGACGAAAAAGACATTATTACTTTCTCAAGTAGAGAATGAGAGAGGCCAGTAGTATTCTTTAAAGAAGAAAGAGCAACCAAGTACTTCATAAGTGTCAATTTCTGCAGCCTCTTCATAAGCTTCACTGACCAGAAGCAAGTCTTCCAGCTCTTGCAAAGTGTAAAAGCAAGCTGAAGTATTCCCTCTTCACACCCTGCCCACATGTGGTCGAATCACCAATCACCATTTCTGCCCAAGAGCAGTCTGCACTGGTGCAAAAAAGGAAAACAGGGAGGGGTGAAGTGGAGGGATTGGTTAAAGTTAGAGAGAGAGCTTTTCCCTAGTTCTATGGTTGCTATAGTAACAGCTTCTTTTGTTTGTACATATTCAGAACAGCTGCCTCCTTTGGGTTTCTGGCGGTAGGGATATTATAAAGGTAACTGAGAGAGGAAGAAGCACCACTCTAACCATGGAATAGTTTCCATAGTGAGATTATTCTTGTGTAACTGGGTTTAACTTTTTATTTGGGTTAAATGCGAGATTCAAATGTTGGCAACCATATGTTTTTAAAGATGAATTCCACCAAGGAAAGAAGTAGGTGCGCTAGGATCTGCAAAATGTCTTATGCTAATTTGAACAAGACATCTATTCTCTTGTGCCTTTAAAACTCAAAACTCTCCATTCTCTTTTTACCTGGTGTGCATGCTAACTGTATTGCGAGCTCCCTGGGAGGTATTTTTCTCCTGTGAAAATACTCACAAATCTCTATTCACTCTTTCAAGTCCTAATTAATTCCTCTAATTAGAGCTTTTTCTGGGAGCAACCATTTACAAAGGTGAAATGCTGCTTAAAAACAAATTTAATGAATATTCTCAAACTGACAATATTCACTGAATTAACAATCCTGTTGTCCACATACTGCTATTATAACAACCCTATTAAGGCCTTCTATAGATCTTGGTAAAGAAGGGCCATCTCCAAAGGAAAGGTAAAGATAAATATGGAACAAATGAGGTATCTATCTGTTTATCTAAGGAAATAATATAGACAATATGGTTTTATTTTAAGGAACAGATGCACTACTAACATATGTATAGATGTATATGTGTATGTGTGCATGTGTGTATTTATATGCGTATGTGTGTATATGTATATGTATATATATAGCACATGGAATAAAGTAGAAACCCAATGGGTTAAAAAAATGAAGCAGACATTAAAAATTGCATCTGCTAGTCGAGTACCCAAATTTTGTAAAGACACAAACTTAAGATGCAAATAAGCAAAACAAGAGGAACAGATGTCCTTATAAACAAATTAACATTGTACATAGGTATACTATCGTGTTTCTAACCCTTTGGGATTTTGGAAAAGTGCAATATGAAAGCAAAACGATGCTCCAGTTTTTAATTAAAATTTATTCATCTTTTGCCTAACAAGGGGCTATTAAACTTCAAATTTTTAGTAAAATCCATGAAATATTTGGTTGATTTCATTTGCCAATCTCAGGTATTCAGAGGTGGTACATCTTAAGCCCCAGTTGATGCAATTTGATTACATATTTGCTTGAGAATTCTCATTACAACCAAGTCATTTTATCTCTATAGAGCATAAAATCTGAGTGAATAGACTTTGATTCAAAATGGGAAGAAATCAAGAGAACAATAAGAATGTTCAGATTATTTAATTAAAATAGAATTCCTGAATATTGCTATTCGATCTCATTTGTATATTTATTTGACTAATTTCATAATGACATTTTAGAAACCAATGACTGTACAAATTTCAGTTCATCATAAATTACTAAAGATGAGATTTGAGTCCAAAAACAAGTACAAGAATTCCAATTTCTCTGCTTTCTGACTGCTTCATTTGGGGCAAATGGCCTAACCTCTTTAGGTAACAGTCTCAAAAACTACAAAATAATGATTCTAAATAACATCTCTGAGGTATGTTTCTGAGAGAATCAATTAAGATAAGACAAAAATCTCACTATTTGAAATTGTAAATGTCCTGATACTGTTATAATAATAAATATTATTATGAGAAAGTATCCAGTTTTTATTATTTTTCATCTCATAATTTTTTTTTATTTTCACTTTTACTCTCTTCTCAAGTCTTCTATATCACATTCAAATCTCTTAATTTAGTCAAATTTTCTTCCAAACTCTAGACCTGAATTTTCCAAAGGTGAGGTCAAATGCCACTGCTTTATGAAGTTTTCCTTAATTCTTTCCCTCATATTAAGGAAGACCTACATGGTCCTTTGGCACTCATGTTTGGCTTTATGCCATGTATTTGTGTATTTCTGATTGCCTTGAGAAATTTCTAGACATATTATTTATTCAATTTAGTGTTCGCTCTAGCAACAGTTATAATAGTTTTTAATGTGGAAGGAATTTTAAATGATTATAATTTCTACAAATTTAGTTTACAGATGACTTATAGAAGGTAGAAGTTATATAACTTCTTACCTATCAATAAAGTAAGTCTAGAAGTGATTTAGGCTTTTTTAATCTTTTATCTGTATGTTCAGAACGTTTCATTTGAGTATTTTATGAATACTCATAAAATTATTTATATAATTCTATATAGTTTACAAAGCAAACTATTGCTGGAATATACCCAATGAGTAGTCTTGGATCCTAAAAACAAATGTGCAAGAAAGAACAGGTTTTGAGGACAGCTGATGCCTGAGACTAAGGTATCTATCTGAGGACCCCATTAAGTGGCCAGTTGAAGAGGATAAGCCTACAAGTGGAGGCACAGAAGGATAAAGAGAAGAACCTGTGTCCACAAAGACATGGTTGAGCTGCTGAATTGTCAACTCTGGATATGTTCTACCTTCGAACTTTGTGTTACATAAAAGAATGAATTCCTTGTTGTATAAGCCCCTTGTAAACAAGTTTTCTGTTACTCTTGGCCAAAGACATCATAAAGAATAACACAGGAATTCAGATAAATGAGTTGATATTAGACCATGAGATCCAAGGAAAATAAAGAGGAAATAAAGAAAAATAGAGTCACAGTGACTTTCAAATTCTTATGTGCTAGGCTATACTTCTTTTGATTAGTTCATTAATTTCCCTTGAATCTTTAAAATATATCCCTATTTTATTTGAGTAGTAAACAGATTTCAGGCCTCTTGAATCCAAAGAATCCCTAAAAAAGAAAACACACTATCACATTCAGTCAACATAGCAAGTAACTCTATAAGAAAAATATTAATATTTCTTCCATATTACTTTAATTTTTTAATTTTTTTAATATTTATTTTTGAGAGAGACAGAAAGAGAGAGCACGAGTGGGGGAAGAGCAGAGAGAGAGACACAGAATCCAAAACAGGCTCCAGGCTCTGAGTTGTCAACACAGAGCCCGATGTGGGGCTCAAACTCAGGAACCATGACCTGAGCCAAAGTTGGACACTTAACCAACTGAGCCACCCAGGCGCCCCAATATTTCCTCCATTTTAGAGATGAGAAAATTGAGAATTGTAAAGCTCAATGCCGGTAAACAGAGGAAAGAAAGCCTGAACTTGAATCCAGCTATTCTTTTTCACCATCCTATGTCCTTCCCATTGCATTTATTTTATTGCCTCATTATATACTATTTTATTTTATTACTATTTATTATATACTATTCTATTTACAACTTCTCCAGTAACATCAATTATATTGCCTCTTGGCTTCACAAAAATGAAATTTTTTTTAACCTTTATCCTTTCTTTGCCCCAATTCATTCAATATAGTATAGTTTCTCCTTTTCAAGTATTTATTAAGTATATCTTTCTTTTCCCCATTTTCCATTGGCCACAAATGTTATTAAAGTGAAGGGAGTACCAGAGCAGCCAGCTCAGATATAGCTGGAAATATATCAATCTACTTCAAACTTAATATCCTCAAAGCCCTATTTCAATAACATAGAATCAATAGTGGAGGCCAATTAGGACTATAATTAAACTAAATATGACCTTCACATTTACATCTCCAGCATTTTACCTCCCCTTTCTTTCTCCTATTTCAACAAATTCAGTGCATTAAATATTCATTGCGTGTGTGTCAAAGTGAAAGATACTGTCCTTGTCTTTGAGCCAGTTATACAGTGGAGGAGAAAGACACATACACGGCTCCGAGAAGAAGAGCACCAGTTTCCACTCTTCCCTTACACAGGACAAATGGGTCCCCGCACGGCTAGCTTCATCACCTCCTTGAAGCTTCGCATCTACATCTTTCCTGGTCGCCAACTGTCATCAAGTTTTATCTCAACTGGATCAGTTCCTCAATCGTTACAGTGACCTTTTGCAGACATTTGTATACACCTGCACTTGGTGAATTTTCCTATCAAATCAGAATTCTTCCTCGAGCAAAGAAAATACGTATGTTTTCTTAAATTAAATGATAGATTTGTAACAGTCAAAGGATAGAGATGGTCTGTCCTCCAGCATCAAAAAAACAGAGTCCTTGAAACAAGACAACAGGTCTTGCTAAAAATAAAAATAAAAGCACATGTCAAATCAATATTTCCCATATCCTAAACTGGGACTTTCTGAATCTATAATACTCACAAAATTTGACAAAAATTCATAGACATGTATCCCTGAACTGTCATTAATTTATTCAATACACATGTATTAAATAGGTATTTTAGTTATAAGGACAAATAAGCAATAAGTTACTAGGCTTCCAGGAATTTATAACCTTGCAAAACAAATAATTTCTCTCCTACTGAGGGAAGATTTCTAAATAAATTCTTAGTGGACGGTAGCCTCTGTTTTCTCTGGGTCTCCTAATCTAGTAACTGACAAGAGCAAGTTTAATCTGACAATTTTCAATGGTCAAAAAACTATTATATAGTTCAGTCAATATGAAACTAGAAGTTCTTTGAATAGTGCAGTCACAAAAAGTATCATTCTAAATAATTCCAGTATGTTTTTATAAGGAGCAGTAACACTTTCAGGAGCTGTGTCCTACCAACATGAACTAAAGCCTTTGGCAAATGACAGTGAAAAAAGAGGGACTGTGAATTGTGTTAATTTATGACTCAGAAATAAA
The DNA here is from genome assembly GCA_030068075.1 of Paguma larvata. Classification (NCBI taxonomy): domain Eukaryota; kingdom Metazoa; phylum Chordata; class Mammalia; order Carnivora; family Viverridae; genus Paguma; species Paguma larvata. The sequence continues at coordinate 67,444,286 of CM057825.1, read as the reverse complement.
ACGAAACAGAAAGCACACTGAGAAACAAACATAAATAAAAACCTCCTAAAGCAAAACCAGAAACAGAAGGGGTAGAAATGGATCTTTTTATACCTTTGAAATCATTCTTCATTTTGTAGCCAGAATTAATCTTTATCAGAATCAGTGTTATCACAAAACAATACTTAAGATCCATCAATTCTGATTGTCAGTATTTTATAAATGTTTAAAACTCTATTACTATCCATTCTGTTTTTAATAACAATAAAATTATTTGATTAGTAGTGAAATGCCTTTCTTTAAAAACATAGTAGGGGAGAACAGGGTTTTTTTCCTACTTAGAAAGGGAAAAAGGTGAAGTTTATAATAAACGGCTACCTACTCAAAGAATTTCATCTTGGGAAAAGGCTTATCCGAATGGTGGTATTCGCCGCCGTTTTATTAACACTTACCCTGCATGTAAGGTGGAAAACCTCAAGTTCCTTTTAACTTGAAGCCGTAAGATTTAGGGCCTCATGTACCACAAGCAAGCCTGTTTCCAAGATGGATTGGCAAGTGCGTGCTCTAAGGCTGTCTGTGGTGACAAGTCAGGTCGTAAGCGGATTCCTTTAAACACAAACCTTAGAGAGGAATAGAGCCCTCACAGCGACCTGTTTATCACAGAAAACTTGAAATACCAAAATATATTTAAAAATTATGTATAATTCTACCAGCCTGAGATGAATACGGTACGTATTTTGGTGTCTCTTCGAGTCTCCTCATTTGTGAACAATATATCTGTGTTTATGTATAGCTTTAGAATAGTTTCTGTAAACATTATTTCAATGGCATTTAACAACGAGGTTGATATTTTTGTAAACCTCATTTAAACAGTAGCATAATATTTCATAGGTATGATCTCTAGCTTAACATTTTCTCATTTTTGAACATCCGAATTATCAGCAGGCTTGAAATATAACAGTGATAAACAGCATTGTACACAAATTTATGTCACCCTTGAGACAACTTTCTTAGCATGTAATTTTTGAAAGAAAAATTAATGAATATTTTAAAGATTTTAATGCATATCACCACATTCCTTGCTTAGAAATACACTGCTCTCCTTCCTTGTGTCCTCTACATCACGGAGTATTACCATTTTTTAAGATCTACTAGTTTAGTTAAAAAAGAAAATCTGTATTAGTTTGTTTTTCTTTGATTAATAGTAAGTCTAATGTCACTTTGAGCTGTCTTGTACTTTTTACTTCATTGTCCTTGTATTTTACATAATGTTTCGAGAATTTGAGATTACATTGTCATTAGGACTTGCTCTTTGTTGCACAAAAAGCTTTCCTCTTATTGTCTACTATGCTTTCCTTCCTACTCCTGTATTATCCTTCGAGAGGTCATCGAAAATGTGTGGTTCTGAGCTATAGAACAGAAATTGACAAGAATAACTATCACACTGAGTAGTCAAATGGTATAAATAAAATGGTTACTAAAAGGAAAAAGATTGATAAGGAAAAAGTAAAAAAAAAAAAAAAGAAAAAAGAAAAGAGAGACTAATGATACAGAACCAGGGAGAAGAAAAGCAGAAAACATTTTTAAAAACAAAATGTTTACTTTATTTACTCTCAAGTTTATTTATTGACCCTGAAAGAGAGAGAGAGAGCATGTGAACTGGAGAAGGGCAGAGAGAGGGAGGGAGGAAGAGAGAGAGAGAGGGAGAAAGGGAAAGAGAGAGACATGGAGAGACAGGGGGAGAGAGAGAGAGAGAGAGAATCCCAAGCAAGCTCCACACCCCAGCATGGAGCCTATGCAAAGCTCAAACTAACGAACTGTGAGATCATGACCCAAGCTGAAATCTCTAGTTGGATGCTTAATCAACTGAGTGACCTAGGCACTCTGTTTACACTTTTTAAGCTATCCATTTGTATTGCATACCAGTCAACTTCAAACTTCTTGGTGTCTATTCATTTGCTGCTATACAACTCCATTCTCTATTTTTTTTTAACTACCACTGGTATAAGTTAGTGGTATATGTTAACATACACTTGCTTTATATTGTCAGAAATATAGACAATATATTTCTGTAGAGTTGAAGCTGGTTTAGAATGGAGGTCACGAGTGTGAACGCTAGAGTCAAAGGGCCCAGGCATGGACTTGGACATATCCTCCAACAAGTTCTTTTTTTTTTTTTTTTAATGTTTGTTTATTTTTGAGAGACAGAGAGACAGAGTGTAAGCAGGGGAGGGGCAGAGAGAGAGGCAGACACAGAATCCGAAGCAGGCTCCAGGCTCTGAGCCATCAGCACAGAGCCCAAAGCGGGGCTCGAACTCACAGACTGTGAGATCATGACCTGAGCCAAAGTCAGACGCTCAACCGACTGAGCCACCCGGGTGCCCCTCGAACAAGTTCTTTAACCTCTCCACGCCTGATTTTACCATAAGACTATTGTGAAGATGACAGAATGAACACATGGAATGTATACCAAACAATGCTTGCCTAATGATAAATACTTGACACTTACTGGTTGTCAATTATTAGTAAGGCTGAGAATCTTAGTAAAATAAGCTATGAATTTAACGTTATCACTTATTTATTCAGCAGACATTTACTGAACAGATAGTGCTCTCCAGATCCTGTGAGAAGTGTTAGGAAAATAACTGATACTCTCCTAATGAACCTGCTCATATGGTCTCTGGTGGGAACTTTCCTATAGGTATCACATGAGCCCACATGCTCAACCTCGTATCTAGAGAGGCCAATCCATTGAATCACACACATGACCTGAGCCAAACCAGGTCCTCTCTGGGAAGTGTAATTAAAATAGTGAAAGACTGAGCCAACTATCTTTGCATGACGAGTTGAAAGGAGATATTGATTTAAAGACTGCATTTGCAACCAAGTGCAAGTGAAAAGTGCTGGTAGGAGGGGTGGGAAGAGAGAGAGGGAGAGGCAGAGGAGATAGAGGAAGAGAGAAAAGAAAGAGACGACCGTGGAGTTAGAGAGGGTGGATCGGGAAGGAGAAGAGAGAGATGAGAGGACAGGAGACCATGCAGCCTCAGAATGAAAGAGAATAACTCAGTCCAGGACTTAACAGTTCCTCATTTCCTTCCCACGGGATATGGATGACCTATCCATCATATATGTCATAATATTTCACTTCATACCATTGGATGACAATGAGCCTGGCTCTCATATCCTCATCACATCGGCTACTGTTCCACTCTCATTTCTACTTGAGATATCAGAGTGGGGTTTTGTTTCTCATTCCTCGAGGAGTTTTAACTAAAGCAATGCATAGTAGAGAAACGGGAGGTAACTTCCTGACTTGGGAAAAGTATGGACGTGGGTTCAGCTATTCTAAGTTTTCTCTGTGAAACTTCCCTCTGACAATTACAATTTTCTTTTTCTCTCTCCCTGTTCCAGCACTCTGTTGTTGGAGCTGGAGTTGGTCCTTGGAACCCAGTGTCCACTTGTCATCCGAAGCTCCATACATAATAGGCTGAGTGAGTTATCATACAAGGGGGGCCTGGAATCTTTAAAATTATTTTGCTGTTAGCTAAGCAAGGATCACCACTAGAGTACTCCGTTTCAGTGGCATAGGAAGTGGGAGACTGAGTGTTGAAGCCGAGGAGACTAATCTATGTTGCATGGTTTCTATAAGTGAAGCATTATGTTAAGTACTTTATGTATACTGACTGTTATTATTATCTCATTTTATTGTCCAGCCGTCTTGTGAGGTTTGTATCATCATTTTGTAATGAAGAATACGGGCATTTATGAAAGTGCAACTTTCCAATGACCTTAAGGCCAGGAGCAGAGCCAAGATTTTTAACCAGAGCTGAGACACAAGGCTCTGAGTGAATTCACAGCAGGATGTCATAGAGAAAATGGTACTAGGGACTTTATTTTGATCCCTTGTATGAAACAAGGTAGACTAGTAACATAAATTGAATTAACATCAATTGCATTATCCTGTTGAATATAATACTGAGTTGAAGCAGATTTAAAAATACGAGTTTTCTAAGACTGGTTATTGTCATTTGTTAAAATTTTAAAAAGACCCACTCTGGCCTGTACACTGATCTTTTTCGGTATGTATTAGGTAAATGAATCATTAAATATAAATCTAATGTGTGCATTGAGATTTGAAATAAAGAGTTTGGCAGTAAGCTTAACCTACTGCAAATTGCTTAAAAGGATAAACCAAAATGCACAAGAGACAGCAGTGTACACATACAGCAAGACTCAATGCTCGGTGAGTCTCCAGAATCCCCATCAAGGTGCAATCATGCTGCAAGTTAAATCATGTTTGCATGAGAGCTAAAAGATTAACAATTAAATAAATACCAATGTCAGTGGGTGGTAAAACATTAGAATGCAGAAAGATGGAAAATACATGAAGCATAAGAGGATACAGGTCAAAAGAGACACAAAAAAAGAAGATTAACAAAAAGTAACATTTTCAGGGAAACTTGGTATCAAAATAGATGGGGATAAACACTGCTTTGCTTTGCTTCAGAATAACCTCAGGCATTCAGCCTTCTTTCTACTCTTCTACTCACATATGGCTAATTGTAGGAAAGAGTTCTAAGAACAAACTAATGGTATGAGTAAGCATTTACCCCCTACTCTTAATGTTTCCAGAAGAGAAACTTTCCGTATCTTGACACTCTTGGCCTTTCACCCTCTCTTAAGAAGCAATGCTTAAGGTTCAATTTAAGAAAAAGTATTATGAGGTCCATTTATTCGCCAGTTAAGCCAAACTTGCCAAACCTGGTTTTCATTGGTAATAAAATGGACCCAGCCGTTTGACTCCTGCATCTAAGTCTCCATTTGTTTCTCAATCAGGTAGAAAAGAAAAGGTATTCTATTTCCTCAAAGTTCAATAGCTAAGACTGATTATATGGATATGTATGTATGTGTTGTAGGTATAATATTTTATAAATCTTTAAACTGTACATATGACCACTCATGTATGCATAAAACCTATTCATTCTACAACTACTATTAAAAAAGTTCTTTGCGGGGTGCTGGGTGGCTCAGTCGGTTAAGCAGCTGACACTTGGTTTCCGCTCAGGTCATGGTCTCACGGTCATAAGTTCACGCCCCACATCGGACACTGCGCTCAGACCACTGAGCCTGCTTAGGATCCTCCATCTCCCTCTCTCTGCCTCTCCCCTGCTCATACTCACACATGTACTCTCTCTGTCTCTCTCTCTCTAGAGTAAATAAATGTTAAAAAACTTTTTAAGTTGTTTGCTTTATTTAATTTTGATTTTGGTATTTGATTTGTAGGTACTATATAAAAAGGACACAGAATGACCAGTAAGGATTAAAAGGGCAAAGAGAGGGGGGAAAATCCTCTAGAGGAATTCTTGGGTGAGTAGGTAGGTGACCATGCCAAACTCATTATGCCCTGGGATGACTGCAGAAAGGCAAATGGTGAGGTTGAAGCATCTATTAAAAATAAAAATAAATGTGAAGCTGAAATATGAAGTTTTCAGATGAAAATAATCTGATCATATCCCATAATTTCATTAAAATTATACCATATTCAACAAATAATTCTGAAATGCTAATGAATCATTTACATTTATTCTTCAATGCCAAAGAAATTGATGATATGCTAGAAAGTTTCCTACTCGGGCACATGTACATGACACATTGTCTGTCTATTAAGGAAGTATAAAAAAAGATGATTGAATAAGAAGAAGAAATAGGCCAAAGTCAAGCAAAAGGTTCACTTTTGACACAAATGAAAATGAAATAAAATGTAATGCAATACTTGTTATGACAGCCTAATTTCCATAGTATTTTGAAATATAATAACTTCGTGGACAATAGTAACAATAGATTAATATTGCTACAATTAGCTAATACGTCCCACTCCCAATGATGACTACAAGGCATCTCATTTTGACCTCATCAAAACCCATCATTTTCCTTATTTTAGATAAGGAAGCAGGATGGGAAAGGTCATTTTCTCAATGTCACAAGGTACAGCTGGGAGAGCTGGGACTCAAATCCAGGTCTCCCAGATTCAAGCCTGTGATCTTTGTATTATGCCACATTCAATGCATTACACATTTCTAAAATAAATTTCTGCATCTTTCCCTATACTGTTTTCCTTTCTCGACTTGCCCATTTCTGCACTCATTCACCCGGCTCCTTTGGATCAGCCTTGATGGAGTCCTGCAGCTGCATTCCGTCTGCCCCCAAGTCCACCTCTACCCTCTCCCGCCTGTCCCACCCTGGGAAGTTTCCATCACTTCTATCCTGTGACAGCAGCAGAAGTGCCCATACACTCATCCTGCATGAACAACCTTGTTGATCTTGTTTATTCACATATCATTATTTTTTAATGTTTATTTTTGAGAGAGAGGTGCAGAGAGAGAGAGAGGAGTCAGAGGATCTGAAGCGGGCTCTATGCTGACAACAGAAAGCCCGATGCAAGTTTACGAACTCATGAACCCTGAGATCATGACCTGAGCCAAAGTTGGATACTTAACTGCCTGAGTCACTCAGGCACCTCTGTATATATATACCATTATTATGTTCCATATAATCCTTTTCATTTTGCTAACAACTTTCAACAACTCTCTTTTCCCTATAAGGAAAGGCAAACTATGAGGGATAGTTTTTTGGTTTGTTTGTTTGTTTCTTCCTTCTTTTCTGCAAAGGGTCAGCCAGGAAATATTTTAGGCTGCATGAACCACATGGTCTCTTGCAACTGTTCAACTCAGTCAATATAGTGCAAAAGTGGCCAGACGACAATTTGTAAATGTGAGCCACAGACTCACATTGTGGTCCTATTCCAATAAGATTACATTTAGGAAAACAAGACAATGGGCTAGATTTGGCCCATAGACTGCATAGTTTATCAACACCTAGCATAGGGTAAAATAAAAACAGGAACTTTCACTTGTTCTTCAGAGCCTTTATAAATTAATAAACAAAGTAAAATTAATATTGTTAATGAAACATCTAATTCAGCACATCAAAATGCTATGTGAAAGGCCTACTTCCTAGCCTTTCTTTCATGGCCAAATGTCATGAAAGAATTATGTACACAAAATATTTACTTTTCCCTGTTGTAACCGCCACCCCTCAGCACATTCTCAATCTTGCTTTGTTCACCCCCACTAATGTTGGCGACACTTACAGTTTTGTAATTAGAACTAAGTTCATATACCAGCTTATTAGCTATTTGACCCTAGGTAATATTTAGCAGCTTTGATTCTAGGTCTTTCAATCTGTGAAATGAGTATAGTAATAATATTGCTCTTCTGAGGACTGAAATGGTTACACAGAATGTAAAATAACATAGTTACATATATGCACTTTGGATGATAATGAATGTTATCTCCCTTTTCTTCCCCCTTGCTAAAGTCACCATTAGCAAATCGAATCCACAGCTTATGGGCTTTTTTAAACTTGATTTTTCTGATCTGACAACGTCATTCACTCTTTCTTGGAAAGCTTCCCTCCTTCATCTTGGACAGCGATATCAAACTCCTACACCTGCTATCACTCTGACGGCTTCTTCTCAGTTCTTTTGGCCAACTTTCTTTTCTCTGCTTAGCTCTCTATATATCCTTCTGCCCAAAGTGGGCCTTCTCTTGATTTTCTTAGGCCTGACTCCTTCCTGCCATATGGACCTTACCCTGTCACCTCCCAGACAGGCTTCTGTGATTACCTGATCTACGTTAGCCCTATGTTCTCTCCTTCACATCAACCTCTTTCAACTCTCTACGTAACCCTTGTTACTAACCAATATTGCTTTCTGGATTTTATTCATTCATTATCTCCCTCTACCAGAATGTAAACTTCAAGTACCCATTCATCACTATTTCTCAAGCATTTACAGTACCTGACATATAGCAGGTGCTCAATAAGCATTTCTTTAATTGAATTGTATTGACATCTGTATTCCCCTGGGTTCTGCCCTTAACTCATATCTCCTCTCTCTATACAAGATCTCCCTGAGCAAAATGCTCTACTCCCAGAACTTTGAGTACAAAAACTATTCCAATCATGAACAGTTTCTTCTCATCGCCAGAAACCTAACCTCTGTGGCTCCCTTCTTTTCTCCCTTTACTTTAACGACTGACAGACTTATTTTTCTAACTTGTAAATCTGAACTCTGAACATCTTGGATTAAAATCCTTCAGTGGTTCCTCACCACTTGCAGAATAGAATGTAGATTCTTAAATTTATCAGACAAGATGTGTCCCTCATCTAACTTTCCAGTGTTTTTCTTATCACTTCTCCAAGTAAAATATTAATGGTTTGATAAAGTTTCATTCAGTTCCTACTGTGAATGCAAAGGTCAGAAAAAACAGAGACACTTCCTTCCCACAAAAAGGAGACTTTGTAGAAAAAAATCTAACCCCATTAAATTAAAGGAGAAGAGAGCTTCCCTTTATTGGGAACTTATTTATTTCCTAGAACTGATCTCTGTACTCAATATATTTTTTTCATTCAATGTTTAATGCAAGGAGATTATTATTATATTATTTATCTGGTTAGTTATTATCTTAACTAATATGTAAGTTCTTCCTTAAGGTCAAGAATTTTTCTGTTTTATTCACCTCTGATTGTCCAGTACTGTAAACCGCAGTGGGCATGTGAGAGATTCTCCATAAGTATTTTTTAAATAATGGAGAATTAGAGAAACTGATTAATTTGTAAGTATAACATAATCAACAAGTCACATGTTGGGATACCAGTCAGGTTTACTTCAGACCCTTACTTTTTCGTAATCATATATCATGGGGGTTGGGACTGTATATTTTTTCATCTTGTAATCAGAGCATGAATAGAACTTGCAAGTTCTAGGAAACACAGGGCAACTAACTAGGAAATCTTCTTGAATAATTAAATTTGCAAAGTTCTTCCCTACATAGAATAGATATCAAAAAACATATTTTATAACATGACCTAAAATACTTCTTTCAAAATTATGAAATCGTGTAAATGGATTGATAGAGAATAAATGGATATGTTTATTTATCGTGCAATACTGATATTTTAGATACTCACATTTCAAACTAATACATATGCTATCAGATATCACTGCCCAACATGGCATTCTAAGGTAGACCCCTGTGACTATTATGGAAGATTTATCCATGGAGTAATGTGCATTATTACTCTGCCGTTTATTGATTCCATGATCCTGATGCCATATCAGATAGAAGCCCAATATTTTTTTTTTTCTGTTTCTGGAAGATTCAGCCTCCTCAGTAATTCCACTCAAATCTTGGTGCAACTCAGAAACCAGTGCCATCTTCATTACCTATGTCAACTCTGTTTTAATTTACAACTCACTGTTTTATTTTGCTGACCAAATTTACAGAAAAATATTTTTTCAAAGTCATAATATGAATTTTAACATTAATGAAAGTGATAGCTTTTAAGCAAGGCGTAAGCAACTGTTTTATTCACATACACATTTTTTTCTTGAAAGCACTGTGAGTGTAAGAACAGAGTTGTTACATGTATGTTTCTTGCTATAACATCTTCTGAATAGTTACTCATATTGCTTTCCACTTCTTAACCTAAAGCCATTTTATTTTTACCTTCCTTCTACTAATCATTAACCCATCTAATCCCTACTAACCAATAGCATCCAAACTGTTTTGGGTTCATGATGCCACCTGGTGGCAGAAAACTGTCTGAACCAACCATGTTGGAACCATGTTCTTCTAAAGACTTCATTCTCAGAGAAATTCTACATAACCCAGTGTCACCGTTGCCTTCTTTTCTTCTTTCTATATCTTAATTGCACCATAAACCATCTCTTTCTCAATGTACTCGTATAACCCTTTGAACCCTCTTCCTCTTCCCTTCTCAATTACCTTAATTTCCTCAAGGTTTATGTCTGTTTTCTCCTTCTTTCTGTTGCAGTTGAGCATTTAAACAAAAATCTTCTGGGGGCACCTGTGTGGCTCAGTTGGTTAACATCCGACTTCAGCTCAGGTCATGACCTGAAGCTCATCTCACGGTTCATGAGTCTGAGCCCCATATCAGGCTGTCTGCTGTCAGCACAGAGCCTGCTTCAGATCCTCTATCTGAAGACAGATTCTCTCTGTCCCTTCCCCTCTTGTGTTCTCTCTCTCTTTCTCTCTCTCTCTCCGAAACAAAATAAACATTAAAAAAAACACAAAACCCTTCTGGTATATGGTTTATTAGCATATCAAGAGTGCCGGTGGTATTAATATATCTAAGGAGATGGAAAACATGAAGTCAAACTATGTGCTTATAAATTCATTCTGATAAAAACAGCAAAAATATCTCTCTTCATTCCCTGTTTCCACAAAAGTAATTCTCTTCCTCAGACCTAATATCAGTTAGTAGAATTTCACAGACATATACATAGAAATATTATTTTCCTCCACAAAAATCATAATTCATTATTCAGAGCTTTCTATTTCATGTTCATTTCTACAATACATATTTCAGTTATGTTTTCACAGAAGTCTAAAGAGCTATCACATCTGTTATAAGTGTTGCATAGTATTTCACTGTGTGGTTGTGCCTCATGTATGTGACGAGTTCTCCTATGAAGGATTGTTAGGTTTTGGATTTTTTTTCCCTAATCTTTGGCTACTACAAAAAGTGATGCATTTGTGCCAGAGCCAGGGTAGTAGAACAATGAACACTTTGAAATTGTCACTGAGTTCTAAGGGTAAAGGTAGAAAATACTAAAATTTTGTGATAAAATGAAGATGAAAAACCAGTACTCTTAATTTTGTGACGGTGTCCAGACTCAACTTTCAGACTCCACAAAACCATTCTTATCTATATCCTTATACTAATTGGACGAACTTTTCTCAAGCATAAAGTAATGTGACCTCTATTTCTAACCTTATGTCTATATAAAACATTTTGGAGTTCTAAAAAACTGACTTAGAACTTTTGGGAGAGAATATATTCGTAAGGATAAGATTTCTTGCAGAAGACATTATTTCAACTAGTCATTAGGCTAAAAATCTTATAAATTCACAATTTGAAAAGGGTACTGCTTCAAATTAATGTGGTTTTCTTCCTTTTCAGACAAAGTAGCTATTAGAATAGGTATCGGTCATGAATAAGGACTATGAAAACTGGTACGATGATGTTACATATTCTATTACCATCATTGTTTAATTCGCTTAAGAGATAATTCAATAGGAATTATATAATATGCTTAAACATACAGACACATACATTTACACTCTTAATCCATATATTGTAGACTCAGAATTTTATAGCTGCAAAGGAGGTTAAAGATACACTAGTTTAATATTCTCATTCTATACCTGAAGAAAGGGAGAATGAGAATGATAAAGTATTATAGACAAGGCATACATCCACATTTATAAGTGGTAATATTAATAATAGCATGGATTCAATGTATGCTTATGTCTTTGGCATTGTTAAATGTTTTATGTGTATTCACCCATCTAGTCGCCGTAAAGATAGAATCTATTATTATCTATTATTATTTAAACAGGTGAGGCTTAGGGAAATAAAAAAAAATCACAATTTGAAGCTGCTTTAAGTGGCAAGACAAGAGACTGAATTTGGATTGCTTATTAATCCTAATTTATATATTTATTAAGTCCCTCTGTTTATTAACTAAATCCATATGTTTATGTACCATCAACATTATTTACGCATACTCTCCTGACTTAGGAGAATGGAAACAATTAAATGTGGCAGGAGAGAATGAGGAAGATAAAATTTGGATTGATAGTGGAAAAAACAAAAGTAGTGGAAGGGAAGAAATCACTGGGGAATAAGTAAAGATATTTTAGCATTTAGCTATACATAGTTTTCTGCCAAAAGCACTTTTTGAGCATGAGGTCCTTCAACATTAATGATCACACAACCAAATGTAAGAAAGCAACAGGTAAATCTAGACAGTTGGTTTTGAACTCTTTTTTCCCTAAGTCTCCAAGCTCAGGCTTTTAAAATTTCAGGGAGATCAGTTAGAAAAGTGACTAACTCAAGGCTTTGAGGGGAGAGCGAATTTCTTATCCTGACTGAGAAAATTTTCATTTGTGAGTGGCTATTTCAAAATCCTGCAAGGTGGAAATTTAGATAGCTAAGTAAATTCAACAAATATTCCTTTATGTTGCAAGTCTCATCTCACTGAGATGAAAGTCAGAATGAAAAACTAATTGGAGTTTAGATTTTTCTAGCATTAATTTTGATATATCACATCTAAAATTACTCTTTGCATTTGGAACGCAAAACCCCGGCACAATCCTTGTGAATGGACCAAACAATGTTGTGACTGATGGTTTCATTGAATAGATTCAACAAACACTTGTGTGGTTACTACTGGCTTATCTGTCTGCCATGTGCCAGGTACAGCAGTAAACAATATAGACTCAATTTCTGCCCTCATGGAGCTTACCTTCTAGTGTGGAAGGAAAGACAGCACACAAAATTTATATGGAATATATACAGTTTGTTAGACAGTAGAAAGGACAATGGGAAAAAAATAGATCAGGAAAGATAAATAGGGAGTCGGGGGTACAGTTTTAAATAAAATAGTCCTGAAACACATTTCTGGGGAGCTGACATTTAAAAAAAATATCACAAAGAGGTGATGGGATGAGTCATGTGGATATTTTGGAGAAAAGCATTTTGGGAACAGCAAATGCACAGGCACTACGCCAGGAGCACGTCAGATATTTTCAAGGAAAACTGAGGGGGCCAGTCAGGGTGGCTGGAGCTGAGGGAGGGGAAGAGAGAAGGCTGGAGGTAAGATCAGTAAGGACATGAGGAGTTCAACTTCGAAGCCTTTTAGGTCTTTGTAAGGACTCTGGCTTTACTACTGAGGAAAAAACAAAGCCACTGGAGGGAGTTAATGAAGAAAACCAGCAGTAAGAACAGCAACAATTCCAAGTGTTTCTGTTACCTTATTCTGAGGAGAGAATAAAATCAAATAGCTTTAGAAGGAGACTGAACAGCCTTCACCATGGCCAGCAATGGAATCGGATCCATAATACGCATTATGGAACATGCGATGGTTTACGCTGCATATCTAGTTAAGTTGGAAACTGTGTTCCCAAACTCCCCTTACCTGTATGATTGCCAATTTGGTTGATCAGAAGGGGAGCTTGTGTGGGATTTGGAAGGAGTCCTTACTCTGCAAGGGTCACCATCATCAGATGCTGTGATACACAGGTCCAGAGGTACCTGGCAGGTTACAGGCTGTCCTAACTCTCCTCCACTCTACATCTAGCATCTTCCTAGCTGTCGACCCTGTGAATCCAACAGTGGCCAGGGCCACAACCAGGCACTTCACTGTAGAAATACAGAGGTAACAACTTATCAGAGGCAACATTTGCCTAAAGACTCGCATGCAAGCTTCCTCTTGGAGGTCCAACTTGATAGCAGGAAGTGTGTGTTTTCTCTGATTGATTGCTTCTCTGATGATCAAACTATCATTTCTGACTTTCACTTCCACAGGCCCCACAGTTATGTAAGGTCTGATTTCTTTGATAAATTCCTTATCCCTTAACACTCATTAGTGACCACTCATTAGTGGACTTTCTTGATCCAATTCATTTACAGAAAATTATCCATTTGCTTCAACATTTGATACACTTAGCATTTATTGGCAAATTTTGGAAAACTGTAAAATAAACATGTATCCTGTGTAGGACATTTTGGCTAAGGCCAATGATGTTATGAGATATTTTCAGTAAGGCTTTATTGTAGCAGACAGAATATTGATTTTATAGCCTGATCCAAAGTTTAAGAATAACATCTAATCCCAACTTCTGCTTCCGAATGCTGTCAATTTGGAAAATGAGAGCAGATGTTGACAGAGATGTATTTGCCAGTCTGATGCCTCAGCAAATACTGTGAAGGGAAGGCAACGTAAGACTAGATTGAATAAATATCCTCTTTTAAATTTATTTTACCAATCCTGTTAGCTGTATCCCCCAAAGGTGACATCTCAAAGATGATGAATACAAAAAGGTGTTGTCATTAAAACTCAGCAAAGTTCTTATTCCTTAATACCATAGCCTCGAACATGAGAAACCTGCATTAAAGAGAATTTTTCTGCATGTTTCAGTTTGAAATGTAAATGAGTGTCTGACTTATTCATCAGTAATTCCAGACTTCAGAGTTCCTTCTTTCTAAACGTACTGAGTGCATTCCAGTTGTGGCTCAAAGAGCTAATAACTACTATGTCTGAGTAAAACATATGTTGATATCCTTTGGGAAAAAAAGAACAAGTTTGAGAAACTGCCTTGATTTTTATTCAAGCAAAACTCCCATTTAGTCTGAATTTACATTGTTGCTACAATTTGGATTTTGTGAAATGCAGACTGCTTGTAGAACAGCAGCAGAAGTCTTCAGCAAATTAAACATTTAAAAAAAAGAGACATTACTCAATGCTATTGATAGAAAGTCAACAAGAATTTATTGAGCTACTATATATTACAGATCCTCTATTACATTGTTTTATTTAATCCTCTCAACCATTCTGTGGCCTGGTTTTACAGAGTATGGAGGTTCTGAGAGATTATTTTGCCCATATTCTTAGAATGAATGAGTGGCAGAGCTACGGTGTGAACCCTGGCCTATTAACTACAGATCAGCATTCTTTCCTTCAATCAATCTCTGTAATGTTAGGTACGGAAATAATAATACTGGCCCCAATATTTTATTTATTTCTCATTATTACCAGGGATGTGTTCATTCTCCTATTGTCAATTACATGGCCACTGACTTGCGCACTGAATAATTAATTTTTAGTTGGGTGGTTTTGTGTGTAATTGTATTCAAATATTTCCATCAAGTAGTGAAAAGAGCTTAAGCCTGAGGACGTCAGAGCCACCGCTTTGCAAACTTGGCAACATCAGGCAAATGACTCTCCGAATTTCATTGTTCTCATCCATAAAAAGAGCAGCCAGATAACCTTACCCCAGGATTGTAGTATGGGTCAAATGTAGTCAGGTATTCAATAAACATTAGATTCCTTCCTTCCCTAAATATTCCATAGGCAGCACTAGTCGGGAGACATTGTTTTGGATACTTTCAGCACATACTTCAGGGGAAAAGGCATCGTTGACAAAACTGTCCTGTATTACCAACGGTGATATTTCAGAAGCTTTTAATTTAGAATAGAGTTAAGTCTGAAACAGTGGAATAATGTTTTTTA
Organism: Paguma larvata; assembly: GCA_030068075.1. Taxonomy (NCBI): domain Eukaryota; kingdom Metazoa; phylum Chordata; class Mammalia; order Carnivora; family Viverridae; genus Paguma; species Paguma larvata. Next base: position 67,429,147 of record CM057825.1, on the reverse strand, counting down.
ACTGCTGGTTAACCTCCACAATATTATGACCAGCCCACAGGAGGGGAAGAGCAGGATAAAGGGAGCTGGTGAGGTTATTTGAGAGAGTCATAGTCTCCTAGACCTCTTCCAACTGGAGCTATCAATCTGCCAGTGACAGCTGACATGGGCCCAATAAGAACAGGCCCTGTTATGCAAAGAGTCTGCACTATTTCCTAATTTTCTTTTCTCTTTAAAAGTCCATCTAAAATATTGTCTCATATATATATATTTCACTTTTTTGAAAGAAAATATTTGCTTGTCATGAAAAAGCATAAATCAAAAAAACACCAGTGTTTTCAAGTGCTATGAATCACATTACATTTAGCCTGAAACAAATACACCAGTTGGCAATATTTGTTCTTAAGATTGATGATCTTAAATAAAACACTTTAATAAAACCCATTCTCTTCTATTAACATCTTACCCTATCATTGTAGTTCTTGTTTCTATGGTAAGTTTTAGTATATCACCTCTACTTATTTTCTATCAAAATTTTTCTACAGTTCACTGCTTTATTGATTTATGATCATAATTTGCTGTTGGTTAATTATCCTGACTTTCTTCACTGGAGTTTTTTGCAGTCATTTAAATATGACTTTCTACACATTCAAGTAAGTGAGTTAAGTGAAGTTTTTGTTTGTTTTGTGGGGGGAGCAGAAGTGGGTGGGATTTTTGTTTTAGTTGCTGCTTTTGTTTATTTGTTGTTGATTTCTTTGGTTCTTTTGGACCACTTTCTCAGGAAAGAGTCTGAGACCAGTGTTGCTTAGATTTGATAACCCCGGAATATGGCCATTAATTTGAGACTGCACCACTTTAATTTGGCTATTAATTTTCCAGTAATTTAATGAGCCCCTCTTTTTAATGGTTCTGAAAACCTCTAGTAAAACTAGTAATATGAGCCAATATTCACAGAGTACCTACTATATACTGGACCCCATTCTATGAGCTTGACTACCAACTTTTCCTTACTACAACCCCAGGAGGTATTATTACCCCCATTAAATAGACAAAAAATAAAAATAAAAATAAAACCATAAAAAACAAACAGAGATAAAGTCACCCATCCAAGGGCACACAAGGATGTAAAATCCGAAGTAGTCCCAGAACTAGGATTTAGACTCTGGGAGTGTAGCTTCAGAACTCTCATGCTTCTAACAGAAACAAAGCAAGTTTAAAAACCCATGTGGTTTTTAAGACTGTTTAAGTAAATGTTAGTATAATATTTTTGGAAGTGCTGTGAAAAAATATATTTATATTAAAGTATTTTTGAATTATGTTTTCATTTTAAGCAAGAATCATAAATATAAGCTACTGTCCAACATTGGCACACTTGAATTTTACAACATGAATTATGTTAATTTTGAGAATTATCTAGATGTTCAACTTCTTAATTTGAGTGATGAAAAAAATTACTTGTTTCTCACCTCATAATTTTGCAGGAATATTTTCAGAAATTAAAAAAAGTATTTATTCTGGATGGAAATTTTATAGTAAAATAAAGAAATAAAGCTAGATGGATGGATAGCTAGCTGGCTAGCAGAGAAAGAGAGAGAGACAAAAACAGAAAGAAAGAGAGAGAGAGAGAGAAAGAAAAAAGAAAGAAAGAAAGAAAGAAAGAAAGAAAGAAAGAAAGAAAGAAAGAAAATTACAGATAGGAAGGAAAAGGAAGGGGAAAGGAAAGGAAAGAGTAGAAAAGAGAAAAGAAAAGAAAAAAAGGAAAAGAAAAGAGAAAAGGAAAGAAAAGAAAAACAAAAGGAAGGAGGAAGGGACAAAGGGAGTAAAATGAAGGGAAGGAAGGAAGGGAGGGAGGGAGGGAGGAAAGGAGGAAAGAAAGATGGGGAAGTGAGGAGGAAGGATTTGGTTACATATGTGTCAGGGACTAACTCAGACATATCATATCATATACCTGATGTCTGACGTATGTGCATGTAAAGTCACTCCACGTTCTTCGCCTATAAGCAACAAGTACATGCAGACAGTACCACCTTTTTTTTTCCCTCCTCAAACACACCTCCACTCATTGCTGGTCTAGAAAGACTGCAAGATAGGCTCCTGGGTGGCTCCGTTGGTTAAGCATTCAGCTCTTGATCTCGGCTCAGGTCATGATCTACAGATTTGTGGGATAGAGCCCCACATTCGTTGGGCTCTGTGCAGACCTCACAAAGCCTGCTTGGGATTCTCTCTCTCCCTCTCTCTCTGCCCCTTGCCCACCCTCACTCGCACTCTCTCTCTCTCTCAAAATAAATAAATACACTAAAAAAAGGAGGAGGAGGAGGAGGAGGGGGGAGGAGGAGGAGGAGGAGGAGGAGGAGGAGGAGAAGAAGATTGTAAGAAACACCAGAGAAAGTGTTAACAGCTGTGGCTTCAGTGTATCTTCTGCAGCACTCATAAGTTAATTGCCAGAGTGATCTCCACAAGTATGTAACAACAACAGTATGTATTGTTTCTCTCTCTTTTTTTCTCTTATACTCTAAGTCTACTTATATTGCTCCTATGAGAAAAGAGTCTCAGAGAGGTTTTTACTTGAATGAATTGCCTGAAGTTGCTGTACTAATTAGACTTACCAAACCAATTTTTATTGTATCATTTATGTGTTCCTATAATTAGTACATGATAATGTCTTTCAAAAAGCCTAGCTTCAAACTACAGTATGACTTGAGTCTTAGAAGAATTCAACATGGAAAAATGGCCTTATTAATATGCATAGAAACACATTAATTTTATTTCTTGATATCCTGTGGCTTTAATAGTTTTAAAGGTTTTAATTCATAACCTTGAGTAAAATACATATCAGAGTTAGCGAAATTACATTCTGCATTTTTTTTTCTTTTTAAGTTATTCATTGCACTTTTAGCTATTTTGCCCAGTCAGTAATTAAAGAACACGGTTTAGTTTTTAATATCATTGAAATGAATAAGTAATCACAAAATCTATATTCTTGGACAGTTAACTCATTTCATAGATAAAAAAGGACTTATTAATTAGCTTCAGATTAAGGTTTGCCTTCCCTATTAATAATTTAATATTATATGATCAGTAATTAGATAATACAATTACTTTCTATTAAAATATTTTTTATCATTATAAAATTTAGTGGATAAATTGTAAGGAAATTGTTTAAAATTTTACACTTTCAAGAGAGTTTGGTCACAGAGGAGGAGAGAGAAGAGAAGAGAAGGAAGGAGCAGCAACAGTTATAAGGAATCTAGACTACACTGGTGTTTCATATTTCTTATTTTGGTTCCAGGGACGCTTTTTTTTTTTTCAAAGGATATCCCACTCAGATGGTTAAGGTAAGGTGAAATCAGTCCTGAGGGCACTGTTCCATCATTGGTTCGCAGCAGTTCTTGAATCTTATCATCAGGACCCCAAATTTGTATTCACTGTTAGCTCTGAAAATCTACCATTCTAAATCTATCACCCAAGAAGAATGTCAGAGAAGCTGTACATTCAGACTGTGACACTGAAGGTTCTCAGGTCACACTGAGATGCATCATGAAATCTTCATAGAACCGACACCATCTCTCGTCGCTAAATCTTGTGATTTGCCCAGAATAGAAGTGTATGTCTGTGGGACTCATCAACAATTTAAGATCATAATTGTGAACTCCTTGCTCTGACTGGTTCCATTTCTACAGTGAAAGAGGAAAGAATCCGCATCCTACTTGTGAACAAGTCTAAGACACAGGGTCATGCATGTCAGGACATGTGAAATTCTATAGGAAGTTAGCTTTTAAAAAAGTTGTTTATACATACCATGAATGACAATAAAAAAAAAAAAAGAGCACAAGTACTGGAATCAAAGAAGCTGGGGTCTGAATCTCATATCTACCGCTGATCAGTGTCACAACACTGGGTAAGCTAATCAATCTTTCTCAATCTTAGTGATCCTATCTGTAAAATGGATATAATAATCTGAACTTCAGAGCATTCTCAAGAGGACTGAATGTGTTAACGTACATCAGGTGCCAAGCAAAGCCCAGCACATAAAAAGCTGCAAGCCGACCCTGTTTGACAAGGAGACCTTCCCATTGATATTGAATGAACCAGAGTCCATTGGGATTACAATATTTTGTCCAGCAAGATACTGAGCCATCTGCCTCAGGTGAGCTCAGTGGGCTCAAGCCCCTACTTAATGATAGCAAATTTAGAGATTTTCTCCTCATGTCATTCAGGTAACATAACTGACCTAAGGTCATATATTCTTGTCTTAGATAATGTAAGAAATATGTTATAAAACAAACAAACAAATAAAAAAATAATAAAATACAATACATGATAGTATTTCCCACCTTTTCTTATTAGAAAAATACTCCCGGGGCACCTGGGTGGCTCAGTTGGTTAAGCGGCTGACTTCAGCTCAGGTAATGATCTCATGGTCTGTGAGTTCGAGCCCTGCATTGGGCTCTGTGCTGACAGCTCAAAGCCTGGAGCCTGCTTCAGATTCTGTATCTCCCTCTCTCTGTGCCCTTCCCCTGCTCATTCTCTGTCTCTGTGTCTCTCAAAAATAAATAAACGTTAAAAAACTTAAAAAAAAAAAAGAAAAATACTCCCGTGGTCCCTTGGCAGTAGAGCTATGTATAGCGTATTCTATCTTATTCTTAGCATGGAACATATATCAATACCTAATAAGCCATAGTTCCTACACACTAGCAACTTCAAGGTATCTGTAAGAGAGCTATAGTTTTGATAAAATAAACTGTGTTCATGTTTGTTTCATACTCATCACTCAGGACTTTTTAAAAAACCTCTTCTTATATAATCATGTTTTGTTTTTAATTTTTAAAAATCTTTATGTAAAGTTGCAGCATGGGATAGGAGATCAGAAAATATCTTCTCCTCTGACCTGGCTTGATCTCGTATCAATTATATAGGTAGTGTTCCACGCTACCTGAGAAGGGTACCACAAGGAGACGTAGGCATTTAGCATGCCCACTCACCCAGTTGGATTACAATCTAGTTGAAGGATGGTGGGGAAATATGGCACGTACATAATTATCAGGCATAATATGGTACATTCTCATCTGTCAGAAACACAGAAATTTGATACGCCTTAATCTTTTACAGCCAATCACCACCAATAACTGTAATCTTTTGCTATGAATTTGGATTTAGTCTCAGAAATTCCCAACACGATGGCCTGCTAAACCAATGTTTGATCAGAGTCAATCGTCTATTTAGTGTTCTTACAGTACGATGCTGGTGATTCTCCCTGGACATCACATGAGTTACCTAAGAGAACTGATCCTCTCATTAGCAGCTACTAGGATATCGACATATTTTATTTGAACAAAGAAGTCTAACATTACTCAGCAGAAAACAAGAGCTGTCATAGGGATGAAGAAATAACGTATCTTCAGGGGCCAAGTGATTATTATAAATGAGTGTAATGGGCTGGAATGAAAACAAGACTGACTGGACTGGAGCTACCACAGATCAGACACAGGGGCATTCAGATGAAACACTACCAAGAACAAAACGAAAGCAAATTGAAGGACTATTTGGATTACATCTAGCCTATGGCCACTGTTGCAAACCCCTGGTCTGCAACATAAACATCAATGGTATGGGAATGAGTTGTCAATGTAGATCTTTAAATGTGTAACACAGCAGGCGGCACTGACCCAGAGGCGTCTGTGAGCACCAGAAGCAGTTCACCATTTTGCTTAAGGCAGGGCCTGACTGCACTAGGGCTGTTGACTAGACATGCAGGCCAAGTTATATCTCTGGAAATTCATCAAAGGGTAGAGAGAGATATTATGGGTTTATGCAAATCAATCAGAGGTCTGGGAATTTGAATTGTTGCATTAACTGTTTCTAGTGGCCCGTTCTAAATTAAAAAGGAGACTTATTTTTAACTGTTTTCCTACTTGACTGGTTAAAGAGAAACTGTGATAATGACGAGAATAATACTTTTTATAATATGAGTTCAAGTACTCTTTAAACAAATACAAATTATCTGCTTTCAGTAAATGAAATAAAGGCAAGAAGCTTTGTCCCTTGTGCCGTGTATATACTATATATAGACACAGATATAGTTTATAGCACTCTCTATTTTACATATAGAAACTTCTTTTCTAGAAACAAAGTAATTTCACAAGAAAATAAAAATGATTGGTCCTAAGGCTTTAAAAATTTATATTATTTTTCCCTGTGAATTTGCTCTCCCAGAGAATTTCTTTCTTTCTTTTTCTTTCTTTTTTTTTTTTTTCCTCCCAGAGAAGTTTCTGAAGGAAGCACTGTGGAGCTAACACTTTTGGAAAGAATTTCAAACCAGATAATTTTTGTCAAATCTTTCATCCACATTTTAATCACTATAAATATAATCAGATTCTTAAAGACACACACATGAATTTTAGAAAATTATTCATAGATATTTCAAAGTTTTCATTGTGCATTCTACATACTGGACGATACAATCCTGAACAACTTTCTAGGATTCATTCTCTATGAATGCTTTGTTTCCCTAGTATAAGAATATAATGACAGGTCTAATCTGAATACACAATAGTTAAAATGTTGGTTCAAACCAAAATAAACACCAATATGTACTGAAACCTCTTATGTCTTTCTTTGATTCTGTCACTTCCTAAAAAAATAATAGTATAATAATAATAGTAAAAAATAATAGTATGAATAAATCTTTCATGCAAATGTTTTTGAAAAAATATTGTCTTAAAATCACTTTTAAGATTCAAATTAGAAGAGTGTCCCACAGAACGTACTAATGAGAAAGGTAGAACAATTTTTACACTGCCTCAATTTTCCTTACTAAGTGTTAATACGTACCAGGCACTACACTGTACATGCAAAGTGGTCCCCACCCATAGGAGCTCACAATAATGGAGATGGAAATATACACAATAATTATAAAGTTGCTGTGAGACCAGACACCCTGTATTATATATACATTTCATTGTAGTAAGAACATTTAATATGAGATATATCCTCAAAAATAATTAAGCATACAATATAGTACTATTACCTATGGGCATGATGTTGTACAGGAGATCTCTGGAATTTATTTGTCTTGCATAACTGAAACGTTATACCTGATTGGCAGCTCCCTTTTTCCCTCCCCCACTCACAACCCCAGGCCCTGGCAATCACAACTCTACTGTCTGTTTCTATGAGTTTGATTAATGTGGATATTTCATATAAGTGGAATCATGGAGCTTTTGCCCTTCTGTGACTGGCTTATTTCACTTAGCATAATTTTCTCAAAGTTAGTTCATGTCACATATTGTAAGATTTCCTTCTTTTTTTAAAAGAAGTTTATTTCTTTATTTTGAAATAGAGACAGCGTGCACATGAGTAGGGGAGGGACAGACAGAGAGGAAGAGAGAATCTCAAGCAGGCCCCATGCTGTCAGCATAGAGCCAGACACAGGGCTTGATGTCACACACCGAACCCTGAGATCATGACCTGAGTCCAAATCAAGGGTCGGACACCTAAGAAACTCACTGCCCAGGTGCCTCAGGATTTCCTCCTTTTTTAAGGCTGAATATTCCACTGCATCTATATACCACATTTTCTTTTTTTTAAATTTTTTTAACATTTATTTATTTTTGAGAGACATAAAGGCAGAGCGTGAGCAGGGGAGGGACAGAGAGAGAGAGGGAGACACAGAATCTGAAGCAGGCTCCAGGCTCTGAGCTGTCAGCACAGAGCCCAACATGGGGCTCGAACTCACAGACCGCGAGATCATGACCTGAGCCGAAGTCGGATGCTCAACCAACTCAGCCATCCAGGCGCCCCAACACATTTTCTTTACCCATTCAGCTACTAATGAACATTCAGGTTTTTCCACATCTTAGTGATTGAATAATGCTGCAATGAGCATGGGAATACAAATATCTCTTTGAGATCCTTATTTCAATTCTTTTGGATAAATGTCCAAAAGTGGAATTGCTGGATCATGTGTAGTTCTATCTTCAGTTTTTTGAGGAACTTTCATACTGTTTTCCATAGTAGCTGTACATATTTTTATTCCCGCCAACAGTGCACGACACGAGGGTTCCAATTTCTTCACATCCTCACCAACAACTGTTATCTTTTGGGTTTTTGATAATGACCAATATTCTTGGTTGGCTTTTCTTATTTGAAAAAAAATCTGGTTCCCAATGAATGACAGAGGATTTCTGTATCTCAAATTCTAGACATATAAAAGAATTTTCAACCGTCTCTTATTCAGCAAAAATATAACTGAAAGAAATGAGAATAATAGAAGGTTTTCTGAAAGACATTCTTGCTGGAAATTCTCAGTTTTGCCTTTGAAATAAAATGATGAGTTGATTTTTAATGCTTGCTGATGATTTTCACTGATGAACCCTTATAAAAAATGAGCTCTCTCAGGAGGTTTGCTGTTGGGTTGTATTCGAGCAGAGTTTGTTATATATCTATCACCAAAGACCCTCTGGTTGAAGACTCATTGAAGAAATGTCTTTTATTTTTTCAGTAGCAAGGAGAGCTTTCCTTCCCCAGAGAAACAGATGTTTTCTCCTTTTTAACTGGCCCTTTCCACATTTTCCTTAAGCTGTCAAGAAATTCAGTGCCAAATTCAATGCTCAAATATAGTAATTGTGGGGTCTGAATGCTGTATATATTGTGTATTTTTTCCTCCATAAATATTCCCTTTAACTTTTGGAAAAAAGCAACATTCTGTTTTAATTTCAGGAAAATATTATTTTATTATTGTATTACATATATCATTGCTAGAGCAGTTATATATTCCTTGTGAAATGACATGAAGCATAAGGAATAATCAGTGGAATAATATTTTTAAAGATTAGGTGAACATTGATAATATCAATCATTATATCCTAGCTCTTAAATTCTTAGAAGACTGTTTTGTATATGTAAGTAGTCTTTCCTATTTTATCAGATAGTTGTATTCAAAAAATTATCTTATATTCATAAAATGAAAATATATCTAAAATCAGATATAAGTGTATAAATGCTCAAATCCCTCCTTTCTTTCCATCCCTAGAAAACTTAAACATTTTGAGATTGAAAGGATGCTAAAGGCCAAATTTCAGCCAATTTGTGAATCATAGCAAAGCACAGGTGCACCTGAAACAAACTGCTGTCACACAGAAAACATTTTCATTTTTGGACAAACAATTTGCATGCCTGGTTTTCATTTCAAAGCCTTACAAAATCCAAGGATCATCAATTATACATTTGTCTTTTCTGTATTTCAGTACTACCTGTGTTTATCTAAGAGTGTAGTTTTGTGTTATAAATATAAAATACTTCATTTCACATATATATATAAACCGATATACACACAAATATCTATATGTCTGTGTGTACACATACACTACGAATAGCTTCAGAAAGGGAAAAACCAACTCAAAGCCTTCAAATGTAAGAAATATAAATATACACAGTTTATCTTTTACCAGAGCTCTATCAACACAACATCACAACAAACTAACAGGAGCCTGGAGGCATCTAAAAGAAGGAAAAAGCAAGGCTGGTGAAAAAAACTTGCCCGGTTTAGAAAGGTAAGCTGCCCAGGTGCAGCACTGTAGAAAAGGAAAGTAAACAGCCTGCCAAGGGCTTTTGACAGATCAATTTAAAGTAAGTCATTTTCAGCATTAGTATTTTCAGTTTGTATTGTATATGCTATTATTACCTATTCAATTAGTTTGTATCGTCACCCATCATATCCAATTTAAAATTTTAGCATTTATTTATTTTTGAGAGACAGAGAGAGACAGAACATGAGTGGGGGAGGGGCAGAGAGAGAGAGAGAAAGAGAGACAGACAGACTCCAAAGCAGGCTCCAGGCTCTGAGATGTCAGCACAGAGCCCAACGCTGGGCTCAAACCCATGAATTGTGAGATCATGAATTAAGCTTAAGTAAGATGCTTAACCAATTGAGCCACCCAGGTACCCTGTGTCATGTCCAACTTAAAAACCTTGAGTAGAGCAGTTTAATTCCAGGACGTCTCAAGCCCTAATTCCAAATACCCCATCAAGTGCCCTTTGAAACATTTAAGCCCACCTGTCATAGTGAAAAATATTATGTCTTTATTATCCACACATAATGGAATAGAGTATTATTGGGTCAAATTACTACGTTTTAAGAAGGCATTAGTCATGCACATGAACAAGAATAGCGCTCATTAACACTAACAACCACCACAACAAGCTGCAATGTTTTTTTTTTATTCCTGTGCTTTAGATGATGAAATATAATAATCATCGATGTTGACATGGTGTTGTATGCCGAAGTGCTAGGACTTTGATTCCTTCATGATGTTTAAAGCTCTTTGAAGAACTCCTCGCTTTACAGTATTACAGGTTACCCTGTGTTCTTGAATGCTTGTCCTGTTTTTTTAAAAATTGTATCTTGTGTGTTGGGGGTTAGTATTTGAAAAGGCATTTTTTAAAGTGATAGTAGTTAATAGATTTTTCTTGCTGGCTTGTCTCTCCCGGTAAGAAAGGAAAAATGTACTCAAATAGTACATGCATATATTGACTTTTTACTTCATATTTTAATATAAAATTCATGTTTTATTTCTTTTAAATCTATATTTAGTTTTATGCAAGGATATAGACAACGCTTGCTCGTTTTTAAGAGAAGGAAAAATTTCCAGGAACTAACTTGAAAGGGGTAAATATGTTTACAAAATAAATTCATGGTATTTCATAGACTTAAATAAACCCATTCACCAAATTAAATGAATTATAAAGGAGAAATTTATTATTGAGAATTTAAAATACAAAAAGACAAGCTTTCTTAATTATTGAAAAATAACTTAAATACTGAGGGTGCCAAAATTATAGCAAAGATAACAATTCTGAACGAATTGTTTCTTTTTCCTTTTAATTTACACAAGCAAACTCTGGAATAAAAAAAAAGTAGAAAGACTCTGAAATGATTTCTTAAAGCACCCTTTTTTTTTTCCTTACCAAGAATGTCATATTCAAAATAATTTAGCACCATAAAAGTTACATAATCATTCTGACATTCTTAAAAGGCAACACAATCATTTTTCATCAAAATGGATGAAGCTTAGTGAGATGCCTTAAAACTCACATATTATCCCATTCAGCAATCCAGTGCTCATTATGAAAAGTAAAAGCATGTGGTCAATTAGAATTCCTTGCATCACAATAAATCAGGCATTATTTGAGAATGCTAGGTAGTAAACTCAATTAAGACAATTGATAATAAGAGTCAAACACTGAACCAGGAAAACACATTTCTAGAGGTCTTTTTGAAATTCATGATTTAATATAAGAAGTTGTTGGAAGAGGGGAGCCATGATTGTGCTTTAATGAGTTCCTTCAATGAGTTCCTTAGGACGTAATCATGGCCCTACAGTTAGCCATCCATTAATACCTATTGACTCACTGTTTTCTCAGCCTATTAGTGATTTTCTTCATCAGCACAATTATATTCCAGTACATGAAAATTATATTTCAGAGGTCTGCAAACTTCAGTGTGCACCAGAATCATCCAGGGGGCTTAAGTTAGAGATTTCTGGACCTCATCCTCAGACTTTCTGATTCAGTGGATCTGGGGAGAGGATGGAGAACCTGCATTTTTAATACGATTTCTAGATGATGCTGATGCTTCTAGGAATACTTTAAGAACTACTCTTCTGGTTTAATAACCTTCTAGCTTCTTTTCCTAAGAACAAGAGATACAGTATGATCGAAAGTTTACTAATGCTCAAGTGAATTGGGAAAACCTAAGCAATCATAGATTAGGTAAAAAGGTCAGTAGTACTCTAGCTAAAAGTCAGTTTTCTGTACTAGTTGCTGAGACTAAACACTATAGCAGTTTATGAATTTGAATCTTTGAGAACAGACAAATTTTGTTCTCTCTGCCTCAAGGTACCCTTCCTCTCCCAAGTCACAGTATAGGCCTGATTTGACTGATCTGAGCCCAACGTTTAAATCTCAATGGGGGTATTTTTGTTTTAGTCATCTCTCTACATCAGCATCGTCCAATAGAAATAGAATCAGTGTCCCAAGTGACATTTTAAATTTTCTCATAACTACGGAAAACAAAAACTAAAAAGAAACAGGTGAATAAATTTTAATAATATATGTGATTTAACCCAATATTTCAAAAATAACAGCATCATAACATGTAACAATATATAAAACTTGTTAATAGGATGTTTTTAATTTTTATATCAAATCTTTGAAATTTGGTGTCCATTTTATACTTCTAGCACATCTCAATTCAGATGCTAAATTTTCAGAGGTTTAACCGAAAATGTAGTTTAAAAAAACAATAATTTTGTTTAACAGAAAAATATTTAGATTGCTTCATTGTTTTTAATTTAAATTTAATTTAATTTTAAAACACAATAAAAAAAATAAGCTTCTCAGTCTTACTAGTCTGATAAGTCATTTCAAGTTCCTGAAGCTACATACGGGCAAGTGACTAGGATGAAAACCAGCACAATTCTACACATTTAACAACAGCATGGGCCCGTTTCTTTCGGCAGGAGCCCTGGGAAGGCCTATGGACAGGTGATTGTATTAGGGAAATTCTAGAGCCTCTCAAGTAGCCCTTAAGGCCTACTAAATGCGGCAGGGGGAGAACTGCACAGCTTACAGAGGAGCAAACTCAGTGATGTGACATCATCAAACCAGAAGAGGAAGGATGTCATTATTGAAAATGCCTTTTGGTCCAATAATAGAGCATCCCTGAAAGCAGAACATTCCTGGATCTGTAACAATTACTATTCTGTTTATTATTCTTAGTTTCTCAAAGATTTCTATTTGAGAACTAAACAGTGTTCTAATCCTTATATGAATAATTTTGACAACTCAGTCCATTGTGAAATAGTCAATTTATTTACAAATAAAGTTATTTAATCTTTTTTTACAGACTTCTTCTGAAGGAATAACTGAATTACTTAACATGTACTTCAATTTTTAATCAATTCCCACAAATGAGAAATTTCTATTAAACTAAATTTAGAAATGTACAAAAGGGAAGAGTAGGAATTTAAAAATAATTCTAGAATAGTTTCTGTTGATAAACTTATATGTTTCAATAAACCGAAGGCATTTTTATCGACTTAGTTCTGTGAGATGTTTTAATTACAACATTGGATTTAACTCTTCATTCAGATGGTTATCATCCTTGTTTACAGATGAGGAAAGTAACACAAAATGTGTACTTTTCTCAAGGTCACATAGCTAGTAAATGACCTCTTCTGACTGTGGAGAAGACTGTGCTCTTTCTACTGTAAAATTCTGGTACCATGAAATAATATAGAATTATTCTATTTGCAAAGACCATATTCATAGCCCAATCCTCTGAGAAGAAACATTATTGATATACATTTCAAACTCATCAGAGAACCATCTCTGGAACCTTAGTGACTGAAGAGAACAATTTTACCTTGGTATATAATTCACAGAGAAATATTTAGAGCAATAAAGGAACAAAGGAATTTACTAGAACTCGGGCTTAGGCTGAAGCTCCACTTCAAATCACTGGTGCTCTCTTCCCTGTGTTTCCTTGTCTTCATTACTTGGTTACAGAATTTATGGGCAATGACACATTTGGTAACACGACAAGTTGTCTCCAATCATTCTCCAAAAACTCAAAGAAGTTTTCTCCAAAAATATTTTAAAGTCAAAGTAACTTCATTTAGTTTTTTACTCCCTCACCCTCAATTATACTATTTCTGTGAATATGAGAATGTGAATACTAAATTCCCAGACACGGAGTTTTCTAATCTCACTGCCTCAAAGGATTATACAGTTTTATAAAATCATTCTAAACTAACTCTAAGTTTAGGTAAGTCAGTTGTAGGAATAATAGCTTGTATGTCCATACATCGTCTTCAATACAGGGGTTTTTGGATGGAGATGATAAAATGTTATTTAAAACTCAAAATTTTTTTTGAGTTCTTACTATATGCTCTGTTCTTTAAATACCAGAAAATAGTAGATGCCTTTGAACTGTAACTGACACAAATTTTTACTATAGTTTATAGATTTCCTTATCTCAGTAATTCATGATAGTGAGTAGGCAATTACTAATAGCTGTGATTACTGTTAATAAGGAAAAAAAGATCTGGGGCACCTGGGTGGCTCAGTTGGTTGGGCGTCTACTTGGCTCAGGTCATGATCTCATGGTTCATGAATTCGAGCCCTGTATTAGGTTCCATGTGGAGAGCTGGTAGCCAGGGGCCTGCTTTGGATTCTGTGTGTGTGTGCGTGTACACATGTGTGTGTGCATGCGTGTGTGTAGGTCTTTGCCCTCCCCTGCTCAAGCGCTCTCTCTCTCTCTCTCTCTCAAAAATAAATAAAAATTTTAAGAAAATTAATGATCTGGCCTTCTAGTCCTCAAATTCTACTAGTCAGTATTACAATTTACACTGCACTTTATGGCATTCTGTAAGAGTCACCAAAAGAAGAAATATTAGCCGTCTGAGACAATATAAGTTGTCTTAATAAAGCAATGATACTTTGTATTCCATTAGGCATTCACACAACTGGAAACACTAGATATTTGAATAGAATTTGACGTTTCAGTAAAACTACAGTTGTGGGAATAAAAAGTTTATTTTTTAGTGAAGCCAAAGTCATAAAAAATGACAATTACTAGCTAGGTTAACTGTTTAAATAAACTAAAAATATTACCTAAACTAGCTCCTATAATAATATTGTTAACATTTTTAAACACAAGATTATGGGGCGCCTGGGTGGCTCAGTCAGTTAAGTGGCCGACTTTGGCTAGGGTCATGATCTCACGGTCTGTGAGTTCGAGCCCCTGAGTCAAACTCTGTGCTGACGGCTCAGAGCCTGGAGCCTGATTCAGATTCTGTGTCTCCCTCTCTCTCTGCCCTTCCCCTGCTCACTCTCTGTCTCTCACAACTAAATAAACATTAAAAAAATTCTTTTTTAAACAAAAGATTATGCATTAATCAAATTCTAAGAAGGCAAGATTCTGAAAAGACTTATTGTTTATTTTCATTTATAAACCCAAAGTTTAACATCCCTTTGCAAGTTGAAAATAAGAAGACATAAAGTGGGAAACCGATTTATAAATAATTTATATAACATGGACTTTGAAACCATTTACTAATTCTATTTTTTGCATTCATTCATCCATTATTTTTCTCTCTTTCCTCTTTCTTCCTTCCTTTCTTCCTTCCTTCCTATAAACTTTATATTTTTTAAAGTTAATTTTTTAAAGTTATTTTGAGAAGGACAGAAAGCATGAGTGGGGGAGGGGCAGAGAGAGAGAGAATAGCAAGCAGGCTCCATGGACCCCAATGCAGGACTCGAACTCATGAACCATGAGATCATGACCTGAGCCAAAACCGAGAGTCCAACATCCAAGTGACTTAACCAGCCAAGCACCCTAGACTTTATTTTTAAAAGCAATTTTAGGTTCATAACAAACACGGACAGCAAATACAGAGATTTCCCTTATACCCCCCGCCCCTACACATGCATAGTCCCCCTCTCCGTTACCAACATCTCCCACCAAAGTGGTACATTTGTTATAATTGATAAACCAAAATCGATACATCTTTATCTCCCAGAATCCATAGTTTATATTAGGTTTCACTCTCAGTGTTGTTCACTTTATGGATTTGGACAAATGTATAACGGCAGGTATCCATTATTATGGCATCATAAAGAATATTTCACTGCCCTAAAAATCTTCTGCACCCTGCTTATCCGTCCTTCCTTCCCTCTTAACCATCAGCAACCATTGATCTTTCTATTGTCTCTATGTATAGTTTTGCCTTTTCCAGTTGGAATTATACAAGTATGTAGCCTTCTCAGATTCGTTTCTTTCACTTAGTAAAATGCATTTGTGCTTCCTTCATGTCTTCTCATGGCTTGATAGCTCATTTCTTTTTAATATCAAATAATATTCCATTGTTTTTGATGAACACAATTTATTTATCCATTTACCTACTGAAAGATATCTGGTTTGCTTCCAATTTTTGGTAATTATGAATAAAGCTGCTATAAATATCCTTGCGCAGGTTTTTCTGCAGACGTACGTTTACAGCTTCTTTGGGTAATACCAAGAAGTACTATTGCTGTATCATATGTAAGAGTGTACCAAATTTTGTAAGAAACTGCCAAACTGTCTTCCTAAGTGGTTGAGCGATTTTGCTTTCCTATCAGCATATGAATGAAAGTTACTGATGTTTCACAACTTCACCATCATTTAGTGTTGTCAGTGTTCCAGAATTTGGCTATTCTAATAGGTTTACAGTGATATCTAATTGTTATTTTAATTTGCATTTCCCTTATTTGCCATCTGTATATCTTCTTTGGTAAGGTATCTGTTAACTGCTTTGGCCTATTTTTTAACTGAGTTGTTTCTGTTCTTATTGTTGAGTTTTAAGAGCTCTTTGTAGGTGTTGGAAAACCATTCCTTAACAGATATGTTTTTTGCAAATATTTTCTCTCTCTCATTCTCTTGAATGGTTCTTTTGCAGAGCAGAGATTTTTAATTTTAATGAAGTCTAGCTTATCAATATATTTTTATTGGATTGTAATCTTGCAGATGAAAAGTCAATGCCAACCCTAAAGTCATCAAAATTTTCTCCTATAATATCTTCAAAGAGTTTTACAGTTCCTCATTTCATATTTAGGTTGAGATTCAATTTCAGATAGTTTTATTAAGAGTGTAAGATCTGTGTCTACATTGTTTTTTATGTTCATTTTTTGGATGCGAATGTCCAGTTGATCCAACACCATTTACTGAAAAAACTATCTTTTCTCCATTGAATTTGTCAAGGACAAAGGGGAAAAGACAATGTGTTTATATAAATGTCTATTTCTGAGTTTTCTGTTCTGTTCCATTGATCTATGTGTCTATTTATTTATCCATACTACAGTGTCTTCATCATTGTAGCTTTATAGCAAATCCTGAAGATGTATAGTGTCAGTCCTCCAACTTTGTTCTTCAATATTGTGTTAGCTATTCTGCTTTGTTTTTTTGTTTGTTTGTTTGTTTTTCTTTTTCTTTTTTCTAAGTTTTTAAGTTTATTTCTTTTGAGAGAGAGAGACAGAATGCATGGAGGAGGGGCAGAGAGAGAAAGAATCCCAAGCAAGCTGCAAACTTTCAGCACAGAGCCTTGATGCAGGGCTCAAGCTGACAAACTGTGAGATCATGACCCGAGCTGAAATCAAGAGTCAGATGCTTACCCGACTGAGCCACGCAGGTGCCCTGTCTCCATATAAACTTTAGATCAGTTTGTTATATTCACAAATAACTTACTAGAACTTTGGGATTACATTAAATGTATAGATCAAGTTTGGGAGAACTGACATCTTAACAATATTGATTGAGTCTTTCTGTCCATGAACATGGAGTATTTCTCCATTTTTAAGTTCTTCTTTGACATCCACTCTCTTTACTCCAACAAATAATGAGTGAAAGCCTAATATGTGTGAAACATTGTATAAGACTTTGTATCTGTGGTGGTAGTTTTTACCCCATAAAGCCTTTAGTATGGAAGGAATTCAGACAAAGTTGGTTCAGAAAGAATTCAGTTAATCTCTGAGAAGTAGGGCTGGGTTTTAAAAAAAAAAATTTTAATGTTTGTTTATTTTTGAGAGAGAGAGAGAGAGAGACAAAGAGAGAGAAAGAGAGAGATACAGAGGGTGAGTGGGGGAGGAGCAGAGAGAGAGGGAGACACAGAATCACAAACAGGTTCCAGGCTCCGAGCTGTCAGCCACAGAGCCCGACGCAGGGCTCGAACTCACGGACCGTGAGATCATGATCTGAGCTGAAGTCGGATGCTTAACCGACTGAGCTACCCAGGCGCCCCGGGCTGGGTTTTAAAGGGACATAAGAAAAACTCTTACTTTTTTCTCTATATTATATGGCCAGTTTAGACGTTTCTTAAACTAAATTTTTATTATTTTTTTTTAAAATTAGTTGTTGTTGTTTTAATTTAGAAAGTACCAATTCCCAGATGAAGAGCAGGTCAAGAAGAATTAAAATAACAGAATACAAATTTTAAAAATTTTGAAAATGAGGCCAAATATCTTATAATTTTTTCAGTTTACTTCAATTTTGAAATGGCCCACACCCAAACATGTGTGCATGTGCATATTCATATGTGTAAATACATATACAGGCATACATACACAGGCATACATACACACATATGTGCATACATATAAAATAAAGAATCTGAACTGCATTTTTGATAGAGTAATTTGGGAATTAGTTTCCCATCCACGGACAAGCGGCTAGAAGATAACACAAGAAGATAACAGGCAGAAATGTTCCAGATGGTGAAGTGAAGGAGACTGGTGGTGGTTGAATTCTTCCTGAGATAAGCCATCATGCTAGTCCTAACCTGAGGACTCTAGTGTTTGCTCTACAAGTCTCGGTACTTGGAGGGTGAGGGCTGACTTGTACATATCACTGGAATCTCCTGATAGATTTTTCTAATCCACTAACAGTTGAATTTTACAGACACATCTGAGTGAAGATTTAGATAGAATCATTTTTGAGACCCATCAACTGAGAATTAGTTTACCTTAAAGATAATTATTATCATTCACTACACAGTGATATAAAACTAAATCATTAGTAAGTCTAATGTTATTAAAGAGAGAAAATTCAAAGAAAAGAAAATCTAGCAGCTGTCCACACTCTTTTCTTGAGGCAATCTGAATAAACGGTTAAAAAATTTCTATCAGTTTAACTCATAGGTCCTTTGACATTCTTGAGCTTCTTGTTTCTTGTGATATGAATTTATTAACAACTAGATCTTTCAGAAGATGCTATTCCTTTAACTTGCAACACTGAGAGAAACTAGAATAACATTTTTGAAATTTTTGTTCTGCCTCTTTCTAGAAAAAGGTCAAAGCTTTACTGAAATCCAACTTAACCTCATTGAAGGTAAAGCACTACCTAGTACTTATGGTAATTATTAAGAAGATAGTTCAAGCTGATTTCACTAAGCAACAAATATCACAGTTGTATATCAGAAGCAGGTTTTGCTGGAAAAATTTTGGGGAACATAATAAGATTAGTGGGTCTTATAAGAATTAAAGCTTTATAGAAGTATCTTTTTTTTTAAGGATACATAAGATGACCCAGGTAAGTCTTTCATTTGAGGTAAACATTTTTTAATATCCTTATGGTAGTAAATATATAAGCGAAAGATAATTTTCAAATTTTCCATAGTAATTGAGAGGGGCAGAAGCAATATGGAACTAGAATAACATAAATTTATTTGATTCTATAAAAATGTTTATAATCTTCTGACTGACAGAGATGCAGAGATTTCAAAATTCTTTTGTAAATGATGCGTTCTCCTCTCTTCTTAATATAATATACATCTGTAATTTAATAGCATCTATAATACATCTATACTATGATATTTGTATTATAGTTGAATACACTGAACTCAACACAGGTTATGCTTTTACCAGCTGATGATACAAAATAAATTTATTATGCTGGGAACACATTTCTGAAGAGTGGGAGAAATGTAGTTAAGAACATCAAGACATGAAGTGGATGCCGACAGAAAGTCTGTCCAAAATTTGTCATCATATCAGAGGTCACACGTTTACCACACATAATGAAAAGCAAATGAACGAGGAAAGAGAAATGTTTTATACTAAATTTTGTTTGAGGTGGAGGTAAACTAACATTGACAGGAAAGTCCTATCTAGACGCATGGCTGCTTGGCTCGCTGTCTTTAGCCTTTACAGCTGCTATCGGTTTCCATTACCTAATGCCATCTAACTGATGCTAGATAATTTATGCCAGTAAGTTCCACTCTTGGGAGACTGGTGAGTAAAAAACTACTTTTTTAAATTTAAAACACTTAACAGACATGATTTTATGTGTGTCACTTTTCTTTTAATCTGCATATATCATAGCACAGAAAGTTGAAAATGAATTTAAATTTAGTTCTAAAATCTGATGCAATATGTGCCTCTAAAACTTAGTGTCCTAGTTTATCTTAAAATACAAAACCTTCCTTTCACAAATTAAAAAAATAGCATCTCATAATTTGTCAAATAACTAGTTCTGCTAAAGGCCAAGCCAACACCCGCCCTTCCAAAATGAAGAATTAGCTCAAAATATTTCTTTTTTCATTTCAGAAGCTTTTTAAATTTTTAAATAAGACATTTAAAAGCAATTTAATTTGGCATAATGAATCTTCAGAGATGGTGGAAACAAATCTTACAATGAGACTCTTCTACAAAGAAAATATAACATCGAAACTGGTTTTATCTCTTTGTTCTCTAGAACATCAGAGAGTCATTTATTGATTACTACAAGGGGTGACAAGAATCTGACGGCATGCACAATCTCCCATTTATTGTCTGTCAGACTTTGTGTGAAGAAGTGTAAAATTTAGAAAAATGTATATGGTAGGTAATCAGCACAATCAGAAAAGTGCAACAAGGAAGACTGGAGAAAAGACTGCACTTGAAAATATTATAAACAAATAGAGGGAAAAAAAACAAGCAAGAAAAGTGATAAAATGATTGTGTGCCAAGGTGTATTTAACCACAAATATTCAGTGGGTGAGTGGTAAATGCCAGGGGCTCTTGCAAGTATTCTCATTTCATCTTTTTCGCAATTTTCTGAGGCAGGTTCTAGTGTTCCTCCTCTCAATTGTTCTACAATTGAGAAAGAGATTTTAAGGATTTTGCCCATGATCACATATCTTATAAACAGTAGAGCTAAGATTTGTACCTAACCCTCAGAAACCAAGTTATTTTCATGTCATCATATAAATCCAGCAGTTTGAAGAAGAGGTCAATTGCAATCTTACTGTTTTATAAATTTAAAATAAGAACTTAGTAGCTTTGTTTTGACCACTTAAACTAAGTGTTAAAGGGGACATAGTGTTATTTTTAATGAGTTTACAGGCTAGATAAGGAAAGATAAAATCAGCAGAGGATTATGGGTAATTTTGTGTAGGACAGTTTAGAAATGCTGTTCTTTAGAGGAACCGGGGATTTTCAAGAGCTCTAGCTGGCAGAGATGTCGTCGTAATTAGAAAATACTTGGACTGGAAGAACATGAATGAAAACTCATAAGCCTGAGTGCTTGTGCTTGCATGGCAGGGACAGACTCTTCTGGAGAGAGTAGAGGGGGTAAAGTGTGAAGAGGTGAAGGATCAGAGAAACTAGACCATTTTGAACTGTGGGATCATGACAGAAGTCAAGTGAGGGCCTCATAAACTTCATATTTTAAAGGAAACACAACAGGAAAATGAAAGTAAATTGCATGTAGCCTATGTAAATATCGTCTCAGGAAACTTCTTTCAAATATGTGAGTGGATAGCACAGTGTGTGTGTGTGTGTGTGTGTGTGTGTGTGTGTGTGTGTGTGTACACATGCACGTGTACATGCCAGGTTACAATATAAAATATATTCCTTTTCTAGTCACTGTTTAAAAAGTTTGAAAAACATCAGGTTGCAGAACGGAATTAGTTTATGAGAGATCTTGAAAGTTAGCATACCAACAGAGACTTTATAGGAATCAGAAGGAAATGGGAGGTCCTCCAATATTTAAAGTAACGTGAGTTGAGATCAGACTGGCAGCGAAACACAGGATAACTGGAGTGAAGTTAAATTGAGTATTAGGCATTAGGAAATGGTACCAGACTACGGCAAATAATAGTTCTACAGGTAAGAATGGAGAAGTCAAAGTACAGATGAAAAGTCAACAATAACAATAAATAATTAAGATTGAAAGCAGAAGATGAGAATCAAACAATCAGACAGGAAGAACACTGCAATATCAAGAGAGATGAGAGAGTTTCCCAGTGTATATTCTGAAGAAGGGCAGGCTGACCTTGCAGTTAAAATATCCTTAATGACCTCTGAGACTGCAGTTTCACTAGAATGTCTGGGATTCAAAGATTTCTGGAACTCAAAGTTGGAGAGAGTGGTAAGGAAAGGCAGAAAGAGGGTAGGCAGGAAAAAAAATCTAAGAACTTTTATGTGGAAAAAAAGAGACAGAAAACAGAGAATAACCAGTGAGAAAGTAATAGATATCTTCTCTACCCTCCTTCTGAAACTTAGGCAGTATCTTTGTATGTTCAAAGTCAGAGAGGACAAAGGCTATGGAGACAGGGATTGGAAATACCGAAGGTGAGAAGATAAGTCAGAAAAGATGGCCCCCTGTATAGTTAACATTAGATTGCTTTTTTCTCAGAATCCAAACAGGGCCAGGGACAACTGGCACATGCCAACCTTCAATTCAAATTCGGAAAGCTAAGATAATCATACATAAAAATTAAAGCCAAATTTGTACTCTTCTGCTCTGCCAGAAGTCTTCCTCATCGAATGTATCCATCTCCTTTTGTACACACAATAGTATCTCTGAACAGTAGGGAAGAGAATTTTATTAGAGGGGTCATAAAATATCAGGCTGCTGTCAGGGGTGATTGGTGAGGCTCATTAAAACTTGGGGTGAAACTTTGAAAACCTTTAGACCAGCATTTTATGTCCATCGTTCACTCTCTCCCAACTGTTGCTGGGGAAAGCCATAAGGGCAGTAAGAGACTTACTTATTTCCTACCCACCATGAATCACTGCTCACATAGCTTTAAAATTTAACAATTCATCCATATTTCTCTTAAGTCTGTCATTATAAAATTTGATTTTCATATTTGTGTTCTCTTTTACATTCGATATACCAAATATGACAGAGTATTTAATAAACCATGCCCTAGCTTTATTTAGAACTACATGAGAAATCAGAATTGTGGTGAATTGTCTTATCCATAATATTGTCTATCTCTTTCAAGACTGCTCTAATAACTTCTAAACTCAATTAACCAAGAAACCTCTAAGCGGACATGATAATATGGCTCACAAAAATTTCTAGGCTTTTTTTTTATTGAATAGCTGATATGGATACAAATTCCTATGTGTGGCAATAATTCAGCTACAGTAAAAAAAAAATGTGGTCATCCCATCAACACATTTTAAATAAAAAAAGAAACTATTATTTCAGGTGTGGGTGATATAGTCTTTTAACATTTCCTCTTAATAACTAACTCCCCTCACCCACATAACTATTCTAATACATTTTCTATAGGAGTAGACAAAGAAATTTACCACACCAAGCTTTGCTAATGGAGACCTGCATTCAAGAAAGAAAATTGCTAAACACTATGCAGCCACTAGTTGTCCGAATTTCAAGAAATTTTGAAAATTCTGGTGTAAAACCAGAATTCTAATGAATATTAGGAAATAATATTAAACTTAGGTAATAAGTAATAGTTTCTCCTCATTCTTACTTAAACCTATTACAATCCCTAATTATACACTGTTCACACTGAGGAAAAAATCTATGTGTAATAAATAGTATAAAATAATGATGCATAATGTATATGATAAATTTAATATTTTAGATATTATATATTATATATGTAAGATATACATTATATATACTGTATATATCTTATTACATATATAGTATGTAATATATATATCTTAGATAAAATGACTTTCAATTTGGTAATTGCATAATATATATGATATATATAATATCTAAGGTATGTGTAATATCATATATATGTAATATATATAATATATGTAAGCTATATATTATATATAAAATGTATATATATCATACATATGACATATATATCATATATGTAAGAGGTATGTTATATATAATGTATATATATCATACATATGATATATATTATATATAATATATATATATATCTTAGATAAAATGACTTTCAATTTGGTAATTATACCCAGTATAACCATTCCTGTCAATAAAATTCCAAAATATTTCAGCACACTTGGGTAAGCGGCCACTGATCATGGCCCTCTGTATGCTGCCCACCCTACCTTGGCTGCACCAGACCCCACCGACTACTACATGATCCAGCTACTACGGGATTATTCCTGGCACACGAGGGGCCTCCAGGATCCTGCTCCAGCATATGCTTCGTTGGCTTCCCACTTTTCTGGGAAGTAGTCTTTTCTGGCTTGTGGTCTGTTTGATCTAAGTCCATGTCTTACAGATCGATTATTATTTCTTCACTATTCTCATATAAGTAAAACAAACAAAAACAAAAACAAAAACAAAACTCCCAGCCAGATCACTGTTATGATTCCCAACCTCAGAATCCTTCATCTTTTAAAGTGCTATACACGCATTTCAGTGGCAGTCATACTGAGTTTTAATTAGTTTCTAATCAAAATGGGTAATAAGATTTGTATTGGAAGCTACTTCAATAATGAACCCTCCTATGTTTAGATTTCTCAAACACCTTTTACTATAATGTAATACTTAATGAGAAAGAAACTAGATTCTTGAAATATTATATTTAAAAATTTCCTCCTGTAACTATCATTTAGGAATGAAAGGGGAAAATTATTTAGAAAAAAACAAGCTGCAGACACCTAAACCTTCAGATAAAATAGATAATATGACTCTCGATACTGTTATTTTTTAAAGTGAGGCAGAAATACCTCAGTGGAACATATACTCAATTAAAAAGTTAAAGTAACTAAGACATTATCTACCCAATGAAGCTAGCAGCAAATGGAATAGTGTATTATCTCCAAAACTCTGACCGCATACCCTCTCAAGAGATAGAGTTTAAAAAAAAAAAAATGAATGTTTCATTATTTTCCACAACTGGGTGAATTAAGAGTGCAATCAGCAGGGCAGATTGTGCAGGAAGAAACTATCATTAACGGTGGTCTCTTTAACTGTTCCACCACCAGCATCCTCTTAGGCACAACTGGGAGCCAAAAGGGCACAGTATGATAACAGTCTGTACGGTGGTGATGCTTCGGACAGAAAGGAACTCTAAAGACTGTACTCAGTTTCTGAAACTGTAGTCAGAAAAACACACAAATTCCAAAAGTCTAGCTGTAACTAGAATGTACTGTCTTCTATCAGGTTTTTTTCTCCACAGTGAACATGAATTGTCTTCATGGTACAGGGAAGCCTGAATGACGTTAACATTTCATATAGACACAAATACAAACATTCTCCAAAACTACCTGCAAGGGCTCATTACCCAAAACTACCTGCAATGGTTCATAAAGCAAAATAAGTCAGACTCGCCAAGTTAAATGGATTTATATTTTGTTTCATTTCTAATGTCCCTATAGATGCTCTGTGAGATGTGAGTTCCTTTCTTAGACTACTGTAGTGTCAATTTATGGCAAATAGTGATGATGCCTTACTATTTTAATAGACAGTACAAATAGCACCATTCCTTCTCCAGGGCTTAAATCAATTTATAGATTCATACACTTCATGTATTATATTGGAAAAAGAAAGTGTCATAAAAGGTTGTTTAAAAAGCACCAAAAGAGCAAATGAAATGCTCAGGAAGGAAATACAAAGCTACATGATTGTTCAAACTCAGTGAGAAATGTCGATTTGAAATTCAGGCCAAGTGTTCCTCATCTTAAAGGAAGAAAAAAACTGACTACTGACACTTGTAAGAGTATTGCTTGCTGGAGTGCATGGGCAAGAAGACCATGGGGAATCAGCCCTATTTTAGACATTGGAAGATACGGGCCCTGGTCTGGATTCCAAGTGAGCTTGGACAAGTTGGTTGGCCTTGCCTCCTTTGTAATATAAAGCTTGTTGAAATAAAGAAAAAAGGGAAAGAAGGAGGAAGGGAGGGAAAAGGGGAGAAAAAGAGGTAGGCAGGCAAGAAAGCTGGCTAGTCAGTTTGCATTTGGGGGACAGTTTCTCTGGGCCAGGAACCAGTCATGTGCTTCCTAGAAAGTGTAATGCAGGATTCCGAGTTCCTCACCATCTTAAAACTCTGTGATTCGGCAGCATTTCATCTTAGGTAATATTGTTTTAGATCGATTCAAGGGAGGAAAATGCCATCATCGTCATTATCTTGTTTTCCACGAGGCTTAATGTAGTTACTTCACCAAAGAGATGAGGTGTGGAAGTCAAAATCAGCCTCAATTATTAGCGTCTACTTTTGAAAAAGTAAATCTGTTGTTTGGAACAAAGACCTGTTATCTATAGAGGGTAAGTTCTTTCATCTGTGTATCTGTCAATATATGGTCTCACACAATAAGGTATAATGAATTCCAGTGCTGCTGCCTTTGTTACAGAGACAATTAGGGTGTCCTGTTATCCATTATTCATCACTCTTGCCTTAGCTCCAAATAGAACAGCAAACAGATCTAAGGAATAAATATTCTTCACACTGAAGAATTCATCCTTCTAGGATCATGGTGTCTAGTTTCAGATAACCCTCTTGAACTTGTGCTTGTCAGAGATTTCACTGGCATGTTTTCTTTTGAGGAGAGGAAGCAGGAGTCTTTCTCTTTTTTTACATATTCTTCTTTCTATTATTCCCTCACTGCCTTGAAGCAGTTTTCCTACCCTCTTCACTTTCCACTACAGGCCCTTGTACAGGTTTTCTTTGTACTTCACAGCTTTGTTTTCCTACATATTTTTCCCCATTCTCCATGTCTATTTCTGTTTTTTACCTCTTCCAGTAACTGAGAAACAGATATGAACTTTGTCTTTTATATTCTGAAAATTATATTTTTTTACAGGAAGTAATCTCTCCAAACATTTCTAGGTGGACTTTGTAAGACTAAGCAAAAACCAGGGGGAGGGGAAGAGGGGAAAGGAAAAAAAGACACAGAGAGGGAGGGAGATAAAACATAAGAGACTCTCAAAGACTAAGAACAAACTGAGGGTGAGGGGGTAAAGGGAGCGGGGAGAGGGGGTGACGGGCATTAAAGAGGGCACGTGTTGGGATGAACACTGGGTGTTATATGTCAACCAATTTGAAAATAAACTATTATAAAAATTAAAAAAAAACACATTTCAAATTTAAAGACCATTGATCCTAATCTAATGTTTACTACAATTAAAGGAGAAAATACATCTTATCCTCTTATTCTAAATATGCTGGTTCCATTTAGAATGAAAGGAACAGAATTACCAAAGTGAGGCCTCTGTTTAAAGTAGTGAAATTTTAAGATTCCAAACCAATGAAAGTAATCAGAATGATAAAGTAAAAAATGAGAGGAGTGCCTGGGTAGCTCAGTCAGTTAGGCATCTGACTCTTGATTTGGGCTCAGGTAGTAATCTCAGGGTCGCTGGGCACGGAGCCTGCTTAAGACTCTCTCCCTATCCTTCTGCCCCTCCACTGCTCTCTCTCTTTTTCAGGAAAAAAAAAAAGAGAGAGAGAGACATATGAGGGGCACCTGAATGACTCAGTTGTTTGAGCATTTGACTCTTGGTTTCCGCTCAGGTCTTGTTTCCAGGGTCCTGGGATCAAGCCCTCAGTTGTGCTCTGTGCCAAGCATGGAACCTGCTTAAGATTCTCTCTCTTTATACCCCCCCCGCCCTTCCCCCCATGCTTGTGTGTGCTCTCTCTCTAAAAATAAATAAATAAATAAATGAGACACGTGACATTTTTTCCAAAGATATAAATATGCAATCAATACTCTTTAGTGATCTATCACGTGACAAAATAATTAGGATATAGTTCAACTTTCATTATGATAAATGTGAGCAAACATTCTGTCATCAGAAAAATCTTGCAAAGTAATGCAATTGTGTATGCACTAGGCTTTATATGTGGTTTTGAATTGATCCTACTCTATTAAACATAAAGAGGAATAAAAGAAAGTAAGGAACACAACAATTGGGTCAGAATGCCCTGATAGATTATGTATACTGGAAAGCAAAGGGCTACCAAGGGATGGCCACTGAGGAAAACTGGCTGTCCTTTGTTGTCAGTCTCAAATGACTCAATAAAATGTTAAGTTTAAATCTCAAACATGTCTGTCTCAGCTCTAGCAACCACAAAAAAAACTTTCTTTCTTTAAAATGTTTCTTTTGGGGTGCCTGGGTGGCTCAGTCAGTTGAGCATCCGACTTCGGCTCAGGTCATGATCTCTTCGTGAGTTCGAGCTCCGCGTTGGGCTCTGTGTTGGCAGCTCAGAGCCTGGAGCCTGCTTTGGATTCTGTGTCTCCCTCTCTCTCTGTCCCTCCCCCACTCATGCTCTCTCTCTCTCTCTCTCTCTCTCTCTCTCTCAAAAATGAATAAATATTAAAAAAATAAAATGTTTCTTTTTTTGAGAGAGAGTGGGTGTGTGAGCACAGGTGGGAGAGGGGCAGAGAGAGAGAAAGAGCGAGAAACACAGAATCTAAGCCTAGGCTCTAGGCTCTGAGCTGTCAGAGCAGAGCCGAATGCATGACCTGTGAGATCACGACCTGAGCCGAAGTTGGATGCTTAACCAACTTATCCACCCAGGTGCCTCATAAAGACATATTTGTGTATTTAATCAACACCATGTCTTGGGGACAGCTATATTAATCTCAGTATAGCTATACATTTAAACATGCTTTCATTCAATCTTCAAAGAAAGCTGGGTCATTTTAGATTTCACTATCTTGGTGAAGAAGAATGTATCTGACCACATGAGTAGCATGAATGTATCTTTTGGATTACACAATTTCCTATAACATATTCTCTAGATTAAAAAATTCTAGTTAGAAATCTGTCCTACTAAAGAAACCTTTTCTACCATTGCATTTTCCTCTTTACTAACATTTGTCTTATTTTAGTAGAACTCTTTGGATCTGCATTTAACAACAAAACCAAAAAATGATTCTCATTAAAACTGCCGTTTCTGCCTTACCCATAATAGAATCTTGAAAACTATAAGCAGAAATCAATAGAGAGTACTCTACCCTGAAGGACTCAGAGATTACTGAAGATCCTTTTGCTACTTAAAAATAATGTCCTTAAACAAAAGTGAGATACATTTACTAATGTAGGAAAGAATTAAATATGATGGGCTTAGATGCAGTTTTAAGAGGATGAACTGAAATATAGGATTTCAAGTTATGAATTACCACTGTTACCAAGGGTGAAATTCAATAGAAAATAGGCCAACAAGTAGTAAAGCAATAGATTTAGTGCCTTAGAGGTATTGCTAAAATCTGAGAGGCCACTGGGGAAAATAAACACAACTAGTAGCTAATCAAATGTGTAACTCTTATTTCCAAATAATGAAAATAAATCCTGGTTGGTATTTCAAGATATTTCTAATGTCTTTCATCTTTCAAAAAGAAGACAGAAAATGAGTTATTGGTTGTGATTTTTACTGCTATGATGAAAATCCAATCTGTAGACTATTACATATAATGTTAATTCTCCAATACATGAAGTAAATGCCCTGGATTTAAAGAATGCATTTCCTTTGATGTATTTATTTAAGTCATACTAAAGTTTGTCTAATGGTTGTATGGTTATAGAAAAAACTCCTTGACTCTGAATGTAAATAGTGACTTTATTACATTCAGGGGAAATGTATATATGGTGAAATGGAAATTTAAGTATACAGTCTGTTAAGTTTGGACTAATATAGAGACTCATATAATCAACACACCATTCAAGATCTAAAATGTGTCCATCACTCCAAAAGTTTCTATGTGATCCCCCCCAGGCAATTCCTACTCCCCCCACCCCATAGGCAACTACAGTTTAGATTTCTATCACTATAGATTAGCTCATTTTTCCTAATCTTGAGCTTTATATAAATAAAATTATGCAGCCTTTATTCTTTTATTTATGGCTTTTTTGCTCAATATATTAATGAGAATAATCTATAATGTTGCTATCACATATGAATAGTTTGTTATTCCTTATTGTTTTTTTTTAATTTTTTTAATGTTTATTTATTTTTGAGAGACAGAGCATGAGCAGGGGAGAGGCAGAGAGAGAGAGAGAGAGAGAGAGAGAGAGACGCAGAATCCAGAGCAGGCTCCAGGCTCTGAGCTGACAGCACAGAGCCCGACGCGGGGCTTGAACCCACGAACCGTGACATCATGACCTGAGCCGAAGTCAGACACTTAATCGTTTGAGCCACCCAGGTGCCCCTGTTATTCCTATTGTTGATTGGTATACCATTGATGGTTATAGCACAACTTAACTATTTACCTATAGATGAACACTACACTTGGGTTGTTTGCAGATCTGAGCTATTACAAATGAAGCTACTACAAACATTTTATACAAACCATTGTGCAGACATACATTTTCATTTGTCTTGGATAAAGACCTACCTAGAAGAGGAATTGCTGGATCATAAGGTAGGTGCAGGTTTAGTTTTATAATGAAACACTGAACACTTTTCCAAAGTGTTTATACCATTTTGCAACCCCACTGGCAATGCAGGAGATTCTCAGCTGTGCTACATCCTCACCAACATCGGATGATGTCAGTCTTTTAATTTTATATATTCTGGTGAGTGTTAAATAGCATCTTACTCTGGTTCTAAATTACATTTCCTTTTGCATGTGCTTATTGGCCACTCTGCATTTTTCTTTTGTGAAGCATCTATATAAACCTTTTGTCCATAATTTTTATTTGGGTTGTTTGTCTTTTCATTTGCTGATTTGTAGACATATACATACATTTACTGTATTTTATATTATATGCTATATATACACATCCATTTAAAATATAATTCTTTAACCAAATAAATGAATTGATGATATTTTCCTCTCAGTCTATATGTCAATTTTCATCGAAGTACATGTTTTCAATTTCGATGATGTTCAATTTGTCATTTTTCATTCTAACGAATAAAGCCTTTTTTAAACTTAGAATTTTTGCACAAAGTTTCAAACTTCTTTCTTGTTGTTCACTTCTAGAAACTTTGTAAGTTTAGCCTTTATGTTTAGATCTATAAACCATATTAAATTAATTTTGTGCATAATATAATGTAAGGATCAAGATCTACTTTTTCTTACATATTTTTCTAGCTAATCTAGCTCATTTGTTGAAAAGATTGGTGTTTCTCTCCCACAGAATTACTTTGGTGCCTTTATCAAAAATAAGTTAACTATATATGTGAGGATCTATTTAAGGACTATTCTGTTCCACTGATCTATTCAACTATACTACTTGCCAATATTCTGCCATTATGATTACCGGAGCTTTGCAGGAATTCTTAAAATCAGGCGGTTAGAGTTCTGCAGCTTGGTTCTTTTCTTAATTGTTCTGGCTATTATATATCCTTGGCATTTTCATATACATTTTTGACTCAAATTGTTACTTTATATCAAAAGTATATTGATTTGGGAAGACTAGACATCCTTACAATATTGAGACCTCCAATTCACGAAGCTGTAGTATGTCTTTATTTACCTTTTTGCTCCTTAACTTCTCTTGATAATATTTATAATTATTTAAGTGTAGATGCTTTGCATGTTTTTGTTAAATTTATTATATTGATGCTGATTTTATGAGTATTTTAAGTTTCATTTTCTAATTGCTTAGTCAAACCATACAAAAAAAAATAGCAAGACAAGTGATGAGTCACATGGCCAATAAATAAAGGGACAAACTGACATTAGGTACTTCTGGTGATGTTCTGAATAGGATACATCACTCATATTTTATACATGACAAAAATCCACATTTTGAATTAAGTTATGATGATTTGCCAAACAAATCAAACTGAACATTCTATAAAACAGCAAGCCATATCCATAAAGAACGTCAATTGCAAGAAAGACAAGAAAAGCTGAGGAAGTCACTCACTCATCCATTTAAAGAAGACTAAAGAGACATGACAACAAACTGCAATGTATGATACTGGTTTAAATCCTGAATTGCTAAAAATAAATTAGCTAGAAAGCAATATCAATTTTGGATAATGGTCAAAATTTGAAGGGTATATTAGGTGACAATATTGTATCAATGTAAAATTTCCTGAATTTGATAATTAAGCTGTGGTTGCATAAATGAATTTTTCCATTACTAGTAGAAAAAAATATTAAAGTATTTAAGGATGAAGCATCATGATCTGTGCAAATAATTTTTTTTAAGTTTACTTTTTTCATTTGGAAAGAGAGTGTGAGTGGGGCAGAGAAAGAGGCACAGAAGAGAATCCAAAGCAGGATCCACACTGACAGCACAGAGCCCAATGCAGGGCTCGAATTCACAAACCATGAGATCATGACCTGAGCCAAAACCAAGGATCAGACACTTCACTGACTAAGCCACCCAGTGACTCTGTGCAAGCAATTTTCAAGTGGCTCAGAAAATAAGTAAACAGATATAAAAGAGCAATGTGTATATGTTATACTGAAAATGTAGAAGGAGATAAAGCCAACGTGGCAACTTGTAAAAAACAGCTGAATCTGTAAATTACAGTAATATAAGAGTTCACTGTAATACTTTTGTAACTTTTCTGTAGGCCTGATTACTTTTGAAAACAAAAATTTTAATTAAAGTGATCATAGCAGAATCAGACATATGAATCTTTCCCATAATTTTTTTAAAATATTTTTTCACATTTATTTATTTTTGAGAGAGAGTGTGTGTGTGTGTGAGAGAGAGAGACAGAGAGAGAGAGAGAGTGGGGGAGGGGCAGAGAGAGAGGGAGACATAGACTCCAAAACAGGCACCAGGCTCTGAGCTGTCGGCCCAATGTGGGGCTCAAACCCACAAGCCATGAGATCATGACCTGAGCCAAAGACAGACGCTTAATCAACTAAGCCACCCAGGCGCCCCTCATAATTTTAAAAGAATAATATTGATCTGGGTACCATTTGAAAGATAGGAATACATCTTGCTTTCCAGTTGCCGAAGCTTTTGCCATATCCATATCATTATGCTTGCTTTGGACGTGGGATACTGTTTCCTTGGAATAAAGAGTTGAGAAAGAATGCAGGCTAAGGGACAAGAAGAAATTGCTCCTAAACCAAAAATATACGCTGCTCTTTTCTGTGACTACCTTTTCAATAAGGATAAATTGAAAATAATGTTGACTTGAAAGCCTGTGTGTATTTTTTCCATCCTAGTTCATTAAGAGGGGGAGACATTTCAGCCAAAAAAATATGATCACCCACCAAAATGCAACTTCCATTCCCACATATAAATTCTTCAATTTATTTATTTAGATGTTTCTTTACTCCATGAACTTTTATTTAGGAAATATAAAGTGAATGAGATCCACATATGGACAGGAAAACAGAGCAGTGTGGAGACTGTAAGATCCCGTATCTCCATTTATTTTGCTCCCATTCGTCCGGTAATGTTTCATCACGGGCAATGACCTCAACAACCAATGGCATTTTTAAAAAAGACAGTTAGTAGAATCTGGAAGGAAAGAAGGTCTTTTATCATTACTGTTATTTATAGCTGTTTTTTTGTTGTGTTTCCTTTTTGGATTGTAGCACCGCAAAAGCTAAATTTGTTACAAACCCAATATTCCCATTTGAAGATGACTTCCTTTACGTTTGTGTATCTGGAAAAATACAAACAATATGAGAGTACCAGTTGTATTACTTTCGCTTGACTTTCCTCTGCAAAGCAATATCTTACTCCTTAATTTTGATTTTTGGATAATTACATCTTTCTCTTTAAATTTGGAAATCCCAATTTCCATTTAAACTCATGAGAACTAATAAGTGTAGTGTGCACTGAGAATCTGAATGATTTAATTATTTTTAAATTGTTTTTATTAGAATGTTAATAACTTTCTGCTTTAATGCTATCTGTCCCAACTTCTCTGGGGTTGTTCCTCCCACTTAATACATATCCTTTAGACAACAAATTGTAGACACAAAGGAAAGCTAATTTTATCACAGGATTACAAATAGACTAAGACACATGACTAAGGCCTGACAGAGAAGCTGGAAAAAAGATGGTTGGTCACACACCCTGGGCACACCCATGCTTTAACAGATTCCAAGATAAAGATCCTTTTTAGGACCTCTGAGAGCCAGAGGTATCTTATAAAGGACTGCTGGCATTCAACAATGAGCTCAGTCTCCTTGCTTTTAGTCCATTCTGCTCTCATGACTCACTGTGGTTCACAAAGTGGCTGATGTTAAGTCCTTTACTAAGAACCTTCCACATGGCATTTATAGAAAGATTCATTTGTAGTCTTACTTCAAAGAGGTCAGCAGGTGCAATATATTCTTTGGAGGAATTCTGACTCATTTCTCCAGATTGCAAGATACTGTCTTTGTCTACACAGTAAGCATTTTAGGCATCACAAGAATGAGTAGCTACACTTTTAAACTCACTACTTTCAGAAACCTACAAAATGTTCATGAAAAGTATGTACTACAGAATGGTATAGATTTTGAAAACCTGATACACAGTGCCAGATATAGGTTGTATTTAGAGTGTTTATATATCCGGTGTGTCTGGACAGTTCTGGATTTTTCATCTTCTCTTGGTACAATTATTAATAACCTCCCTTTTTACTTTAAAAAGAATCCTACTTTGGGTAATAAATTATATGGTCACCTTGGCTATATTTGGGTATTTATATCCATATGTTTTCTTCCTACCAATAGGTTTCAATTAATTTCACATCTTGGCTCTAAGTAAGATATTTCTTATTTCCCACTAAATCCTAAGTGGAGAGGAATTAAGTGGACTGAACTTACACCTCATTGTGACTTGAACTTTTGCTTTCAAAACACACAGGTTTCTGGAATGCCATTACTAGAATTGGTTGCAATGTAGCTGAAAGACAGATGTGCACAGAGCCCAAGCTGCCCAGACTGCTGACATTTTCAGGGCAACCACACCTAACACGAGTTTCAGCATTTCAAAATAGGTCTAAGAATAAATTATAGGTCTAAGAATAAATTATACAGAATTTGACTGAGGCCATATTCTCCAAGATAAAATCTCTAGGATTTCACATTTAAAAATTTTAAGGAACACCGCTGATTTCTTTTACCTATTGACATCAAAATTTGGTTCACATTTTTTATTCAGTCACACATGCAGCTCTAAATTTCTTTTTGAGCACAATACTCAGTGAGCATATCGACTTAATATGCATTCTTAACCCAATTCCTTCTCACATAGTTTTTTTTTTTCCTATTCATATTACTTTCTTTGTTAACAATTACATTACACTTACTAGATACCAGGAGCTTATAAGCACTTTTACAAACACAAACACATTTAGTCCTTGCAAAACCTATAAGACAGGTTCTATTATTATCATAGTGTCCATTCACTGATGATGAATCCAAGGACAGGATGGTTGGGTAACTTGCAGAAGATCACACAATGAATATGTTCAATATTTAGATCCAGGCACCCTGACACTAGAGTCCATGACCTTAGCCACTATGCTATGCTCCCTCTATATCATCCTTTTCAAGTAAGCGAGAGCTGACTTCCACTTTATTGAAGCCGTAATTGACAGATCGAATGGTTAAGAGAGTTTGCCTCATGTTTTAACTAATTCATTTATTTAAAGAGATTATTTGTTGAATAGCTAATTTTTGCAAGGCACTGAATTAGGTAGTGGGGAAAGAGGTGAATTCATTTCTAACACACTAAAAGCAGATGTGTATCTAACTGCATTTAAGAAAAGAAGATCGGAAGCTTCCAGATTTAAAACATTTACATGCCTAAAATCAAGAAACAATTCACACTTTTCTGACAAGATGGGACCTGAGTCTACAGATGTGTACACTGTGTGTGTCAGGGCCAACACATGGACAGGCAGCATGCTCGGTGGTGCTCTGGAGTTGAGCCCACAGGCTCTGAACAAAGACAACCTGCACTTCAATTGCTATACATGACTTGTGTAGTTTTGGGAAGTTTACTGACTTCATCTTTCCAATGTGTAAAATGGGAACGCCTACTTCAGAGGCAGCTATGAGGATTAGAAAAAAAAGATTTTAGAATACTAGCACATTGTACATGCTCAATAAATAATTAATATTATTTAACATGCTGAAACCACACTTTATTATTTAATCCAGCTAAATTATAAAATAAGATATAAATTGCCACAGACAGATAATTTAACAAGCTCAGTCTTAACTCATTAGCAAGATACCAGTATGCATGAAGTCAACAGACTAAAATCAACAAAAGAACACCAATCCAGGATCTTATTTCTCAGTTAAGTTATGCTTAAACTAGTTGCAGAGATGGGGAAGGGGTGATTGATTTCAATTCTGGAACAGCAGGCCCTGCCTGGTTATATTATAATGTCATGACTTAACATATTTTTTTCTCATTTTTCTCATTTTTTAGTCTATGTTTCCTGGATTCTTTAACATAAGTTAGCACATATGACTTCTGCTGGAATGAAAATGACATGCCTGGAATTTCTTTTGTTTGTCTCCTCCAGGTAATCCAACATGCAGCTAAAGTAGTTAAGAGGTAAAAGTTTCATCTTCATTCTTTATATTTTAATTTTTTAATTCTCAGATATTCTAACTAAAATCTCTAAGCCTTCTCTTCTGGAAAAGAAATGTTTTTAAATGTGACTAGCAATTTATCAAATGCCATCTGAGAGGTATTTATGATAATACACTTGCCTATTCTTTTATACTCAAGAGTAATTTCTTTTCTGTAGCTGAGCTATAGCTCAACCAAATATTTATTTTTATTTTTTATAATTGAAGACAAATAAGGAATAACATTATGAAGCTTATGGTAAAGATTCAGAAAACATAATCAGTATCCATTACATTTTCACAAAATTTTAGATGAACAACAAAAAGTATTAACAGAACTTGTTACATCAAGTATTTTCTGGAGGGAAATTCATCATCAAAGTTATTGGCATCCTCAAACGAGCGAATAATTAAAACAAAATGTTGTGCAACTCACACTATACTCACATTGCTGTGAATATATTTAAAATAATGAATGTTGGGGGTGCCTGGGTGGCTCAGTCAGTTGAGCATCCAGTCTCAGATCAAGTCATGAGCTCATTGCTTGTGGGTTCGAGCCCCGCATCGGGTTCTATGCTGACAGCTCAGAGCCTGGAGCCTGCTTCAGATTCTATCTCTGCTTGTGCTCTCTCTCTCTCTCTCAAATATAAAATAAAATATAAAAAAAAAATTTTTAATAAAATAATGAATGATGGTGGGTATGAAATTTCAGTAGGGCGCACTCCTGCTTCTGCTCACTCTGGAAACATGAACTGCAAAGAAACAAGTCCTGCCATTTTAGAGTGAGAACTGAGTAGAAGCCAGCTAACAGGACAGTTGAGGCTGTGCATCATTAGTGGCATTTTTGTGTAGTCCTTCATTCAGGGAGCAAATTCAGAGACGAGCAATCTGGGAATCCATAAATCCTACTGAGCCTTGGTTAAGTGACATTCATTATAAAGAACACCTGGAGGGAAGACCCGAGAATTGAGTCACAGCTAGAAAGATCAGATTACCTGAGCTCCGCATGTCTCGGTTAAGTAAGGCAGCCTAGGAAGAGAATGATCTTTCTCTGCAGTCATTTCAGTAGAGTTATATTGCAGAAAGTTACAGGTTTGTCTAATACCGTGTGGAGTTTCTTTCACTTGTATATTTCCTACCTATCATTGTGTATTTTGAGCATTTGATGCCATTTATAGTTTACAAGTACATTTTGTATCTGTTACATGGTATTTCAGCTGGACGTTTATTATGAGTTTTACTACCTTTCATGTCTATCACCAAAGCAAAACTATAAATACTTAAATATGTGTACCTGTATGTATATATATTCAGATGCAAACTGCCAAATAAAACCTCTTCCCACTAATCAAGATTTTCATTATAGTTTACAGAGATAATGCAAAGTACTGGAAAGAACTTCAAATCCGACTTATTCCAAATAGAAAGGAGAAAACGCTCACAGAATGCTGCTAGGTAGCCAATAATTACTACTAGTTTCTGAATCTGAGGCTTGGAAGACTGTCAGCAAGATACTGAAATGAAAATGTGACTGTGAACGTGAAGAGCAGTTTTTGGAAAAGTGGCTCTGGCGCGGGATGACACGTCCAGTCTGCAGGACTAGCTACTCGGGAGACTTCCATCTCTCCCTGGGCTTGGCAATACTGAGCGCTAGCTTCTTAAAACAAGAAAATAAATGACCTCAATGGTTTCCACATGTTTTTCAACAAAGATTGCAGGTTAAATTCAGTGATGAAACAATAAGATACTTTTTTTATTGCATCAATTTCACAAGAGATAGCAAAGATTTTGTTTTTCTTTCAATGTTTATTTTTGAGAGAGAGAAAGAGAGACTGAACATAAGCAGGAGATGGGCAGAGAGAGAGCAAGACATAGACTCCAAAGCAAGCTCCAGGCTCTGAACTGGCAGCACAGAGTCCACTGTGGGGCTCACAGTCAAGAACCATGAGATCATGACCTGGGCCAAAGTCAGACGCTCAACCAACTGAGCCACCCAGGCGCCCTGAGGTACCAAAGGTTTTTAAGATACATGTATCGCTTTATGCAACAAATATCCCTCTAGGAGTGTGCACTAAGGAAAAAAAATAGCACAAGTGCGCAGGAGAGACAGACTCTTTGTATGTGTTTACAATTGTGAAAAATTGATAATAATAAAGTACTGTTGATAATATTTTATTCCCTTTAATGTAATAATGTGTGAATATTAAAATAATTTATGGACTGTACAAGTGTTAAATGTTATATATTCATTAATTTCTCAGTAAGGAAAACAGGCTGCAGCTTGGCATATATATTGCTATCCTGGCCTTGTAAAAGAAAACAGCTAAAAAGTGTGTGTGTGGATGCGTGCATGTAGAAAACATACTTATCCTTTAGGTTCAAGATTATTAGGTCTTTTTTTCTATTTGTTCTCTGTATTTTCTAATTTTCTGACAAGGGAGTTAAATCACTGTAACAGATAGTGGAGACATGAAGTCCCGTTGAGGCGGTGAAATCCAGTATCAGGATGTGACTGATGAAGTGTCTGCTGATACCAAACAGGCCTTGCGATCTCAATTTAACGACTCTGGGTTTGGGAAAAAGAATGAAATGTATTGGGAAACCAATATAAGTATGAGGCTGTTTTCAGTGTTTACAGAAAAACTACAGAAAAAGATATCAGAATAATGGCAAGGATTTATAAGTACTTTATTGTAAGTACTTTATTATAAGTATTCAACTAAGGACATTCAGGGAGGCCTGGGACTGCTTCATATGTGCACATATCGTTATAAAAACATGCAGACATATTCTTTCTTTCACTGATGTGACGATGCCCCATCAGAATCAGCTACCCAGACATTAAACATCTCTCTAGACTGTCCTGACCTCTCACCCCTGCAAAGAAACTGAAGAAGGGTTATTAGTTGTTATGTCTTGTTAAAAAGAGATACAGGTTAAGTATTAGAATAAATTGCTTCATGATGCAGAAACCATATGGCAGCCAAGTTGTTAAGTTAATTAATAAATAATGTGGGTTGTCAATTTTTACAATTCTCACATCGAGCAAAATGACTGGCACAGAATGTTGAGTGAATGAGACTTCTCTAAAACATGCCACCTAACATTTTCATCGGCAAACAGTGTATCCCTGGGGTCTTTCAAATTTATTTTTTTCTCTCCCTCCATTTCCTCTTTTTAAATAAGAGCCTTAACAAATCCCTTCAAGGAGTTCGACACTGAGTGGAAGAGACAGACATAGAAACAAATTATTACAAGATAATTTCATAAGTGTTCTAACAGAGATAAGAAAAAAATGTTAGAAAATGTGGACAAGGTTGCCTGAGGGATTTAGAGAAAACCATGCACAGGAGAGGATGGTGGCCTCTGGGCTGAAGGAGCTCAGAAGCACAAGATAATTGGGTGTGTAGCAGAAACTGAGACTGACATTCGGAACCGGGATGAAGAAAACTGAAGGTGTTTTCAATGAACCAGAGATTCCCCACCCCAGTAAGTTTGTGATTTCTGTTTTATTTTTTATTGAAAAATTAAAGGTTTATTTATTTTTGAGAGAGAGAGAGACAGAGCACAAGTGGTGGGGGGCAGAGAGAGAGGCCAGCACAGACAGAATTCAAAGCAGACTCCAGGATCTCAGCAGTCAGTACAGAGCCCAACTCAGGACTCGAACCCACGAAGCGGGAGATCATGACCTGAGCCGAAGTTAGACCCTTAACCCACTGAGCCACCCAGGCATCCCTATGACTTCCCTTTTAAATGCCCCTGGTGAATCATGTCGAATCACATAACTGCCAGGAGACAAAACTTTGTGTGTGTGGGGGGGGGGGGGGGGGAGGGGCGGGGAAGAAGAGGATAAGAACACAAGAGAGCTCCTGCAGTTGAATCACAATACCATGAGAATTTTCTTCCAAACTTCTTAGATAAGGACAAGACAAACAGTAGCTGACGAATCCTTAACTAAAAGGTCTCCCAAATCTAAGTTGACTATGTAATTTACAGTCCCAAACAAGGACATTTTTAAGAGGAAAAAAGAGTGCTATTAATAATTATGCAAAGATTATAGGCATATGCTGGCTATCCTCATTCTACTGACATCGAACATCCTACCAGATAGAAATCCATTGTGAAGGATACAGTTCTGTTTAAAATACAAATGCCTCGGATAAAGCTTGCTTCATTCACCTTCTGGTCAGTCAAGCAGATTCTCACCTCAGGTAATCGATAAGAAACTATAAGAACTACAATGAGGACATCTGATCATGAAGTCGGGTGAGGTTTGAAAAGAGTACCATTTGGAGGCAATAATGTTTGCAAGCATAGACAAATTTAGATTTTAAATTTCTCTCCACTTTGCTCTGTGATCATCAGTACTTCAGTTAACTTCTCTGAATGTCAAGTTAACCTGTAAAAAGTGATAATATCTACTCCCAATGCTGTCATGAAAATCCGATAAAGTAATGTATATAAAGACCCAGTCACAAGACTGGAACTCAATTAACATTAGTCCTTTGGGAGAAGAGTAACAAGGTGGAGGGCTATGGCCTATAAACTGCAACCACGAAACTTAAAACCATGAGAGCAGATCCAGGTGTATACAAGACAGAAATAAATATATAGTTCAAGATTATCTGATTGACACTATTAAAGAAAATAAATGGTATAATAAGAATTTGATAGTAAAATCAGAAGAAATTTTCACTAATTTAGCTAACAGAAGTAATAGGAACGTGATGAAAAATTATCCGTACAACATATGAGGTCATGTAGCTCTAACATTTATTTCATTGAATTGATGCAATCTTAGTATACTAAAAAACCCAAGGATTATGATTTCAATATGTGATCTTTGCTGACACAGATGGATTTTTATTTTTTGAATATACATATCTTGTCCCCAAACTTTTTAAAGTTTTTAAAATTTATTTATTTGAGAAAGAGAGAGAGAGAGAGAGAGAGAGAGAGAGAGAAAGGGCACGAGCAGGGGAGGGGCATAGAGAATGGAAGAGAGAGAGAATCTTAAGCAGGCTCCACATGGCCAGCATGGAGCTCAATGGGGGCTTGAACTCACGAACCACTAGATCATGGTGAGCCAAACCAAGAGTCGGATGCCTAACTGAGTCACTCATGCTCAGTTTGTACTAGATCTTACTCTTTACTTGATCTTTGAGAAACTGGTTATGAAACCACCACGAATTTCATAGTTTTCTCATCACGCCAATCATCCTGGGTCATTAGTACAGACTTCACTGAATATAATTACCAAGGGTGTTTTGAACACAGGGGTTAAACATCAGTGTCAGAAGCAACAATCATTTTAAGTTTTCTCCAACCCATGCAGTTATTACATGTTTCTCCAAATCAGTTATTTCAAACAACATAAAAGAATCCATGTCTTAGGAAAACAAAATCTGACAAATAGAAACACTCCCAATAGGGGCACCTGGGTGGCTCAGTCAGTTAAGCATCCGGCTCTTGGTTTCAAATCAGGTCATGATCTCATGGTTCATGAGATGGAGCCCTTTGAAGGGTTTTGCCCTGACAGAGTGTAGCCTAATTGAGATTCTCTTTCTCTCTCTCTCTCTGTCTTTCCCCCACTCACACTCTCTTTCTCAAATTAAATAAGTAAACATTTTTAAAAGGATTCATTATAAAAAAAAATTTCCAATGATCGTCAAGAAAGAAACAAAAACAAAACAGAACAGAAAGAAAAAAATTCCAACAAAACCAGCCATGGTGAGAGTCCACCTGCTGTCTTACAGGCCACCCAGAGGAAAAGGCAGAGCAGCAAGAGCAGCAGCATGGCCGCAGCAGCCTCGCCAGACTCCACCCAGCACAGCCAGTGTAGATGAGTTTGCAAAGGGAGCTGACTGAGGGCGAAATGCACCCGCAGCCCTCTCTCACTCCTCTCCAGTTCTCACCCACCAAGCACCAGCCAAGCTGTCTTAGCCACTTGTGAAATAAAAAGTAGTGTGAGACAATTCTACAAAACAGTGGAAACCACGAAAAGGAGAGTTTGTACACACGCAGACCTACTTTAACTGAGGAAAAGGCACAGGGGGTCGTCTCAGCCACCATTTGAACTGCCCGCAGAAAGACTCCTTTGGTTTTCTTAATTAGATGAGAAACTTTGGTTTTCTTAATTAGATATTTCATATACATTAAAGGACTAAAAGAAAGATATGGAATATTATGTCATAGCAATAGGAGCCCAGTACTTGAATTTCTCTTAACCCACCTGCGACAAGTGGCAATTTCACCTTAACTGTTCAGTAATAGGACAAATTTCCTCACGATGGTGATTAATGTCTTATTGTTTCTCAGTAGTTCAGCACTTTTGCTAAATGCAGATAGCACAGTGAAGAGAGAGAAAATGTTCATTTGACAATCATAATAATAATTACTTTTATTATTGTTAATAAACTATATTTATTATTTTAGATTTCACACTCTCATACTGAGTGGCCCTGGGAGCAAGCTTCACTATCAATTAAAAATTTTCAAGACATCAAGAAATAAAAGATTATACTAGATGTCAGCGGCCAAAACTGTGTAATTTATGAGGTCAATACAGTATGCCAAACACAGCAATAAATTCAAGACAGAAAAGACCACGGGAGAACTTGGGGTTTGGCTACTACAGAGAGATTGTCGCGGACACTGGCGAGAGTCACCTCAATGTGGTGCTGAGAGAGTGACACTTGGATAACGAGTCAATAATTTTTGGTTAACAGCTTCTAACATTTTATTAAATATATCTAGCTATTTGCATAGTTGCAGGCTATGAAGATCATTTATACCTTAGCTTATAAGCAAGGAAATATATATAGTTATTGATAAAATTCAGGTGAAAATTCTTCTTAACATCTTAGAAAGTAAACAAAAAAAATCAAAGTGTCACATATTCTCTATAGCTCACTCTTCTCAATATCTCCTGACATCCATCTGTTTCTTGCTTCTCCTGCATTATGGTACCATTTCCCATCCTCTCTTCATTCTTCGTGTGAATGCTAACTGAGCATGTACTTCATACCATCACTCTTCCATACATTCCAGACATAGAAATTAATAAGATTCAATATTTTCTCTTCATGATGAGCTCTAAAAACAGATGGTTAATGACAATAACATGTAATGACATATAGCACATTCCAGGCGCTATATTGGAATTTAGAACTAAGTGTTGTGGAGTCACAGAGAAATGTTAAGTTAGTATTCTGGAGCAGGCAACGCGGTCATCGGAAAAGGCTTCACAGAGAAGTCCTTTGATCCGTCTTTGGGAGGATGATAATGGTTTCTTTAGAGTGAGAAGCTGAGGGAAAGGAAATCTATTCAGTGAGGTTTTGCACTGTTTATTTCAGATGAAAGAAAACTTGTGAAGGGTGAGCAAAGCCTCAGTAACATACAAGTGCTTGGCTTATTTGAGAAACTCTGAGCAGTCAAATATTATTGAAACAAGATTTGTAACAGAAAAGGACTTGGCAAGATATTCAACTAACTGATATTTATTAAGTACATACTACGGGCAAGATACAAAACTGGAAACAACGCTATGTATTTTATTGTATACAACACATCCAGTTAGCCTAACAAGGGGGATGTTATTCTCCGAGTGTGTATCAGGAAAGTAATGGAGACGCAAGAAAGGTAAACTTGGTCTGACCTGTGAATCCAGCTGTTTCCTCTAAACACACCCAGCTTGAAAACCCAAGTGAATTCAATTCTGAAAGGGACCAAGCATCCTATTAAAAAGTCTGTAACTTTACCCTGAGAGTATTCATGAGTTAAGATAGATTTTTTTTTAAGTT
This sequence comes from Paguma larvata, assembly GCA_030068075.1. Lineage (NCBI taxonomy): Eukaryota > Metazoa > Chordata > Mammalia > Carnivora > Viverridae > Paguma > Paguma larvata. The sequence goes on along the minus strand of CM057825.1, from coordinate 67,385,162 downwards.
CCAGGTATATCACAAGTGCATTTAGCAGCAAATATGGCAAAGTTGTTAAGGGATCAGGCATCATCACTATAAACTGTGTATGATTTGGCAAATTAATTTCTCAGGGTCTCAATGTTCTTCGTTTGTTTGTTTTGTTTTGTTTCGTTTGTTATAAAATGGGGATAATGAGAGTATATATTTTATGAGACTGTTGTACTCATTATTTAATATATGAAAATTATTTAGAGTGATACTTGGCTTCGATAAGTCATCAGTGTATGGGATTCTTGTTTCAGAAATAGCTCTCTGGTGGCACTGTGGGGAAAGGACTGCAGAGGCAGGAAAACTTCAATCCTCAATATTCCAGAAGAAGAATAAAGAGGGCTTCAACTACGGCATTTGGCAGTGATGGAAAAGTAAAGGTAACATTGGGAGATATTTCAGATGTAAATATTGAAAAAAATTTGTGACCGATTGGTTTAGGGAGGAGACGGAGGAAAACACAAAACAGAAAACATCCGTCGGGTTTCTAGTTTATACGGCCGGATGAATGTCGATGTCTTAACATTTCATAGTCCAACTGCTGCTTCCCTGTGAATTAATTATCCTAGGACTCTTCTGGCTGCTGGCTGCCCGTAATTGATTTAGTGACTATTTATAGTGAAAAAATAAAAATAAAAACAATGCCGAAAGCCAATAAAAGTCAGAGAAGCCAGTTCCTCCCACTAAGGCTAGCCTATCCCATTGCCCTAAATTGACCCTGTTCTCAAGTCCCTTGGGTGTGAAAATAACTGAGCAGTTATCTCTGAAGCTGGCAGACAACACGGCTTCTAATTTTCAGCACCAGAGCTGCATAGAGGTACAGTGCTGATACGTGGTAAAAGGGGACTGATCAACACAGCCCAACTACAGTTTGGGGGCATTTTGTTTTCACTTGGGACACTAGTGTGAGGAAGAATGTTTCTAAAGAATTCATAGTTTCTCAATACAGACACTGATCATATTAAAGTTCTGTACACTATCTAGAGTCCATGAGATGTTACAAAGTTTAGGTATATGAAAGAATATACATTTTAGGGGCACCTGAGTGGCTCAGCTGATTAAGCACCCGACTTTGGCTCAGGTCATGATCTCGCAGTCTGTGAGTTCCGGCCCCACATCAGGCTCTGTGCTGACAGCTCAGCCTGGAGCTTGCTTTAGATTCTGTGTCTCCCTCTCTCTCTGCCCCCCCTCATGCTCCCTCTCTCTCTCTCTCTCTCTCTCTCTCAAAAACAAATAAACATTAAAAAAATTTAAAAAATACATTTTAAGATTACTGTTGGGTGAAACATGAGAATGTACAAACAGAAAGTCAAAATGAACACTAAAATAAATTCTAGGCAAGATACTCCCTGAAAACTTTTCTTATTACTTGAATTGCACATACACAGAATATATTTCCATTCTTCTATTAAAAACTACTGTCTGTATCTCTACTACATAATTCAGGAATTATGAAAGCTGAATATTTTACATGTCATGTAACATATAAAACTATTATAAAATTTATTTTTGAGCTATTAAGGTTTTATATGAACTACACTGCTTCTTTAATAAGTTAGTATTGCATATAAATGACAAAAGGAGACAGGAAACACACAAAAACAAATTTATTTTACAGTGGGGGGTTAGAGGAAGAGTGGTAATTAACCCCAAATTCTGTTCTCTATTTATATAAAAACTTCTTCATTTCATAGTCTATATATTCTTTTTCTTTCAAAACAATTTCATGAAAACATCTTGGGGTTTAGAAGATAGAAGTGAATGTTAGTCGTTCTGTAAGACAAATATCCTGAAAGCAGAAATGAGTTCGTGTCCTCTTCTGGATCTCCTCCTAGTGTTTCTCAGGCGCCTACAACAATTACCTTCAAGAGAGGTGGTGGCACTCAGCACACATCTTCACCTTTACTCCCAACAATGCAACACTTTCTATAAGGTCTTTCCAAATAACTCTCAGAGATGGTAGATTTAAAAACCTCTTTTGAGTCTAGCTGAATCAAACACTGCCTCTGGAACTTTGTCCCAACGTGACTGGTGCCCTGTCTGGATCTGGTCCCTGTCTGAATCAAGAAAGGACTTCCCTCAGCCTCTTCTCATCCTTTAGATCTTTGAAAGCAAGGCAAAGACAGGCACATTTCTGATTTGTTAACAACTCTGCCATTGTACCATGTCTGAGAGCATAATGGCAAAAATATAGGAATGCTCCAATCTCTAAAAATAAAGCATTGCATGCCCTGTTTTCCTACTGAGTTAAGACCTTTCTTTCTTTCTTCCTTTTGGAGAGACTTACTTTGATTTTCCACATGTTTAGAGTTGCCTGATAATTTAAGGTGAAAATCACATGTCCGCATATGCCTAAGTGAATAAGCACTTCAACTGCTAGTTCTATTCCATGACACACTCCAAACCTAACGAGCAATAAATTAAAAGACAACCAACTTTTCTTTTTCCTTGCTATTAACATCACCTCCAAACTATGATCTAGTTAATAACCTGAAGCATTTGTTATTCCTCAATCTAAGCTTAAAAATTGGTTTGTTTGTTTTTTTAATTTTCTAAGTGACCTCTACATCCGACGTGGCGCTTGAACTCAGGACCCCAAAACCAAGAGCCACACGTTCTACTGACGGAGTCAGCCAGGCACCCCTAAAAAGTTGTTTTTAAAGTGAATGTACTGCGCTATTAAAATACATGCCCATCCTTCTATAAGCCTCCGCGTAATTATAGTTTTGTATAATTAGAGCTTTATGTCAAAAGATTTACAGCTTTATCACCTCAAGCAGTATTTCACAGCTGCCAAGAATGATTTATGCAATAATGACTTTAAACTGTAAAATAGAATCCTCAAAGGAAGGGCTGTCAAATATTCCTACGGCAAATAACCAGGTTTTTAAAAATTGATATTCTGGTAAACAGCAAATTTAATTGCACCTGGTAAAATGACATAAAGTAGCATAGACGGAAGTGCTGATCGCCCACTGCACGCATGTGAACTCATTGCATAGATCATGGGTTTAAACTGCCTAGAACACCTCTGGCCAGTTTGGAAAACAAACTTTCAGAAGTAATCCCCTGCTCCTGTTTTTGCTGCTCCAGTATGAGTGAATGGAAAAAGCGGAAACAGAGTATCTCAACTTTTTGCTACTTTGCTCACTGTGCTCATGACATTCCTATTCAGATTCCTGCAAAGTGCTAAAGAGAGAATAAGTAAAGGAAGCATTTGCTGTGTAAACTTAAGAAACCAAGAAACTCCCCAAAGTAAATGACCTCAATAATAAAGAAGTAAGGACACTTTGAAAAACAAACCAATACAAAATGTTGGTGATTTTATCCCTTCCTGATTTTATAAATGTAGAGTGCCTGGCAGATCTCTAAGGGCAAGGCTTTCAAAGCATGTGAACTTCACAAGCTCTGACTGAATTTGCAGTTGCCATGTGAATAAAACCAATGCACTTTGAAGATTCTATTCAAGGTATCTGAACTAGTCTCAAAAATACGGGTTGATTACATTCAGAGCAAATAAGGCTGTGTCTTCACAATCGAAAAAGATCATAAAATTAATCTTTTTCTTTGGAAAAAGAAAATAAAAACTTGGCCCACCATCTCATGTATCCCCTATCAATAAAAGTGACATAGGCAGCATTTGTCATTAGCTCTAAGGATTACCAAATCTTTATAGACCGACTCAAATCTGAAAATGAAGCCAACAGAATCAAAATCACCACCAAAGGTTGATATTTATATACTTAAACAAGCTTCCAAATAAAGATTCCTTTTTTAAACGAGAAGGCTTTAATTCGTATAACCAAAGGCATCACTCAGATAGACAGATCTGCATTAGTCAGTGTACCGGCAGCATCTCCGCTGTAGAAACTTTTACATGCGTGTTTGTGATTCCGCCTTAACTTGCCTTTATTGGGTTTTGAGGTAACTTCACACACTCACATTGTACAAGTTACACAAGGTTATCAAATATCACCATTCCACTTGCCATATAATAAATAACAACTTTCATTTCAAAATATTATCTGAAAAATATAGTGAGTATCTAAGTGATCCTGACAGTCCAGATTCATTTTATACTTAAATTCTATAAGTTTAAAAAAAAAAACTGAAATGTCCCAGAAAACATAATGACCAAATGTGAACCAGCATGCCACGTATAACCACAGTATAGACTGTGTCGATATCATGATAAATACGCAGATGGGGTAAAATGTCAGACAATTAAATTATTCCAAAAGCCCAAATTGTTGGCATCAGATACACACACAAAATAGATGAGTTGCATTTGGGTAGTGAGAGCCTTAGTCCAAGAAATGCTTTCAAGACAACAGAGCAATTAGGCTATTTCTAGCATGCCAACACTACTGATTGAAAAGTGGAGGGGTGAGGGAGAAAAGAACTTTAAAAGCAACCTCTATGTTGGCTGATCGTCATAGAATTGTTTTCATTGCAGACTAATCCGAAGTTATACAAACCTGTTTTTCTAATCATAGTTTGTCACATATACTCACAAAAGTTGATGTTAAGGAAAATCCAGTAATTAAGAATTACATTTTCTATCATAAAATATTTAATTGTAAGAAAATAAGAAGAGTTAAAATCCTTTCCCTGCTAGAATTTCTGCTGTGTATTTTATCGATGATGAATCATTATATGATATAGGTTATAACACATCAATCATTTTCTCATTTGTAAAACTTAAGAGTTTCCTAAAAATCTGACTAGATATCCCTCTGCCTCAATGATTTCTGCCAATGGAAACAAATCATAATGCAATATCAACAAAACCAACTACAACATACATTTTTAAGTGATTTATATTTAAGCACTAAATTGTCAAATATCACTAAGTGTGCACATTTGAGAATGCATATTCTTTTTAAATGGGCATATGTGAATATTCATACATATGAGTTCATACATTATATATGGTATATTTAATGAATGTATGTCTGTTAAATGGGTATTTTGGGGGAACTATTATAGGTCTATTATATTATACTCCTATAGAAGAAGCCTGAAAGAAAGAGGAGTGCCCTTGAAATTGAGGTATGACCTTAAGTTTGAGATGCCAGTTTTGTTGCATCTATAAAAATGAGTACTGATAACTCCACAGTATCATAGTTCCTTTTGCCCATATCTTATTTTAGGACAAAATTTAACAGCCTTTATTATTTGAATATGCATAGGTTTACTAGACCAATTCTTCAAGTTCTTACATATCACCCTTAATGTTGCATGAAAAGGAGCAAAAGAAACAAGAGGTGTTGCCTATCAAATAAAGCTAAAGAGCCAAGAAATATTTATTATAACTGCAGTAGTTTTAGTTGGAGGCACACAGTTTTCAACAAGATGTTGCTTTGTGAAATATATTCTAGTTCAAGCAAACAAAACTCTGTATGTGTCTCCTAAGAAACACATATAAATGCAATCAGTAAATTATTGGCCTTCATATTATTCCCTAGAAAGAGAAGAGAGTAAGACTGATTTGTGGCACTTTGTCCTAGTGATGGTAAGCCACTGCACTTTTGAAGAGTACAGAGTACCCTTACTCAAAGAAGAAATTGTTCTTACTAGTCCACTAAGGAAAGCATCCATATTTCCTGAATCCTAAAATACCAGAAGCAAAACCTATCTACAACTGAATATTTGGAGCTTCTCTGCATATGAACTTTCAATAATCAGTTGTCAAAATTTCATTTTACTGCAATCAAGTAAGAATTCTAAATAGATGAACTTTACCATTTTTGTGATAGTAGGTGACCTCCACTTTCCTCTCCTCTGACCCCAGCAATGCCTGGGCAATTTGGGCAATATCGTGTCTCTTGGTCTCAGGCCCATGGAGAAAGTCGCAGGTGCACGGCTTTTGCATGACATCTGGCCTGGAGAAACCAGTCATCTCGCAGAACCCATCGTTGCAGTAGATGATGGCACAGTTTTGCACTCTGGCATTTGCAATGATAAATTTTTTGTCTGTAATAAAAAGGTAGTAAGGCATCTTTTAAAAAGCTTCCACAAGATTTCCATAAACACTGGAGCAAATTGTTGCATAATAGGAAATCTGAAAAGCAGGTGCTTCCCAAATTGCTAACTGCCCAGAGTTTTACAAGGAAAAAAAATAAATAAATTACAAAATCTTAAATGTGAAATTAATGGTCCCTAGTAGTTTTAACAAAAAGTATTAAGGGATTAGTCTCAAATTTCAAGAATGTAATTTCTCAAAGAGTCTAGTTATCAAGCCTTGTAACTCCCAGGGGTCCTAATGCACACTCAGACAAGCAGCTGGCCCATTGATATTTCCAGAATACCATTTAATTGTAAGATAAATATTTTCAAAGCCAAATAATGAAACACCTTGTAGCTGTCAGATTTCTCACCTCAGCCTTGGCCCTTAAGAGTACAACTTTCTCAAAGTGTTATTATTTTTGGATTTGGCTTTTCTCTATCCCTCTAAGGCATACTACACACTATCATGTTAAAAAAACAAAATAAAACAAACATGAAACTATTAGCAATAAAACTATTTTGTGTTAATTAGTAGTTTAATAATTTGAAGATTCATCTTTCATAATATATATTTTCTAGAAGATGAAAAATTTACACATATACAGTAAATGTCATATTAACACCTTTCACTTTTACTTGAGGAGAGCCTTGAATTTTTGTGCAGTAGTATGGATTTCAATACAAAGATCTTATTAAATGTTGACCATAAATGATATTTACTATTTCCAGGTAGGATGTGAACAGGATATACTAGTATATTTTGTACACAAGGTACTATATCCTCATGTCACTAAATGCAGTGTCAAATTAACTGCAAAATGTACAACATAATTGTGTGTTAATACAGTTTTAAGGAAATGTTGAATATAAATTAATAAGCATAGGATTTAAAATTAATATATTTATATAACAATAATTCATTCCTTACAGTTAGTCCACAGGAGAATGTTAAATGTCTCTGCAGTCAGTTGTGGGATTTATTTATTACATTTCAATGTTCAAATTTCTTGATGGAAATTTAAGGAAATGATAAAGGGACAAAAATGTTGTTTTGAATAATGAACCGTTTGCACTGGGAACTAGCACGGAACGGATATTGCTTTTTCCACATTCTCCTTCTTGGGATATATTTGCATTGATTCAATGCAAAGTTTAGCTTCCATAAACTAAAAGCAACCAAGCATCCCTGTCATACCACAGCTTAGCAATTTAACCCAGGTAAAATATAGTTTGCATAGCCGTTTACAACGCTGATACCATTTACATTCTCTTGTTCCACTGGTATGCTCTGCTCTGCTCCTGACTTTCGAAAAGTCTACAATTAAACAGCCTCAAAATATAAACCCATGTTATACTAGTACGTTCCCTTTAAGATAGTAGAAGAGTAGGACATTAAGTAGCAAGGCAGATAATGGAACAGTGGGAGAGGAGGATCAAATTGCCTCCTACAATGGAGACCATAATCTAAAATGTAAATCAGTATTAATATCTGGGGGAGAATACTCCCGCTGCCATTCGAACCTCCTGGCTCGGTTTCACAGCCTGTTAACTTGAAAGAGCCCGGAGTTGCCGGCTCCTCAGCCTGAACGCGGCGAACGCCAAGTGCACCGTCAAAGCAGAAAGCGAGGGAGAGATAAGAGAACAAATGAACTTACTTTGCCCTTCAAATTTCCGTATGATGGTCCCCAAAAATGTGTTTTGAGGTGCCACATGCCCCCTGCGAACAGGCATGTTGACCCCGGTCTTCCGAGGAGCGCTCCCCCCGAGCTCTGGAGTTCTCCCGGGATCTCTCCTCGGCTAGAGCCCAGGCCAGCGCGCGAGCCGCTCTTTGTGGCAGAGCATCCTCTTTTGAAACCAGAAATCTCTTCCCATTAGCACCACTTCTAGACACCCGCTTTCCCCAGCGGAGTCCAATCCATCCCCTTCACCTTCCGGAGGGGGCCTCGCACCGGACTGCCGCGGGTGAGAGGGTTTGGGGGTGGGGAGAGGGAAGGAGGCGGGGTGAGGGGGGTGGCGGGGGAGGGAGGGAGGGAGGGAGCGGCGGGGGTGGGGTGGGGTGGGAGGGGGGCGGGGAGTCACAAGGGCAATCGATCTGTTTCTCTTCTCCCAAACAGCGCCAATTTCCCAGTGCAAATGGGCTTAACCTGGCGGTTGCCCAGAGCTGTGAGGATGACTGGGGGGGGAGGAAGGGGGGATGGAAGACTCGTGCGGCTTTTGCAGGAAGACGAGAAAGAAAAGGAGGCTGGGGGGCTGGGGGGTGTTGACGTTTCTATCCCCGCCCTCTCCCCAACACACACACACACACACACACACACACACACACACCCCACACACACACACACACACACACACACACCCTTTATCCCGAGAGCTTGGGCGCCGCCACAGCTCGGATTACTCAAGCGTGCTTTAGCGGAAGCCAGCCAAGAAATCTCCAAAACTCAGTGACAAACAGCTACTCTGGGAAGGTGATCTCCACAGCCACCAGCCACAGGGCTCTATCCCTGAGCTCCTCACGCCGCAGTAGCTAAAACACCCTTAGCTGCAAAGAAAAGACAGGTGGGAAAACAGTCCCTCAGTGAGGACTATTTCTAAGCTCTGGTGGCGTTCAGGAGTTTGAAGACTGAGGATAAACCACTTAAGGGTTCAGGTTTAGTTCGGAACCCCAGGACTCCGCGGAGGTGGGCGCTGAAGCCCTAGCTGAACTGGCAGTCCTGTCCCTGCCCGGAGCTGAGCCGAGTCTCCCAAAGACTAAAGGTTGCTACTACCGCCGCTGAGCATGTCCAGTCTCACTGCTTGAACCCCTGAGGGTTGCAACGTTGGGGGCTGACTGGGTCTCTAGGTGCCGGAAGCTGGAAGAAAGGTGGGAAGGCCAAAGACTGTTCCAGCAACTGGTACAAAACAAGGAAAGTGTTTGAAATGGGCGAGGCTGGGCTTTAGGGGGAAGGAACAAAAGGTGGGTGGGGCAAAGAATTAAGAGCCTTGGTGTGACCTCCAATGCCACTCATCTCCTGAACACACTAGGCACACCATTCTACTCCCTGCCACTATTTCTAAGAAATTATCTCATTTAGGATGGGAAAGGTTTCAAGAAGCAGAATAGAGTCCTCTTCGTTCTTGCTTCTCAGAGCCTGCCGAGGCAGGAATCTCATGGTATACATACACATCTTTCTAAATAGACTTCCTGGAGACTTAGGAAATCAAATGTGACAAGTCATGCCAGGAGACGGTTTTTTCTAAGTTGTTTTTCTAGTTTTTCTCGTTTCTTTTCCCTTCATTTATGTTATCTCCTCCTTTAACCTAATAGTCAGCCTCTCTCCACACTCCTTTCTCTAAGTGGAATTTGCCAAGCTACAACCTACAAAACTACCAGAACAGGGACGGACAAACCTCTTGTCTCCAAGAGGTGATAAAAGTCCCAAGTCCTCTATCGAAACATGTAGCTCTATGATAGTGTTTGGGGTTCTTGCAACTCATTAGCCTGCTTTGCCTATGCCTTGAATCAGTCGGGTTCATATTTTCTCAGTTACAAACTAAAATCTAAAATTAAAAAAAAGAGAGAGAGAGAATGGAACGGAGAAGTGCTGAGAGGGAGGTTTAGATCAGGGAAGTGAACGAAAGGGATTGCAATAAACAATGAGGAAATAAACATAATGACTTTATGTTGCAGAAAATACAAGCCAAGTAAAACAACCCCCCAAAACAAACTAAAAGCCTCCAAAATAACCCCCAACAACCTAAGAAATCCTTCTCCTTTCATGTCAGAGTAATGAAAATGTATTAGAAACACAAGACATTGCCTGAGAATGTTGAATTTTCAGGTTAATTAGCTTTACTTAAAAAAAGAAACAATCTATAACAACCCTTAGGCTCTTATGGTAGCTTGAGCTTTCCTGAATCTGTACAGCTCCCTCTCTCTAAACATAAAAAGACACCTCCTCCAATGTACAGCTTTATTTTCTCCCCTTCTGCAGTATAAGTAGATCACTCTATCATTCTATTCCCTAGCTGCAGCTGGGCTTGTGAAACATCGGAGTTCCTCTCCCAGGTGTTAAACGTGTGGAGCTATCCGTGGTGCTGACTCTGACTCTGCCGTTAGTAACTGCTCTCCGCCTACATCCAGCCACAGACAATAGAACTGCAAACTCGGCAAGTGGCCCGAATATATTCACATACGCTACTTGTCCTCACCAGATACCCACAGAAACAGTGCTATTTGCACCCCCATCTTCTTTTTCTACTTATCTTGTTAGCTAAATCCAAGCTCAATTGCTTTCTTCCCAAAATCCATCAAGACTCCAGAGAAAACAGAACTTAATATTGTCCAGATTGTTAATTAAGGTTTCATGTACACTATAAAGGCATAACAGTAGGTTATGGCAAAGCAAGGTCATATGGAAAATTATGTCTTTTTCAAATCACAAGTAAAGTCAGTGAATATTGCTGTAAACGGAAATAGGCGTTTCCAAATGCAGTTTTAAACAGATTAATCTGCCCTATGACAAGATGTACTGACATGCAAAAGGTAACCATGCAAACTGTTTTTAGTATGAGTTTGATACTTTCACTGATTATCAAGTCTCAAAATCCCTGAATTCCTCTTTAAGGGTGAAAGAGTGTCTTCTTCAAGAGAAAAAGTGGCTTTTTGCTCCCTGATATATTATTTCTTTCTCTATAAGTTTCAGAGTGATCTCTGTTTGATAGTTCTGAGTAATTAAACACATGATGGTTGAAGTTCCATTGTCTGTGTTCATATTAACAATCTCTGTGGGCTTCACATTTTTCCCAACCTCATTTAGCTCTAAGATTAGTTCTATTAAGGATTCAGTGTAAGATCATAGGACATTCTATAACCTATGTATTGTAATTGATTGATCTGAGCAGAAGATTAAAGGCATCCTGTTTCTAAATTACCCCAGTAATCGTGTTCATGCATTATACATTGGTACAGTGGAGACAAGTACATCAATCTATATTCAGCCAATAATAGAATCAAACCAGAGGATGGTAATCATGGCTGCTTGCTGGCTGGAAAATTACCCCTCCCCTCATCCCCACAATCTACAAAAGCACACTTTAGATATTGGGTTGAGGGCAGATTTTATAAGTTGTTTAGTATTGGGGGACTTTTTTTTTGGATGTCCAAATGCTGAACAAAGTACATAAATTAAATGTTGAAGCCTATCAAGTGTACAGTTTAATACAATCTACCTATAGGCAAAGATATAGTTTATTTATCTTGAGAGAGACAGAGCAAGTGAGGGTGGCACAGACAGAGCAGGAGAGAGAGAATCCTAAGCACAGAGCCCGACACGGGGCTTGACTCCACAAACTGTGAGATCATGAGCTGAACTAAAACCAAAAGTCAGACCCTTGACCAACTGAGTCACTTAAGTGCCCCAAATTCAGATATATTCTTAAAACTACTTAATTGTCTTGCTACTTCAAAATTAAGTAGTTTAGTATTCATAATGTGCTAGAAACTTTTTACAGTGTTTTACCACGTAAGTACTCCATAAATTTCATACACACAAAATTCTATATACAGGCCCACAGAATTAATAGAGCCCTTCTTAAGAACCCTACATTTAAAATTATTTAAGTATCATACATTAATGCTTGAATCTTTAAGAAAATAGTAGCAACCATTGTGGGCTATTTAAGTAGTATTCTTATATTGACAAAGAATAAAATTTTTTGAGATCAGATAAGCAATGTAATTTGTTTCATATTTTTTGGAATTATGTAGAATATAAATCAATGAAATTAAAATGAAGTCTTCTCAATTTGGTAAAACTAGTTTAATAATGTCATGGCCACAATGTAACATTATACAGGCTATTATTTCTATGGGGGTCCTTGATATAATCCTTCTAACTGGATCACATTTAACCTAAGAAACTTCTGACTTTATAGTTACAAGTTAGGCAAATTTTGGCTTGTATTATTATACATTGTTCTAGACTATCGTAAGAGGCAGAAATTTTGATGTCATTAAAATATCTGTGCACCATGAGGTAGTACAAAAGGCAGAAAAAAAAACCGGATTCTAACTTGAAATTGCCATCACAGCAAAAGCCAATGAAAATAGTTAAGCTCTCTTGTTCATAGCTTCCCTTCTAAAATCAGTGTAACAATCCTTAACTTTCCTTTTTTTTTTTTTTTTTTTTGTACAGAATAACTAAGAGAGTGAATATAAAGTGCTTAGTGCAAACTCTAGCAGTCGGTGAACATTTAAATAACAGCTGTCCTACAATCTAACAGCATATATTTAAAATTAGTAAACTAATAATATTAACATTAACATATAGAATTTCACTACTTTAGTCTAAAGTAGTGTGAGTGGTGTGCGTTGGGGGCATGGAAATCAAGGTAGAGAAAGGGGCAGGTAAATCATACTTGTACTCATTAGTTTGAGTGGTTTGGACTAATAATAGTGACTGTTTCTAATACATTAATAGAAGCATGTCTAGGTAGAAAATTGAACATTCCTTCAGAAAATTTAGATGCTTTCTCGATAATATACTTTATATGTTAGTTTTAATCCAAATGGTTATTACTTAACCTGGGGTACCTTTTTTTTTTAATTTTTATTACTTTAAGAGAGAGAGAAAGCATGAGCCAGGAAGGGGCAGAGAGAGAAGGGGACAGAGGATCCAAAGCAGGCTCCAGGCTCTGAGCTGTCAGCACAAAGCCTGATGTGGGGCTCCAACTCATCAACTGTGAGATCATGACCTGAGCCAAAGTCGGACGCTTAATTGACTGAGCCACCCAGGCACCCCTGGGGTACTTTTGTAATAATGTACTTCTTATTATAGTTTTTATCCAAATGGTTAATATTTGCCTCATCTCATTGAGTATATGTAAATCTTACTGGAAGACTAAGGCCTTCTCTATGAAGAATAAAGTGTTAGCAGACACTTTCTTTAAATATACCACCTATTCCTGCAGAAGATAATCTGTTCATATGCGTATTGTTAATACATTCATCAGTAATTGATATATGAAAGTAATGACCTAACAACTCTAAGAATTTATGAAATCTGAGTTTCTTAAAAAAATTATATACACATTCTAGGTGAAGATTTGATTAAGTGCATTTATAAGGTTGTTTTAGAAGATAATTTCTTGGGCACTTGGGTGGCTCAATCGGTTAAGCATCCAATTTTGATTTCAGCTCAGGTCATGATCTTGTGGTTCGTGAGTTCAAGACCCATGTAAGGCTCCATGCTGACAGTGTGTAGCCTGCTTGGGATTCTCTCTCTCCCTGTCTCTCTGCCTCTCCCTCGCCCTGTCAAAACGAAATAGATAAACTTAAAAAATAGAAGATAATTTCTTTACTCAATTTATAAGTAATTTATCACATAGGGCCAAAATTAATCAGTTGTTACAAATTACATCTTTTTTGAAGACTAAGGTTGTGAATGAAATTTATTTTATATCAGTAGATCTTAAAATTATTACTTAGTTAACAAATGCACTCTTATCATTATCCAGATTAATTATGTATTGTATTCATTAAATCTAAATGACTGGTCTTTTTGCACATTGTAAAAATACATAGTTTTCCCTAGAATTACACTAAATTGCATTGCTTCTTTTCTAGAAGAAATTCTCTTTAGTTATTAAAAAAAAGTCTTAATATATTTGAACAGATATATTGCACTATAAAAGTTCTAGAATTTTAACCAATCTGTACACTAGGCACCAGCTTTGTCCTAAACAAATAATTTGAAAGCTACCATCTGAGGTTCTTAATATCTTCACAACGGAGTAATGAGATCAGAAATTAACTTATTACTTTTAACAGTTATATAATTAGACAAAATATAGAAAACAAAACAATGTTCAGATATTGGACAACAAGGAACACAAAATACTGTATCCTGAAAGAAGGACAATATTGAGGTAAGACCTATGGTTGCCCCAGCTTACCAGCTAAATAGGATTTCCAGACGATTGTATGCAGAGTGGGAAACCACACACAGACCTCAATGGACTGAATGAGGAGACAAAGTCTGGAGTTTAGGGAAGCCAAGGCAGATTGAATTTACAGAAAAGAATAATGGAGAGAAGGAAGAAAAACAGAGAGGTCCAGATATCTTCACAGATGTCAACTCAAGTCTTGTCTGATTTGCACAACTGTGTGAGGAAACTACCCAAGACTACAGGGAAAAACTAAGGAAAACATTTGACTTAATGATTACCAAAGCATACACAGGACTGGAAATAGTTGCTTATGCCATCATCTGAATTGAAAAACCTACCAATGTATGGAATACTGGTGAGACTCTTCAGAAAGTTACAGCATTAATAGGTGAAATGAAACCATAGGTAGAGATTGATCTACCAAGCTCAAAAGCAAGTCTCAAAATAATTATAGTGATACGTTAATTATGTTTCAGAAAAAAGGCCAACTATATTTAAAGGAATACAACAAAATTCAGCACATAAGACACATAATTAACCATGTCCAGCATGCAATCAAACATGATCAGGCAAGCCCAAAAAATAAAAAAATAAAAAATAAATTTAAAAAAAGGAGGGGGGAAGAAAAATCAATCAAGAGAAACTACCAGAAGGATATGGATGACTGAATTAGCAATAAGGTCATTACACAGTTATTATAAGTACACTACCTGTGTCCAAACTGGATGGAAACAAAGCTGATGAAGAAAGAAATGGAAGATATAAAAAAAGATCCAAATCAAATGACAGATGTGTAAATACAACATCTAAAATTAAGTATATATAAACATTGAACAATATTAAGAAGTTGTAAGAAATGCCTAGTAAGTTAACACATTCACAAAAGCCAATTCCTTTCCTTGCAGCAAGTTATATATTTTATGTATTATTTATATATTATATATATATAATTTATCTATATATGTATTTGTATATGTTATTTACATGTATATGTGTATGCATATGTATATATATTTCTGTCCACCTACCTATCATCTGTTTTCTTGGTAGAACCCCTGGCTGATTACAGTCAAGAAGAAATTACAAGTAAAATTAGAAGGCAGTTTTAATTGATTGAAAATAATTAATGTCAAAATTTGTGAGATGCAACTAAGGCAAGATTGGAAGGGAAATTCACAGAATTAATCGCTTGGTTTTTAAAAAAACAAGTTTATCAAATCAGTAATCTAAGCCTCCACTTAGAAAACTAAAAATAAGAAAAAAAAACACACCAAAACTAAAAACCTACAAATTGTGCATAAAGAGGAAAATAATAAAGATAAGAGCAGAATAATAAAATAGAAAGCAGAAAACTGTAGATAAAATCAGTGAAAACAATAATTGGTTCATTGAAAAGATCAATAAAATTGATAAACTTTTTACCAGATGGATCAGGAAAACAAACTACCAGTATCAGGAATAAAAAAGGAATGAATGCTTCAAATCCTATAGACATCTAAAAAATAATTTTCAAAATTATGAACCTACACATTTGCCAAATTGTTTGAAATACACGCAAATTTGAATGACACAAATTAAGAATATCTACTCATAAAGAAACTGATAACTTGAAAAGTTCAATAATTATTTTTGAATTAAAAAATTAATTTTGCAGTTAAAAAGAAAATTCCAGTTCCAGTGGCCTTATTGGTGAATTCTACAATACATTTATGGGAAGCATAATACCAATTCTAGAGAAACTTTTACAGAAGAAGAAAAGGAAAAATTCCCAAATCATGACAAGAGAAATCATATACTGCAATTATATAAAGAAATTAGGAGAGATTTCAGAGCATTCTCCTTATGAACCTAGATGTGAACTTCCCTAAATTTTAGAAAACAGAAGCAGTTTCTCTGAAGAATTTAAGTTGGTTTTATATTTAAAAACCAGTGCAATTCATAATATTGACATAAAAAGGAAGAAGTGATCTTTAACGGGTATAGAAAAAAGAAACCAACAATAATAAATTTCAACTTATTAAAAAAAAACAAAACTCTCCAATTAATTAGGAATACCAGAGAATTTCCTTAGCATGAAAAAGGTCATCTCTAAAAGCCTCTTTCAGGGGTGTCTATGTGGCTCAGTCAGTTGAGCAACTGACTCTTGATTTCTGCTCAGGTCATGATCCACGGTCATGGGATGGAGCCCCAGGTTGGGCCCCCCTCTCCTGCTTGTGCTCTCCAAAAATAAACAAATAAATAAATAAATAACCTCTTTCAAATATCATACCTAATGGTGACAAACTAAATTATTTCCTCCTAAGATCAGTAACAAGAAAAAAATGTTCACTCATAGCTTTAATAGAATTCAACATTCTATTAAAGATTGTGGCCACTGCAAAAAGGCATAAATAAAAAAAAAGTGCACAGACTGAAAAGGAAGAAATAAAATGATCTTTATTCACAGACTAAAGGATTATTTCAGCAGAAAATCCTAATTAACTCACAATAAGCTTTAGAAGTAAGAATTGGGTTTATCAAATTTATAATATACATGAAGAAATTTAAAAATCAGTTGAATGTTTTATATACTAGCAATGCATTTTTGGAAATTCAAATTAAAATACAAGACAATTTAAAACAGCCTAAAGATTATAGTATACACCTAGGGATATATTTAAAAATAATAAATAAAACTTACACACCAAAAATGACTAAACGTTGTTGAAAAAAATTAAAAGAGACATAAATAAATCGAAAGGTATACAATGTTCATAGATCGAAATACTTAATATTGTTTAAACACCAATTTTCTTAAATTGAGTTATAGATTCAACAAAATCATAATAAAAATTTCAAGAGTTTTATAGAAATTAACAAGCCAAATCTAAAACTTAAATGAAGCCCCTAGAACCTAAAATGGCCAAAATAGTTTTAAAAGTGAAGAACTCAGTGGGAGAACTTACATTATCTGATTTCGATGCTCACCTTAATGCTACATTAATAAAGACAATGTGGTATTGTGTAAAAATAGGTACATAGATCAATGGAACCAAAGACAGAGTTCAGAAATAGACCCAAATATATATATATGACTATTAGATTTTCAACAAATGAGCCTAGATAATTCAATAGAGAAAGGGTAGTCTTCAATAATTGGTAGTAGAATTAAAAGCTTTATGAAAAAAAATCAACCTTATTTCACACTATATACACAAATTAGCAAAAATTAGATCCTATATCTAAATATGAAAGTTAATTCTATAAAAATTTCTAGAAGAAAACGGTAAAAAAATTTAATGATTTTGATTTAGTGGAGACTTCTTAAAAAAAATACACAAAAAAAGGCCACATTATAAAGGAAAAAAAATGATAAGTTGGAATTCAATGAAATTAAAACATTTGTTCTATTAAGAAAATACAAAGCAAGCCAAGATTGGGGAAAATTATAATGCATATCCAATAAAGTACCTGTATCTGGACTATATAAAGTTTTATTTAAGTGAAATAATAAAAAGACAAACATCAGTAAACATGGTTAGTGTATTTGAGCAAACCATGCTAAAGAAGATGTAATGATGTCAGTGAGCACTTTAAAATATGTCCAATATTATTAATAGCATTAATTAGCATTAATCATTAGCAAAACAAATATCAAATCCAAAATTAATTTCCATTTCATCCCCAATAGAATGGCTAAAATTTAAAAAGAAACATTTGACAATGCCAAGTTTTGATGCAGATGTGGAACAGATGAAACTCTCAAACATTGCTGGTAGCAATAAAGCATGATACAGTCACTACTGACATGTTTCCTATAAAAATTATAAAGTTTCTTATAAAGACTTTTGTATATAAAATTAAGCATATATTTTACAATATGATCCAACATAAGTTCAAACGGAGTCTTGTGTTCACAGCAGCTTTATTCATAATAGCCCCAAATGTCCAAAAAATAGCGAATGGATGAAAGAATCATGGTTTATTCGTACAACTGAATACCTCTCAGGAATAAAGTAAGAGTCTATACTGATATTCAAGAATATGCATTAATCTCTAAAATATTAAGCCAAATGAAAGAAGCCAGTCATAAAAGTATACCAACTATGTTATTCCATTTAAATAAAATTCCTCTTAAAAAAGCAAAACTATATTAATAGAGAAGTGGTTGTCAATGCATATAGTGAAAAGGAGGACTGGATATAGAAGGCACAGAGGAAAATTAGGGGGATGAGAGAAGTATGTTTTATCAGGATTGTGGTGTTTATATTTATCTATCTGTAGAAATGGAAATGAAAATAGGAGATATTCAATCTTTGCAATCATAAAATATTATCTTATAAATAAAATATCATATATTAACCATACCTAAAATAGTATGTAGTGTATAGACCCAATTATATGCTGAAGGAATGATTAGTCTGAAGATCATGTAACAAATTTAGCAAATAATTCACAGTGTATATTTGATATATTGTTACTAACAATGAGTCATTCATTCATATGCTGAGAAGAAAACAGCAAATTCCCATTGAAAAGAAATAATGAAAAGTGTAATAGTTACAGACTATTACTTAACCATTAAATCAACATATGCCCACTTTAACAAAGGAAAAAAGCACACAGATCTAATTATTACCATTTAATAATGTATTAGGTCAAAGAGACACATTGATCAATGGAACAGAATAGACAGCCCAGAAATAAACTCACACTTATGGTCAATTAGTCTATGACAAAGATGGTAAGAATATACAATGGGGAAAAGATGGTCTCTTCAGCAAATGGTGCTAGGAAATCTGGGAAGCTACAAGCAAATGAATGAAACTGGACCACTTTCTAATACCGCACACAAAAATAAACTTGAAATGGGTTAAAGACCTAAATGTGAGGCCTGAAATCATAAAAATTCTAGAAGAAAACATAGACAGTAATTTCTTTGACAATGGCCATAGAAATATTTTTCTAGATATGTTTCCTCAGGCAAGGAAAACAAAAACAAAATTAAACTATTGGGACTACACCAAAATAAAAAGGTTCTGCAGTGAAGGAAATCATCAACAAAACAACCAGGCAATTTATTGAATAGGAGAAGATATTTGCAAATTATGTATCCGATAAGGGGTTAATATCCAAAATATATAAAGAGCTTATAAAACTTAACACCTAAAAACAACTAGTCTGATTAAAGTCGGCGGAGGACCCAAACACTTTTCTGAAGAAGACATGCAAATGGCCAACAGACACATGAAAAAATGCTCAACATCACTAATCATCAGGGAAATACAAATCAAAACCACAATGAGTTATCACCTCACACCTGTCAGAATGGCGAAAATAAAAAAAAGATAAGAAAGAACAAGTGTTGGCGAGGATGTGGAGTAAAAAGGAAGAACACTTTTGCAACGTCGGAAGAAATGTAAATTGGGGCAGCAACTATGAAAAGAGTATGGAGTTTCCTCAAAAATTTAAAAATAGAATTACCATATGATCTAGTAATTCCACTCCTGGATATTTACCCAAAGAAAACGAAAACATTAATTTGGAAAGATATATGCACACTTATGTTTACTACAGCATTATTTACATAGGCCAAGATATGGAAGTCATCCAAATGTCCATCGATAGATGAGTGGATAAAAAAGATGTGCTACATATATGCCATGAATATTACTCAGACATGAAAAAAAAAATGAGATCTTGCCATTTGTCAACGTAAATGAACCTAGACTGTATAATGCTAAGTGAAATAAGTCAGACTGAGAAAAGCAAATACCATACGATTTCTCTCATGTGCGGAATTTAAGAAACAAAATAAATGAACAAAGAAAAAAGAGACAAAGAAACAAACAAAAAATCCCATATTATTAAATATAGAGAACTGATGGTTGCCAGAGGGGAGGTGTGTGTGTGTGTGTGGGGGGGAAATTAGTGAAATAGAAAAGAGGGATGAAGAGTATATTTCTTGTGATGAGCACTGAGTAATGTATAAAATTGTTGAATCATTATATTGTACACCTGAAACTAATGTAACACTTTATATTTACTATACCTCAATAAAAATAATGTTATTAGGTTACATTATTAAGTTACTATAATAATTTAGTTTAATTTCTTTCATTCTATTTCTTGGGTCCAAACTTCAAGATTTCAGACTTTTATCACTTCATTTCTGGGTTATCAAAGTAGTCTCCTACATCTTTTCCATATATTCAGACTATGTAACTCTAAACTGTCCTACTGATTAAAATATATTCATATTCTTTGAAACACCAACTTTTTACTGTGCCCAATTAGAAATTTTTAATAGCCTTTTATTACTTCTTGGATAAAAATCTAAGCTTTATTTATTATGAAAAACTCTCTAAAATTGTACTCTTTCTTCATCTATATATCCTCATCTCCCGCCATAGCCCTGTAAATTCACTATCATTTCTAGCCTGGTGCCAAACATCCTCCCTTGTTATTAACGTTTTATATTCCTCTACCTCCACCTAGTTTCTCTACAGGTTACTCAAGTTCCATCATCTTTAAAATTCCCTGACTAATCATTGATTTTGCTCCTCTTCCGAAGCCCAAGGTATATGTACTCTCTTCCACCCACTAGACCACTTACTTTGTATTGTTATATAACACTTTGAAACTCATTTAATTCTAATAACTTATAAGGTAAATACTCCTATTTTTACTATTCTATATTGGAGAAAACTAAAGTTCAAAGAAGAAACATAACCGAGATCATACAGCTAAGAAGTGGCAGAGCTATAATAATGCCCTGAAGGTATAGATCATGTTTTATATAATTTAATAACTTCTGTGATTCCTGGTAAAATATTAGCATTAAATAAACAGTTAATATATTTTGAGTTGATTTAGTAGGGTCATTAAATTTGTCTTTACTTTGAAGGAAGGGTTCCAGTTTGTGTCTAACTGGTTTTACAGTGTGTTTGAGTACTTCTGGCAGAAAGATGAGGTTGCTCTATAAAAGCCTATTCGTGAGAGGGATTGAGGAGCCTCTTGAGAAAACATTAAACCTAAGTAGAAAAGCATGAAAAGTTGATTTACTAATAAAAACCAACATCAAGGGAATACATGAATGTTTCTGGCTACTCTATGAAGGGCAAGGACCAGGATCTTATATAATAAATAAAGCAATTTGGAACTTTTTTTCAATCACTATAACTGGTAGTAGTGTCATGTTCCCTCTTAGAATATTTGTGTCAGAATCCAGAAATTTTAAAATCAACTTTTGGGGGGTGACATAAAATAAAATGCACCAATTTTAAGGGTACAGCTCAAAGAGTTGTATAAAAACTTTTATTTTGAGATCTTGAGATGTATTTTATTGTACATGCAGGTCCAAATGTGGTTGTAAAAAACACAAATCTAGCGATCCCATAATTGCTCTCAATGGAATTATACTGTATAACTATAGTATTATGTGTGGTCTATAGAAAATGCAGTAAATGGAGCAGTTATCTCTTGGCTTAGTCCTTAGGGTCCCCAAGACCACCCTCGGGCTCTATGATTTACTAGGACTCATAGGGCTCATAAAAATTTTATTATACTCATTGTTATAGCTTATTACAGTGAAAGGTTAATATAGATTAAAATCAACTAAGGGAAAAGACACATGGGTGAAGCCCAGGAGAACCAGAGACAAGCTTCCATGTGTCCTCTCCCAATAGAACCACATACATACAGGCTTAATTTTCCCCAAAACAACATGCGACCACACATGTGGAGTGCTGTCAAACAGACAAGCTCACCTGAGACTTGGCGTCCAAGGTTTCTATTGTAAATCAGTCACGTTAGGCATGCAATGCTCATCTAACTGACCTCAATAATTCAGTCTCCAGGCCCCGAAGATGTCAAATTGATACAGAATGGCCCAAGGCCTCAGGAAAAAAAAAGCATTCTTATCAAGCAGGTTACTCCAAGGATTTGGGTCAATTCCCAGGAGCTGAACCAAGGGCCAGGCATGAAGAGAGGTCTTTCTTGAGAATGTGCAGGGTCTGAGAAGCCCAAGTAGGTCTCCGGTGCTTGATTAATTCATGGCCTCTCCAGAATGAACTTTCTTAGGACGATATGATGGGCTATTGAAATAAAGAACTGAAATCTGCAGAGAGCAATTTTTAAGAGTTGTGATACAATGTATCCCAGTAGGGGGTGCTTATTTTCTATACTAGACATCTGTAAGTAGTCTCTGAAAGTGGAAATAGAGGATAGAAATGGAACTTTGTGCACAATCCTCATTTTTCAACCCATACCTCTTTCCTTTACATGATTTTACTAATAAGTTGGATATTTTTCTTTCATCCTTGTAAACATTCAGTTCCTTGGTTGTCATGTGTTATTTATTTCAGGGTTCCTAATATTGGGCATGCCATCTGGCATATAGTAAGTGTCCACTAAAATATTTGTTATAAGAAAGAAGAAAGGAAAGCACGGAGGATAAATATATGAATGTACAGATGGAAAGGCAGCAGGACCCATGAAAGGAAGAAAGAGAAGCAAACAGGATATGTGATTGGAATTGAGTCAGGAAGTAAGAAAGAAAAAGGTGAGTTAGAAGGAAATGGGGATAAAAAGGAGAGAAGATGAAAAGGTGACAGGAGAGAAGAAAGAGAAGGAAGGGATGGAGGAAGACAGGTAGGGACAGATACAAGGAGCAAGAGAAGGAGAAAGAAAAAAACAAAGGAAGGGGGTAAGGAAAGGAGGAGGGGTGGAAAGAAAAGAAGGAACACTAGAAAGAAGGGAAGAGGGAAATAGAGGAAGGAAGGTAATAATGAGTTCACCATTACCTTTCTGAAAGATGGTCATCCCAACTACAACACAATTCAATAAACATTTAAAAAGCATCACGAAAATTCACACCACCCCACAAAGAGTGAAAGAAATATCTTATTTCTAAGCTTTGATAAGACTCTATTTCTAAATAAACATAGACATGTTTTATTCAGGTTGCTTTACAGTTATATCAGATGCTTGGTACTATAAAGGTATCTAGAAATAATTTACTACAAATTGGCATCTATTTTAATGACATTATAAAGAAGAATAAGCATGTGCATAAGTAAAGTAAAATACTCATTGACAATATAAAGTCAATTATGCCTTGAAACCACCAAATGAAAATACATATTTGCATTTAAATAGCTGTGCTTGACTATAAATCAAAGATAACCATAGTTGCAAGTGGCTATTACTATAACAATAAAATCTAGGGCTTATACATACAACTGCATGGGCATTAATTTTTGTTTTCAGTGACCTTTTCTCTTCGACCTTCTCTGTACTAACTTTCAAGGGAACTTCCTGCCCAAGAAGTGAGGCAGGTTAAGGAAACAAGGACCACTGATTTCTATCAGCACAATTTTACAGCAAAGGAAATCAAGATGGAGAGGAGATACGCTGTAGGTCGCAAAATGAGTTCAGTTCAGTTTATTTCCCAGCCTTGTAACTAATACATGAATTCCATGCCCTTACTAACTGCTAAAACAGACTCCCTCTTCCAAATCTGTTAAATTTCTAAATTTGATAACTAATTTGAATGTTTCTTTTTAACCAACACTGCATATGTAAGCCATACTGCATATTCAAGCACATTTTGGTAATGTTTTATACCACTTTGGATTCTGAAATTCTTTGAGATGCTTTTACCCAATGTGGACATATTTAATCTTTTCAAATTTCCATTTCTCTTGCTCTAATTTGTCCTGATGGAATATCCTGTCTCTTGTTGGACAAAATATAATTATGAAATTCCTTATGCTAATATTTTATTTCAAGTCTTCCACATTAAATTCTTTTGCTGAATACTGTTAATATATTTTATACAGAAAGTTCATCTAAATAGCAAAACTGTAGCTCCATTAAATTAGTCATTAACATTGTTAGTCCTGGATAGAATTAAGTATTGGAAATAATTCTCATCTGCTAAATACATTCTTCCTACTTTATTTTTAAAGATTTAATTTCTTGCCTTTTTAAATCTAAATTATTATTATTTCATAGCATAACGCTACATTGCAGCAAAAATTCTGGATCTTTTTCCCTGACAGATCATTTTTCACTGTCATCTCTCATTATGCTGTCAACCATAATCTAAAGAATAAATTCAGGTCAAGAAATTTTTCTTTCAATTCTTTTTACTTTTGTTTCATGATATTTTGTCACACACCATTATGGGACAAAATAGGGTTTCTTCTACCCTATTCTGGCAGACACTACATTATGAAACCTGCTAAAAATAAACCTAGGAGAAAAAAAAAGACATACAGATGGGAATTCTTTGCTCTAAATGATTGTTTAAATACTCCATGAAAAAAAAAAAAACACCTCGGGCATTATTTTGTTCATACATGGAATTTTTTATGTTAAATAAGTTTCCATAATAATCATTCAGGATAGTTTTAGAATCTTTCACCTTTACAAAATCTTTCTAACATTGGTCAGTATTAAGCAATGTGACATCGGCATTCTCCTGGGTTATCCAATTGGCTTTGGCATTGTAACAAGATTAGTAAGTGATGGAGGAAGTAGTTCCCTGCATGGTTAGATTGAAAGTGTATCTGTTAGAATTTCAGTTGGCTACAAGCAACAGAAAACTCTATATTAATGTGCCTGACTCAGACAGAAGTCTATTAGTCTCAAGCCATAAAAAGACCTTGTTAGGGAGTCCTGTTCAGGACAGTTCAAGTATATGCCATTAGAGGCATAGAGTTACCTCAACTATGCTTTAATATTTTTCTGTTTGCTTCTTCATGACTGCAACATAGCCTCTAATCAGTATTCTAGGCAAGACAAGTTAGGGGGGAAAAAAAAGAGACCAAAAAAAAAAAAAAATTCAGAAAGGTGTTTACCATCTGGATCTGTGCTCGCTCGCTCGCTCTCTCGCTCTTTCTGCCCCTCTCTCTCTATTATAAAAACCTTCATAGTCTCTGAAATCCCACCTAGCAAATTACTGCTTATGACTCTTTGAGCCGAACTATGTACCATGGCCACCTTTAATCAGAAGGTAACTAGAAGGATTCTTTAACAAGTTGTGTTTGACATCTGAAATTTCTACCACACAGTTTTATTCTATTCTGTCAAATGCAAAGGCCCCAAGAAAATACATACATGCTCAAGTTATACAACACCCTCATTCTATAATCTTCCTTACATAATTCCCCAAAGAAAACATTCTGCCAAACACATTTTCATAAGATGTTTAGTGACCCAGTATATTACAGAAGCACTTAGATGTTCAATGTTTAAATCAAAAGTGTAATTGCTCTTAGCAAAACGTAAGAGATAGAATAGGAAATTATTTGGCGAAAATTCTTTCAAATACCCACAAATCCTATTACCCTAAAACTCAAACCACATTAACAGACCTATCAACACACACAGAGAACTACCTTTTACATATATTTTGATTTCCAAACAGTTTCACCTTTTTTTTATTCTGTTATACCAAAGAAGCATAATGATTTCTTACTATTGTCACCAAAACTCAAAGTCAAAGTTAATTAGCCAAGGGTCAACCAAATGGTGACTCAAAGGTATGATCAGTATTTTCGCAGTCTTATTGATTATGTTACATAGTGAACATGATCGTATATGGTCTATAATTTGCTAATCAGAAAAATATAACTTTGGAAATGGAGAATACGGTATCAGCAGGTACAATATTTTGACCATGTGAACCTGTACATAGACCTCTTTAGTTGTTAAGCTGTGTAGCTTTAACAGCTATTATTTTTGCAGTGAGTAAAAATTCATTTAAAGTTTTAAAACACATTTGCTAATTCCTCCAATGAGTTGTTGGGTGAGAGTAACTGGGCAACATGTCACTGGAATTTTTGTTAAGTTATAATTTTTACAAAGCTATGTGTTTTAACAAACAGTTTCTCTGTCCCCACCTCTTTATTTTTATATTTTATTTCCTAGAGTCATAACTCTTATCTCTTAACTATATTACTTGTGAAAGAATAGTTCGTAAATGTGCAGAAATTATTCATGAGAGATATTCTTGTACTAAGAACATATGACATGAACCAGTACTTCTCAAAAAAAAATTTGAAGCAATTTATTATTTATGTTTTTGCAAGTATAAAGAGAACAAATACACTGATTACTTAGCTTAGTATAAATATTATCACTGAGTATCAAAGTTAGCTTTGTTTTTGAGCACTTAAAGGGAAGACAAATGTGACCTGTTACATAATGTTTATTATTTGATAGATAATTCAGTATTTGAAAGTAAGCCAATATTAATTGGGTGTAAATTTTAAAAGAATTTAAAATTTCTTTGTCACAGAAACACATACAAGTGACTATAGAAATACAAAATTAGGAAAGGGAAATTCTGGTCTGAAGATGGAGAAATTAGTCCTTAAAGGATTAATAGAATTTCTGATGAATAGAGACGGGGAAAGGTTTTATAATTGATTAAATAGCTAACATTTCATAATTCATGAGATTTTTCATCTATTACATTTAATTGTTTCAAACTATTGATCTTGTAAACAATGATCTGGATCTGCCTTTAAGAAGAATCAAGTGAATATAATTATTCTCTGCAAATAATACAAACACCTCCAGATACACTGGAAAGAAAGTGGTCTTGGAAATTTTCTTCAAAATGTCTTCCTAACAGACAAAATCAAACAAATTTATTTGTCCAAACAAAAAACTTAGATGACTAAAGACCTCATACTTTATTTTTTGAGAGAGAGTGGAGGGAGGGAGGAAGAGATAGAAAGAGAGAGAAGGAGAAAGAGAATCTGAAGCATACTCTACGCTAAGCACAGAGCCTGATGCAGGGTTCATTCCCACAGACCCTGAGATCATGACCTGAGCCAAAATCAAGAGGCAGATGCTCAATGGACTGAGCCATCCAGGCACCCCACATATTTTCTAATATCTGCCTTTCCGTGATGTCATTTTCTCTTCCTGAAATGTTATCTTCTACCATATTAGACAAAAAACAAACAAACCCTCATTCTGCAGGGATCAGCTCATGTATTTGTTTCCCCTGAAGGGTTTCTTGTTTCTGTATAGCTAGTATCTTCTTAAATTTCAATGTATAAGGACCTCAGTATTAACCAAACACAATAGGGGATTTATACCCACAGTAAAATTTTAAAGCATAATTTACCATGATTTTTTAGCATTAATTTTTAAAAAGTCTATATGTAAGTTTTAAATAAATTCATCCGTTATATATTTTGTCTCATAACTGACCTTTTATAAATCAATAAAATATTCAGATGAAGGTTTTGATCATGAGATTTAGAATCTATTTGAGTGCATCTCTGACATATAACAAAGTGTTTGGTAGCTCTGTCATAGTCTTGCTACATAACTTATGCAATCTTTATGAAACAGTTTTTTTTTTTTTCTTTCATTGTGTTAACCACTACATCCTCAGGACTTAAAGAAAAGTGCCTATCGCATGGTAAGTGTTTAATTAACATTTATTTAATTAACACAGTCACATAGCTTTTTTCTCTTGTATTACATTAAATACAATTAACAAGTCTTTATAAAGTTTATATTATATAGTATTTCTATAGTCCTGCCAGGACCTCTGAATGCTTTGAATGATCCCAAAGCCCTTTCTATTGCCTCTAACAATCCATTCTCCAATGCTTTCCACCGTGCTCTTTCCCCCACCAGGCAGGGGAACTATGTTAGCAGGACTCCTATGCCTTATGATCTTTTTTCCTTAGAGAGAACATGTGTACATGCATGCAAGTGAGGGAGGGGCAGAGGGAGAGAGAAAGAGAGAGAGAGAATCCCATGCAGGCTCCATGCTCAGCAGAGTCTGACAGGGGCCAGATCTCATGACCATGAGATCATGACCTGAGCCAAAATCAAAAGTCAGGCATTTAACATACTGAGTCACCCAGGAACTCCATGCCTTATGATTGTAACTGTCAATGAGAGGCCAAACAGAGTAAGACAAAAGTATTTATTCCTTTTCCAGGTCTCATACAAGACTACCTGCTTCCTTGAACCAATAATGTCTCCTCCTTCTAGGTTCTGGGTTCTGGATCTAGTCCTTTCCTCTTATGCCTTCTTGCTTAGGGACAGTATTAACTTGCTGATACCATATCCAGGTTATTCCGCAATCCCTTATACCTCACCTACACCCACATCTTTATACGTAGTCCTTTTGTAAATAAATGCTTCTCAAGTTATTCTTTGTGTGTGCCACTGCCATTTGTTTCTGCTTGAGATTTCGACTGATACCGCTTAACTTATGTGGCAAGACAAGCTTAGCATATGTTAATCAATGAATACAAAAACATATAAAAGTATTTATTAGATTATGTGATATACATTATTAGTATTACAGAAAATTTGAGAAGGGAACATTTGGTAAGGACTAAAGCGACCAGAAAGGACTTTTTGGAAGGGATGGACTTGAATTATTTTTGGACAATAGATAAAATTTGGACAGAGAAAACTGTCTGAGCTCCAGGCAAAACGATCAACAGGAGCGAAGTTACAAGAGGGAATTTAAATATACAATTGTTTTTCATGGGACAATGAGGAAATTCACTACGTTAAAAGCAAGGCTTTGGGCGGACTGATTTCCTTCTTGAAGCTCTGGAGAAGTATCTACTTCCTTGCCTTTTCCAGCTTCTGGAGGCCACCTGCACTCCTTGGTTCATGGTCTCATTCCTCTACCTCCAAAACCATCACAGGCAGGCGGATTCCTTCTCATGTTGCCATCTCCTGCTTCTCTCTCTCCTGCTACCTCTTTCACATCTAAGGATCTGGATGATGGCAGTGGGCCCATCTGGATGGTCCAGGATAATCTTTCCACCTCAAGGTTAGCTAAGTAGCAAACTTATTTCTGTTTCTAATCTTAATTCCTGTTTGCTATGTGTATTAATTCTCTAGGGCTGCTGTAACAAATTACTGCAAAAAGGGTGGCTTAAAACCACAGAAGTTTATTTTCTTACAGCTTAGGAATCCAATAGTCCAAAATCAAGGTGTCCATAAAGTTGAGTCCTTCTAGAACTTCTGAGGGAAAAATCATTCCATGTTTTTCTCTTAGCTTCAGATGGCTGCTGGCAATCCTTGGTATTTGGTTTGTAGATAAATAACTACAATTTACCTTTTACCATCACCTTCTCTGGATCAATGTGTTTTCTTATAAAGACACATTTCTGTTTCTTATAAGGACACTGGCACTGTATTTAGAGTCTACCCTAAGCCATTATGATTTCATTTGGATCCTTAATTAAATATGTAAGGATTTTATTTCCATATGAGGTCTTATTTTGAGGTTCCTAGATAAGAATATTTTAGGGGACATTATGCAACCTACTATACCACATAACCTAGCATATTCACAGTTTCTGAAGATTGGGACGTGGATATCTTTGGGGGCCCATTTTTCTGCCTGCCATGCTCATCATCTCTCTCCTGTTAGAGAAGCATACGGTAAGCCAAGGGACAGGTTTAGGTGCAACAGTGAGATACGACATCAGGCCTAGATTGCCTGGCCTTGTGGTTCATACTCTCTGCTCTTCTTCTGTCTGATTCAAAATGAACCACTTCTACTTGTTGTGACAGGTGTACATTCCACTTGATTTAATGACTTGGTGGGTCTGATGGAACTCAGCTGAAGATGAGCTACATGGTTGCTTGATGGCCCCTCGCCAGATCCTTGGTCAATCTCTACCAGGGCCTAGCATCATACTGGAAGATGTTTTACAACTGCTATATGCCAGGTCCTTGTTCCGGCGAATCTAGGGGTCCACAAAGGACAGACGGTCAGGCGAAAGGAAATGAGAGAATCACGAGAAAAATGTAGTCTAATGACCAAGCAATCTGGCGTCCTCTCAATTCTGGCGTCCTTTTGCGTCTTCTGGCATCCCTGCCCTGCTGATCTGTGTCTTTATTTAAAAGGTAGTTTGATCTCTTTAACAATAATCCATTTTTACCAGCAGGGTGGCAAACCTCCTTAGTCCTGTATGATAATTTTAGGATAAATTTAGGGTGGGGGGAGAGAGCAGGGTGTTTCCTTAAGGTCTTATAAATCCATTAAGCTCCTGCTCCAGGTCCTTCCCCTTTACATTCCTTGGGGCCAAGGAGAGTAGCTCAAGAAATCCAAGCCCGCCATTTTGGCTAGTGGGAGCTTTTCTTTAACCACTTTTCTACACAGGGAAGGGTCTCAACCTGTGAGCCCAAAACGGCTCCCAACAGCTATACAATATTCTGCCTTCTCTAAAACCCCAGGATAATGTGTTGGAATTCTACTGGAGCTTGCCACAAACTCTACACAGTATGTTTTCTCATCACAGGTACCTCTTACATTAGAGGGTCTGCTGGGTCATGAGTTCAAAATAGCAAAAGTTCATGTGTTGTATCACAGCTTCTTTCTGCTCATTTGATCTGATTAACTGATGTCATTAATATGGTGCGATGTGGAATTCATGTAAAATGTGCAAATGCTTCCGGTCCCTTTGGACTCTATTATGAAGGAGTTGAGGAAATTAATATGAACCCTTGTACAAGATAATAAATATTTACTTTATCCATCTCGTGTGAATGTGAACTATTCCTAGTTCCCCTTCCCCATAGACATGAGAAAGAATGCATTTGTCAGATCACTGGCCATATATCTGAGGCTATGTTAATCTGGTCCAGCGAATCTATTATCTGGCTAAGATACTATATGAGGCATCACAGTTGTAAACAGATTGTTAATTTCTCAAGTTTGGAGTAATCTAATCTATCATCCTAGATATGTCTGGTCCATGTAGGAATCAGACTAGAAAATTAAATGGGTGTAGAATGAGGATATTACTCTTGCATCCTTTAGATCTTTAAAGGTGATAATAATCTCTGTTCATTATCTTTGGAAGGAGTATTGTTTTTATTGTTTTGACGCAGAAGGGTGTTGGCAGTTTCAGCAGCTGCCGCTCTGAATTCCCCACTTATGATAGCTCTTACACCACAGGCCAAGAAACCAGTGTTATGGTTCTGCTTACTTCCATTTGATGCATCTTACAATTATATACTCAGAAACACAGAGATGAGAACCAGTTGGTAGACTCAGTTGATCCACTACGAGCAGGTGCTGAGTCAGGACACTACTTATCACCTGTCCCCACATAAACCCCTACCCTGATGAGAAGATCATGATGATGCCTCAGGCCCCTTGGTATCAATATCAACTTGAAATCTGTGTCCAAAAGTCCTCAAAACATTTGGGCATGCCCCTTTTGCCAGTGGAGGTAACCTGAGTAAACTTATGCATGCTACTCTGAGAAAAGACTCAGAGAACCATTACTGCATACATTTGCCATCACGTTGGTGTCCTCTGCCTCCTGAGGACCCAGCTTTCCCTCCAGTCAATGATTTGGGGTTGAAGAACTAGGTCAGGGGCAAAAACTGGGTAAAGAATTGTGATTTCTTGTTTGTGGGTGATAGGAGTCTTTTCAGTCTCCTGGATATTCACCCTTGTATGAACTAATATTCTTATTTGCTATCCATCTATTAGTCATCTCCAGTTCTCTGCATGTCAGGCTCATTAGCTATCACACCTACCGTTGTTAGATGCTCTAAAAGAATGTACAAGAATATTCACCATAGTCTTGTTTATCATATCTTCAAATTGAATACAATCAAGTGTATGTGAATTTATTTATGTATATGTATTATTTATTGTGGCATATTAACATAAGGAAACCATGTGTAGCATTAATTTAGTGAACTACAACCCCAGGAGATCATATTTATGATTATCACAAGCATAACATAGATTGAGAGAGGACAGACCCAAAAGAACACATATTTTATAGTTTCGTTTATATAGAATTCATTTATATAGAATTTATACACATATATAAATTACAAATATATATATATTTTATAAGTCAGACAGAACTAATTCTAATGTTTATGTATACATACTTACTTAGTAAATCTATAGAGAAAAATAAAGAAATATTTGGCATAAAATTCAGGGTGTTGGTTGCCATTTGCAGGATGGAAGGGTAGGAATTGAGAAGTGACTGAAGGGTACTCTAGGTGCTGACAATGTCCTATTTTCTTGACCTGTGAACATTAACATGGATGTTTCCTTGTTACAAATAACGTTGCTAGTATATTTTTTATGAGAGTTTCCCTCCAAACGTTAAAAATATATTTACAACCAAGTGAAAGGAATACCACTCTTGACCTTTTCAAATAAAAATGTTTGTGTTCAGTTTTCAAATTCAACTTTCTGTCGTTACAGTTGATCCACTTTAAAACCTGTTTGACATCAACAGTTGGGTATCTAACAATGTCTTCTTTTAAATTCTACATCATAATATACACTTAGTACAGGCAATAATATGCTTTCTGTGTATTTTAAAACCAACCTCCAGGCATAAAAGTTGGATTGTCAGAAGCTATAATTTCTTAGCAAGTTGAGTTTTGAAGGAGGTAGAACAATGGTTTGATAAATTATTTTTCAGAAAAAATGAATATTAGTGAAAATATCAAATGGCTTTAAAAAACAGATATCACCCCTTTTGTATTGCGTTATTTCATCTTGATATTTGTTATAAGACAGTTTCCAAGGTAAAAAAGAGGTAATTTATTATTTTTCTCTTTGCTTCCCTAACTTGCCTTCAGTTTAGTTTTAAGAAAACTGATAATAATGGCAAAGGTCAATACTAGAAGTAAGAAAAACAATGGGTTGGGAATTAAAACAATTGTGGCTAAAATTGCCAGAGGAAGCCATTCTGATCTCAAACCATTCGGATGATCTCTCTTTGACCGTTACACTAAGAGTTCATATATGTAGTTTTTAAAAAATTATTCCTTTCCAATTTTAGAATGGCCAATGATTGACAGGGAGATAAGGATACCAGAAGAGAAGAATATGATGAAAAAAATAAAGAAATCTTGTAGTTACTTAGGTTAGCATTCTGGAAACTGGAGAGCTAACATTTCTCACTCTTTTCAGGTGCCAGGCTCTTGATCTCTGACAACTGTAAAGGTAGTAAAACTACCTGTTCTGACTATTGTGTAAAATAGTGTTTCTCATACTTTGCTATGGATTTGAATAAACTGGAGAGCTATAAAAGCATTCCAATGTTTAGGCTGAAAGCAGTGATTAAATTGGAATCTCCAAAAGTGGTACCCAGGCATCTATAAGTTTTAAAATACTATTGGTGATGCCAGATGTCATATCTAGTGTTGAAGGAAATAACTGCACTTGAATTTAAAAGACTAAATATCATAACATTTTGGTGTCCCCAAAACTTTTAAAAAATATTAATTCGTGTATTTAATATTATACTTATATACAACACAAAAGAAAACAGTGAAGTCACATATGTAAGTTTCACTCAGCCAGATATCCTAGCCACCCAAAAAAGACACCATAAAGACCAATGGAATCATTTACCTAGATTATAGGAATTCTAAATGAAGACATTCTTAGATCTAATAATAATTACGATGGTTATAATTGTCCTCATGGTTGATTATAGCGATATATCTATCACACAAAAAGTGTGTTAGGTGATTTATCTCTGATCTGAAACAAACTCTCATAAGATATATATTATTATTACCATATTACAAAACAACACTTGGACAATTTTTTTAACTTTAAACTGAGTTATGCAAGAACCAATATGGAAATGGTACAAATTATCATCAAATAAACGTTGGGAGAATTTCTTAGAATTGAAATGGGCTATTTGTTAACTACAAGTAGGCTGTGTTCCATGTGGCAGGAAATCTGAAATAAGAATGATGTCAACAAGATAAAATTTTATTTTTCTCTCCTGAACTGAAGTTCTAAGGAAGGCAGTCCTGAAATGATATGGCAGTTCCTCTGTTTTGGGTACCCACTCTTGTTCTGATTTGTTTTTCCTCTATTTTTAGTGAATTGCCTCAGGATGGCTGCCAGAGACCCAACCATTACATTAAAATTCCATGCAGCAGAAAGCAAAAAATTAAGCCCTTTCTTTAATGGCACTTTCTGAAAGTTTCACACAGAACTCCCATTCAGACCTCATTGGCCAACATCTATTTACATATTTCGATTGGCCACACTCAGCGAGGGGATGAAGTTTTTTATCTGCATGGCAGTGTGCACAAATAAATATCAGTGTTCTTTTTATTAAGGCAGAATAGCCAAAGGGATACTGGGAAACAGCTCACACTCATTGTCAGAGAATAAATGAAGAAAACTTTTAGATGTATGGAAGGTGACAAGACAAAAAAGTGTGCTGGCCATGTGCGTTACTTTCTGAAAGGCATTTGTTATGTTGAAACATTTGTTATAGTGCGTTAATGTGTTTATTTTTATAAGACTGGATGAGAAAAACAGCCTAGGACAGTGGGTCGTACTGAACTGAGGGAGATTTTATCATTTGACTCCCACCTCTTCCCTTACCCCCCACCCCAAATCTCTCCCCCTCCATAATATCTGAAAATATCCAGAGTCATTTCGGGCTGTCATAACCATAGAGGTGTCTCTAGCATGTAGTGAGTAGAGGTTTGGGATGCAAAAAATATCTTACAAGGCACAAGAGTACCCCTAAAACAAATAATTTTCCAACACAAAATACCAATATCTAGGTGAAGACCTGGATATTCTTTTTTCTTTCTTTTTTTTTTTTTTTTGGTCAAGATGAAGCTGATATCCCAAATGTAAAAAACTGCATCAAGAACAGCAGCAGCAGCAATAACAAAATGATATTGTTGATAGTTGTATTAAAGAAAATACACAACTTGAAAGAAAAAAATAATATACAGATACTAAGATATCACAAATGCAAAACCTTACAAAGACCAATGACATAATGTGAATAAGAGAGATCGTAAGACAGCAGATGGCACTAACACTTAGCCTTGATGACACAGAAACCATAGGACGTGACAGGGTCTATCTTTAACTCCTGGAACAAAAGATCATAAGCCCCATCTAAAGGGAGCAGCCTTTGTTCATTTCTTGTCCACTGTTACTGTATTAGTATTCTACACTGCATAACAAAATGCCACAAATTGAGTGGCTTAAGACAATAGAAAATTCTTGTCTCACAGTTCTGGATGTTAAAAGTTCTCAATATAAGTGTTGGCAAAGCCATGTGCTTCTTAGAGGAGGACCTTCCTTGCCTCTTCATAGACAGCTATCCTTTGTGTTCCTTAGCTATAGGCGCACCACTCCTTTCTCTGTCACACAGTATTCTCCCTATATCTGTGCATAGTCACTCAGAATTCTCTTCTATCAATGTCTCTGCCCAAATTTCCCTCTTAAAAAGGCCATCAGAAGGTACAAGAGTGGCTCAGTTGGTTGAGCATCCAACCCTCCATGTCCACTCAGGTCATGGTCCCAAGGTCATGGAATTGAGCCCTACATTGGGTTCTGCGCTGGGTTTAAGGCTCTCTCTCTCCCTCTCCCTCACTCCCATGCTCACACATGCTCTCTCTCTCCCTCACTAAAACAAATGAATGAATGAATGAATTAATTAATTAATTAATAAAGTTTGCAGAGGAGAGGAGGAAATGAATCCCAAGAGATAATGGGACAGAGTAGGGACTTGCTAAAAAAAGAACACCCAGTCATTAAATTAAGGCCCACCTTGATCCAGTTTTACCTCATCTTACCTTGATTACTTCTGCAAATCTCTGCTTCCAAATAAGATCACATTCATAAGCACTAGCAGTTAGGATTTTGATGTATCTTTTGGGTGGGGGGGGGTGCACTATTCAACTCACAACAATTACCAGAAAAGACCTTGGGTTTTAGGTTTGTTGGAACTTATTTTCAAGATAAGTCAGAAATTTAACTTTTATGTTAAATCCTCAAATTGTTATAATTTGATTTCTGAAAAATACTTCTGTGGGCTCGATACAGTTTTTGTCTTTGTCAGCTTACCACTTCTGTGTTGGTAGGTAAAGAGAGTGTCGAGAGGTGGAATTTGCCTTTATTTTCTCCAGGAGCCGGTACCACAGAGAACTAAAAAAGGTGATGGTAGAATAAGAAGTTTGGAGACGGAGAGGAAAAAAGGAATTTCTAGGACATCTCAGAGGAAGGATTGTATGACTGATTTAAAAAAGACTCAAAAATAGTTGTTCTGCCATAAACACGAAAAGAATATCAACATATAGGATATCATAAACATAGTCTAGGCAAAAGTTCAAGTAAGTTTTCACAAAAAGTATGTAAACTTGCATCCAAGGACTCATTTGCATGGATAAATGATTTTATTCATCTCTGAAAGTAATGAGCTCATTCATAGATTAGACTTTTGGGATATAACACCTGCTGAATATTTAGTAGACAGCTTTGTTGATACATATGATAAAGGAATATGCAATTTCACATCCAATATGACGTTTTTTTGGAAAACATACAATACATTTTTCTATGTCTGAAATATTTGAGCTTTCAAAGCTTCCACATTCAGAATTGGCAGAAAAAAATATGCTTGTATTTTCAAATTCCATATGTCCATTCTTGAAGCCAAGTGTGGAATTAACTCCACCTGAATCACACAAACGAAGAGTGGAAGAGGATGGTTTCTATGGAATCTACTACTGGAAGGATGGATGAAGAGATGGGTAAATTCTGGGCTTCATTTCTTCCTCCCTGCCTCCGCCCCCCATTTCCCCTCTCCTTCCCTCCTTTCTTTCCTTCCCTACATTCTTCTGAGTACTGAATGATTAATGCCAACCTCTATTCTAAATAGTAGGACTATATCAGTTAAAACAGCAGTCCACTACCAGAAAAAGATTAATCAAGTGGCAGGATACAGACCATTGCAAACCAGTATAAGTGGCTACAGAGGCATGCAAAGAGTGCAACAAAAGTAATGAGGAGGGGTATTGGACTGTCTGCATATAGTGTCTGGGATGACTTTTCAGGGAGATAAGATTTGAAATATGTCATGAAATATGAGAAGGAGTTACGTGAAAAAAGTAGACGAAAAGCCTTACTAGGAGATGGGATAAAACATATAAGGTCTGACGAAGAGAATGCGGTAATCAGGTAACTTGAAAACAATTTGGTATGGCTTCATGTTTGTGGATGTGTTGGGCAAGGCTGGGAAGCAGTCACCAGGACATATGCAGGACATGGTAAGAAGTCTGGGTTTTATCCTAAGGACCACTGCAAAATTTTAGTGAGGCAAGGGAGAAGAAATGAGTGTTGTTACAAAATGATAGGAGAGGCAGCAAGAAGAAAGAAAGATTGAAAGTTCAACAAACCAGTGGAAGGATACTCTTCCAGAGGGTTTTTAAGTAATAGAAACAAAAAATGATAACGTCCTGCCCTAAGGTCACAACAGTGCAGATAAGAAAAGGGATGGGCTCGATGCAGTAAGAAGAGGAGACAGAGTTTGAAGGAAAACCAGGAAAAGGCATTAATGCGGCAGTGGATGTGGCTAGACTTTAAAAAAAAAAAAGTAGTAAAATGTTTCTGGGGCAGAAAGTTAGAGCGTGAGGACTAAAACCTGTGCCTTGAATTAGGGATGTCCCAGTTTAGTGGGATTCTGGGGATAACTGAGGAAAGTTGCAGTGAATGGAGGCACTAATGGGAAGTGAGCAGGTGTAGATTTTCAAAACTGTAATGATGAAGGTAAGGAAAGAGATAATACAATAGCAGAACAGGGGCTTGAGGTGACCTAAAAACATTTTTTTTAAAGATGAAAGTAATTATACTATGTAAATATACCTAGGGAAAACAAGCAATGTACTGGGAGAAGTTAAAGAACAAAAGACCAAATAAATAGCAACAATGAAGAGGCGAGTCTTGATTTTAAGCACCTTCCCCACTTACACACTTCCCCTCTCCCCTCTCCTTATTGTACTGTCAACTGTAGCCTTATAGTTAATAGAGAAATTTTCTGAGTCTTTCTAGCGCTATTAAGAAAAGCTATTGCTTTCCATTCTTTATCCACAGCACTGACTTCGGGTTCAGAAAGAGATATCTGTGTTAAGACTTCCAACTTGCATGTGTTTTCTTTTCTTTCTTTCTTTCTTTCCTTTTCTTTTTAAACAACAACATGGGTGCCTGGCTGGCTCATACAGTTAAGCATCTAACTTCGGCTCACATCATGATCTCAAGGTTTGTGAGTTCGAGCCCCGTGGTGGCCTTTGTGCTGACAGCTCAGAGCCTGGAGCCTCCTTCCGATTCTGTGTCTCCCTCTCTCTCTGCCCCTCCCCGACTTGTGCTCTATCTCCCTATCTCTCTCAAAAATAAATAAACATTAAAAAATTAAACAACGACAACAGCAACAACAAACAGTCCCCTTTTGCACTCCTGAATGAGATAAAATGATTCGGTGAAACTGAACCTTTGGCCGGCCCCCTGTTCCTACGGCAACTGATAAGATGTTAACATAATATGTAAAAGTGGTCTTACAGGCATAAAGCCGTATTTTAGCAGTAGAATCACCCACTATCCATAATTTAGTAGTAGAACAGGTCACAAGTACCCTTTCTCCTAACAGTCACTATGGCAAAGGCAAAAGTAAATAACACCAGGGACTGGATCTACATATGGCGTGTGATTCAATTTTTCTTTAATTTCTTTATGGGAAACGTAATTTGATAACTGCTGCCACGAAGGTGCAGATGGTGAGTGTCAGGCAGATCTTATTACCTGCGACGACCACGTCCAGCTTGCCTTTGACAGCTGTAATTGGCCTCCTCTGCCTCTTTGGAGTTGGGCTGAAAACGTTAACTCAGAGTCCTTGGTGTTTTTGCAAGAAGAATGGAATGCTTTATTTTTCACTTATTATTTGTGACAGGAAACTCTAAGAGGAAGACCTGGCCTGAATTCAAGAGAGACAGCAATTCTGGATGAAAGCCTCACCTCCCAGGAGAACAAACAGCCATAAAGGTGTGCGTAATTCAAAGATCATTTTGTACTTATGTCAAGTGCTTGGCAGGAGTCAAATGATAAAATTCCTTTAATTGGTCAGTTAAATGTCCATACCAGCTGCAATTATTTCAAATGGTTCCATGAATATAGAGCAACTCTGTGAACACATGGCATTCCCAAAGCTTGCTTTCCCCACAACGCCTTCTTTCCTGGCATGGGGACTTAATTAAAATTGAATGTGCTGGCTGGTTCACTGTCCGTTAAGGCTTGTGGCCAGTCCTTGCTATCAGATCTGAGAGTTCCGACAACTTTTCACTGAGGATACTATCTGCTCCAATAAGGTCTGCACAAGTAAGAATGGCTTAGATTACTTTTCCCCCTTCGCACACCTTTCTATGTAAAATCCCGAAGCCGTCGTTTTTATGCAAACATCAAAGGTTAAGTTTCATTTTCAGGCTCCTTCCCCCACCTGGATTCTAGGAAAGAGCGCAGGAAAAGTAGTGGTTCACTACAGGGAGATTATTCTCTTTCAGTTTGTGTCGGTTGGAGAGAATTCCTCTTGAAAGCTTTTGACAAGACATAAAATTCGACATTTAAATCCCAAGAGTTAGTGGATCTTTCTGTGGAGAAACCTTTGTGTTCTTACATCAGAGGCTTAACTACAACTTTTTCTCTCCCAAAGTTAGAAGCTCTCGCTGCCCAAAGTCTTTCCTGTAATTGTATACATAAACTTTAAAGTACAAAACCTCACCATCAAATGATGACTTTGCTTATTTTAATTTTCTGGAATCAGTTTAATGTTTAATTCCATTAATATCCACTTAATATTTAATGAAGGACTCAGTAGGGTACATGGCACTTTTAGAAACTTCCCATCCCAGTAAATACAAATCACAAGAATAAAGATATCCCAGAAGAAGACAAAACAGACTTGTTATTTATCTAAATAAGGCCGCCTTCCTTCGGGATACCCAGCACCAGTAACAGAGGTCTGGGAGTAAAAGGTTTAAGCCTGGGAGAGAAAAGGAAGCCTAAAATTATTAATCCTTTGGAACTGAGATTGGCATTCAGTTTGGTTTACTTCAATTAAATAAACTAATTCAATATCTATTATGTGCTAGGTAGGAAGTGTGCTAGGGACAGTGGATATAAAAGTTAGCAGATATGACCAATTGAGACAGGTGCCAAATACACCTCTTCGAAAGACTAATTTAACTCATTAAAACCCAACTTTGTAATAAGTACTAGCCAGCCAACAACCCACCAAAGCTTTAGAATTAGAAGGTCAAAGCAAAGAATGTTGTATATGTACCAACTTAAAATTCCTTTGTACAGCTGCCTTAAAATTCCTATCTGAAGAGCTACTAAAGACAGATGGGAACACATACTGAAAGTCATAGGGAAATCAGTATTCACAGCTACATTTTAGGCATGAGAGTGAAAATATTCTAGGAATGAACTCCTCAAGGCCATGGGCCATGGGCAAGGGCATGTCCTTTTACCTGTAGTATTTCCAAATTCTAATGCATACTAGGCAGTCAACATATAATAGATAAATGTTTTCAAAAACAATTGGATGAATTTGTAGATTTTATGATAGAAGTCAACTATAAGTTCCTGAAGTCAGATTATCCTTTTCTCCCTCCTTTCTAATCCCTATACTTTAGCAAGTTACTTAACCTCCCTAAAGTATCAATTTTCTCTTTTGTGATTGGGAACAAAATCATATCAACACCATAGTGTTGTGAGGACTAATGAGAGAACGTGAGTTAATCATATAACAGAGTACCTGGCAAATATAGACCAAATTAGTGTTAATTTTTGTTGAGGTTGGTCACTGCTTTATTTTACAGTTTATTTATTTATTTTGAAAGAGAAAGGGAGAGTGCAGGGAGGGGCAGAGAGAGAGAGGGAGGGAGAGAGAATCCCAAGCAGGCTCCACACCCTCAGAGCATAGCCTGACACAGGGCTTAATGTCATGAACTGTGAGATCATGACCTGAGCCAACATCAAGAATTGGACACTTAAGAGACCGAGCCACCCAGGTGCCCTGGTGACTGTTTGTTAAGGATGGCTGCACCATGTCGTCATCTAGAGAACGTTTTAAAAATGCCTAGGTTCCACTCTCACATTGGATTTAATTACTTTAGAGTAAGACACAAACATCTTTCTTTTTAAATAGCTTCCCAGGTGATTCAGGTGCTATAATGTGAAGCCAGGGTAGAAAATCATAGTTGTAGGGGAAATAAACACCACACTCCCACTCCCACCCCACATATTTTCTTTGTAAGAAAATCGACCATTCATCAAGGACAGACAACTGTTTTATGAGTTAATTTTTACTTGTACATCCTATCATTTTCCATGTATTTCCGGATTAAGTTACAATTAGGTGTCCTTTTCTCTCACAAATTTTTCACTTCTTGTACAAGTTTTTTGTTCGCCATAACTAGACTACAGAAATCACTTGTCAGTCTTCTGGTAGTTTATTTTTCTCTAAAAATCAATTTTGAGTAAGAACTGAGTACTCCTGTCTCTGTATTATGGAATCAGAGAAGAATCATAGTTCAACAATTTAACATTTGATGACTCATGTTCCTAAAGACTGGATCTTTTCATATTTTTTCATTTTTCTATCAGCCTGAAGATATATTATATTCTCTTTTTAGTAAGGCAATTTCCTTGTCTAACTTGTAGACCATCTATTATATTGCTGAATTTCTGTGATACTTAAAACCATGATCTTAGTGTGCAGTTTTGTTATACTTCTCATGCCTAAGACTATGGTAGACCTTTCACTGTATGCCATAACCACAGTTATTTGTAAAATACCATCTTTAAAAAATTAAATTTAGGGCACCTGGGTGGCTCAGTCATTTAAGTGTCCAACTTTGGCTCAGATCATGATCTCACGGTTCATGAGTTTGAGCCCCATGTCAGGCTCTGCGCTAACAGCTCAGAGCCTAGAGCCTGCTTCCGATTCTGTGTCTCCCTCTCTCTCTGTTTGTCCCCTGCTCACACTCTGTCTCTCTGTCTCTCTTTCTCTCAAAAATAAATAAAAACACTAAAAATCAAAATAAATAAAAACAAAAATTAAACTTAAATGCACCCGTGGAACTTACTTTG
The DNA here is from genome assembly GCA_030068075.1 of Paguma larvata. Lineage (NCBI taxonomy): Eukaryota > Metazoa > Chordata > Mammalia > Carnivora > Viverridae > Paguma > Paguma larvata. The sequence continues at coordinate 67,343,254 of CM057825.1, read as the reverse complement.
TAAAGGAAATGCTCTCGGATTTATAAAGGAAAAAGTTATCTTAAAATTTATTTTTCTGTAATTTCGACATCATATATTTGCTTACAGATAATTATATCTGTATATGGGGGTTAAAAATAAATGTATTGAGGGGCTGAGGGGCACCTGGCTGGGTCAGTAGGTGGAGCATGTGACTCTTGATCTTGGGGTCATAAGTTCAAGTCCCATGTTGGGTGTAGAGATTACTTAAAAATAAAATCTTTAAAAAATATACTGAAATGTGTACCATTTCGGTATTTGAATAGAAATATGAAGTTTATTTTCATTATATTAACCATTTCCTGGACTTTCAAAAATAACTTCACTCACTTACCAGATTACTTTATATCTACACAAATGCTCCTTTTTTGGCTCCGAATCCCTTCTTCTATAACATTAGCCTCAGCTAACACGTCTTTTTCCCATAGGTCCTTTCTCTCTATTTTTGCCTAAGGCACTGCTGTCTCGAGAGAGTATTTTGGCCTAAGTATGCTACTGTAAAGTGGTTACTAAGTGACACTTTCTGTGTTTCTCTCTAGACCATTTCTTGCCCTCTCTAACATTCTTTTCTTGGATACTGAATTGGTTAGAATCTCTTGGCACCTGGCAGTGTCTTCTCAGTTCTGAGTCCTGGCCAAAACCCACTCACTCACTTTTCTTGCCTACAAGCAATGTGTTACTTGGATCGATTTTCCTTATGCGATCAGGGCATCATGCCGTTTCATTAAAACATACACACATGCATACACAGACATGTCCCATGCACAAACACACATTGTATCCAGGAGTGATTATATAATTATAAGGATGAGTTTTTATTTATTCTACAATTTCTTCTCTCCTATGTTAGCTGTTTATATTAAATTTGGTACAGCCCTGAGTTTTATTTGTTTGCTTATTAAAACTGTCTTGCACAGTGCTAGGAGTAAGATAGCCTCTCATGTACTGGTTTGATGGAAACAAACTAACAAATTATATGTGACTGTAGATAAGGGAACTGGACTTGCAAACATTAACAACACATATATCCTTCCTCATAGGTGTTACTGTGACAGCAGTGAAGTCATGGCTAGGCACTTAAAAGGAGATGGCATGGCCTTGGAATCCAGCAGTAGGGTCTGGCCGTCCATTCCAGGTAATCCACTGTCACTGCCATTTATCTTTGAGGGCCTGTCTTCAGTGCAAGTGTGATGACCCACAAGGATCTTGTCAGCTTCGTATTTTCTTCTTAATAATAGCTATCTGTGACACTTACTATATGCCCAGCATTGCGCCAGGGGCTTTGCATAAATTATCTTTAATCCTCTTTTGAAATCGGAAAGGAATGTGTTATAATTCTAATTTTTCAACGGAGGCCAAGTCATGTATCTTGTAAAACCCGAGGTGATGTTCTTTCTCTCTTTCACAGTTCCCCTAGGGTGTTTTCAGGAACATACAAATTCCCCTAGTGCTGTTGGATGTTAGTGGACATTAAAAACAAGAAAGAATTTATTGCAACGTATAGGAACAAGTTCTGGCACTGGAACCAGAATTCCTAGTTTCAAAAAATCCTTCGCCAATTTATGTCTTTGGTTTTTTTATTTATGAAATAGGGATAATTAGTCCTATTCCCTCTTTCCACCACAAGAGTCTTCATATTTTTGAGAATCAGATACCATAAAAGATATACAGAAATTGATAAAAATATGGAAGTTGCTATGAGAGTAGAGCTTTAATATTCTCACTATAACAACAACAGCTATACAATGGTATTTATGTGAGGTGAAGAATGTGTTAACTAATCTTATTATGGTAAACATTTTATGATATATATATATATATCAAATCATTACACTGTATACTTAAACTTACATAATTCTATATGTTGATTACATCTAAATAACGCTGGAAAAATATGAAGAACTAATTTACTACTCTATTTACATACTGGGGACACAATTCTGATATAGAAATTCATTACAGTCTATGTGAATAGCTCAAATAGGAGATCTATGTTATACAGACACATACTTACAATTGTGACAAATGTAGAAGCCTGAACTGAGAAATTCCTCAAATAGGAAATGTAGACCACAGAAGTCAACAATGTATTCCATAAGATTCGTTCATTTAAAGCATACTGAACTAGGGGCACCTGGTTGGCTCAGATGATTGAGTGTCTGACTCTTGGTTTTGGCTCAGGTCATGATCCAGGTTGTAAGATCAAGCCCTGCATCAGGCTGCACGCTCAGCATGGAGCTTGCTTAAGATTCTCTCTCACTCTCCCCCCACCCCCTCTGTCTCCCTCTGCCCCTCTCCCCCACTCGTGCTCTCTCTCTAAAATAAAAACTAAATTAAAAAAAGTTAAAGCATAATGAATTAGAAAAATATGAACAGCAAGACCCAAAGTGGTATTCAATATTATTTTCTAAATACGTATTTTCCAGATGATATAACGAAGTTTATAGGCATTGAAAAGTACCAATCAAAACCTGTCTCTCTTCTGATGTGAAGAATAATATAGAGCACCTGGTGATGAAGACCAGACACTTAAGCTAAAATCAATGATTTCAGTCTTGGGGATTTTTAAAAAATGATTCAAACCACAAAGGGAGGTCACGAGCCATATCTATTTATTTAAATAATTATACCTATTATGTATGTTTTCAAATATTGGGGAGCTTGATTTCCTTTACACACAAGGAGTGAAGTCACACAAAATTAAAAACTTTTAAGAAATTTTGTCCTTGAAAGTTAAAAATTACTTAAAGAAAGCATTCTAAAGTCATACTTTAAAACACAGATTCTTAATATCTTACTATTTTCATATTTTCTTAAAAAAAGGCATATTGATTAATATTTGAAAACTTAATTCCTGTTGTTTCTCAGGGCTTTCTGTAGATTATTGAAATAGATAAACCAGAAATATGGAAAATGCTCCTGCTAGGTCTCTTTGATAATGTCTGAGAATGTGATTTTTTATGCTATGGGAAATGACTCAACTGGTCAGTCATCCATCCTTGTTTTGCTGCCTTTTCTATACTCTTGCCACCAGGTGGCAGTGAGACAACACATAAGGTTACCATGTAATTTCTCACATTTTAGTATGAAATGGGGAGGGGGGAAAAAAGACTGAAGATACCACTGAGTTAATCATCAAGAACCAAGTTGTTAATATAAGGATACTCAGATAATAAAGAAAATGTCAATAGGTTATACATACACTGACGTACACAGAAATGCATGGATGAGACACATGCAGAAGCAGGACAGGACAGTTTTACTCCTATTTAACAGTAGAATCATTGTCAATAAACATATTTGCAATGGTTACATACACAATGTACAAAAGAATTAACTACTTCTGAAATTAAGAGGAAAACAAACTGGCCAGAAATTCATGGCTATCAAAGGTATTGCAACAGTATTCATAGCTGAAAAGAACTTCACAGATCAAAGATGCAGTCTTATAAAGTTTGCCAGATGCTCAAGGAAGAGATGTAGATGTTCATGCTATTTACTGTCTAACCACAGATGCTTTTGAGAATGAAAGTGGCAGTAAGAATTGCATATCATGACTATAACCAAGATTACCTTGAGCAAACTAGAACAACATTCAGTCTACAGATATAGGACTGAGATGAGGTTTATTAATCACCCATTGATGCTTATATGTATACACAAAAAAATAAGAATAATATGTGAAAGATTTCAACTAAATAATCATTCCAGCCATGGAACATTCATAGAAGAATATGCTTCTGGTGGAATATGTTTCCTTTGCCTTTTACTTATATAATATCTCTCCCTCTCTTCTTACCTCAGCTCAATCCCTACTCTTTCTAAAAGACTTTGCTGTTTTCTTAGATTAAGTCACGTCTCCTCATTATAAGCCCTCCTCATAGCACTACACCCCTTCAATATAATTCCAATTTTGATGAGCTTTTAATTAAAAGCCATCTCTATCACTTCACTTTCATCTCCATGTGGCAAAAAATATGTCTAGTTTTGATAAGTACTTATTCCCTAGCACATCTAATCCAACATCGCTATACACACACACACACACGCACACATATACATATATACATGCATATATATGTAACAAATGAGTGAACATTCTAATCACTGGGAATACAAATTATAATATTAGGCTTTTGTAACAAATACATTTAAAAAATAGTAACTTGTCTTCCTAGTTCAAAGAGAAAAGCTTTAATTTCCCTTCCATTTCTACTTGATAGAATTTTACAAAATTCCTCTGCAAAGGCAAAAATATCATTTGGACAGAAAAACAAATATGTCTTTAGAAGTAAACTCTTGGGTATAATTTCTATGGGAAAGCACTTGGATTCAGTCATAAAGCCTACATTGTACACAGAGAAATTCACACCATGTGCAGCAACTGTCTCACTGCGACGTAGTGTTAACTTGAAGGTAGATTCCTACTAAGTCTAAAGATAGACTTTAGTGCTTTGGTGCTCATTCTGAAATTTTAAGAAGATTGTGTGTATGTGTACATATGTATGTGCATATGCATATTTTTATTAAAAGAGTGTATAATGTTCACTAAATTATTAACTAACTACGCTACAGAAGGATATATTAGAATTATAATTAGGAGGGAAAATGTTACCACTACCCACATTTAATTCAACCGCCCCAAAGCAACACTGTGCTTTCTCTGGACAGGATATGTCTCTACAGCTCATTCTGTTGTGATTGTTATTTTTTAAAGTATCTATCTGATAAAAGATTGGAGATAAGACAGGCAAAATAATACATTTATTCAAATATCAAGGTAATCTGAGGTATTTTATGACCATCATAAAGCTTTTACGCTTTGGTAAAGTTCAACTGAGAAAGGAAAAAATTATCTTAGTTTTAGAACCGAATGCAAAAATACATTTACTCTGATTTTAACAACATCGAAACTTTGAAAATTTGATGAAAAACTCAGATTATATAGTAATTTTTTCTTCAAATTGAGTTAAAGAGCATGATCTGTAAAAATAAAGTATGTAAACAAATTTCATCAATAGAAGACTGGTGAACGTACTCTGATATATCCAAAATAGAGTATTACACAACTATAACATGGAATGAGAAATGTCTTTTACACACTATTATGGAGTGATCTCCAAGATACATTAAGTGACAGATGCAAGAAAGAAAAACATATGTCTAGTGTGCTACCATTTATTTAAGAATGGGAGGTTACAAAAATACACATGCATTTGCTTATGTTTAAAAAAAGAACAGAAAAAATGTTTTAAAATATTTACCTAAAGAAAAGGAAGAGAATGAGATTGAAAAAACAGGGACAAAAGTTATATGTCTCTGAATATACTATATTTGCTTTGAAAAAAAAATTGACACACTTAAAAATCCAAATTAACTATATTAAGGCAAACTTTAAAAACAGAAAACAAAAAAAAATGAAACAAACAAACTTATATTTTGAGTTAGTGACATAACCAAAGAGATTTATTCTATAAAATCTTCATACACAGTAATTTGATTATATGACTTTAGTAAAATGTATCCTGAGGACAAAAGCACTGCACAGAAAGTTCAAACCAATTTTATTTATAATATTTCATGGTAGTATAGTTACTGTTACTCTAAACTAATATGCATATTGCAGGAATTGAATTTCAGTATGACAGAAAATGAGTAAAAGTGAAAAATGTTCTAAATTTTAATTGAAAGTATCAGTACACATTTATGCTCTACATTTTCTTTTAAATAAAAAAGGCAAATTATGTCCTACCTCTATTTACTGAAAGTCCTAGAAAAGTGACAAACCTAATATTAATGAGCATATCTAATGTCCAGGTTGTGGTCTCTAAATACCAGTTACCACTGAACATAATCAGATCTCCTTTTATAAGAGGATAAAGGTAGGTCTGAGACAGGAATGCCTTATAACCATAACCAAAAACAAACAAATGAGAATGAAAACAAAAAAACACAAAGAAAGTCATCAAAAATTTGTAGGGTCGTGTAAAAAGATTCAAGAATCAACTTGGAATGTTCCCATTGAGCAGAGATGAAACAATTTGTGCATCAGTAAGTATAATATATGCAGGATAATAAAGAAGAAAGAAGGAAAGACAGAAAGAGAAAGGAAGGGAAGGGAAGAAGGGAAGGGGAAGGGGAAAGAAAGAATCTTCACTGGTCAACATCTAAGGAAATAAAGGGAAATATTAATCATAGGATTAGAATAACAAATCAAGACAATTATAGTCAAAAATTTTGTATATCACAAAACAGAAGAACAAATAGCAGATAAAAAGAAAAAGGAGCAATATGGTAGACTTAAACATAATAACATAAATAATTACATTAAATGTAAGTGGACAATACACTTTAAATAAAATGTAGATTACCAGACTGAGGAGAAAAAAGGAAGAACAAAACTTGGACAATCTATAAGAGATGGATTTAATGGGATTCCTGGATGACTCAGTCAGTTAACCATCCGACTTTTGATTTTAGCTCGGGTCATGATCTCACAGGTTTATGGGTTCAAGCCCCATGTCAGGCTCTGTACTGACAGCATGGAGACTCCCTTGTATTCCCTCTCTCCCTCTCTCTCTGTCTCTTCCCTGCTAACTCATGCACTCTCTTTCTCTCTCTCAAAAATAAACATTAAAAAGAGAGAGAGAGAGACATGCATTTAACATATATTTTAGAGAACCACATGGCCATTTTCTTCTTTTTTCACATTGTCTTCCCTCTGAATATTTGTCTTCACGTGGCCATCTCTTTAAAAGGATTTTTGATTCATCATGTGTAGCTTCTGAATTTTGTCAACTGCTTTTTTTCATCTATTGATATGATCATATTGATTTTATCTTTAATTTTATTAATGCAGAATTTTGCATTAACTTATTTTCACATATTTAACCACTCCCGTATGCCACTGAGTCACAGTGTATAATCCTTTTTTATATGTTTAATTTATCACTAGATTCAATTTGCTACTTATTTGCTAAGGATTTTTACATCTCTATTTACAAGAGACATTTGTTTTCTCAAGATGCTTTTTTCTGGTTTTGATTTTGACCTGATAAAATTATACTGGCCCACACAGAGTGGTTATAGTTATCAGAGAAATACTCTCTTTATCGAAAGTAAGTTTTTTCTTCTCTTCTATGTTTGGGATCTCAAGTCAGTTGTGACAGTTTGTCTTTCTAGATTTGTCCATTTAATTCGTTACCTAATTCAATAGCATGCTTTCATTTATAATATCTCTTTGTAGTCCTTTTAATTTCTTCAATATCAGTAATAACACCACCTCTTTTATTCTGGTTTCAGTTTTTGAGTCTCCTTTACTTTGTCTTAGAGTAGATAAAGTATTGTCATTTTGATGATTTTTCAAAAAAAACAACTTTTGATTCTTTGATTCTGTTGAATTTCTCTACCATTTTTCTCTCCTTTTCATTAATTTCCACTCTAATCTTTATTATTTTCTTTTTTTCTGCTTGTTTCCAGGTTTGCTTTCTCTCTCTCTTTTTAAAATAGTTGTAAGAAGAAGTATTTGGATATTATTTGTGACTTTCTTCTTTTTTTAATATAGGCTTTTACAGCTATAAATTACCCTGTACAAAATGCTCAAAGTGTTTTAGCTACACCTCATATCTTTGCTATGCTGTGTTTTAATTTTTATTTATTTTAAATTATTTTCTAATCTCCCATGTGATTTCTTCTTAGATCCACTGTTTATTTAGGTGTGTATGGTTTAATTTCCATATATTTGTAAATTTCCCAAATTTGTTCTGTTATTGAGTTCTAATCTTATTCCACTGTTATCAGAGTACATACTTTGTATGATTTCAATTATTTTGTATATATTGAGGCTTACTTTGTCACCTAGCATACAATCTATTCCAAATTACCATCTATGTTTACTTGAGAAGAATGTGCATTTCGCTATTGTTAAGGGAAGTGTTCTTTACAAATGTTAGGACTTATTGGTTTATAATGTTCATTAAGTCTTCAATTTCTCTGTTTATCTTTTGCTTAGTTGTTCTATCCATTTTTGAAACTGGAGTATTGAAATTTCCAACTATTATTATTGAATTATCCATTCTTCCCATCAAGTCTATCAATTTTTGCTTTATATATTTCGAATCTCATATATGAAATACATAAATGTTTATAATTGTTAGATACTCTTAATGGATTGACCTTTTTATATTTATCTTCTTTATCTCTAATAACATCTTTTTTGTTTTAAAATCTATTTTGTCAAAAAAAGAAGAAAAAATAAAATCTATTGTCTGATATTAGAACAACCACTTCAGCTATCTTACAGTTGCTGTTTGAATGATAAAATTATTTTCATCTTTTCCTTTTCACCGTATTGTATCTTTGACTCTAAAACGTTTCTTATAGACATCATAAAGTAGAATATTGTTTTATTGTTAATCTTTACATTGTTTTATTGTTAATCTTTACATTTTCATTGTATTGTTTAATCATTTTACATTTAATATTATTGTCCATACATTTGGGTTTATGTCTATCATTTTACTTCTTTATGTCTTGTGTCTGTTTGTTCCTCTTTTCTTCCTTTACTGCTTTCTTTTGCATTAAGTAATTTCCAATGTAACATTTTAATTGTTTTTTTTTATTTTGAGGGGGGGGCAAAAGTGAGCAAGTGGCAGAGAGAGAGAAAGAGAATCCCAGGAGCAGTAGAGAGAGGGAGAGAAAGAGGGAGAGAGTGTCTCCACGCACACTCTGCACTGTCAGCATGGAGCCCTAAGTGGCGCTCCAGCTCACCCAAAGCGGGGCTTGAGATAACCCAATGCAGGGCTCCAACTCGGGAACCATGAGATCATGACCTGAGCCAAAGTCTGGTGCTTAAATGACTGAGCCACCCAGGCACCCCTAACATTTTAATTGCTTTAATTTTTTTCACTATATTTAGTTATTTTCTTAGGGCTTATCATATACATCTTAACTATGAGAATGTATTTTAGAATTATAATATTTCAGATATAGAAATGTCACTCCTATGTAGCTCTGTTCCCTCTTTCCCACTTGGTGCTGTTATTGTTGTATATATTACCTCTATGCATGATATAACAGTAATTGTTATAGTAATTACTTCATATAATTTTATATCTTTCAATGAAATCGAGATAGAAAAAGAGACCAAGTATATATTTCAAAGTTTGTTATGGTTTACATTTTTATTTAACATCCTTAATTTACTTAGCTTGTTCCTATGAATTCAAGTTACCATTTGATGTCATTTTCTTACTCTAGCACAGCTTTGCTCCCCACCTCCTGCTTTCGGCATGTAAGGTCAAATGTATTGCATTTCTATACAGTATAGACACAATAATTTAATTACATACATATTGTTTTATATTATTACTCTTTTAAAAATTAGTTAAGAAAATAAAGGAAAGGAAATACACATTTTTATGTGCAGTCATTCTCGGATGAAAGTGGTTTTAGCAGGCTCTCTTTGAGAGTGTTGTTGTTGTTGTTTTCTGATTTCTCTGTGAAGCTACCTACTTCTGTTGGTATCACACCAAATGTTAGGCTCCACTAATTGCTAGATGATTGTTCTATTGTTTTTAATAATGCCCTGGGGCACAAACTGCTCCATAGTCTGAGCCAATTAAACCCAGGCCCCTCTGCAGGAGTAGCTTTCAAGGCCAGTTGATGAAATTTTTCTTACCATGGGAGGGCTCTTTTTAAAGTTCTTTCTTCCAGGTTCTCTCTGGTCAACTAGCTACCTGACAATTTAGCTCTTAGGGAGCTACTAGCCTCTTCTTAATCGTTTACCAGCAATATCTTTGTTGTTTTCAAGATTATCCTTAAACATGGAACTTTTTCACACTCTGTTTCATATAATTTGATTACTCTGGAGAGACTTTTGGAGCACTTTGCCCTTACGTCCTCCCTCTCCTCCTGCGAAAAATCTCTGCAGTGAATGGGGGAGAGGTCTGCTTTTTAGGAGAGACCCTTGGTTTGAGTGATTGCCTCTGGTTTTCTTGGCTTGCCTCTTTTCAACCTCCATCCCATGAGAAAGCTGTAGTAAGAGTGATTGGGGCAACTATATCCTCAGCCTAGCAAACCATCCTTTGAGTGGATGCTGGTTGGAAGAAGGGAATCACCAACATTTTGATGACATTTACCATGATGATAGTTTTTGCAAATCCAGGCTGAAGGTGAGGGATGAGAACTATAGGAGACATCTCTCTCTCCCGGAGAGATACCCTATCCCTTGACTAGGAGTGAGAAGAGAGGGATTCCCCCCATACCCATCTTCTTGGTCACATCCACATGTAGTGGAGTATCTGGCACACTGATAGGGGATTAGGAAAAGCTCAAGTTCCACAGACTTTCACTATTCTCCCCAAGACTTAGTGGATTTTCTCGATTACGTATTTTTTAACTTTCTGTATATCTTAGGACAATTAGCAGAAACTTTAAATAATTAGTTTTTCAATAAAATACTTTTTACTTTTTATGATTGTTTAGCTGGGAGTGAGTCCATGGAGCTCCACAGTTGCCATGCCAGAGGTGGAACCTCTTTTTATGAGTTTTTCCTTTTAAATAATTTTCATTGATATATCTGACAGTTCACTGATTCTTTTTTTTTTTTTTCTCCCTGTAGTACCCATCCAATCTTCTGGTTAGTCCATCCACCGGATTCTTCTTCTCCCACACTATAAGTTTTAGCTGTAGAATTTCATTTTGTGTATGTTATATATATATATATATATATATATATGGTCAGACTACTGCTAAGTAGTATATCTGCTAAGACTACTCATCTTTTCACTTTATCTAGTTTTTCCCTTTAGGCCACTGAACATTTTAAAAATAGCTGTTATCAAGTTCTTACCTAAATTCTAATGTATGAGTCATCTCTCAATCTTTATTGACTTTTTTTCCTTGATTATTTGTCACACTTTCTAGTTCCTTCACATTCTAGTGATTTTTTAATTCAATGCTAGAGATTAAAGGTGGTACATCATAAGTAATCCAAAAACAGTTGTCTTCTTGGAAAAGGTGTGGTGTTTTGTTCTGGCATATGAATTCATTATGGGAGATGCTCTTGAATCTGTCAGGTTTCCTTTGTTTTGTTTGTTTTGCTTTATTTACTTTTAGGGCTATTTCAGTTTTGTCCTTAGTGCCCGGGTATCATCTTTACTTGAGAGTGGGCCCTTAATCCTAAATCTAGTCTTTCTGTGGTCTCAGCTGAATGCCCAAGTACTCAGTGAGGTCACTCCACTTTAGGTGAGCCAGAATTTCACCAGCCTTAACCTTGTGTGATTTCTAATAGCTCCATTCAGGTTTCAGTTGCACAGCGTCTACTCCAGTAAGCCACGGTGAGTTTTTGATCTGCTCGTGCACAACCGAGCCCTCATCTAGGATCACAGAATAACCCTAAGTGGGTTATTCTCTGCTGCCCCCTTATTTCCATTGCCCTGTTGGAGTTCCAGACACTTCAGCGAGTCCAAATTCAGATCCCTGACTCCTTGACTTACTAGGATCTCTATGCTTTCTTTGAGCTCATCTTCTCAGTGCAGTGATCCAGAAAATTCTCCCAGGCAATCAGTGGGAAAAATACACAGCTCACATTGAGTGGTTCTTCTTGCTAAAGAATCACAATACTGCACTGTTTGATATTCAACACCTCGAACAACGGACTCTTACATTTTGTCCAGTTTTATACTGTTAGGGCAAAAGGGTAAGTTTGGTACCAATTACTCCATCATGGTGAGAAGCAGAAGTCTTAGCATAAATTTTTTTTAAAAATTACGTTCAAGTTCTTAAAAGAGTGCCTGCATATAATAAACACTAAGTCTGAATAAATAGTTTCTGAATAAATGTCCTCTATTTTTATTACTTTTCATACTGGAGAAATAAGCCTAGAAAACATACTGGGTGAGGTTTAAAATTAGAACAAATCCCAAATGGTAGCTCTGTGGGTTTAGACACATGTATTAGGTCCTCTAAACTTTACTTTCTTTATCAGAAAAAATAATACTTTCTTTAAAGTGTTTCTATAATACCTTGGGGTATGTGTATTTTGTGTGTGTGTGTGTGTGTGTGTGTGTGTGTGTGTGTAAATATGTAAAATCTGTTACATAATTGGTATAATTTTAGGCATTTATAAGAAGATATCAGGGAAGAAAAATATTTAGTGCAGGGGTTAAGAATGTGAAATATGAAGAATTGCAAGGCTGGGATTGATTCCAGCTCCACCCTTGCTAGCCTTATGAACTCAAGTTACTTAACCTTTCTAAACATCAGGATTTCATAGAGCGAATTAGTTAAAGGTAGTATGTATCTCAGATAAAGAGCAGGTGTGAAACACTTAATTCGGCACTTGGTATACAATATCTCGATAAATTATAATTTTTATTATAATTGTAATTTCTAACTCCTCTCAAGGGGAATAGTTATAAATTATTTTTAAAATCTGTCTTGCCTGTTCAGTTTTCATCCTAATAATAGCATGTCTAATGTCAAGTCCAAGGGAAAAGAAAGCTGCTAGTATACCACATTCTTCAGTAAGATAAACTTCACAGCTGCTGGAGGTGAAGAGTACCCACAACATATGGGCTACGTATAGACTCCAGTTGCCATATTGTCAGGGATGCTTAAAGGATTAAGTTGAATTATGTGAAACTCGCACTTGCATATATGTTCTGAAGTTTCACCAAGGTGCTGGAGAAAATGATAGAAGAGATTCCCACATTCCTTGAGGAATAAATATGATATCCAAATATTCCAAGACTACTTTTGATCAATTTATGTTTGAGATTTCATCTTCCTGATGGATTATCATCAATAGTCAATGTGGACTATATTTTCCTCTCCAGTTTCCTTCATATACAAAAATACCCTTGCCAACCAGCCAATTCTATAAAACTGTAACATGAGTCATTCTTGACTTTTTTCCTCCACTGACTTCTTGCCTCCAAACCACTAGTGCATGTTACTGAATCTACCTCCAAATATGCCCTAAATCATCTACACCCTCTGTATCTATTGCCATTTCCCAATACACCATCATTTTACTTAGTCTCACAGCTGCCTAATACATTTTTTTTAAATTATACCACGTCATACTCTGATTTAAAGTCTTTTGGTGTCTGAATTTCATTTAGAGCAAATCCAGTCTCTCTGCCAGAGCCAACAAAGCCCTTGAATACTGTCCCAGTCTAACTCCTTGATTTGTGTCCTATCACTTAACTCTCGTTGGTTATACTCAACTTTTGTTTGTTTGTTCTTTGTCAAATACGATCAACTCATTTCAACTATGAAACCTCTACAATTGCTGTTCCCTCTGCCTGGACCACTCTTCTCTCAAATTTATTTTTTATTTTTCACAAAGTAAGATGCTGTGAGCTGAATGTTTGCATCCTCCCCAAATTTACATGTTGAAATCTAACCCTCAAAGTGATGGTACTAACGAGTGGGTTTTCAGAGCTGCTTAGGGGATGAGGCCGAAGGCCTCATGAATGGGAATGGTACTTGCATAAAAAAGATCCCACAGAGCTCCCTAGACCCTTCCATTTTGTAAAGACACAGCAGTTAAGTCAAAAGTTTGCAACTCAAAAGGGAGCATTCACTATACCTTGCTGGCACCCTGATTTTAGACTTCCAGGCTCCAGATTGTGAGAGATACATTTCTGTTGTATATAAGCTAACTAGTCTGACATTTTGTTATAGCAACCCAAACAAAGAGACTAATTGGATTTTCTACCATTGCCATAACGAATTACCACAGACTTGGTGACTTAAAACATCATAAACTTACTATCTTACAGTTTTGTAGGTCCAAAGTCTGATATTTCTCACTGAAATAAAATCAATGTATCAGCAGGCTGTGCTCCTTTTTGGAGATTCTAGGGGAGAATGTTTCTTGGTCATTTGTATTGTTGACAAAATTTAGTTCCTTACAGTTGTATAACCAAGGTTTTAACATTCTTGCAGCCTGTGAGCTGAGGGCCATCCCCAGCTTCTAGGGATTGCTGAATTCTTGGTCCCTGCCTCTCTTCCTCCATCTCTGTTGTCGAGAACAACAGGCTGATTCCTTGTCATGTCTCATTTCTCTGACCCACTCTTCTGCCTTCCTCTTCTATTTTTAAGGATTCATATGATGAGCTTGGGCCCATCCAAATATTCAGGATAATCTCCCTATCTCAATGTTCTTATGCATAATCACATCTGCAAAGTCCCTTTTACCATGTATGGTAACATATTCACAGGTTTTGGGGGGTTGGGCCATAGACATTTTTGGGGTCATTATTTTGCTTACCATACTAGTTTATTCCCATTACTTGGATCTTAGCAAAATGTCACCCCCAAAAAGAAATTATTTTACACATTATCAGTCATTCTCTACTACATCCGCGTAGTGTAATTCTTTCAAATCCAATGTCGTTCTCTGAAAGACTTTGCATCATTGGTTTGTTCATTTATTGTTATCTAACTTTACTAGGTCATAATCCTTATTAAGACAGAGGTGTTTTCTGCTTGCTCACTTTCTTTTTTTTTTAATTTATTGTCAAATTGCTTTCCATGTAACATCCAGTGCTCATCCCAACAAGTGCCCTCCTCTGTACCCGTCACCCACTCTCCCTGCTTGCTCACTTTCTTATCCCAGTACCTAAAACAGTGTAGGTTCATAGAAAGTCTCAATGAATCATTTTGAAATGAATTAATGAATGGATGGTTTTAATTATTTGCCATTGTTTAAAACTCCATAATTGCTTCTGTGGAAAGAATTCTATTAACTCTTGATGGGGCATACTATGAAATTTACTGCCCAGTTATTTCCTGTTCTACCCAAAGACATTGTTAATTCTTTTTTACCTGGTACAACTGAGTATCTGTAGTAATTGACAGGATTTCACATTTCCCTTTTTTTAGTTTTACTCTTACTGCTCCCATCAGAACTGGCAAATTTTATATTTTAAATTTGCTCACAGTGACAGCAAGATGTAATTCCTTTCTTACTAAACCATTTAAAACCTACTCTTCTGGTCATAATTCCCCATTAAGTTTCTGAAATGATTTTAAGTTCTTGGATATAAAAGTCACTACATCCATGCAAAATATTATTTTTCACTTTTTTTTGCCTAGAATAGCCTCAAAATTGCTGTAACAGCTCATGCAAATGTAAAGGTATGTCAAATCTTTCTGGAAATAATCAGTTCATGTGTAGCATAAGGGTTGACAATTATTTTCCTTAATACCCTGAAAATGTGTTCTGTCTCAGCATAAGAATAATTTTATATCTTTTAATTTTTTATTTGAAAACATGCTTTTTATGGGAATGAAGTAAAACTAGGACTCATGGAGGTAAATGACCAGCTTATATTTATATGGCAAGTTACTGGCAGAGCCAGAACCATCACCCGGGAATGCCAGCTTCCAGCCCAGTGTTCATTCCAGTATACTCCACTATCTAAATGCAAATGGGAAGCCCACATGAAATGCAAAGCACTGTTAATTAATAATTTAAGTTGAAAAGCAAAAAAAAAAAAAAAAAAAAGTCCAGATTTAATTTGTAAAGTGGCCTGGTAGGATGCTTATTTGTATGGCCTTGGTTCTTAACATGTAATGACTTGGGCTTTCTAAATATCACTCATTACAAGAACAAAGCCCAGAAATTTCTGGGTTGTAATCACAATCCTAAGGCTAGTTAGCAACTTCAGTTATAATTATAAGACCGACTCATCTCATGAATATAATTAGTCTGGGCTGTGTTATTCCGACATGATCTGCAAGCACTCTATGCTGCAGGTGAGGCCACAGAGCAGGCCGAGGCAGAGGGCCAGCTGGTTCATGCCTAGGAATGGCTAGGCCATGTGGAGTTATTAAACAACAGCTGACACATTCACAAACACATACAAACACAACTGGCCTCATTATTTGCATTCTGACCACCTTATACTGAACAATCAAGAAAGCAAGCACGGTAATGGTAAGGGTAGAAATTTACTCCGTTTAAGGTTGAAAGAATATCTGCATATGGCTTCAGATTATATGAGTGACATTCATTGCTATTTTTTTTGCAATTTAAATACATATTTATCTACTATCCAGTATTTAGTCTATTATCTATCAACCATTTTGAGTTTTAGGATTTCTTTTCCTAAAATAACTCAGCATGATTGATTACTCTCTTTTTTAAAATTCTATTCTCCTTTAATTTATTATACCTGCCCTAATCTTTCTCTAAAGATTCTGCCCACTCTTGCTCAACTTCCGTTTCTATCTCCTCTTGCTCATTAAAATTTTGTTGACCCATAGAATATTGAGAGCCTACATGGTGTTCTCAGGCAAGCACAGCTGATAGCACTGAAAATGCTACCCATAAATTGTGTATTTCCTCAGCCCACCTTTTTTCTACATAATTCATTTTCATTAGTGGCCTTAATAGCCTGCCAATGGTCTAAGATATGTATCTTGACTCTCTGTTATAGGTTGAATTATGTCTACCCTCCCCCCTCCCACCAGAAGACATGTTGAAGTCCTAGCTCCTATCACCTCAGAATGTGGTCTTATTTGGAAATCATTTTTTGCAGATGTAATCAAGTTAAGATGAGGCCTTGGGTTGGGGTCTAATCTAATCTCTTTGGTGTTCTTATAAGAAGGAGGAAATTTGAATAGAGACACACACAGGGGTAATGCCATGAGATGACAGAAGCAGAGACAGGAATGATGCAGTCGTAAGCCAAGGAAGGCCAAGGATCAAGGGCCACCACCAGACGCTAGAAAGAAGCAAGGAAGGATTTTAGCCAGAGTCTCATGAGAAGCCTTAATTTCAGACTTCCAGCCTCTAGAACTGTGAGAGAATAAATTTCTATTGTTTTAGCCTCCAGTTTGTGGTCATTTGTTATGACAGCCTTAGGAAACTAATACACTCTCCTTCTCTCTCATCCCACAGTTCTCTTTCCCATATTTAATTGCTCACCCACTCTCCGGAAGCTTGCATTTACCTCATGGGGAAAAAAAAAAATCCAGAAACCTTTTTTTTGATGCTCCTATTCATTTCAAGATAATGTTTTAAGCCTTTGATTCACCAACTACCATGCAATGGCAAAATAAGAGTTTTATACGCAATCAAAGTAGATGGGAAATTTGACAGATTTTACATGTAGAATTAATAGTAAAACTCTTTATTATTCATAAACAATTTCGAGTAATATTTAAACACATACAGGTAAGCAACTGTATCATGGTAATATTCTGAAATCACAACCCAAACCATCCATGCAGGTTGGGTTAGGCATTTGATAGTCCACAAGCAAGAGGTGAGAACTGCTAAATTCTTAGGAGACCATTTCGGACGCAAATTCTGGAATTTTAGTATTGAGTAAATTGTCTTAAGCCTTAAAAGCAGTATAGTAGTTTATATGTTTTAATCTTGCTACTTGAAAAGCTTAATAATATAGTAAGATAGGCTACCCACAGAAGTAGGTAAGTACATAGTTCTAGATAAGTGAGAAAGATAAAACTCAAGCCAAGGCTCTAGACTGGTGATACTAAATGCCACCAAAATGTGAAAATGTTTGGAAAAAAAAAAAAGATAATAATAATAGTAATAAATACACAAATTTAGACAAATAAGCAAACCTGGAAATGCTACTTTAAATCCCACTGTAGAATTCAGCAATGCATTAACTGACTCTTATCTAGAGAGGACTTTGATAAAGACCCTCTCCTTGACCCAGCCTGAGTAGACTCAGGTTACTTTGAACTTTTTTTCAATCAGGCCTTGACATTTAGATTCCTGTGTTCATTTTTGAATTGTCCATTTTAGCAAAAATCCTACTAATCCAGTTTAGCCATAATCTCTCATCCTCCATATCTGACCACCTTCCATATCTCATCAGGTTCCTCATCTTCTACTATCGCCAAGGTGATGTCTGATCACCCTGGCCTGCCTCTATTCTTCCTAACAAGAATCCTGTTAGGTCAGTTTAGCTAGAATCTCTCCTTACCTTTCATGTTTCCACTTAGTACCTTTCCAGCCACTGCCCGCTCAACCTGCTCCTTGGCTATATATTCCCACTTTTCCTTGTTCTATTTGGAGTTGAGCCCAAGCTCTCTCTCCCACTGCAAGACCTCGTTGCAGTAATCCCTATACCTATTATCTTAGTCTCCCCTTGAATAAAGTCTTCCTTATTCTCTTTAACAAGGGTCATGGGTCATGACTATTTTTCTTCTTTAATACCATAAGGAAATGAAGTTGTCTTTATCATCAGATTTGAGAAATTGCTAGAAATGAGTTGAATCAGATATATTTATTCTTTTTTAAAAAATTTTTTTAACATTTATTTATTTTTGAGAGACAGAGAGACAGAGCACGAGCTGGGGAAGGGCAGAGAGAGAGAGAGAGACAGAATCTGAAGCAGGCTCCAGGCTCTGAGCCATCAGCACAGAGCCCGATGCAGGGCTCGAACTCACAGACCACGAGATGATGACCTGAGCCGAAGTCGGCCGCTTAACTGACTGAGCCACCCAGGCACCACTCGGATATATTTATTCTGACACGCTCAAATCAGTTGCAGTTAATGGATAAATTATTTATCCAAAAGAATGTATTGATCTTCTTATGGATATCAGAATTAAGATTAAATTATATGCAAGACATATTAGATCCTGCTGTCTTGGAAATTCGTATGGGAATCTAAGTTAAAAGACATGAGATGGTTTAGAAGAGTTTAGGTGAGGAAAAAAAAGAGGATATAATTAGGGGTTAAACTTAGATGAGTAATCACGTATGTCTTGAGGGATTCATCAACTAGAACCTGAGGAGCTAAGAAAGATGCTGATAGAAAGGAGGAAAGTCCTATAGGTATATCTGACTTCTTCATACCTTACTCCATAGAAATCATCTGATTTGTGCCTTCCTGCTAGTAGGATAACTGTGAGACTGATGTAAACAGTGAATTAAATATAAGACATGATCCTTATCCAGAAGGATTTCACTAAACAACTCAACCGATAACAAGAAACTTAAAATTGATAATGTGAACTTTTCCCAAAGTTTTTTATATTCTCAGACTCATTCAAATGACTTTAATATTTGATATGGAATTCAAAATGGCATAGCAATCAGAGTAGTAATAGATTAGTATGTATCGCTGCCTATGAAAAGCCATTACTGTCATGCTACCATTGGCTAGTTGTGTGATTTTACTTGTTTTCCTAGTAGTGACCATATATTTAACAAATGCACCCTTCCCTGGTCTTACAGATTTTTGGAGATTGGTGTGGGTCAGTGGAGTTAGGGACAAGCCAACGATTAGCCAGCCTCGTTGATCTTCAAAGGAGTGACAATTTTTTGACTATATATCTTACATACAACAGAATTTGGTTGTTTCATGAGAAACGAGGAACTCAAACAAGTGGGTTGTTTATCCACGTTTGAAATGTATTTTGTTATGCCTACCTCAGCCATTAGAACGTGGAGCCCTAGTTACACTCTATAGGTTTGGAGACGATGCACTGGCCATGCCTCAGGGATCTATGTTAAATAGAGGTTGTGCATATTTATGCAATACTTGTTCCCTAAACTGAGAGAACTTTTGAATTAAACATGAAAAAAATTCAACAAAATATATTCAAGAAATGTACCATTCACTGTACAGTGAACACCCTAGAAAAAAAGGAAAGAGAATTCACCAAAGTTATATTAATAAGTGGCTGTGAATACTTGGGTTTCTATTCATCTTGCTTATCAATGAACTTATTTCTCTAATTAAGTTAATGCAGTAAAATAACACTTTTAATTTGCAGCAGAGTATTTATAAAATTAGGATCTCAAATTGAGACTAATTAAAGCTTCAGCAAAAGCACGCCAATAATCCAGCAACTTGTTTCCAAAATCTATTCAGAATGCCATAATTCAAACATTTTCAGGTATTTTTTTATTGTGCATTTATGTTTGACTAATATTTCTTGCTCTTTACTGGCATTTTTTCATCATTTCTTAGCTTGAATTGGTAAAGTATGGAATAAAGATAGCTTTCTGTTCCCCTTCCCCTACCTTGTCAAATATTCATTTGGGAATGAACACTGCTGGAAAAATAAGCAAGAATGGTCTGAAAATTTGAAATCATTCTATAAATCTTCTGACATCCTGCATTATTCTTTTAGGAATTGCTTTTAATAGTTATGGGGTTAGTGGGAATATTTAGTTCTGACGCATGCCTTCTAAATTCAAAACCTGCTTGACTTGTTACTAAAATCCCTCTTGGACCAATTTTCCCTTTCTCTTTCCAGAAGAATGTTGATGGAGGTAATTCTTCTTAAGTGGGTCAGGGAAGAAGAGTGGGAAATCTACAAATTTCCAGATCTGAAAAATCTAAATCTCCCAGCCAGAGCCCTTTTATGATACCTTTAAGATACCCCAAGGATAACCGAAAGACTTTGCCTAAATCCTGCCTCCTATTCCTGAATGCTTCTTCTGCACCCCTCTGGAATGGCTCTGTGATCTGTTTGCAGTTCTTTTTAACTGTGCTTCCCAGCCAATGCCTACATGTGACTACATAACAGAACTGGCACTTCCCTCATCTCCCTCTCTGCCAATTGGCCCTGTTGGGGTAAGTTTGAAAGATAGATTTTTTTTAAGTTTTTATTTATTTTGAGGGAGAAAGAGACCAAGTAGGGGAGCAGCAGAGAGAGGGGAGGGAATCCCAAGCAGGCTCCACGCCATCAGTACAGAGCCCAATTCAGGGCTCGAACCCATGAACCGTGAGATGATGACCTGAGCCAAAACCAAGAGTTGGATGCCCAACCGACTGAGCCACCCAGGTACCCCGAAGGATAGATCTTCTAGCAAAATTACATATCCCATATTCTTTTTCATATTTCGTATCATTTATATCCTTAAGTTATATCATTCAGGCATTTAAAGGTGCAAAAGA
Source organism: Paguma larvata (assembly GCA_030068075.1). Lineage (NCBI taxonomy): Eukaryota > Metazoa > Chordata > Mammalia > Carnivora > Viverridae > Paguma > Paguma larvata. Next base: position 67,322,330 of record CM057825.1, on the reverse strand, counting down.
AATTTTGAAAAAAAACAAATAATATTTAATTCTAAGAATCTTAACATTGATTTGAAATAAGATAACTTCCATTATGTTATGAAAATGATACATTAATAAAAAGAGCATTATGCATACTTTTTATTTGGGTTAGGGATGCTATCATACATTGATGCACATAAGATAAGGGTAATCAATTTCTTTGATAAACCAGGCAGTTAATTGAAATATTCAAGATTCAACACATAGGACTCAATATAGAGGTACATATAAATTTAATAATGTGAAGCTAAAAACCAATATACAATACACTTTGGTAAACAAATTCATTTTAATATACGTGAGAAATTTGCTGTTTAAATTATTCCCAGGATGAATAGTTTCATAAAAATAACAAACTTAAAAAATTTGAATCACAATTTTGATGTATTAACTATGCATCAAGTCTATTTTAGTAAAAAACAAGTCTATTTTAAAATAACTCATTGTTAATTTTTTTAAGTGTACTTATTTATTTCAAGAGAGAGAGAATGAGCAGGGTGGAGCAGAGAGAGAAGGAGAGAGACAGAATCCCAAGCAGGCTACACACTGTCAGCATGGATCCTGATGCAGGGCTCAAACTCACAAACCCGTAAGATCATGATCTGTACCAAAATCAAGAGTTGGACACTTAACCTACTGAACCACCCGGCGCCCCTGAAATAACTTTTGACACCAAACTTTTCATAGTTATCATGAGTGCTACTAAACAATTTATTTTAAAGTAGCTTTTTCATTAGATTGCCTACAAACAGTAGTAAAGAAAAATGTGCTTGACCAGAAATACTTGCCTAAAGCTAAATTACAAGACATACATTCCACCCATTCACCTTGTATTGTTATTGTTGATGTTGAGAGATCATGTCACAGAAAGCAAGTTGTCATTATTTTAAACCAAAGTTGAAGAAAGTAATTTCCCCCAATTTAAAAGTACTTGCATTTATCTTTGCAATATAAGATTTTCAACAGGGCAAGTCTGATCTAAATCAGTTTATAATTCTCTTTGTAGATGATGGAAAGATACTTCACAATCATTCTTCTTGGTCATTAAACTCAACTTGCGGAGATGGGTGTTTAACAATTTCTCAGACTTGGAAGTTCATATGTAAATTCCTTAATGTTTCTTTATTTTTCCTAGAAACAGGATTTTAAACTGATTTCCCCAAGTACTTCTACAAGTGCAGGCAAATTAAAGATGTCCAGTTCTAACCTTCGTTATAGCATGCTGTTTATTTTTTCATGGAACACTAAAACTTGGTTCTTGTTTAAATTTTAAGTAAGATTCTCCTCTTCAAACTCAATGCCATATTGCATACTGAAAATAGCATAAATAAAGGAATTTAAAAAATACTTTATGTGAGAAAAAGGGAATTATCTCTGCTTAGAAGAGACTAAAAATTACTATATTTACGATATATAATGCATATTCATATATAAGAATCTATTATAATGTCAATTATCATTTCTTACAATCACAGAATTTCAGAATATTAAAGGACCTTTGAGACATCTTGTATAACTGTCCACATACCTTATACAAAACGGCAAAAGCCCTACCTAAAAGCAAGACCCTGTGAGTATGTGATCCAGAACTACTGATTCCGGTCAATTATGTCTCACGACAGCACAAATTTCTGTCACATATGAACGATCAGTCTTGGAGCTGCCATTCATTGAGTCAGTCCCATGTCAGTGACTAGGCCAGGCACATGACATACATATCCATTTATCAACTGAGGATTTTATCTTATTTAAGCCTGTCCAATCTTTCAGAATAAATGTCAGCTTACATAAAAAGTAGAAATGAATGAAGTATTCTTTCTTTAGTCCCTTTTACATCCATCTATTCTTCCACTTTCTCTTCCTAACCTAGGCTGCTGAAGTCATACCTTGGTTGTACCTCCATGGTGTCTTAACTGAGATCCTATTTACAATGTCTCTTCATTTCAGACAATCCTATACACCACAAACAAGTTAATGTTCTCAAAACTTGGCATGTGTCAATACTCTCCTTTGGCATAAATAAATATTCCCCATTGCTTTCAGAATAAAGTAAAAACCCCTAAGTCTGGCATTCAAAGCTCCCCACCACCTGATGCAATCTTTTTCCAATTTCATTTCCTACTTTTAAGTAATCTGTATGTCTTCCTCTCTGATCTTTTCAATATCTCTTTGAATATTTTTGCTCATGTATTTATCTCTAAGATTTAGTTTCCCCTATCTGAAACACATGATCCCCTCTTCTTTCGTCTAAATTTCACTCATTTTCATGATTCTTCTCATCCTGTAGGCATCTTTTTTCTCATCCTGCAGGCAATTATTGTAAACCCTTCTCTGGTGCCATTGTCACAAGTTCCTCTCAAACACAACTGTACATCAGTATTAGTTTCAATGCTTGTAAAATGCACATCCCCAGGCTCCAACCTAACAATTATGATTCCGTAAATTGGAGGTAGGTTCCTAGCATCTACATTTTTAACAAAAACTGCAGTTGATCCAGACTCTGGTGGATTTGCAACAGCACTTTCAGAAATACGACATAACAATTATCTGGTTGATTTATTTGAATCTTAATCATTTATGGTTTGCACTTTTTCTACTTGCCTCTTTGATTGCCCCAGTAGGACTGTCAATTCACTGAGGTATTAAAAAATAAACTAGGGCCCACTAAAAACGATGAAGTTTATTTGAGCAAAAATCCATGGAAATCGGGCGGGATCAATCCACAAGTGGTTAGGAGCACTATGTGAGCAGGAGCCAGGGCAAAGACTTACGCAGATCTTCTCAATTTACAATGCGATTATATCCTGAGAAAACCATGGTAAGGCGAAAATATCATAAGTCGAAAATGTATCAGTCCTTAACCCCAGGCCACCTTAAATATGCTCAGAACACAAACATCATCCTGTGTCGTTTAGGCAAAATCATCTAATGCAGAGCCAATTCTGTAATAAAGTGTTGAAAATCTCATATAATATCTTGAATACGGTAGTGAAAGTGAAACACAGAATGGCTGAGTGGGTACAGAATGGTGGTAAGCATATCAGTTGTTCACCCTTGTGATTGCATGGCTGACTGTGCCCTGTAGCTTGCTGTCACTGCCCAGAGTCACAAGAGAGAGGACCAAACCATATATTGCGAGCCTGGGAAAATATCAAAATCCAAAATTCCAAGTACAGTTTCTACAGAATGTGTATCACTTTCACACCATTGTAACATTGAAATATTGTAAGATAAACCCTCAAAAGTCAGAGACAGTCTATATAGAGAAAGTCTGGAAGCAAAGAAAGGAAATTGTTTGGTTGGCTATAGCTTGTAATCTAGTTGGCTGTTGGTGATTGACTGTCTTTAGCATTTTGATTTAGTAACTTTGAGGCATGTAAGGGCTTAGATTTCAGTTTACTTATATATGTTGCAATGGCATTAGAGGCACATTAGTCTAATAGCCTCCTTGTTTGATTAAAGAGATGATGTGGAGAGAACATACTCTTTTCTATATTCCACATAGTACTTAGTATAGGAATGGAGCGAGTAGTGCCCGATAAAGTGTACTAAATTATCCATTTAACAGATACTCATTTCTAAATTATCTGAAATATCTTGTATATTTGTTGCTTATGTATTTATTATCTGTCCCTTCCTATAAAATGTAATCTTCATGAAAGCAGGACTATCTTATTCACATCTGAATCTCAACAAGTGCCTAAATAAGTTTTTTTCAATAAGTGTCATTTTGAAGAAATGGGCGAACAAAAGAGCATCTTTCTTGTTTAAACGATTTTCTTCTAGTAGCATTTTGAAAATGACAAGAATAGGAACTACTTGCAGTATTTTGCACAGTTTCTGGTTTCCATGCTCAGTTTGTAAGGTGTCTCTTCAGCTGTCATGGATTATACCATGTAATGGATGCTACGATATGTCATCCAGATCACCGCTTCCAATGAAGGTTATTTTCCCCAGCTGCCGTAAGCTGCCTTGATATGCTGGTCCTCTTTTAGAATTGCCTTGGCTGAAGAAAACTTCATGCTTCCTTCGAGGGGAAGCATGCACACCAACATTTATCAACGAGGGGCTAAAAAGACCCCTTTGTCCCAAGCTGGTACATCTCTGATGCACCATTACATTTCCGGAGTCCCCAATGATACCAGTTTAAACCTTTACTGGGATTTAATCCCAGTCCACTTCTCCCTCTGCTGAGTCACATTTTCTTTCCTGTTCCTCCCTCCACAAGTGTTGATCCCAAGAGCACTCTTTAATAAACCTGTTCCTGCACTGAATCTCTACCTAAGAGTCAGCTTCCTAGAGAAACCAATCTTCTATATGGTCAGTGGTCAGAGAAACCAGACACTGCCTGGGATATTGAAGCTGGATCGTCTGTCCCTTTCTGGGGATGGAAACAAGAAGCTTGTCATCGGTAATAAGTGAACACAAGTAGCTCCCAAGTATAAGGTAGCAATGGGATTATTAAAACTCATTGGTGGCAAACTGTAATGTCATACTGTAGAAGACACTTCATTAGCCTGTACTGCACATTAAAGAATTATGGAGGAAATAGTAACCCCAAAGATACTGGAATTGGGATGCTCTTGCTAAGCTTTATCAACCTTCTGGGGAAATAAAAAAATAAACAATCTAAAAGTGATTTTTTAACCTAAGTCTTTAACATGTAACTAAAATCTAAGTCTGAAAGCCAAATAGGCTCTTGATGTCGAAAGGCTTTAATCTCCTACCCAAAGAGGGCAGAAAAAGCTGAGGGCCACACCCAGAAATGAACTATAAGACTTCCGAGCTCCAGAAAAAAATTACATTCCCAGTCAAGGTCAATGTGCCATGCCCAGGTCAGGGTCTTTACTGTGAAAGAATGAGGCACTGATACCTGGAATCAGTATATGGGGTGTGATACATCTAAATGTCTTGAACATGCAGATTCCCCTGAACCCTTTTAACTTGCAGAAATGACCCAAGTAACTTAACTTTAATAGAATTAACAATCCCCCTTTGTCTAAATAAAATGCAGAGGTATCTATCCCGAAAGACAACATGTCTTCAGGATCTACCTTCTCCTCGCCTTTTGGCCACCGGGACAATGAATTAGGCAAAATTCTATAATAACCCAAGCATGTAGGTGCTAGGCCTAATAAGGGTTATAAGGGGATTAAACCCCAAAGGAACACTAGAACCTGGCCATATACCAGCATGGGTTGGGAGCATATGGCTGGGACTGGATTCTGAAGATGCTGAGCCAAGGGGGAGGGCAGAAAATAAATAATGAATATGCTGATGAGACTGGTTACAACATCACTAAGAAGTTCAGCTATTGCTCTCTCTAGACCAGGTGAGTGGAAAATACCACCACAGATCTCAGATCACCAATAGCAATGGAGATTACAGGACCCAACAAATTAGTGACAAGGTGGCAGCACTTAACTAGAAGCATGCAGATGAATGCATTTGCCATAATGAACAGTAAGGCTGGAGTCAAGTCAGGGAGTCAAGAGTTGCAGAGAGTTACGGAGATGGTTAATAGAATATAGCATCCCAAGGGGAATGATAAATAAGTAGCCAAAAGTATATTACTCAATCTATAAAATCAATGATAAAAAATCATTGTATAATGAGCTGTGGGTAAGGGTAAATATTCAAGTAAAAAGTCACAATGTCTTACCAGCTTCCATCTCAGAGCCAGGTTTTATACCACAAATGCACTGACTTTTGAAAAAGATACTAAGTCACCAGAAAACAAGAGCCCTGCAAAGTCACAGTGATTGTACCTGGCCATTATTCCAAGTCCTATCCATAAGGGACCTTCAAGTGTTTACTACAGTTACTGTACACTGTGCAAAGAGGAATATCTAAACATTTCAAGAACTGTTGGACACAGGTCTGAGATGAGATGATACCCTGAGACCTGAAGTATGTCATGACCTCCTACTACAGTGGGATCATATATTCCTAAAAAAAAAAAAAAGCAAAACCAAAAAGCAACAAATATTGGAGGATAAAGTTGATTACTGTGAACTCAAGAAAACAATAGCCCCAATTATTGCTGTGGTGCCAGATGTAATATATTTGCTAGAACAGATTATCATGACCTCAGGACTTGGTAAGTGGTCACTGATTTGATCTGATGAATGTTTTCTTTTGTATCTTTGTCAGTAGAAAAGAACAGACAACAGAATATATTTCCAATTTTGCTCTAGGGTATAGAAGCTATTCTGTCCTCTTGATACAACACAGTTTGAAGAAATCCAGACTGTCTGACAATCTCACAGAACATCATACTGTTCTACTATTGTATAAATGACATTATTCTAATTGGACTGGATGAGCAAGAAGTGGCTAGTAAGATGAAAGTCTTGATAAGTCATATGCATTCCACAGAGTGTGAAATAAATCCTATGATGGTTCAGGGGCCTACCAGGTTAATAAAAATTTTAGGATTTCAGCATGCTAGGGCATTCTCTCCAAAGTAAAGGACATATTATTGCATTTTGTGCCTCTCACCATGAATAATGGAACATAGGGCTGGTAGGCCCGGAGGCTGCATATTTCACACCTGAGGATAAAGCTAATGCCTGAAAGATTGACACCGACGAGTAGGCCCCAGAGCAGGAAAAGAATCTGTAGCAATTCCTGGCTGTAGTGCAGGCATCTCTTCAGTTGTAGTCATATGGGTCAGTCATATCTCTTGAGTTGTAGTCATATCCCTGTGGCACCAGAGATGTCAGCAGTGGAAAGGATACCGTATGGACTTTACAACAAGCCCTAGTGGGAGAATGTCATGAATGCCTCTAGGATTCTGGAGCAAGGCCATTGCATCTGTAGTCAATATTTATGGCCTTTCGGAAACATCTCCTGTTGTGCTGTTGGAAACTGGACTAATAGCTAGGGTTAGTTTGTTCCACTAACCTTCCTATTTTAAACTCCCCTTTCATCGAGAGAAGAAAGGTGCTCCTATAACCTGTAAAAAGAAGACAATCCAAGTGGTAGAAAGGGTGCATTATGGTTGATACATGATATACTGCCTGGATCACCTTTCAGCAAAGGAATCATTATTTCTCTGGCTGTTGGGTGTGATGTCAGAAGATGGTCATCAACTATTAGCCTTTTTGAAGGCTATATTCAGTAAAAGAAAGTTTCCTCAGCCAAGTCACATCTGTTTTCGGGTGTGCCTATATCTAATGGCGGATCACACTGGGTATATGAAGGCTCACCTCGTTTATCCTAATTAGAGACAACTTTGAAGCACAGATGAGTTCCAGAGCTCCCTGTGGGGCGGGATGGGGCTATATCCTAGTCCAACTATGTTCTGCTTCTTTTTCCTCCCTTCCATGGTGTAGATTCTAAGAGCACTCCCTAATAAATATTTTGCATTCGGATCTCCATCTTAGAGTTTGCTTCTCAAGGAACCCAACCTGTGACACATTGCTTGTCCTTCTTTGGTTGATAAATATTAAGCCAAGACACAACTGTTTGTTTTCCATTTGTTAGAATAGGAAAGAAAGAGTCAACAATCAGTCTTTTATTCCTTTCCTTCTATTTCTAGTCTCTTCCTTCCTAAACTAGAAGTTTCAAGACTGTCTAATCCTTTGCTCCTTGAATCAAATTTACTTATCTTAATACCTGGAATATTGAGTGGAGGAACTTTAAGATATAAATATTATCATTTATTTTAAAAAAGTAATTTCCATCCTCACAGCTCTGTTTCTGACTTATATACATACACCTTTATTTAATGTGTTTCTGTGTTTAAAGTATCTGAAGCTAATAAAGACAGTTCCTAAGAAATTTTTCAGTGACTTCTGTGCTATTCTGAAGAAGTAATAGGTTTTCATAAATAAAATTGAAAATTTGACATATAAATGTTATGAAAAACTTGCTTATTTCTCCTCTTGTATGAGTTTTGGAGTTTAGGTGATTAATCTAATTAGAGATAATATTCAGGAAAATTAATACAACTAAATCTAAAGCATGGTTTCTGATTCAAGCCATTGGGCTAAGAATACTTGTTTTTCCTTCCTTCCAAAGTCATTTTAAATACTTAAAATAATATTTGTAAGACAAAAAATGAGATCATTGGGAATCCATGAAGATAAAAATTTAGAGGTATTTCACAAGCCAGATTGAGACTGGCAGAAAAATCAGAGTAGGTGACATAGCAGAGCTGTAGTTCTTCAGGTGTGCACTGCCCAACTCCAGGGATCTCTATTCACATAGACTTGTGCCCTGTTTATCTTGCACCAACATCCAGAAAGTCCTGGAGACAGAGGCCCAAGATACCTGTCAGTAGTTTTCCCAAAAGTGTGGCTTTCAGCCATCATGAAAAGTCATTAAATAATTGAATACAAAAGAGCTGAGAGAGTAACCCTTCTTTTCTTGTATAGGCAAACACAGTGACTAACATGAAGGGATTTTGCCCTTATGGAAAAATCCTGACATAAATTAAAGAAAGTCTATTATCTGTCTGGGGAGGGTGTAAGGCTCTATGAAAGAAGCACACTGGAGCTTTGCACAATCCTGACTGCCACAGAGGATAAGGTGGGGAAAACCAGAAAATCCAATCTACCCTTGAAGGAAATAATTTGTTCTGCTCCATCTCCTGAGTGAAGTCATCCTCTTGGCAATTATGTGGGTCTCCAGGATCCCTGCTTATATTAATTAATCTAGTCATTCAATTAATTATGAATGGGCAATTGAGATGGAACAGAGAGTTGAGAACAATCAACACTATGGGTGACAGAAGTAATAAAACTACCTAGGAAACAAGTCATTAGAGAAAAAAAAGTAATTAAATACATAAATAATAACTTTAGAGATTTTCAAACGATAATGTATTTTTAAAATAGAACCAGGTTAACATGATAGAGAAAAGAACATTTTTTAAAAATAAAAATTCTTGAAAATTATATGATTTTTAAAAACCAAAAAAATAAATACACTGATTAATAAAATAAATATGGCTTAATGCCAAATAAGTGATTCAAATTAAAGACATTCTCAGATATCTCTGGAAGATGGCGTAGCAGCATGAAGACCCTGAGCTTGTCTCGTTCCTGAAGCGCAGCTGGATCAGCATGAAACCATTCTGAACACCTAGGAAACTGATCTGACGATTAACACAACAATCTACATAACTTGAGTCACAGAACACAGCAGGTACCTGGTGTGGAGAGGTAAACTGGGGGAGAGAAATCCATGGAGGGTAGGGAGCTGTATTTGCAGAGAGAGGACAGAGAAAGAGAATTGGGGAGAGTGCAGCGCATCAGGATCGTGCAAGAAAAGCACTCCCCGAAAGTAGCTGGAGAGAAAGAGAATGAGTGAAAGCACTCACAGGGAACTGAAGAAGAAATATGCTCCCCAAAACCATTGATGAGAAAAAAGGAGGGGGTTTCGATACCACCACCAGGATTCTATAAACAGCGGAGCACAGAGTCTGAAGTTCTGGAGCTCAGTGCCTGGTGGTCTCTGGTGAGGAAATAGGGCGAATCCCCAGGACCAGGCACCAGAGTCTGAGGGGTCTGTGTGCCACATGGGGAGAAGTGGTTCCCTGCTTGGAGAATATCTGGTAGAGAACACAGAGCCTCTCCACAGGCAAAGGTCCCAGCAGACCCCAGAGAGCAGTCAGTTTACTGGTATTTGGACAAAGACCAGAATGTGATGAAACCTGGCACCAGCTGAGTGTGGTGGTTTGCCATAACATCTGAACCTCTACCCTGTGTGATTGGACGAATGTGTTCTGGGGCAAGTTGGCACCCAGCCATCACTCACAGACACCCTCCAAGAGAGTTGATGTGGGTCCAAGCCTCCGTGGTCTCTGAAGCAGGAGACTTTGAACACAACGTGATCTGAGAGAAAACTCTGGCAGACAGCTTGGACATGGGCAGGGTAGAGGTGTTGAGTGGACAGAGGCCTTAAACAAAGGAGGGTTGTTTGATCATGGGTTAGTGAGAGCGGGAAGTTCCTGTTCCAGAGACCAGGGAGCTGGGTGAAGCCATTTCCACCTCTCTGGCACATGCGCACCACACTGATCCATCCTAGTAAGCTAGGCAGCATCACCAGGTGGAGAATGGAGCCTTATACCAAGTCCCGCCCAACTGCGCCCACCAAGTACATCCCCTAGAAGAACAGCACAAGGCACTCCATCTCTTTAGTATACGGACTATAGAGTGCTTCATAGTTTCAGTTCTGGAGGAAACTGAAAGTAACTTCATTTGGCTTTTATTCTGTTTGCTGGTTCATTTGTTTGTCCATTTTCTTTGTTTCTGTTTTTATTTAAATCATTTTCTTGTTTCTTTCTTTTCTTCCTCATTCTTACATACAGAAAGAGAAAAAATATTTTTTCTTTTTTTAATTTCTTTTCTACTTTTAAAATTTTTATTTTCTTTATTTAATTTTATAATAAATTTTTTTTAAGTTTTTCTTACTTTTTTCTTTTCTTTCCTCTTTTCTATATTCTATCAACCTTCTTTCAATAAGGAGAGCAAAACACACCTAGGATCTAGCCTCCTTTATTTGATTTTTTTGTTTTGTTTTTAATTTTTTAATCTTTAATTTTTATTTTATTGATTTTTCCCCCTAAAATGACAAAACAAAGATATAATCCCAAAAGAAAGAACAGGAAGAAATGAAAGCCAGGGGCATAATCAACACAGATATAAGTAAGATGTCTGAACTAGAATTTAGAATCGCAATAAGAATACAAGGTGGGGTTGAAAAAACATACAACTCCTTTCTGTGTTGATAAAAGAAGTAAAATATAGTCAGAGTGAAATTAAAAATGCTATAACTGAGATGCAATCACTGGATGCCACGATGGCAAGAACAGACAAAGCAGAGGAGCAAATTAGCAATATAGAAGATAAAATTATGGAGAATAATGAAGCAGAAAACAGAAGAGAAACAAAGGCAAAAGACCACGATACAGGTCTAAGAGAACTCAGTGACTTACACAAAAGAAGTAACGTCTGAATCATAGGAGTCCCAGAAGATGAAGAGAGAGAAAAAGGGCCAGAAAGTTTATGTGAGCAAATTACAGTGGGAAACCTTCCTAATCTGGAGAACAACATAACATCAAAATCCAAGAAGCACAGAGAACTCCCATTAGATTCAACAAAAACTGACCATCACTAAGGCATATCACAGTCAAATTCACAAAATATATAGACACAGAAAGAATTATGAAAGCAGCAAGGAAGAAAAAAGTCCTTATCCTTTAAGGGAAGACAGATCAAGTTTGCAGCAGACCTATCCACAGAAACTTGGCAGGCCAGAGAGGAGTGGCAGGATATATTCAATGTGCTGAATCAGAAAAATATGCAGCCAAGAATTCTTTATCCAGCAAGGTTGTCATTCAAAATTGAAGGAGAAATAAAAAGTTTCCCAAACAAACAAAAACTAAAGGAGTTCATGACCACTAAACCAGTCCTGCAAGAAATTTTAAGAGGAATTCTTTGAGTGGGGAAAAGACAAAACAAAACAAAAAGACCAAATGCAACAAAGACTAGAAAGGACCAGAGAACATCAGCAGAAACATCAACTCTACAGGCAACACAATGGCACTAAATTCATATCTTTCAGTATTCGCTCTAAATGTCAATGGACTAGATGCTCCAATCAAAAGACATAAGGTATCAGAATGTAACACAAAAGAAGATCTATCTATATGCTGTTTACCAGAGACTCAATTTAGACCCAAAGACGCCTGCAGATTGAAAGTTAGGGGATAGAGAACCATCTGTCATGTTAATAATGTTCATCACAGGAAAGCTGGAGTAGCCATACTTATTTTAGACAAACTAGATTTTAAAAGACAGACTGTTAACAAGAGATGAAGGAGGGCATTATATCATAATTAAGGGGTCTATCTACCAAGAAATCTAACATTATAAATACTTATGTCCCTACTGTGGAACACCCAAATATATAAATCAATTAATCACAAACATGAAGAAACTTATTGATGATAATATAATAGTAGAGGACTTCAACACCCTACTTATAGCAATGGACAGATCATCTAAGCAGAAAATCACCAAGGAAACAATGGCGTTGAAAGACACACTGGGCTAGATGGACTTAATAGATATATTCAGAACATTTCATCCTAAAGGAGAAGAATATACATTCTTCTCGAGTGCACATGGAACATTCTACAGAAAATATCACATAGTGGGTCACAAATCAGCCCTCAACAAGTACAAAAAGATGGAGATCATATCTCCTTGCATATTTTCAGACCACAAGGCTATGAAACTCAAAATCAATCATAAGAAAAAATTTGGAAAGACCATGAATACTTGAAGATTAAAGAATATACTACTAAAGAATGAATGGGTTAACCAAGAAATTAAAGGGGAAATTAAGAAGTACATAGAAGGCAATGAAAATGAAAACATGACAGCCCAAAACCTTTGGAATGCAGCAAAGGCAGTCATAAGCAGAAAGTATATAGCAATCCAGGCCTTCCTAAAGAAGGAAGAAAAATCTCAAATACACAACCGAAACTTATACTTAAAAGACTGAAAAAAGAACAGCAAATAAAGCCCCAAATCAGCAGAAGATGAGAAATAATAAAGATTAGGGCAGAAATCAATGATATTGAAATAAAAAAAAATAACAACAGTAGAACAGATCAATGAAACCAGGAGCTGGTTCCTTGGAAGAATTAACAAAATTGATAAACCCCTAGCCATATCGAGCAAAAAGAAAAAGAAGATGAAGAAGAAAAAGGAAAATAAATAAAATCACAAATCAAAGAGGTCAGATCATAACCAAAACTGCAGAAATACAAACTATAAAAATAGAATATTATGAGCAATTATATGCCAACAAATTGGAAAATCTGGAAGAAATGGAAAAATTTCTAAAAACATATAAACTATCAAATCTGAAACAAGAAGAAACAGAAAATTTGTACAGACCCATAACCAATAAAGAAACTGAATCAGTAATCTAAACTCTCCCAATGAACAACAGTCCAGGGCTGGATGCCTTCCCAGGAAATTCAACAAAATATTTACATGGTTAACACCTATTCTTTTGAAACTGGCCTAAAAAACAGAAATGGAAGGAAAACTGCCTAACATTCTACAAGGCCAGCATTACCTTGATTCCAAAACCAGACAAAGGCCCCACTAAAAAGGAGAACTGCAGACCAATTTCCCTGATGAACATGGATGCAAAAACTCTCAAAAAGATACTAGCAAACCAGATATAACAACATATTAAAAGAATTATTCACCATGATTGAGTGGGATTGAACCTGGGATTCAGGGCTGGTTCAATGTCTGCAAATCAATCAATGTGATACATCACATTAATAAACGAATGGATAATAACCACATGATCCTCTCAATTGATGCAAAAAAAGCATTTGATAAATACAGCATCCTTCTTTGATAGAAACCATCAGGAAAGTAGGGATAGAAAGATCATACCTCAAGATCATGAAGGTCATAAACAAAAAACCCACTGCTAATATCCTCAATGGAGAAAAACTGAGAGGTTTCCCCCTAAGGTCAGGAACATGACTAGGATGTCCACTCCCACCACTGTTATTCGACATAGTGTTGGAAGTCCTAGCCTCAGCAGTCAGACAACACACACACACACACACACACACACACACACACACACACAAATAGAAGTCATCCAAACCAGCAATGAGGAAGTCAAACATTCACTCTTTGCAGATGACATAATACTCCATGTGAAAAACCCAAAAGACTCCACCAAAAAACTGCTAGAACTGATCCATGAATTCAGCAAAGTCAGAGAATATAAAAATCAATGTACGGATATCAGTTGCATTTCTATACAACAATAATGAAGCAACAGAAAGAGGAATCAAGGAATCTATCCCATTTACAATTGCACTGAAAACTATACAAAGCTAGGAATAAACCTAAACCAAAGAGGTGAAAAATCTATGCACTGAAAACTACAGAAAGATTCTGAAATAAATTGAAGAAGACACACACACAAAATGGAAAAACATTCCATGATCATGGATTGGAAGAACAAAGATTGTTAAAATATCTATACTACCCAAAACAATCTACATATTCAATGCAAATTCTAACAAAACACCAGAATTTTTCACAGAGCTATAACAAACAATCCTAAAATTTGTATAGAACTAGAGAAAACCCTGAATAGCCAAAGCAATCCTGAAAAAGAGAACCAAAGCTGGAGGCATCACACTTCTGGACTTCAAGCTGTATTACAAAGCTGTAATCATCAAGACAGTATGGTACTGGCACCAAAACAGACACATAGATCAATGGAAAAGAATAGAGAACCCAGAAATGGACCCAAAAATGTATGACCACTTAATCTTTGACAAAGCTGGAAAAAATATTGAATGGGCAAAAGAAATGAATAGATACTTTTCCAAAGAAGACATCTCGATGACTAAGAGACACATGAAAAAATGCTAAACATCGCTCCTCATTAGGGAAATACAAATCAGAACCACAGTGAGATACCACCTCACACCTGTCAGAATGGCTAAAATTAACAATTTAGGCAACAACAGATGTTGGTGAGGATGCAGAGAAAGAGGATCTCTTCTGCACTGCTGGTGGGGATGCCAACTGGTGCAGCCACTCTGGAAAACAGTGTGGTCGGTACTCAAAAAGCTAACAAATAGAACTACCCTATAACTCAGCAATTGCACTACTAGGTGTTCATCCAAGGGATACAGGTGTGCTGTTCTGAAGGGGCACATGCACCCCAATGTTTATACCAGCACTCTCAACAGCAGCCAAATTATGGAAAAGCCCAATGTCCTTCAACTGGTGAATGGATAAAGAAGATGTGGTACACACACACACACACACACACACACACACACACACACACACACACACACAATGGAATATTACTTGGTGCTCAAAAAGAATGAAATCTTGCCATTTGCAACAATGTGGATGGAACTAAAGTGTATTATGCTAAGAGAAATAAGTCAGAGAAAGACAAACATGATTTCACTCATATGTGAAAGGGGAGCAAAATAATACAAAGAGGGAAACAAACCATAAGAGACTTTCAAACACAAAGAACAAACAGGGTTGCTGGCAGGGTGCTGGGTGGGAGAATTGGCTAAATGGGTGATGGGGCTTAAAGAGGACACTTGTGGGAAGAGCACTGGGTGTTATATGTAAGTGATGAATCACTAAATTCTATTCCTGAAGTCATTATTACACTATATGTTAACTAACTTGGATTTAAATTTAAAAAAAATTAATTTAAACACATCAAAAACTAAAGACTTTTTCTAGGCTATATGATAAAATGACAGAGTGCAAGAGTCTCCATATGTGAAGGAAAGACTAAAAAGTATAGAAAACAGGGTTAATGGAGGAGAGAAAACGTTAAAGAACTAAGAGAAAATTTTCTGAACTGAAGTATAGTATATTTATGTTAAAAGGACCCAGAGAATTAATGGAAACTTCACAAAAGAACCCATACCTAGATAGATAAATCTTAAAAAATTCAAGAAAGAGGGAGAATAAAAAACACATCAAAAAATTAAAAACCATATTTACCTCAGACTTTTCATCAGCAATACTGAATAATAGAAGAGAGTGGAGTAATGTTTTCAAATTCTAAGCCTGCAGCAGTTCTATATCTAGCCAAGTTATTAATCAAGTATAAGAAGAAGATAAATTTGGAAAAATTAGAAGATAGGTAAGACTCAGAAAATTTCTCATCTATATACTGTGTACATGCATATATACACATTATATATATACATATATATGTTTTACATATATGTATATATGTATTTTACATAAGATATATGTGTATATATATATATATATGTATACGTGTTATTTTACATAAACACATACATATATCTATATACCAGAATTTCTCTACCTCACAACCTCAGTACTATTGACATTTTGGGCCTGATAATTCTATGATGTGAAGATATATCATGTGCATTATAGAATACTCAGCAGCATCCCTAGTAAGTGGGAAATTGGAGAGCATAGTATCTCCCAATTAGGAATCACTGGTATCTTTGTGTGTGTGTGTGTCTATACATGTGTGTATATATACATATAGAAAAACAGGCATACACACACATCTATGTATGTGTATAAAACTATAAATATGTGTAAATGTAAAATTTTATACGTATACAAACACATACAACCTATGGACACACACACACAATCTATGGACAGGATGGATGGATAGATACATAGACAGACAGACAGCTAGCTAGCAGCCCTTAGATAGATAGATAGATGACAGATAGATAGGTAGATAGATAGATAGATAGATAGATAGATAGATAGATAGATAGATAGATAGGAGCTAGGTAACAACTCTTGTCATCCAGGTGGCCTGGCATTGTCAGGTAAGTTTTGATGTTGCTATGAGTTGGCCTGGCAATCACTGCTAGGTCTTGGTTTCTCCTGTTGAACATAAACAATTTCACAGAACATCAATACTAGACAAGGCCACTCTGTAGCAATAATGAAACAAGACAAATTACGACCACCACATAATCAAGTCTGAATACAAACAAACATGAACAATGTCCAAACCACAATGACCAACATTCTCCTATCCTGCCTCATAAGAGTAATTGTTCCTTCTTTATGAATTATGGCTTTAATCTCCATCAAATCTTCTCTCCTTAATTTACTAAGATACTCAATCATAGAATTACTCTCACTCCCAATCTAAAGCAAACCCTAATTACTTAAACTATCTCCCAAATCATCTAAACACAAACCCAAATCCTATAGTCAGTTAATTCTAACACCCTCTTACTGAGATGCCCTACGGTTCCCATTGGTGTGTGTCTCCCCTGCTACAACAAGTTGTACCTCCAACTCTGCTCAGTTGCAAATGTGTTCCTGGTGATTCAAGGATGTATTACATAAAATACAAGAAAAAGACATTTAAAAGTGACCCAGAAATGAAGGACATGGAAAAGGAAATGAAAGAGAAACCATTAGCCTTTGCCTTTTAAAAGTTTCAATTACACAGGATTTTATTGCTCTTTTTTTCTGGTTCAAATATTTTACCTGGTTGTACAGTAAATAAGTATACTTAAGTGTGGATATAACAAATGTCATTTATTGGAAAAAAACCTGGAATTAAAGAAGAGCATACTTACCCACAGTGATGGGACTGAACACACTAGTCAATATTACCAATCTCAATGTTGCAATATTATGATATAGCTAACAGAAATTGACACACGGAATGGTGAAATATAAGACCTAGGAAAAGGTCAGTGAGTGAATTAATTTCCTCATCTCTCATAGAAGGGAAACAGGAGATATTATTAAAAGTTGATAGAAAAATAAAAACTTAAAAATAGAGTTTAAAGTTAAAATTAGCATGTGAAAACTAAAAATAAATCAATAATAAATATATGCTTTGTGCAAGGGAATGGAATATGTTCTAGATACAGTGAATTTTCAACCTTTATTTAAGGAAGTGAATAGTTACTGCTTAATGTTGACAAATCAAAAATTAGAGGCATAACACAGAATTTAAATTTGTAATATTCAACTCAGAATGACTAATATAATGAACTTTAGCAGTGATTGCAATAGCAGAATGGAAACGAGGCCATGGGGAAAGGCTGATTTTATTTTATACTTCATGGCTTTCTGCACACATTCTTGATTATGTGTCTATTATTTGTATAATTTAAATAAATAATGGTACAGCCATAACACATAACATGTAATACATAATTACCTAATCACCTCCCAAAGGGCCCACCTCCAAGTACTATCACATTAGGGATTAGGTTTCAACATATGAATTTTGTTTCAACATACAAAATTTAGTCTACAGCATGAACCGGGAAGAACCAGGAAGAGGTGTGTGATCCCCGAGGCACATAAACATTTGAGGTTCAAATAGTATTAGATACCGTTAGGTCATGTAATTTAGAAGTGTGCATGGAGAACATTTAGACCTCTCCTTTCTTAGTGTATTAGTTAGAGGTCAATTGGAGGTTTTAACATAGGAATTTGACCTCACAGTGTGGAAACTGGTAGTAAGACTACCTTCTTTGTTTCTGATGCTGGATCTTGAAATGCAAAGGACACAGACAAATGGGAAGGTAAGTTGGGTGTGAAGGAGGCACTCAAGGATAAACTGGCATTTATGAGCACCGGTTGGCTGCACCTTTATGAGGACAGAGTGGGACTGCCTCTAACCTTGATAAAGTGTCATGTTGGAGGAGCTGATATCCTTTGTCATAGAGCTAAACACATCCCTGGCCCAGAAGTCAGAGAAACTGAAGGAGGATCAAAGGATGAGACAGTTGTAAGGCTTGGCTACCACCTGATCCCAAGGTGAACCAGGGTGGAAATGACAACATCCATGAGCTATACAAGCACCTGCCTTGAGCTGAGCAGGAGGAAAAAAATGGTTGCTGCTTCACTCTTGCCTTCCAAATCTCTCATGAAAATAATTTTTGTTACCCACCCTAACAGGAAACATACAGAGAATTTGGGGAAATACAGCCATAATAACACATTTAAAAGCTATAAAACCTAGAGATATTTTTTTTAAATATGTAGAACTAGTCATTAGTATCTTCTCATTTTCTGTTATCTAGTTCTTTTCAATTTTTTGTTGTATAAAATCCCTAGAGGTCCACCCTAGGCAGCACCCATCCATACTTCTGCTGAATAGTTGATACACAGTTACCTGACCTACCTACACATCAAACTCAATTTCTCAGTGCTCCTGATCTCATGAGGCTTCAGGAAGTAACATGGTACCCCACACAGTGTTCAACACATGCTTACTGGATCCTGGATTAATGAGTGAGTCTATATTTAGTTTATCACAGTAAAATATGAAGTACTGATAACAGTGCAGAAGGCAGTGTGGAACGGCAGAAGAAGCAGAAAGATACTCTCTGGGGCTTGATACCTGTCTTCAAACTTTGTCTCCATTGCTCTGGTTTTGGTGAATTACTAAACCCCTTTTCTGAGCCTTTGTCTGTTCATATCTTAAATTTGAATAATAGTATCATAGCTCACAGAGTGATTGTGAGAATAAAATGTCTATCAAATGCTTCTTAGCAGTCACTCAACAGATATTAGGCAGTTCTGCTAATTTCAGTAAGAGGCCCTTGACCTTTGACCCAACATGAAGCTAAGTGAAACATTCAGCTGGCTCATGAAAAAGTTAGTTTTGGCAGTAGGTCACCGAATAGGCATATCAGCCCAGTCTAGAAGTATAAAACTCTACTTTCCCTAATATATTTATTTCTTAATCCACAAGCCCCCTAATGGGTTCCAAAGTTCTAGCTTTTCTTTTAGAGCTACCACAGCATGAAAGAGTGGGGAAAGGGCAAGTGACAGTGAAAGAAAATCAGTGGTGCTGAGAGGCAGCAGGACAATAACTGACATTTTTATCTAGGGGCCATTATTAAGTCATGGACTACCAGTAATGATTTATCATTAGTTCACAAAGCATTTTCTGCAGGCTCCAATCTGCAAACATACTGCGACATGACACTGTTAAAATTGTTGCTTGGTACAGTCTCTTTAATAGTAACACTGTAGGAACAAAGAGGAAAATGGACTGAGATCCACTAGGTACTTAAAAACCAGTGGAAAGATTCTTGCTCAGGCAAAGACCCCTTGGCCAGGATCCTACCTATGGTATCAGCCTGTAATTATTGTGAGCTATATTTCACAAGTCTGTCATATCATTTGGTAGCAATTTGTTCTGCCTTCCCCAACATCACAAAATAGACAGTCACTGACTTACCTCGTTGGTTATCTATTCACTTGACTTATTATTTGCAGTTTTGCTCTATTTTGCCTTCTGCTTTATTTTCTACTGGCACAGAAGCCTCCTATATGCTAAAACAGTGACAGTTGGGGGTATGGGAAGACTTGGAGACTCTCAAAGTTTGACCTGCTTTATGCAAGTTTTTCAGTAATAATCTTTCAGACACTTTTATGAACCCCTACCTATATCAACATCTTCAAGCACCCAGAGTTACAGAACTAGATCATGAAAACAGAGTAAGAAATTATTAGATTAGCTTGTTCAATATTATTGCTGTTTAGTTTTCTATCTGGAATTTATGATTAAAAACAATGTTCAAATTTCACTAATATTGAGCTACTTAGTTATAATTCTACAATGTCAAGGGTAAAATTTTCATCTGGTAGATCATTTACTTTAGATGATCACAATTTATACCCAATGAAAATGCTCCTTGGGCTAATGTACACAGGCCATCACTTAAATATTAACAAAACATCCTAAACACAAGGAGTCATTCTTATGGATTAAAAAGTAAGCGTCATATTTTTATACTTTCTAGCAACTTCTTAGCCACACAAATATTTGTTTTCTTTTAAAAAGCAGCTACATAATTCCCGCCTTTCACAACTGAGGCCAGCATTAATGACAGCCAATGCTCTCCACATGTACAGCCATACCTGAAAAAGCCCCAGTTGTGACATATGTTCCTTCCAAAGAGCCTTCCACTAGACTCTCCCCAGAATGTCATAGCATCCATATTTCTTTCAAAGAGAGAGAAAGATCGAGAGAGACTGAGAGAGAGATAGAGATAGAGACAGAGAAACAGAGAAAGGGAGAGAGAAAAGAGAGAACACCATTTGTTTGATGTCTTGTAGACCCAAGAACCAAATATAGCTTTGACTCACTGTTTATGTGTCATACTGACTCAGTGCTGTGAGACTGGCAGTGTTCCAGGCATTTGGTTGTGGGACTCCTGTCTTGCCTTGGAATTTTGAAAATGATCCCAGGTAAGGTTGATGAAACAGCTGTGCAAGTGTGGTGTGTTATCTGTAGCAAGTTCAAGTCTGGCATGTATTTTTAAAACAACAAGGTCTGTAAATTGCTTTGTGAAAAGGTAATATTTGAAAGTCAATGACATTTGAAAAAACTTTAAAAATGGGAAAACATGTTGTAAACACAGGCATCTATTAAAAATGGGGAAGGGGATGTTTATATAAAATCCTTTGGTAAACAAGAAAAATTTGCAAATTTTAGAGACTCCCAATTGAACAGAAGAAATCAGATTTGTTATCATCTACCAAATGTTCCAGACATTAAGGTAACTTTTTAACCTTGAGATAAGTTGCTGCAGAGCTAAGGACCTTGCTGAATTCCCTCACATTGGAGCTGCCTACAAATGACTGTTAGGTTTCTCTGGCTTGAAAGTAGACCAAATGTATGTATGCTTTGCTCCCCTTAAGTCTCAGTTATGTGGATGGACATGAGAAAATCAGAATTGCCATTTTCTCTTTCTGAAGGCTCATGTGTCTGCGAACTGTTTGGTCTAATCATATCACAAAACAAAATTTAGTTTATGCAAATTACGCACAAACTATCTTTCCATTTCAGCCATCTCAGTTAGGGAATCTATATTGCCAATCACCTGCGTGAACACATACAGAGCAATAAGCACTACCACAATCTTTATGACATCTTATCATCCTAACATATTTCAAAGGTTTTGTAGAAACATTAAAATAAAAAGCTAATATATTCACATGTTTTCATATATTTACACGTTTATGCACATAATTGCACACAATTACTGTTTTAAAACTTTGAACCATATTCGAAACTTTACACTGTATTTTTTTCCAAGTATGCATCATACATGCATACATATAGCCATGATGCAGACCACTCATATCAGTTAATACATCATTTCCACAGCTGGGTATTATTCCACAGTGTCCACGTGATGTGAGCATTGCATTAGACGACTTCTACGCGACTACACAGACCCTCTCTCCAGTCGTCTCTACCTTGCACTCTGGGAGGCAAACTCTCAGGGGTTCCCTTACCCAGTGGTAAATGTATTTATTTCTTTTCCCTTTTTCTTTTATTTTCATTCATTCCTTTCTTTCTTTCTTTCTTTCTTTCTTTCTTTCTTTCTTTCTTTCTTTCTTTCTTTCTTTCTTTTATTTCTTTCTTTCTCTTATTTCTTCCTTCCTTCCTTCCTTCCTTTCCTTTCTTTCCCTCCTTCCCTCTCTCTCTCTCTCTCTCTCTCTCTCCCTCTTTCTTTCTTTCTTTCACCCCAGCGTATTTCTTAGCTCTCTCCACGCAAGTTTGGTTCAGCCACAGACTCTTCCTGGGCTCAGGGAGTGTAACAGCTCCACTCCTATTAAAGTCAGGTCATTGAAATAGCTCTTGTGGATTCCCTACATGCTGATCATATTTTTTAAATACTTGTTTTGTGAAAAGACTCTCCTCAGATTATCAATTTACCTATTTCCTTGGGACTATGATAATACTATACAATTGTTCCTCTGCTGATGAACATTCAGTTTCTTTTCAGTACTTTTGCACAAAGAAACATCCTTCTACATATATTCTTAAATACTCTCCTCTTATTTCTACAATATACTTGTCAAAAGTAGCAGTGCACACTCAAAGTTTAAGTACATTTTTAATGCTGATAGGTTTTTCCAGATAACCTTTCTTTTTTCTTTCAGCTTTCTTCTTTATTTCTAAAAGATTTGAATCACTTCATACTTGCATTAGTAGTTTAATTATTTAACTTACTGATTGATGTTTAAGCAGAAAATTTAAGTGCTTGCCCATGCCACTCTATGAAGTGCTTAACAAATATTAACTGATGTAATCTAGAATATGAGGTTTTGGATTTCCCTATATCCTTATCATCACTGTATGTTATTAATCTTTTATATTTTTTTCCAGTCTGATACGTGTAAAATGGTGTCCCATTATTTACATTTCCATCTACTTGGCTATTAATGAGGCTGAGTACTTATATATTTATCTATTTAACTTGTCTAGTTATATTTCCTCTTAAATGAATTCTCTGTTTATATCTAATGCCTTTCTAATGAATGTTTATATTAATGAGACAAATTAGATTCAGAGAATTTGGGTGAGTGCTTGAAATGCACAAAATTTAATAGCCTTTAAAATAGGTCACAATTCTCGAATTAAATAATTCTATAAACACAATGAGAAATCAGATGTCGTTCAACTATGCTAAGGTACCTGTTGCTATTATCCACAGCCAGGACTTATGCACTGGAGTGGGATCAGAAGAAATGCTTGTTTATTTTAGTGAAGGAATAAGAGATTATTTTGTAGACTGAAGAACTGTGAAAAATTTAATACATCATTTATAAAGTAACTGATTATGGTTGATGGGTATCTAAAATGTGCAAATGTGACTAGGTCAAACTTGAAAATACGCCGGAAAAAAACTGAATAAAAATCCTTAATTTTATAGATCAAGAAACCGAATCTTCTAGTAACAAAGCTAACTAATGACATTTAAGTGGAAAGAATCTTAGATTGACAGAGAGTAGAAGATCTTATCTTCTTTGAGTCTTTCTTTCCCATCCCTACAAATGGGAAAATCACATGAGTACTTCCTACTGGACAGCAGGTTAGGCAGCTCAAGTGAGACAATGAAGAGTTCAAGTGTTAGAAAATCCTACCAATTAAGTAAGTAAAGGTGAGATATTGCTCTAGGCAAAACCAGGTGTAGAAGCTAGATGTTCTGGCTTTTCTGTCCCATTCTCTTTGTCCAGCACTGTGCTGCCTAATCCAGGAAGTCCTGCTCATGGACATTTCATAGATCCTGGACAATTTAGGCAAAGGCATACCAAATATTTCTTCAGGTACTCTGTAGTTCCCATGAACCTAGAAATCCTCCAGTGTGCAGCTGCCTAACTTTTCTTTTTTCTTCACTCAAAGTTCAGCAACAGAGGGAATAGTCAAAACAAGCATCTAATATTTTTAGCTAAAAGGTGCCAGATGAGACACAAGTCCTTTTGTGGGGAAAACTCAAGTCTATGTGTTTGCTCGTACTCCAAACATACTGCTTCTTTCCACCATCACCCTCCTACCCCGCAAAGAGCACTTGGATGACGACCATGCGGAAGCTCCAAGGCTGCTAAGAATAAGTTACACTGAGCAAAAGTGGGTAAAAGTAATGCAAGGCCACATAATGAGCTGCATCCAATGACAGACTCATAAAGCTGTCCCCAATAACAAGTGCTTCCAATTAATAAGAATTAAGAGAAATGCAATTATTTTCAAACTCTTACACTACAAAGTAAACAGGTTTTTGTTACATATGTAGTCTAACCAATGGCTTTATTTCAGTCTACTTAAAAATCTATGAGATACATTTTTTTCTACTGTAATTTCTGAGCACTGAAGTTTGCAAGTTAAAAATCTGTATAGTTCAACTCCACAGAGCAATGATCATCTTAATTTCAAAAATCAAAACGCATTTAAGTTAAATTCTAAATAGCAAATATATTCTATCCAAGGGCATGAAGGATATTTGATTTCCTGTTTACCTAACAAACCTGTCAGTTCTGGTTCTGAGTAACAAGGAGTAAGAACACTCCACTCTGTTTCCTCCTAAAATCTCTGAATACGATGCACACAGAGGCCCTCTGTGGACTCTGAAAAATAATGGGAACAGTGGTTGGAGAAGGAAATCAGAACTTGAGGTACCACTGAGCTGGAGGGAAGCTTTCCACTTATTTACCTTCTGATGTGTTCCAGGCCGAACTCAAAGGAAGCTTGAGTCCTTTAACCGCTCACTATTGGCACACAGAAAGAATGCCAAGGAAGCCTGTTTCTGCTTTGAATAGTAGGAAAGGAAGGCAGTGTGGATAAAAAAGGGTGAAGAAAACCCCTTACAATTTTATTTCATCCATTCTCCCCTGCTCCAGCCCCCAGGCATTCCCGTGGTAGTGGAGGCAGCAATGGAATCAATAGTTGAACAGGCAATAGAAACTCTAGGAACAGGTGAACCCTCTCTCTGTCCAGAGGAACTGTGGGGCTAACACTGTGGAGAGAATCTTCATTGCTTGGTTTTCTTTTCTCTCTCCATCCTCTCACCACTTGATTCCAAAGGCAGTCACAAATATCAGAAGTATGCAACAGAATGGGAAAAATAAAACCCTGGCGGCAAGGAAGTGGGGATCCCATGAGGCAAAAACTCACTGAGGTAGTAGAGAGGAAGAATAATTTACCACATCAAGTGGAGTTATTCTGGAAATGTAAGGCTAGTCTCATGTTCAAACATTAATTAAAGATTAGAGAAAAAAATCAGAAGATGTTATCAATTGATAAAAAAATTTGACAAAACTCCAACTCTATTCACCCAGTCCACTAGAAATAGCAATGAATGTCTTTCAACTGGTAAATATAGTCTACACACACACAAACCCACAGGTAACACCAGGCTTAATGGTGAAAGACTGAATATTTTTCCCTTAATATCAGGAACAAGACAAGGATATATGCTCTAACCACTCCTAGCCAACATAGACTGGATGTTCTAGACAGGAGAAAATAAACAGAGGTCATTCACTGGAAAGAATGAATGAAATCATCTCTATTTGCAGGTGATGATTATCAACATAAAACATCCAAAGGGATTTTTACACACACATCCACGCACATGCACACACACCCCACTCCTAGAACTAAGTGAGCTTAGTAAGTCACAGGATACAAGGTCAGACATAAATTTTTATCATATTTCTTTTTTCTAGCTATGAACAATTAGAAATTTTAGAAAAAATAGCATTTACAATGACTCTAAAAATATTTAGATATATATCTTTAAAAACAGTGTCTATACTATGAAAATTACAAAATGCTAATGAAAAAATTCAAAAAAGACATAAATAACATTATAGACTCGAGAACACAATATAGTTAAGAAGTTAATTCTCCTCAAAGTGATCTATAGTCCTATAAGAATCCTCATAGTGTTTTTATAAAGACAAGCAGATTCTAAAATTTATATAAAATGTAAAGATTTACAGAACAGCCAAAACATTTTGGAGGGAAAATAACAACTTTGGAGAAGAAGATACACAGTTGACAAATAAGCATATAAGAATACTCTCAGCTATCAAGACAAATAAGCATATGAGAACACTCTCAGCATCATTAGCCATCAAGAAATGCAAATCAAAACTATACTGGACATCACTTAGAAGCTAGAAGAATGGCCAAAACAGGCAAACAATAACAACAAAAAGAAAACCAAAAAATACAAAATGTTCATAATGATGTGGAGCAACAGAAACTCACATTCGCTGTCAAATTAAAAAATAATATAGTCATTCTGGAAAAATAGTTTAGTAGGTTCCTATGAAGTTAAACATACCTTTAACATAAGATCCAGCAATCCCTCTTCCAGTTTTTCATGATTTAGAAATTTAAATATATGTTCACACAAGTGTATGCATATGTTTCTAGCATCTCTATTTATAATTACCAAAACCTCTAAGTTTTGGTGAATGGATAAAACCTGTGGCACATCTATGTAATTAAATACTCTTAGTAATAAAAAGGAAGAGCATATTGATACATACAATAACATGGATATGTGTCAAAACATTATGCTAAATGAAAGAAAATAGTCTCAAAATGCTCATTAACGTGAAATTATGAAAAAAAAAAAAAACACCAACAATTCTAGGGGTTAAAAAAAACAAAATCCATGGTTGCCTAATTAGTCTTGGGGGAGGTCCAATTAGAAATGGACAGTCTAGTCCAGGAGTTTTTAGGGTGATAAAACTATTATGTATCCTGACTGTAGTGGTGACTACATGGATTTATATATGTTAAAGTGCATAAAATTTTAGAAGAAAATAAGGTCAATTTTACCCAAGTAAATTTAAAACCAATAAAAATCTTTCATTATAAATTTTAGTTGCCCCTCTTGTTATACTGTTAGTTACAACAAATATTCATAATTTTAAACAATACTAATTTCAAGGTCAAAAGAAAAGAGAGAAAGTTGTATGACTCATTCTAAAATACTGTAGGCAGTCTGTGATATATATTCATCTATAACTGAAATCTTCTCTATCTTCCTATGAGTCAAGATTTTTATAATATTGATAAAGGACTACGAAAACAAATTCTCTCATTTTCTATTAATGTATGAATGTATCGATATATCAATATTAATGTTATTCATCATTGATGATGAGTATGTGTAGTGTGTCTACAAAATTATCCCTTCTATTTCTTTTTTTTTTTTAAGACAGAAAGTGGAAAGGTATATTCTATGACACTGAGTTAAGGAAACTCTTTATCCAGAAATACCTCTTATATACCATTATATTTATTTTAAAAATAAGACAAATCTATAGTAAGAAATATTGGAGCTTTCTTTAACTTAATATGATTCCCATAATAACCAGATAAGAAAGAAAGATCAGAGATATAATATATACTATATATTATAACTTGTTTTTTAAGAGCAGGGATTGAATTTCAAATAAGTAATCTTCAATGCTCTTTGAGATTTGGGGAAATCAACACTTAAATTTGAAACGTCTGCATACTACTGTAGTGACCTTTTTGATATGTCAGTTAACTAGTCCCCAGTAATTCTTTCAAACATTATTCTAGGTGCTGCTGTGAAATTTTTTGTAGATGGGATTGAAATCCATGATCAGTCGATTTTAAGAAATGGAGATTATTTTAGATAGTCTGGATGGGCCTGATTCAATTAGTTAAAAGGGGTTAAAAGCAGAACCAAAGCTTGCATAAGAAGAAATCCTGTAGACAGCAGTTTCAACCTGTCCCTTAGGGTTCCAGCCTGTCTTTCCTGATGGCTTGCCCCCAAAATGACATAAGCCAGTAGCAAATTTCTTACTTTAAATCTCCTACTGACTCTGCATCTCTGGTTTAAATCTGACTTATACAGTTACCTGGACTGCAATTCTAAACATAACATTAATAGATGAAATAGTTCAAGAGTACTAAATGGTGTTTCCTAACCTTGATGAAAGTATTATTACATTTTAGAATTTAATTAAACTCAGAGATTATGTTTCATTGTTAGAAAATGTCCTGTCAATTTTATAAATATTTTTTATATTTACCATCTGATTTTTCTGGGATCAATCTCAATAATTTTGTTCCTTAGCATGTGGAATCCTACTTGTTTTCATATTTGATACTTTAGATGTTTATATAATTATAAAAATGTGTATATTATAAACACTGACATGTAAAGTAATATAAACAATAAAACTGGAAATACTGAAAATCCTTAGTTCATAAATACATATGATGGAGACTTTTGTTTGAATAAAGTAACACAGAAACTGGGTATTTCATTATCTTTCAAAAGCAGGCACCTCACCAACATCGCCAACCCTATATAGCCAGAGGCCTCCAAAAAATTCTGATTTATGTTTATTAAATGGCCTCTGAGAAGAATTTGATCAGAAATACTTCAGAGTCCTCCTTGTAATTTACATTTTTGTTTATGAAAATACGATGATTCTGCCTCAGAGTGTGTGATGTTAGATGTGGTGATGTTACTTATCCAATCCAGAGCCCACCCTTTTGTAAGCTTTTAACAATGGAGAAAGGAGCAGTCTATTATCCATTTCACCTCTATTGTCCCAAGGTGGTTTTCATTTTTAAATTAATGTCATTTTGAAAAGTGTTTTCTTTCATTTTTCTTCTTTCTTCATAAATGTATTTCCACAGGTCATATTGTGCTTAAACACTCTCTCTTACCCATTAGATGAATGGCATTTTTTGTCCATATTTGGAACACATGGTTCAGAAAAATAAACCCAATCTATACTGATGAGGGAAGGATGACAACAAGTGTTCTGACTCAGTGAGTTGTTTCCCCTCTTTTCTTAATAATAGCTCTGGGCAGAATTTTATGATGCAAGCTAAAAAGAGTTTCTCCTACATTAACCCCCATGGCTATATTTCTGATTTGGTGTAGTGATGACATTTGATCAGGATTTTAAGCTCTAGAGTTTTCATTACAGAGCTAAAAAACAGCCTTGAGATCAATGCTGGAGGACACAGGGTGAGTGGTATGAATAAATCATGTGGTGGTGTATTGATAAACGTACACTACTGAATACACAGAATTTAATATCAAAGTACTGTGGCTGGATTTTTCCAATACCACTGTTGGAGTATTATCAATACCGCTATAAGCTATTTTTCAAAATAAGAGCCCTCGTTTTATTAACATTAGTAATTGTATATTTAAATTGTGTGCTTCAGAGCATTAACTGCTTATCTCTAGTACCCAGAGGGATACTGTTACCTAAACTAGGAAGATAAAATTCATTAGTAGTACAGTGGGCCTTTTTCACTCTTCTCTGAAGCCTGAGGGATTTTAAGTATAGCCAGAGGCAGAATATTCAAGTGAACAACTTAACACTCAGATTCAATGGGATGAATTTGATGTTGCTATCTGGGCAACTGACTTTTGTGTATGCTTTATTCTTTCCTTTTTTTTTTTTTCTTTTTATGTTTTCAATTTGCAGAAATATGAAAGCACTGAGAAGAACTATAAACTATATTTCCCAAAGCAGTCCAAAAGCTGTCTTTCAAAAATTACTAGCTTGTATTCTATGTAAATTTATAGCTATTAAAGTCTTAAAACAACTTTCAATTATAAGGGTGAGCCAAATTGGCAAGAGTCAAAATCCATTCTTTTCAGGTCCTCTACTCATATCTAAACTATTTCAGACAATGGGCATGTCCTTTCATTTTGGAACACATGAGCTCCTTGCATATATTTATTGTTGAGTAAAATGGTAGAGAACAGTAGTGTCAAGGAATTTAATGAAAGTAGGTATCTCTTGCCAAGCAGGCAAGTTGTCCCAGGGGAGTATGGCTTTAATTGTACCTTAAAAAACTAGTGGGCAGCAGAGGAGATAAAAAAATACAGTTTCTTTCAGCATAGTGGTCATGAATTTATTCTACAGTGTATCAGACTATGTATTTTAGGCAATCAAGATTTGTAAAACTTTTGGAAACTGAAGAATAATTGCTCTTCCTATATTCAAGTTAAAATGAACTATCTATAAAGAATTTCACTTCCAAGTAAGATAAAGTAATCTGCAGGATGCTGAAATCCCCAATGTAAACATTCAGGTAAACCAGGATAAACTTTAAGAATCAGTGTTTTAAAGGCATCAGAGATTAAACTTTTAAAGAAAACATTCGGGGATGACCTCAGAATTTTCAGGTTTCTTTTCTCTGGGAACATGTGATAATTTGGGGTGTTAGATATCGAGACACTGAGGACCTGGGTTTTCTTCATAGAGAAAACCAATGAGAAATGACAAATAAATCAACAGAGCTTTTAACAGTCATCCAGGGGTTGAGACTTAAATTGCCTCGAACAAATGGCAGGCTTCTTTCATATGAGCACAACTTAATTTATAGATGGGCAGAGTGACTGATTAAAGAAACAAGTGAAAATTTTACTGACTTTTTTACTAAATACTAAACTTTGCTGAATACTTAGGTCTCCCTGCCAGAGGAAAGGGCAATTAAAAACAATTTTTGAAGGCACTGGAGACAGTGGTGAACCAACACTGACATTCTACCATTAGATTTTCTTTCTGAGAATATTTGCTTATTCTCCATGCAGCTAGAGGTAGAGAATCTAGGTTTGGTCTCTGGCAGAGAGTTTTTGGAAAACTAAGAGACAAGCAAGATTTTAGCAGTTAAATATACAACCAGATTTCTTCATAACATAATTGTCATTCAAAATCTCCACTGGACAAGAATAAGTTGAAAACCTATGAAAATACAGCTGAAATTCCAACAATTTCCCAGAGGAGAGAAGAAAAATGCTTTCCAGACCCTCAATTAAAAGCCATTGAGGGTTGGAGCACCTGGTGGCTCAGCCGGTTGGGCGTCCAACTTCGGCTCAGATCATGACCTCATGGTCTGTGGGTTCAAACCTTGTGTCGGGCTCTATGCTGACAGCTCAAATCCTGGAGCCTGCTTCAGATTCTGTGTCTCCCTCTCTCTGCCCCTCCCCTGCTCAGGCTCTGTCTATCTCTCTCAAAAATAAACATTAAAATAACAATTTTTAATAAAATAAAATAAATGAAATGAAATACAAAATAAAATAAAAAATGAAACAAAAAAGCTATTGAGTGCCACAACCTAAGGATAAAGACAAAGTATAGAGATAGATTGAATCTCACAAAAATCCAACGCAATCTTGACCTAGTCCTATTTCTGATTGGATTATATTCATTTCTGAGCACCTCTGTAGTGAAAATACATTATCTACTATCTGAACCTTTATAGTTTGTGTGTATAATGTCATAATTATATTAAAAATCATTCAGCATATAGAAAGATGAGACTATATCATCAGAACCAAGGGGAAAAACAGCCAATAAAATCAGACTTTTAGGTGGTCCTAATATTGGAATCAGATATCAATGATTTAAAAATTACTATGATTAATATATTCAAGAAATTAGAGACAAGATGGAAAAACTGGTAACATGGGGAAGTTCAATAGACAAAAATGAATAAAATAAATATTTTAAAAACTAATGCACATTATCTGAAATTAAGAAAACAATAATTTTCACAGAACTTTAGATAAAGCAGAAGACAGATCAATAGGAAATATCCAAACTGAAGCACAGAATAACAACAACAAATGAGCATTATAGACATGAAGGACTCTATCAAGAAGTCTAACATACATATAAACGGGAAAAAGACGATATACTAGAGATGTTAGTTGAGATTTTTATAAACAGAGGATCCCCATCAACACATAGGTATATAAAGCTCAACAAGTCACAAAAAGATTTCAAAAAATACAGCTATGAACATTATAGTCAAGTTGCTAATTACCAAAGAGAGGGAGAAATTCTCATAAGTGTCAATCAACAAAAAGATATTATTTTCAAAAGAACAAAAATAAGACTAACAATTGACTTCTCATCACAGACACATAAAGCTGGAAAGTAATGGGTTATTACATTATTTTTTAAATTTTTTTAATGTTTTATTTATTTTTGAGAGAGAGAACGACAGAGTATAAGTGGGAGAGAGGCAGAGAGAGAGGGAGACACAGAATCTGAGGCAGGCTCCAGGCTCTGAGCTGTCAGTACACAGCCAGACGCCAGGCTTGAACTTGTGAACCATAAGATCATGACTTGAGCCAAAGTCAGACACTCAACCAATTGAGCCACTCGGGCACCCCATAATGGGTTAACATTTTAAAGTGTGAAAATAACTGTTAATCTAGAATCCTATACCAAGTAAAATTATTCTTCAAAAACAAACATGAAATAAGGATGTTCTCAGCAAACAAAAACAAAGGTTACATCATCAATAGGCATATTAGATGTATAAAAAATGTTCTTAAACTGAAGTGAAATATTTCCAGATAAATAAATGGAATATTTAAAGGAAGTAACAGTGCGAAAAATGTTAAATATTTGGAGAGATATACATTGACAGTATAAAACAATAATTGTAATGTCTTATGAAATGTATAGCACAAATAGACTTAAAATGCATTACAACAATAATGCAAAAATGGGAGACAGATTCTTGAAAGTAAAACATTCTATGATGCTAGCTTTTACAGGGAAGCAAAATTATTAATAACTTGAATTAGATGGTAATAAATCAAAGATAAATTTTTAATCAGTAAGCACTAAAAGAGTAATAAAAGAATGTATAATTCAGAAGGTAATAGAGAGAGAAAATGGAATAATAAAAATATTGTTCAAATCCAAAATAAAACTTAAAAGGAGAAACAAAGGACTAAGAGAGACCTGGAATAGAGAGAAAACTAATAGTTATAGGGTAGTTTAAATCCAACTATATCAGTAATTACATTAAAGGTAAATGGATAGAGTATTTTAACTAAAATACAGTGTTTGTTAGATATAAATAATAATTCTTCTCCTAAGGATAAAAACATCTGGAATATAAGCACACAGTCATGGTGAAAATAAAAAAGATAAGAACTAATGAGTCATAAAAATACTAATAAAAAGAACACTGGTATATTTATATTAACAGCAAATGTGGCCAATAAGACAAGAAGAACTACTACTAATAGAAAGACATTTTTAAATCATGCAGAGATAATCATCCAAGAAAATATCACAATTCTAACTTTATATGCAATAAGTAACATAACTTTAATATATAAGACAGAAAATAAGAAATCGAAGCAGACAACAGACAATTCCACAATTACAGGGGATGGATTAATAGACTTGTGTCTATAATTCATAGAAAAATAATAAGAGACTTAAACAACACAAATAACAATATTTGACCAAATTCACATATACAGAACACTGCACCCAACAATAATATCATCTTCACTTTTTTTAAAAATTTTTTTCTACATTTATTTTTGAGAGAGAGAGAGAGAGAGAGAGAGAGAGAGAGAACAAGTGGGGGAGGGGCAGAGAGCGAACGAAACTGAAGCAGGCTCTAGGCTCTGAGCTGTCAATACAGAGCCCGATATAGGGCTCGAACTCATGAGCCGTGAGATCATGACCTGAGCTGAAGTCAGCTGCTTAACCGACTAAGCCACCTAGGTGCCCCCATTTTCATTTTTGAACTGCACAGAAACATTTAACAAATTGATCATGTGTTAAGTCATTAAAAGAAATCTTTAAAAATATCAAAGAACTGAAATCATTTAGAATATATTCTTCCACTGCTGTAGAATTTAACTAAAACTGAATACTAAAAAGAAAACTACAATAACTTTATATGCCTGGAAATTCCAAGTAATTCATATGTCAAAGAAGAAACCATAATGGAAATTATAAAATGTTAGGAACTAAGTAATAACAAGGACAGGACATATCAAACCTTTCTGGATAGAGCTAAAACAGTGCTTAAAAGGAAATATGGAGTCATAAATAAGTGCATAGAGTAGAAAAGAAGATCTCCTTAAAAATCATGTAAGAATCCATTTCGAGACACTGAAAAAAAAAAACTCAAATCAATCTTAAAGCATGAAGAGGAAGCAAATAATAAGGATAAGATTGAAAAATCAAGGAGACAAATAAAGCTACAACAGAAGACATTATTAAAAAGTTTTTATTAAAAGACTGATTTTAAAAAAATACAAATTATCTATATCAGGATATAAAAGGAGGCACCAGTATATATCATCCAAATATTAAAGCTATAATGATTAAATATGAAAAACTTTCAGGCAATAAGTTTGACAATTTGAATGAAAGGGAAAAATTCTCTGAAAACTCAACTTACCAGAGAGACTTAATAAGAAATTGAAAATCAGAATAGTCTTTAAAATCTAAACAAATGAATCCAATTTTTTAACTTTTCCCATAAAGAAAATTCCAGGCTATAATAAACTATGAATCCTTCCAAATACCAACATTACACAAATCTACCAGAGAACAGACCAACAGCGGGCAATTCTACCTCTTCATATGGAGGCTCCATAACCTTGAAACCAAACTCTATAAAGATATGAGGAGAAAAAAAAATTATTGGCCAATATCTCCCATCGGTCTAACTCAAATATCCTACATAAACTACTAGAAAGTGGAGCTCAGGTGTATTTGAAAAAAGGAGTACTTCATGACAAAGCAGAGTTTATTCCAAGAAATCAGGATATTTTTCTTTTGGAAATCCATCAACATAATCCACTACATTAATAAACACACAAAAGAAAAAGTATATGGTCATCTCAACAGAAGTAGAAAAGTAATGTGGTAAAATTTAACATCTATTTATTTAAAAAAAAACTTAGTGAATTAAGTGTTAATAATGAAAAAAATTACAGATAAGAGGCACAGTGTTGTATCATCACACATAAGAACAGTTAAAAATAAAATGACTGGGGTGCCTGGGTGGCTCAGTCGGTAGAGCGTCCGACTTCGGCTCAGGTCATGATCTCGCAGTCTGTGAGTTCGAGCCCCGCGTCGGGCTCTGTGCTGACAGCTCAGAGCCTGGAGCCTGCTTCAGATTCTGTGTCTCCCTCTCTCTCTGTCCCTCCCCGCTCATGCTCTGTCTCTCTCTGTCTCAAAAATAAATAAAAAAACATTAAAAATTAAAATAAAATAAAATAAAATGACTGAAAATACCAAGTGCTGGAGACTATGTTCTGAATTGGAATTTCTCCTGCATTGCTGTTTGGAGTGCAAAAATCCTTAAAGACTGATAGCATACACTAATACTGAATGCACATATACCCCATGACTCAGCAATTCCATTCCTATGTGTAGACATAAGGGATAGGGCATATGTTCACAAAAGACATGTGCAAGAATGCTGAGGGCAGAAGTATTTGTAATAGTCTCAAGTTAAAAACTACCCAAACGCCCAAAAGTTGAAGGGATAAATAAATTGTAGAATATTCATATAATGGAATTTTATAAAGCGAAGAGAATGCACTGCATCTATAAGCACAACATACTTATAGTCTGATATATGTATAAGTATTAGTTATCCACTGCTGATGTAACAAATTACTACCAACTTAATGGCTTAAAACAACACACATTTTTGATCTTGCAGTTCTGTAGATCAGGAATTTTACTGGAGTCTCACTGAACTAAAATCAAGGTTCCAACAGAGCTGCACTTCCTTCTGAAGACTCTAGGGAACACTCCAACTACTTGCCTTTTTCAGCTTGAAGCCTGTTCCGTTCCTCAGATCACTAATCTTATATTCTGGAGTTCTAACAGCCAAGACAGTTTTCGGTGTAACCCAGGCAAAAAAAAAAAAGCTAGTGCAAGAACTTCTGGCCACTGTGTCTAACTTTCTATTTAAGAGAACGAAAATAAGGGAATTCCACCTCCACATTGGAAATAGAACAGCACAAGGCTTACATTTAGTCTGGAGAAGACAAGAATAATCAGGAAAGATTTATTCATCCAGGATGAGGTGGTCTCAAGGTCCACCTTTAGAAATTTTAAATCTAACAAATTTGTTAAGAAATCATCTAGGAGACTGGCCAGTAAGAAATTTGAGAATACTTTGTGTCAATTCAAAATTACTCTTTCTTTTTCTTTTACTATTTGTGTCTTAAGAGATTATACATATATTCTGTATTTGAAGCAAATGCAAAAGGGATATTGTGCTTGCACCTGGGTTGCAACATTTCTAGATTAAAATAAGCCAAACTGCACAGACTTTAAAATGGTGGAGTTTAGAGAGACATTGATCCCTTCTTTGGGTAATGTTAACAGGAGTCTGCAACCTACTTTTGGCTGTCTTGTGGAGTTTGAAAAGAGTTCTTCAAGTAGGCCTCCTCCCACGTGACCCTGTGTTCTGATACTCTTGAGAATGACGCAATTAATTTGTGTCATTTCTGTGTGTGACTTTGGTATTAATGTAGTTTATAAGGCACTAAAATGCCTGTGGGGGTTGGGGCAGAGGATACAATATCCTAACACCTTGGAAGCTGTTAGAATTGTACATGCCTCCCACCCCCTGAAATTTTGGTACACATTCTTCTATTCTCCTTTTCATTTTCCCCAACCAGCCTATCACCTCAGAAGAATTGTTGCCTGTTTCTTGTATCCAACAGTATATGAAAAATTGAGAATAGTAGATATAATGCCCAATTTCAACATTAAACACTGCAGCTGAATTTATGCTGAGACTTCTAAGGCCTTGATAATATTTTTCATAAATCATAATTATTCACATTAGTATCTATTCTTGCCTACAAGAAAAATCTTTATAGTTGCATTTTTGTGAGATTCTTTTTTATACTCTCCCAATTTTCTGGGCAATCACAATCATTGAAAAATACTTAGAAGATGAGGGGTGCCTGGGTGGCTCAGTCAGTTGAGCATCTACTTCTTGATTTTGCTCAGGTCCTGGTCCCAGGGTAATGGGATTGAGCCCTGCCTCAGGCTCCATGCTGAATGTAGAGCCTGTTTAAGATTCTCCCTGTCTCTCTCTCTCTCTCTCTCTCTCTCTCTCTCTCTCTCTTTCTCTCTCTCCAAAACCTATAGAAAACTTATGAAAGAAATAAAAGAAGACACAAAAAAAATAGAAAAATATTCCATGCTCATGGACTGGAAGAACAAAGGTTGTTAAAATGTCAATAATACCTAAAAAGCAATCTACATATTCGATGCAATTCCTATCGAAATAACACCAGCAAGCTTCACAGAACTAGAACAAACAATCCTAAAATTTCTATGAAACCAGAAAAGACCCTGAATAGCCAAAGCAATCTTGAACAAGAAAACCAAAGCTGGAGGCATCACAATCCCAGACTTCAAGCTGTATTACAAAGCTGCAATCATCAAGACAGTACAGCATTTGCACAAAAACAGACACTTAGATGGATGGAACAGAATACAGAACCCAGAAATGGACCCACAAACGTACGGCCAACTAATCTTTGACAAAGCAGGAAAGAATATCCGATGAAATAAAGACAGTCTCTTCATCCAAAGGTGTCGGGAAAACTGGACAGTGACATGCAAAAGAATGAAACTAGACCATTTTCGTATACCGTACACACACAAAAAAAACCTCAAAATGGACCTAAACATAAAACAGTAAGCCATCAAAATCCTAGAGGAGAAAATAGGCAAGACTTCTCTGACCTCGACCACAGCAACTTCTTACTTAACATGTCTCTGGAGGCAAGGGAACAAAAGCAAAAATGAACTATTGGGACCTCATCAAGATAAGAAGCTTCTGCACAGCAAAGGAAACAATCAGCAAAACTAAAAGGCAAATGATGGAATGGGAGGAGATTTTTGCAAATGACCTATCAGATAAAGGGTTAGTATCCAAAATCTATAAAGAACTTATCAAATTCAACAACCCCGAAAAACAGATAATCCAGTGAAGAAATGGGCAAAAGACATGAATAGACACTTTTCCAAATGGGATATTCACATAGCTAACAGACACATGAAAAAAATGCTCAACATCAGTCATCATCAGGGAAATATAAATTAAAATCACAATGAGATACAACCTCACACCAGTCATAACGGCTAACATTAACAACTCAGGCAACAAAGATACTGGTGAGGATGCAGAGAAAGAGATCTCTTTTGCACTGCTGGTGGGAATGCAAACTGGTGCAAGCAATCTGGAAAACAGTATGGAGGTTCCTCAGAAAGTTAAAAGTAGAACTACCCTATGACCCAGCATTTGCACTACTAGGTATTTATCCAAGGGATACAGGTGTGCTGTTTTGAAGGAGTACACGCATCCCAATGTTTATAGCAGCACTACTGACAATAGCCGAAGTATGGAAAGACTCCAAATGTCCGTCAACAGATGAATGGATAAAGAAGATGTGGCATGTGTATACAATGAGTATTACTCAGTGATCAAAAAGAATGAAATCTTGCCTTTTGTAACAACATGGATGGAACCAAAGGGTATTATGCTAAGTGAAATAAGTCTGTCAGAGAAAGACAAGTATCATATGACCTTACTCATATGTGGAATTTAAGATACAAAAAAGATGAACATAAGAGAAGGAAGTAAAAAATAATATAAAACCACAGAGGGGGACAAAACATAAGAGACTCTTAAATACACAGAACAAACTAAGGGTTGCTGGAGAGATTGTGGGTAGGAGGATGGGCTAAATAGGTATGAGGCATTAAGGAAGACACTTGTTGGGATGAGCACTGGGTGTTATACATAGCGGATAAATCACTGGAATCTACTTCTGAAATCATTATTGGACTATATGCTAACTAGCTTGGATGTAAATTTAAAAAGTAAATTAAAAAAAAAGATTCTCTCTCTCTCCCTCTGTCCATTTCCTCTGCTCACTCTCTCTCTAAAATAAAAAAAAATTAAAAATAAAAAAATACTTGTAAGATACTTTCTTTCATTAGAAAGAAAGAAGTGAAAGGTCTAAGTAAATTGTTACTTTGGGGTGTAGAAAAATTTATTTTTCTGGGGGCATGTAACTTCATGTCCAAAGAAGTTTTGGTGTACATTCCATATGCACTAACTTCCCCATCAAGCTTTTCAGGCTTGCAAAATGCAATCAGCCCAAGAGGGGTATAGGCTAACCTAAGGAGTGAAGCTTCAATCTCAGTTTCATACTTGGGATCAGAATTCAGTAAGTTCACGATAGTCTGTAGCATCTTGGAGAACAAGACTGTGTTTGTCCTAAGTTTAGATCACCGAATCACGGAATTTCATTCAGGGCTTTACAGATACTTAAATGGCAATTAGCTCATATTACCATGCCAACTATTTTTTTTTAAGTCTAGTTGTCTTCTTATAAGATTCTAGATCAGAGAGCCTTTTTGGCCTTTTGCTGGGTTTCTAACTTCCTTGGAGAGCAGTGAAATTATCTTATATTTCTGCGCCATATTACTGACTTAGTACCAGTATAGTGGCTGAGAGTAAGATCAGAGAACTTCACAGATGTTACAACTAGGGCAACAAAAGAAAATGATGGAAGCTGGAAGCCATGTTTTGAGACATATAGGAGTCAAAGTATCAGTTCGACAATTAAAGAACAGGCAGACTGGGAAATGAATTGGAAAGCAAGCCAATAGAGACAAAGACCGGGTAGATACTTAGAGCAATAATTTAAGAGCAAAGGGAATTATTCAAATATGGATAGAAGGGACAATTGAGCATATGAGGTAAAGTTTTCAGTAAAGGTCAAGGTAACAAGCAGTAATTGGCGATATCATATACAAGAGAAAATTGGTTCATGGTCACAGAAGGGCATGATGTTTGGAGCCAGTCAGTTCGGTGAACTTGGCTAATT
Source organism: Paguma larvata (assembly GCA_030068075.1). Taxonomy (NCBI): domain Eukaryota; kingdom Metazoa; phylum Chordata; class Mammalia; order Carnivora; family Viverridae; genus Paguma; species Paguma larvata. The sequence goes on along the minus strand of CM057825.1, from coordinate 67,282,759 downwards.
TGCCTACTTTCTCTAAGTTTGCTTTCATCATAGCATTCTAATAAGAGTACTTCCTACTTCATACAGTTGATGAAAACATGTCAAGTGACTGCACACAATAAACACTCAATGACGGAAAGTGGTTATTAATTTTAAGAGGCCTGAGGGTCATGACAGATTGTTGGTGAGTGGGCAAATAGCATGCTGTTACACTGGAACCAGTAATGAGAAAGAATTATTTATCAGTAAGTATCACACTTTACTAGCCTGATTTGTCCTCTATGTGAATAAGAATATTCTTTAATATGTGATAGAACAAAATCCGCTGATGGCAGCCAAGCCGTCATTTATCAAGATTTAGCAAGCACAACTGTGTGGGTCCTGAACACCCTAGTGACCTTGCTAATTCATTACCACTCATTTTTGCTCAACCAAACAGGTACCAAAGATTAGAGTTGCAATGCCAATTCCTCATTTTTAAAATAAGGCAAAGTATAATCACCCGTATCCACCTATTCAGCCTTCTGCAGCCCCCTAATGAGGAAAATGCTATTTTTCCCACATCCACACATCTCAAGATCAGCTACTGCCAGATTTCCAGTGCTGATTCAGAGCCATAATTTTTCTATTCCTTGTAACTGCTTCTCTTTGGGGGAGAATAATATCAACCCATTTCGGCTTCTAGTCCTCCTCAGTGCTGTCATACACAATTCCTCTGTACACACATTCCTCATTCACTGGAGATTTTAGTGCCTGGCTATCTTCTTTCACACTCCAATCATGCCATTATTCTGGGAGACATCTGCTTTCACAAAGAACTCATTCTGTTACCTAACCTCTGAGTATTTTGGTCTTAACTCTAATAACCCTCACCTTCATTCCACTAAGCCAATGTTTCTTGGACATTTTCATCTAGTATTTCCCTTTTCCCCCATCTACAATCTATCCGATGATGCTACTGGATAAATTTCACAAAACGGTACAAATTATAGCTTTAGGGTTGTCATCCCCCAGTGGGTCCTCAATGCCACCATGACATTAATGGTTTCTCAATATCTTAATATTTTTCAAGATTCCCAATAAACTGGAAAGCAAGCCATTCTCACCTCTAGTTCTTTACATTGCAAGACTTTTTCCACTCTTACACATTTGATTTAGACCATCTATGCTGTTGGTCTTATAGAGAAAATAAAAGACATAAGCATTTTCTTGATTTTTTATAGCCATAATCAAATTTATAGACTTCCTTGCATATACATATATGTTTTCTCCTTTTCTTTCCCTTTTAGAATAAAAATGGTATCTCTTATAAAATCAAGTGGTGATTTTCTCCAGTTGATCTTGATTTTATTTTCTCCTGATTCTTCAGGTTTATAATTATATTTTTCCTTGCTCTATACCTATTCTAGATTTAAACATTTCTTTTTTTTTTTTTTTCAGGTTTATTCATTGTTTGAGACAGAGTCACAAAGCATGAGAAGGGGAGGGGCAGAGAGAGAAGGAGACACAGAATCTGAAGCAGGCTCCAGGCTCTGAGCTGTCAGCACAGAACCGCACACTGGGCTCAAACTCACAAACTGTGAGATCATGACCTGAGCTAAAGTCGGACTCTTAACCAACTGAGCCACCCAGGCACTCTTAGATTTAAACATTTCTTATCTCTCAAATCGCCATGCTTAAAAAAATTCTCTCCTGAGATTTTTTTCCCTAGCTACTGCATTATCTTAATCCTCTATTCACAGTGAAGTTATCCAGAGTTCTCTATATTTATATCAGCTTTTCCCCTTGCAATCACTTCTCAGCCCATTAAAATTTGGATTTAGCATATCTAACTCCACTGATATTGTTCACGTTAGTTACCAAGAACCTATTTGTTGCCTGATCCAAAAAACACTTCCCTGTTTTATTTTCCTCAATTTCTTAAAATACGTGTGGCATACTTGATTCCTGCTTGACAAAGTGGTCTTCCTTTGGAATTCATCCCACCATACAGTCTCCTGGTTTTCTTTCTGCCTTAGCAGGCACACTATACGTAGTATGCATGCAGAGTGTAGTGTATTCCATGGGTGTTAAAACTCCTCTAGGTATTGTCCTCTTTTGTCCCATTTCTTGCTACAGTCATACTACCACCTTCTTTGTTTTCTACGTAATCTGGCCTTCTTCACTGAAATAAAAGTCTATCACTGGGACCTCCAAACATGCTGATTCCTCCATATTGATTATCCTTGCTTTTAGTTAATTTCTACTTATGTCTCAGCTGAGATCTGAAATCCTTTAGAAAACCTAACTTAGCCTCAGTAAATATCCCTCCAATGTGGTGTCACAAGTTTTTCAACTTCCTCTTTGTTATCTCTTGTAACAGTGTGTTTAAGATGTCTGCTTTCTATTTTCCCTATTAGATTATAAGCTCCTAGAATGCAGAGAATTACTTACATCACATTATTAGAACATAGACCAGTACTTGGTATAAAGTAGGTGCTTAATGTATATTTTTCAAACTGAATAAATCAATACATTATATCATAAATATATATTCTGGTGAATTTAATCTTAATCCATAGAAAAATTCCATAATAAATTATTAAATATATTATTCATAAGTACTTTGAAAATAAAGTAGTGATGACTAGAAGACATCGTGGGTTCACAAAGAGCAAGTCATGCCCGGTTAAATGGATTTTCTCTGGCAAATGAGAATGCCCTAGATGGAGTGCCTGGACTTTTCTGTTTAGAAATGCTTTTGCTTCAAAAGTATTTAATAACTCAGTTCTTAGACTCTCTTATATCATTGCGGGCAAGATGATGAGATGAGGTCAAAAAAAAAAAATGCATGGTGATACTTATAATAGGTCTCTGGTACTGTAGAGTTAGTATTTGGCTTTGCTTTTCCAATTTTACAATTGTTTGGATAAGTATATAGAAGAACAACTTAAATTTCTTTTTAATAGTAGAAGCTATCAAATGGAATACTTGCAAAGCATTCAAACAGTCTGGGTGATAATTTCTGTCAGGGATATCCTTGTCAGAGAAGGTATTTCTGTCTTGAGTGGGAGGCTGGCTTTATAGTTTCCAAAGTCTTTTCCAAATTTAAGATGTCATGATTCCATGAAGTATTATCATCTCAAGATGTGCTAGAAATGCCTGTAGAGTCTTAGAATGTTCTACATAGAACAATTTACAGAATGAACCACTGACCAGTAAGGGAGTTAAGTGTATCACCTTGTTTACCTGGGACTTTTCAAAGAATGCAGGGAAAGACTAAAAAAACTAAAGACTCTACCTACATTATGTAACAATAGCTCTTTAGGAGATACTTAGGGATAGGCTCTTCCAAAGTTTATGCATTCTACATAATAAAGTTTCAATTATTCAACTATTACTTGTAAACAAGATTTACCTAGAAGATATTCAATTATTTGAAAAGTCAAAATGCTGAATAGTTTCTTTTTCCATTTTTTGTGATGTTTTAAGTACTCTCAATGTTTTGTTTTCATTGGTATTGTTTTGCCACCTACAAAGCTGGCCTCTCTGTACACCATCACCTAAGCACCAAGGAGTTTAATGGAGCTTTTATATGGTCAAATTCATAACCTCTGTGTTTTCAAAATCCTTTTAAATGATAATGAACCCATACTGCTTTAGAACTTAATGTTATTTTCCATCTTCAGTGCAGACAGAGGGTTCATTCCCTGTCAGATATGATTTGGAAGGGACATCAGAGGCCAAGGAACGCTGTTGACTTGGATAAGTTCCACAGATGAAAAGGTCTAATTGAAGGGACAGGCTAAATTTCGGTAGGCAGCATATAAGTGAGATGCTGTTCCAAATGGTGTTTGAATAATTACATCCAAACAAGAAAGCTTTCTGGGTTTGACTTGAGTGACCTTTTAAGTGATAAACTGTCACACGTTTAAACTGAGTCAATGTTTCACCAATCAACTCACTTGAGACTTTGACCATAGTTCATGATAGAAGCACCAAACTTAGTAAGAAGTAGTTGCCACAACTCCTCAGTTCTTACTTTTGAATGACTTCTACATTGGACCTTTGCTTTCTCCTCCACTGCCATGACCCAAATTCAGATTTTACTGCCTTATGTATTCTCTACTGTGATCATTTTCCAACCAAACTTTATCCCTCCAATTTCTCTCCTCCCCAATCCATTCTTTCTGAACTATTAAGTCAATGTTGTCTAATGCGATTTTGATCACAAAAAGGTCCCCTCTGTAAAAACTTTAGGGCCCCCACTAATTACAAAATAAAGCTCATACTATTCAGCATGTGTTCAGTATTTCAACCTATCTACCCTTGCCCCAAATCCTACTCCTGTAAAGTAAATTAATATAATTTACATGACCTTAAGATCCTGTCTATAAACATTTAATGACAGAATGCTTTCCCTGAATGTTTCCTTCTACTCATATTCATTCATAAAGTTCTTCTTTGGATTTCGCTAGCCCTACAGATTGAAGGGATCTTTACCTCTCTGGGACTCTTAGAGTCCTTATTTTCTGAATAACTCCTCATTGTGCAATTAATCTTCTATTAATCTCATGACACCTCTTCTATTATTACATTTAAACATTATTTTATTGTTTAATATCATCTTATGAATTTATCCATAAGAGAGAAGAGAATACATTAATCCTTTTAATGTTTTCGATTATATATAGTGTGGTAGTAATCTCCTGGGCCCCTGTCCCTATAAACTTCAAATAACTTCAACTGAAATTCACATATCCTTCATTTGCAATATCATCCTTCTCATCCTTTCTTTTAAACTCTAGTTTAGAGGTTATAATGTGATTCTTAGTCTGGGGAAAGACAGAGGTCCAAATCATTAGTTCAATAGTATCAAGCCATTCAGAAGGTTATCTTCCTAATTGGGCAATTATTTTCTAATAACCTTATTCTTCTATCACAGGAGGCCACTCATATACCACTCAGCATCATCGTACATTGCTATCACCACTTCCCCTCACATATTGATCGTTTTTCTACCTCTATCTCTCCATGTACAGGGTACTCCTGGTCTCTTTCAAACCTGACCTGTCCACCTCAACACACGTGATTTTTTTGGTCCTCCATATATAGTAGCTACTCTTGCTGACTTTGAGCCCTTATTCGAACAGTGTCTTTCATATAACAGATCAATAAATATTAGTTGATTTCACTTGATAGTGAGTTTTGACATTTCACTACCAAGTTGGCTAGTGTTCTTGAATTACAGAACAACACACATATCTATGCACATAAATCTAATTTCTAGTGTTATTCTGTGACTTGAAGGTGGCAGCTGAAAATTAAGCAAAATATATGGCCAAACTTTCAGAATGACTAATGAGGTAATGATTCTTTTTCCAGCTTAAACTCTTGTTTTCCTTTTTCTGTTGTTTTCTCCTTGAGAATCTTCCCCTGGTCCTTTATTTTTTTTAGGTTTATTTATTTATTTTGAGAGATAAAGAGAATGCACACATGTTCTCACGCACGCACGTGAGCCAAGAGGGGCAGAGAGAGAGGGAGAGAAAGAGGGAGAATCTCAAGTAGGCTCTGTGCAGAGCCTGATGTAGGGCTCCATCTCACAAACCAGGAGATCATGACCTGAGCCAAACATGATCATGATCAAAGCAGAAATCAAGAGTCAAACACTTAACCGACTGAGCCACCCAGGTGCCCCTCCCATGGCCTCTTCTTAAACACTTTCTACTTGATTTCTCCACTTTTCTCAAAAAGAACACAAAGTCTTCAGTGGGAAAGCCATGGGTATAAAAGTCCTACTTATGGTATGTGCTTTTTAATTTTGAAGCCAACTTGTAAAATACCCTAATTATGATATTTAAGAGCCTCGTGTGCTCTTTTCTGGTTGTGAATAATGTATTTTCAAGTGACCTCAGTCTTTCGGTTCTTTCAGATATGACACTGCTCTGACAATTGAAGATGTGAAATAGGTTGCATGATCTTGGGAAAGGCTGTATGTAATAGACAAGACTCTAGAACCAATCTGTGGTTAAACTAGACCACTGGTTTACTGTGAATACACAGCATATTCACCTGAAAATATTTTTTTAATACCTTGACATATTTTAATCAATAATTTGTAGAGCTGGAACACAAAATATTATATGCATTTAATGTATTTATATGGATTAAATACATGTAAATAATATATGTGAATACAAATATATAAATACAAAAGTATAATTATAATATATAATATATATACTTTATTATAAATATAATAAATGTATCTATAAAATACAATGTGTAAATTATATACATGATTTAATACATATATAAGTGTATCGAATGTGTAAGTATTAAATGTAATTATATTACATTAAATGTAAATGTAGATGCATTAAATACATATAAATAAGACTTATTTATAATAAATTCAATTGATTCAAATATGTAGTCAGAGTTGAGAACCAGCTAAGATCAGTTCATTAAACTTAAAAGTTCAATTTCAGGTTAAAACTTTCTTAATTTGATTATTTTATAATTAAAATACTGTTTTCAGCACTAATTTTCATCCTAATGTGTCTATAAGTTCTATTAAAAGACTGTCAGAATCGCCTAGAGCTAAGGTAGCCATCAAAACCAAAATAGCAATGTAGTTTAGCCAGTTCCCTTAGAACAGTAGGAACCACTGGACTGAAAGGATTTTTCAATTTTAGTAGACTAGAAAAAGCCACTTTTTTAAAAGTGAATTTCTATTGCTACTGAAAAGCTTATTCAGAATTTGGATTTGTCAGGTATTATTGTTCTTTAACATTAGGGTCTCCGTTTCCTCTTTAGTCTTTGAAACCATTAGCTAAGAAAAGCATTTTAATTGGATAAGCATTCACTGAGTATATTCTAGTCTTCTAGTTGTCCAGGACTCTGGAAAGTCTGATATAAATACAAAAGAATATGTGATCCATTTACATTCTCAAGAAATTTGCTGGGAAGCAGAGAGAGCCACAATGTAAAACAATTATGGAGCTAATATAAAAACATCCTATGATTAAAGAGACCCTAACACCAGTGTGTGTGTGTGTGTGTGTGTGTGTGTGTGTGTGTGTGTGTGTGTGTAAAATAGCTGATCAGAATGAGAAGGGACCAAAGTTCAAAGGCATCATGGACAGTCTAAGGCATGAATTAATCATACAAAAAGAAATGGGGTCATGAAATGATGGGTAGAAAGAAACTGGGAAAAAGAGAGGAAGAACAAAAAGGAGCAAAAGGGAAGAAGTGGTTGGAGGTCAAAACTGCTCCTTTTTGTGAATAATCACACATCTGCAAAACATCTGAAAGAATATAGTCTGCTGACATCCTGAGATTCCTGTACCTAACAATTTTAACTCTGAGTCTTGATTTAAATTATTGATGAATTTAGATTTGACCTGAGAATAGAGGTACAAGACCACAGCCCTCACGTTTATTCATCCAACTATTTTTATAACGTTTCCTACTATACTTGTTATCATTCTGATAGTGTGGACATGGTAAATCAGGAGTCACACATACCAATCTTTGACTCATCCATTGAGTGACCTGAGTAAATTATTTGTCTCAGTTTCCTAGTTCGTAAAATGAGAATATTGATATTATTACCTGAAAGGAAATGGTACACCTAGTTATGTTCAGGTGATATATGAGTCACTAGGATTCACTGAAGTGTATATCTGTGATGAGCACTGTTTCCAGGACATTATAAGCAGTGTGTAGGTAATAGCTCTTATTTATGTTACTTTTATTATTATTTGGTTAATAGATCCATTTTTTCTGAATAAACAGAAGCAGTCTTGTAAAGTGGGCCTATGAGTACACAGACCAATAGAAAGAGAGTTCAAAATTAACACGTCTTTGGCAACAGGGACCTCACGGTCATCTTAATGTCACTGCTCAAGATTTTAATGTTATGTGAAATAGGCCCACCACACAAAATGTTCTAAGTAGAAAGCTACCTTTCTCTGTGAGGCTAAAAGAACTACATTGTGCACTCCAGGTTTTTTCCATTCATTTGCTCAAAGATAAGCAGCAAGCTATTACTCTCTTTAGGGGCTGTCTTCAGAGACTATTTCTAGCCACCACTTGTGGGAATGCTTTATGAGATGTCAGCGTGTGTGAGTAAAGATAGCATGGTTTGTCATGGGCAGATAGGCCATATTCTGCTATAAACTGATGGCTTTGTCTTTTATCACTGTCACAGGCTTATTTAACAAGCTGTGACTCTGTGGTTCCTCACAAAGAAAACTGTCATCCCCAGACACGTGGCCTGAACATCCTTTCATCTTTCACGCCGGTAGGATCTGTCATGTGACATCAAGCAGACCAACAACTCCAGATGGACCATGCGGGCTGCAGCCTTGTAATGAGGAAGGTTTGTACTGGCACGCATCCAGGGTTTGCACCTTTGATTAGATTACATGGATGAGAAAAACATATGTAAGCTTTTAAGCAGTGTACGCTGATAATATGTCATGAATATCACTTGAAAGGAAATGGTACAACCAGTCATGTTTAGGTGATAATTATTTATCATGGTGTTATTCTGAGTAACTGATAAATCAATTAAGATTGATTCACTCTACCATCCCTCCATTTTAACAAATTCTTCTCAATGCTAGGTATTAATAACATTTAAAATTCTGAAGAAACTTCATAGCTTTAATTATAAATCATCCTTCAAAAGTGTTGACAGTTGGTTAATATCTTGTTTGCGCGGGTATGTGCAACTGTGCAGCAATTCTGTACATACTGACTCTCTACTCATAATATCAATTAAGAAATGACAAATTCAGAGACCTAAACAGAAAATTCTTTAAAATTTCTAAGAGAGCTCTGTGGCTGAGAGTAGAGGGAGATGTTTAGTTACAATATTTTCAGCGAAGCTTTCAGGACATATATTTTTGGCTGTGGAAACTGGGCCCGTCCTGCTTAGTTCAGCACATTGCCTAACCCTGGGACACAGTATTCTGCTGTAGCCGTGACTTGGCAGATCAGATTAAACTACTTTGGGAACATTAAAGTATAAATATTTCATTTGCACCCTCATGGGATTGAATTTAAGCTAAAACATTTGAAAGTCTCAGTTGTTTGGTCTCACTGATGATTTCTGCCTTTTTATTCTCTTTAAATTTCCACATTTTGCAAAGTTATCTTTCAAGGAGTTTAGCTTTGTCTTTTTGTTGCTATTGTTTTCCAGATAAATCCGAAGATGTTTAAAGCTGGAATGTTGCCTGAAAAAAATTAAAACTAAAGGGTAAGGGATCCATTTGTCAAATGTCTCTTATGAAGGAGCAAGATTATTAAACTGGATGAGAAAATTTTTAATAAGTGAGAACGTAGATAATGATCACTTATCTTATACAGAGGGTCAACTCAGGACCACCATGACCATGCATACTGGACATTGCACAAAAGTCCTAGCTGGGGTTATGACTGGGGACTAAAATCACCCAGGGTCCAGATCGCCAAACACCATGCCCACGGGGTGCATCTGCTTAGAGGGGAAGTCTTTTCTTTATTACCTAGAGTGAGTACTTTTTCCATCTGCACAAAGAGACTAGGTAGTCTAGCAGAGGCCTTGGATAAATTAAATACAGGCACATAACAAACAAAATATCTGCTTACAAAGAAAGATTATTCTAAAGGTCTCCAGGGCTTTGGAAGCAAGAGCATCCAGAATTTGATAGAAAGCCAATTGTGTGTATTTCTTTAAATATTTAAATAATATAATCAGACTTTCTGAATTTCTGAATTTCTGTTTAGAATTTTAAGTTTTCATGGTAGATCTATATAAGTGGCTAAGACTAGGTTTGATCATTCTTGGTATTCCCCTACTTTGAATGTACGGTAAATACCCTATGTAAGCAGATGCTATTATTTATTTTAATTAATAAATGAATTTTTTTAATTAGTAAATTATAATTTATCCTAATAGAAGGGATGCAATTACCCTTGGTCCTAATTATGTTTCAGGTTCAGCATTCCCTGGCTTTGTCAAGTTGACATTCAGTTTTGGGATTTTTCAACTACGATGGTGAATACATTCTTACTACTTAATACAAGGTATATATAGAGAAGAACATTTTGTGAGAATTTACAGTTATACTCTAGACTAGGTTGATGGCCTCCTTGCTATCTTGGGCAAGTAATTTAAGTCTTCTCTTCCAGATTAGGTAACAACAGATGAGGCAGTGGAATATTTTCTCCAGTGGGTGGAGTTCACTCAACAATAATTTATTGTATGTAAAAGTCAAATTTGCAACAGTTAGATTAAAAAAGATGGTCCAGATTAAAAGCTATTTGTTAAACACAATACCATCTAAAATAAAAAGATATGAAAAGAAAAGAGCTTAATTATATATGGTATGATATGTTGATTCCCCTGTGGTCTTAAAGAAGAAATTACATAGAATTCAAAGGAAAAGCTGAGGAGTCCATATATAATAAGACTCCTTTATTTAATGGCCATATGTAATTAATTACATGGTCAACTGAAGTCAGTTAAATCAATGAAAACAAAAAAACAAAACAAAAACAAAAACAAAAAACAATTACTGTTTCATTTATTTAATGAACGAAAATAAAATCTTTGGATTTAAAGTGAACATCAAATGTCAAAGATTAAGTTTTTCACATTGAGAAGCCCTGTTCTTATATATTCAAGATCACCTAGTAAAATGTGAGCCAAAGTGAACCACAAAGATCTATTTCACTAGATATCTGTTAATAATCTATCTCATTCAGTATCTGTTAAAATGAAGATTCACACCTGGTATAAATTGCTTTCACTTTGGTTTCCTAGCAGATTAAAAACAAATAGCGAAATGATAAATAAGATAAAGATAAAAGGAGCAAGCAGTTGTAGCTCCCCAATGAGATCTAGGATTCCCTAGTTCCTCACAAAGATGCCTTCCACCTTTGGTGGTCAGCATAGTTTATGAGGAATGAGGTTCCTGGCAGATCAGAAGACCTAACAGCTCAGTGACTTTTGTAATATTAGGCTGGGTGAGGGCCAGGTCAGTACTCAAAAGCCTACCTACTACATATAAGGCAATTTCTTTCTGTTCTTCGTGTTTTACTTCTTATGGTGTCACTGATCCAATGGAAGTTCTGGCTGTGAGCTCCCCCAGAGGGCCTGCCATAAATTAGATGCCCCCCAGATTTTTGTTGAATTGATTCATCAGAGTTTAGGCTATTCACAAGAGGCATATCTGTGGGAGAAGCCTAATCTGCCAGACTCCCGTGGTTATAGTAACCCTCAATACTTTGGCTACTCTAATAGGAAGTAAGAAACTTGAAAATAACCAATGAACTGCTTTATTACAATATAGTGTAATTTCCTTACTTCTCTTTTGCTTTATATAGTCCATCTCAAGAACATAGCTAAAAGATCATTACCTTGTTCATACACATCAGACTCAGAAATAGAAGTACTACTTTATATTCCTTGAGATTATATGACATATTACATTCATTTCCAGAGAGGAAGTTGTAACACCTTTGGTGGCCAGTTTTTCATTTTCCTCCTTGAATTCAAGTCATGAGAAAGTGAATTAGATTAGAGGAAAAAACTGCTAGAAGAGTACCTTGGAAAGCTTTTATGAATACCAGATATTCCCAGTTGGAGATGTCCCAGTCAGGGAGCACAATAGCATTGTTTGTAAGATGTGTATTTGTGTTTTACTGAAAGATTAGGCGAGATTTAGCAGATTATCAGTGTAAACATATCATATTGATGACATCAAGAACAAAATAAATTTTAATATATATATTTTTTTCCATCTAGCCAGCAAGCTCTCCAGACATTTTACAGGACATTATTTTTTAATTAAAATATCAGCCACATTACTAAAACTAAATCTTACTTATAATTACTGACTTAAACTAAAACCCCTGGCATAGTCATATCACGAAGAGCACATACTTCTCTGAAATAATATGACTCAAAGAAATTTGGATGCCAGCCACACCTCTCTGAACCCCAGGGTATGGTCTCTCTATTACCGAAGTCCAGCTAGGGACAGTCCACCATTAATTCGAGAAAAGTTCAGTCACACAAATGGCCCAGGTTCATTTTCAATTTAAAGAGGATAAGTGATAGTTTCCATTGAGTTTAGAGTTTATTTAGTAAGTTATGAAAATTGTGTAATTTGGTCTCACCAAGAGAAATAAAAGGAAAAAAAATTAACCTTAGTCTGTTTTTTGGGTTTTTTTCCTCTCACATTTTCACTATCGAGTGAAGGTTTCTGGTTCCCATTTCAAATTACCCAAATTTATGTCTAGGGTAAAGGCATAATAGCAGCTCTGTGAATGAAGGAGCTTTGCAAAAGTTGTTATGCTTGACCATATTAGTTTTGCTACCACAGTACGATAGATTTTGAATATTTCATAGTTATTATTGAACGACTTAATTCACTGGCATCTGTCTCAGAACAGTGAGCATTTGTATTCACCTTTGTCTGTGTTTTCTAAAATCACACCTCTTTTCTTTTTCCTTGAGGGAGATTAAAAATGCAAAAATGAATAATTAGTCTCCTTATCTGATGTGTGTCAGGTAAGATGCTTGAATATTGCATTCTATTTGTAAAGACCCTTAATGAGAACATTAACAACAAGAATTTATAAAGCACTCAACTCAAAACAGAATCTAGGAAGCAGTACTTCAAAATAAACAAAAAGGAATATACGCACACATACAGTCAGCTAGGAGTGAACATACATACATGTATACACATACATATACCTAAACCAGGAACACTGAGCAGTGAAAGGCAAGCAATGGTGGGTGTGTGAGCATGGGGTGGGGATGAAGAGAACAGAGAGGCAGAACAGAAATAAAATCCAAAGAAAACTATTCATATAGTAAGAGGAATTTGCCTGCCAGTGATGCTTGGAAAGATATGCAAGTTAATAGTGTTCTATATCAGGGTTATACTAACCATTTTACTTTGATTATTTCCAATGTACATAACTGGGCTCAAATTAGTCAATTTCATGAGTTCTTCCCTCAACAGGGTTATAACACCCCTATTCAGCAAAAAACATGTAGGGAAAGGTTTGCTAGGCTAGGAAGCAAAGCTTCAAATTTTAGTCTCAGATTGGACACTGCCTATGTGACCTTAAATAAATTCTTTAAACAAATTGTGTTTTGTTTCCTTCCTTGTCAAGCAGGGAGGAAATATTGGGAGATATAAATCACGGGACAAATACCTTAAAATATATAGAACATAGTAAAAGTACAAATTACAAATATACATATAATTGCAAATATGTAATTATATTTATATATTTGCAATTGTGTTTATATATATAAGTATATAATTCCAAATACACAATATATGATTGTGTATATATATTCAGAATGTATAAATATACATTTAGAATGTATAGAAGTCTAAATGTTTTAAGTTAAAAATTTCATCATGCCTTTGAGTATATTTGTGTGTGTGTTTCTGTGTATGTACGACATCGTTGAAGTAGGTCTTCGAAATATTTAATATAATCCTAATTAAATGAGAATAAATTGAATATATTTTCAGTATGGAAAAATCATGGGAAAGACCAAGGTCATTCCTATTTTTTTTTAAGTCTATGATATACAGTCTGAGCAAGTTTTCTTTTAATTTCAGAAAAATACGGATAAAATAGGGAAGTCAAGAAAAATATTTCATCTTTTCTTTCTTATACGAAATGTCAAAGAAATTGTAGTCCCAGAGCAATATGAGAGTAGCAATTATAAGTTGACTATTAAATAAAAGTAATGAGTAGTTGGAATCAGAGAGAACATTAACTGTGAATAATTAATTAACCACAGGATGAAAACTCTCTTTGAGTCACAAACAAACCTGTGCTTTCTCTAAAGTTTTCCATCTGAAGAGTTACCTATTTTTATAAACAAAGCAGCATATGAATGAAGTGGAGGATTATGTGCGTACGTGTGTGTCTATGTTTATATGTGTGTATGTGTAAGGGCAGGGTGACAGTGGCAACTTATCTGAAATTTCGGAGCAATAATTGGATTCTTTGCTTTCTCTCTGAATCCTTTTGAAGTCAAGAAAGGCAGATGTAGGGAAAACTAAAATAGTTTCAAATAATTTTGTGCAGCCGTTTATGATTGTGAGTTCTAATTCTGAAGTGAATGGTAGTGATGGCTAGATATCTAGTAACTATAAAATAAACATTTAACATCTATAACGATGTGTCTATGACACATTTAATGTCATAGCACTATTTTTCAGTGGTGAAATAAATTACGTCCTAGAGGTAGTTGGGCCTGTGAAAAATACCTGTTTATAAATAGTGATCAAATTTACCATTTGGAACATGTTTACATAACCAATAAATATATGTCTAGAATGTGGAAAAGACTGGGGGAAGAGAGAAAAGAAAAAGGGTGAAAGGAAGGAGGCAAGAAAGGAAAATAGGAACGAAGGAAGGAAAGAAGGAAGGAAGGAAGGAAGAAGAAAGGGAAGGAGGAAGGGAGGGAGGGAGGAAAAAGGAAAACAAAGGACTATATATTGTACTTTTAAACAAGAATCCTCTATGAATCTAAAGCTAACTGTAGTAAGTAAACAGTATTTTAATATCAGTTCAGAGACTGATGACCTCAGCAAGAACCTCAGTGTTTTTAAATTACACTTTCTGATAAAAATCAATTTACTACAATAAACTTTAAGTTATCTTGGCATTTTTGCACTTGCTTTTATCAGAGATGAGTTTATGAAAAACAGTGGGTGCCTGCAAACTAGTGTTAAAGATAATTTTCTGCATATTTTAATACAAAGCTTCCTACTTTTTCATTACTCATTATTCATGAGAATGAAGACCCTTGGAGCATTTCAAGAACATGTATTGGCAAGGAAAATCTCAAACTGTTTAGCTCCTTGAGATAGGAAAATGAACAAAGATATTCTTACAACAGTCTGGACATTTGTGAAAACTCTATGCAAAGAAAAATGTTCCAGTTAAACAGACTCACTCAATTCTGGAGCAACATTGTTGGTCCATCAAGTTTTTCATTACATCTAAGAGCTACCACATCCTTTGGGAAACGACCCCATATCTGCATCATTGACATATTTAATTTTGGTTTTACATTCTAAGGCATTCACAATTATTTCTGTAATTATAATATTTTACTTATGGTTTCGATATCATGAGAAGACAGAGTTAGTTTGCTGAATGGAATAATTTCTAAAGAATAATTTCATTTTACATAAATAGCTGTTTCATTAAGCTACTAAGCTATAAAGAGAATATTTAATAGTCTACTTTCTAGCATAATTAATTTACCCATTTAAAGAATGTTATTTTTCAAATATCGAGAATAGTACCCCTCAAATTTGCTCTAGGTTCTAGAACCCTGTGAAGCCACCCAAGAATGAGGTATGTGCTCTAAAGGCAAAGAATTCACTATCGCTAACTACAGTACCCCATCTACCCCTGCCTGCTGGTGTTTTGGTTGTGTGTGTGTGTGTGTGTGTGTGTGTGTGTTTCCTTCCAATTCTGATTTGTCTCTCTTTAAGTCTGGGCGGCCAGAAGAGACAGGTCGTGCGTGAAGGTTACCTGAAACAGTGCCAATTTTAGCTGTATAGCAAACATGGGTCAAATCAAGTGGAAAGTGATACTAAAGTAGGAGAGAAGTAAGGGAGTTAGACATGGTTGTGGTCTTTTTCCACGCTTTGGGTGCATTTTAGCATTTTCTTTTGCTCTGCCTGGATAAACTATAGGGACTTCTGAAATTTTGGTTAACCGATTATATGATCAATATTCTGTGCAAGGCCCTGCAGTAGAGCCTCTCCTTCAGTATTCATAACACTCCCATGCAGTAACTATTGTTACACATATTTTACATTTTTACACAACTGAGGTTGCATATAGCTAAGGAGTGACAGTTTAAATATAAATATATTAGTGGTAGATCAATTGTTCCTCACTAGGGACGATTTTGTTTTCCAAGGGCATCTGGTAGGTTCTGGAGACAATTTTTGTTTTCCCGACTGGGACAGAGGCACTTCTGGCATCTGGTGTCTAGAGGCCAAGGATACTGCTAAACATCTTGCAATACACAGGACAGCCCCCACAGCAAATAAATTACCCAGCTCAAAATGCCAACAGTGCTGAGCCTGAAAATCTTTGAAATAGAGGTGTTCAAACTTTAGGCTCAGTGTTCCTATCACATCGGTGTTTTCCCTCTCAATACAGTTCCTGCAATACTGTATCAGACACATTAAGAGGGGTAGTCTGATCCAGGACACCAGAGGGAAAGAATACAATGGAGAACTATTATGTCTCTGTTTGTGTAACACATGTATTAAGTCCCCAGACAGCTGTCTGGGGATAGATGGAGTCGAATAATTAAGGTTCAGCCCTTTCAAGTAAGATGAGAACCATGTGTGCATGTATGTATGTGACATATATGTATATATATGTATATATACACACATTTGTATGTAGATATGGATATACAGAAAATAAATAATTGCATAGGTAGCATACGTTGAGGGTAAGTGTGGAGTAGGTAATAAACAATAAATGCTAAGAATTAGAGAGTGCTTGCTATATGCCAAGTGTAGTTATGAGGTCCATACTATCATCATCTCCAATTTACAATGAAGAAACTGACCTTCAAAAAACTTCAGTAACTTTCCCCCCCAAATCACATGTAAAGTCATAGAGCTGCTATAAACCCAGTCGCCTGGCTCCAGAGTCTAGCTACAAAACACTTCTACTGCTACAGACTACAAGCGGAATTCGTAGGAAAGGCACTTCTCTGAGAAGACTCTGTTGACTCAAGGTGGGCTTGTAGGAAGGGGAGACAGTAATAAATTTAGAGGAGTGGGAATGCACGTCAGATAACCGAGAAAGGTCAGGAGACAGAAAGGTGCCTGCTGCCTTTGGGAGACTAGAGTGGAGGTTCCACAGGACACAGCAGGAGATGTAACTGCAGAGGGATGGAGAGCACACAGCATCTGCTCAGCAGGTAACCTCAGCCCTATGTCAAAGAAAAGTGAACATCTTCTAGTGGAATCTACTTCATCTCTTTTCGCCATAGAACTTCACCTCAGAACTTCAATACATTTTCCCGTTTTTCCTTCCTCTTTAACAAGGCCGATCCTCTGTGTGTGCTCAGGACAGTGATTCTCACAGTTCAGTGTGCTCAGGAATCAGGTAAAGAGAGTGTTATTTCACAAATTTCAGGCCCTCCCTGGCAGATATTCTGATGCAGTGGGCTTAGGGAGGGCCTGAGAAGTTGCATTTCTGTCAAGCTCCCAGGTGATGTTGACACTGCCATCAGTAAGCCACACTCTGCATCCTCCTACCCCTTCTAAAATCTCATTCTATCAACAATCTTTCCTGTACAGAACATGGACTCCATGACACCAGACACTATGTTGAGTTCATTGCTGCATATTTAGAACCTAGGATCATGTCAAGTAGAAAAAAATAACTAGTTAAATTCATAGGTGTCAAAATGATTTATCAAACTTTTTTTCCTTGAGTAATTTTCCCTGCTGCCTACAAATATGTTTGGGAATCCCTGTCCAAACTAAAGTTCTCCCTTGATATATCACCATCTTAAGCACCTGGATTAAATCATGTTAAGGTCAAGTTTCTTTTGTCAGAAAATGAGCTAAAAATATATCGTTTTTAGAACTTTTGGAATTTGGAATTGCAACAAGTCTATGGACCTGCAGAGCATAGCGGTTCCACCATTTAGTAATTGTGTATATTGGACAAGTTTCTCAACCTCTCTATGCTTTAGTTTCCTCATCTCAAAGCCAGGATAACATTAACTACATATCTTATAGGGTTATCAAAAGAAAAAACATGTTGTTATATATGACAGTGTTTGATACAGAATTAGTGTCCAGCATAGAATATGTTCTATACAAGAGCAAGCTACTGAACTATTTAGTTTCTAATATTAATAAGGCTCCAAGAGGTAAGTAACAAATGACAAAAATAAAGACCTTCCCAGAAGTTTGTGGTCCCAGGGGAAAAAGAAACTGTAGTTTGGGGAGTCATCCACATCCTTGTATAATTGCATCTATGACAAAAGGATGTTATTTGTCGAGAATCTCCCTGCGGTGGACCAGGGAGAGAATTTGAGGCAATCAGAAAGTCAAAGGGAGAACCAAGAGCAGAAAATGTTTCCAAACACTGATGGAATCAACAGTGACAAAGGGTGTAAAAAAGAAAAGAAAAATACGATCACAGAATAGCAAAACAAAGTATAGAATCACAGTGCCAAACTTAAGGACAAGAAAAGAAATTAATTTAAAAAAATATCTTAAAAAGCCTTCCATTTGAAAAAGTTTGCTTTATTGTTATAAGGTTTCTAAAGTCTGCCCTTTCAGAATCGGATCTTTAAGAAGCACCTCCTCTATGGCAGTCATACGCTTATGAATCATTTCAGTGATGCGATGAACAACAAATTTGTTATTATTATCCCCAGTTTTACATATGAGGAACTGAGGATTAGAGGTTAAATAAAATAACTAATAATTGGTGGGGCTAGCAGTCAAACCCAAGGGCTAGCCAGTTCGCATCTAGATATTTGACTATGTCATGTGATAAAGAAAAACAAAGATATTCTAGGAGGGGACTACATGGCGGAAGTCATTTTATATTTGCACTTCTTCTTGGAGAAACTTCTCAAAGACTAATCTACACCTGCTGACATTGTTTTCTTGTCCGTATTTAATGTGAAGTCTCCTTCGTTCTAGCTTCCACTCACAGAACACATCTGAATGCCTCTTGATTATGTAAAGAAGGTTTTCTACATGCCCATCTCCACTGGATACTCTGCTTCCTATATCGCATATAACCTTTCGATAGCAATCAACCTAGTTCGTCATTTTTTTCTCTCAGAAAACAGTTTGTTATAATATGCCATAGCGTCCCTCTTACTGTTCTAACTGTGCCTTCTCATTTCCATTTATTGTTTCATCTCCTCTAAACATGCTTTAAATGCTGGAGCTCCTTAGGGCAAAGTTGTAAGGTGCCTTTCATTCTTTCTCTTCACTTACACCCTGGAGATGATGTTACCCACTGCCATGGCTACAAATACTACTCATTAACGTTTACCAGATTTCTTTCTCTAGCCTACATTCCCAATGGCCTATTAGATATCTCCATTCAGATGTCTCATAAACCCCTTGAACTCCACATGCCCGAGATGGAACTCACCATCTTCCTCTCCAATCTCCTATTTCTGTTTTGCTCATCTACTCCAAGTCATCTCATCTTCACTATTGCAATGATGTTCTAACTGGTCTCTCTGCTTTTGTGATATTATTTCACTGTAGATTCACTTTCAATTGTAGAAATGTAACAGGCTTTCTGAATCAAAAAACAAAATGAAGTAGGAGCGCCTGGGTGGCTCAGTCGGTTGAGCGTCCTACTTTGGCTCAGGTTACGATCTCATGATTTGTGAGTTTGAGCCCCACATTGGGCTCTGTGCTGACGGCTCAGAGACTGAAACCTACTTCGGATTCTGTGTCTCCCTCTCCCTCTGCCCCTTCCCCACCCCCACTCTGTCTGTCTGTCTGTCTCTCTCTCTCTCTCTCTCTCAAAAATAATAAACATTAAAAAAAAAGAAGTGAAATAAAAGAAAATTAATGGAAAGAGGCACCTGGGTGGCTCAGTCAGTTAAGCACCGATTCTTGGTTTCAGCTCAGGTCATGATCTCATGGTTTTGTGAGTTTGAGCCCCACTTCAGGCTCTGTGCTGACAGCTGGGAGCCTGCATTCTCTCTCCCTTCCACTGCCCCTCCACCACTCGTGCTGTCTCTGTCTCTCTCAAAATAAAGTCAAACATAATTTGAAAAAGGAGAATATTAAAGAAAAGGAAAATAAAATAATAGGAAAGAAATGGAAAAGGAAAACAATACGTCACTATTCTTAACAATCATCCTCTTGGCCTCCCCCTTTCAACCACAAAAAAAGACATTTCTATGGCATAAAGGGCTAGATGCAATGTTTCTGAATTTACCTGTATTCTATAAATTTTAAATGAAAAACTTCCCTAATCATATTTTCCATTTTATTCATCAACAAATATTTATTGATTAAACATCATATGCAAAATCTTGTATTAGATTCTAAGGAACAAAGGTGGACATGACATACTCTTCACTTTCATGAAGCTTAAATTAAGAATTTATTATTCTTAATATATAGAGTTCTATACATTGCTATAAGGAAACAACAGAGTATTATGAAAAGGTGAGAGAAGATTATCGATTGTTCTATAGTGGTAAGAAAAGATACTTCTAAGGAGACGAATCTTATATAAGGGAAAAATATTCCAGAAAGTAGAAATATTATATGTAAAATGCTGATATGGGGAAAAATGTAATCTATTTGTGGAGCTGAAGGTAACCAATATCATTAGTAAGTTAGGTCAGTGTGGTACATTAAGTCATTGGCTCCAATTCTTTACCCTTATAACCACATCCTTTGCCATGTAATAATGCACATCCTTGCACTAAAGGCAGAGTGTATCTCTATGCTTCTTAACTCTAGACTCAATTATGTGAATTTCTTTAATCAACGAAATATGAATGAAATTGGTTTGTGCCAATTCTGAATGTAGTCCTTACAAACACTGCATGCTTTGGCTTTCCTTGTTGAATCTCTGTCATTTCCAAAAAAAACCACATGCTCTTTCTAGCCCACTAGTCCAGAAAGATAAGAGACACATAAAGCAGAACCACAGGGCTGATTGACAGACTTTCAATTTTAATCACAGCTACCCAGTTGATTCTATCTAGTCCGTCCAACCCCCAGTTTATGGATGCATGAATAAACCCAGCCAAGACCAGTGGAGCCATTTCAGCCAACCTACAGACGTGTAAGAAACAAATTCTTAATATTGTATTCCACTGAAATTTTCTACTTGTTTATTTTACAGCAGTAGCTGAATACTATAGCTGGCAATGTTGGTAAGACCAAATTAGGTCTCATAGAATACTGCAACTCGGTTTGATGAGTCAATTACGGAGATCAAGTTATGGTGTAAAGAGAGGTAAGAAAGAAGAAAAATGAACCGTCAGATAAGGAATCATGAAAGCCAAGACAGAAAAGCAATTCACAAAGGAAGAGTGCTTAACCATGGCAACCTAAGTCCACTGTGTGAAATAAGAATTGATAAATATCCATAGGATTTGGTAAACATTTGCAACCTCTACAAAGGTAACTAAATTGAATGATAGAAGGAAAAATTCAGAATGAATTGAGATGAAGAATAAATGGGAGATAACTAAATTCTTTACTTATAAACAACTCTTTTCTCAAGAAATATATTCTCAGTTTTGAGTAAGAAAAATCTCTCCTTCAACACATAATACAGTAGATTGTAGCCATGTTACTTAAATTTAAATTCAACAGTATTTCTACATTTCTTAAGGAGTCAAAGTGTTTTTTAAGAGAGTATTATCTTTCACTGCCAAACAAAAGATTTTAAATTGCCAAATTTTTGTTCAAAGCATGTAGTATATTCTATTTTTGCTTATAAGTTTATAAATAATAAATTAAATATATATGCACATTAGTATTACTAATTCAACACTGAAGAATGCTAGATACACATTACTACCTATATACTTTAAATCAAGTGTCTATTTTGATGATTTTTACTCTACTGGGATAAGGAGAAAGTTTGTCTCTGGGAAAAAATCCACAAAAGAAAAATATTTTCACAGACGGATAAACAATATATGGAGGAAACAATAAACAGTGAAGAACCCTGTAGACGGATGCTGAGATTAGTTTAAAGCCAGTAGATATGAGAGGTAGATTGAACACAGAGTGGCAAAAAGACTCCTTATTAAACACACACACACACACACACACACACACACACACACACACACACACATAACCATAGAGACTGTTTCATCAAAGCGGACAGCCACTAATTTAAGATAAGAAGGATCTGCATTCTCTATCTAATAGGCCATTAGAGTATAGTGTATTCACACTGAAAAACTAACAGAACAAATGTGCCTTGTTTTTTACTAGGTAATATACTTCCCACAAACTTCCAAGAATAAGATTGGATATGTTTACACATATTTTTGATGTGGGGAAAACGCACATTAAGGTCTCAAGGCACAACGAGTCAGATGATGACATTTCTTGCTTTGAAGCACAAAGCCTTTATATTTCTTCTGAATCTACAAATCTTTTTAACATGGCACCTCTTCTGTTTAGTAGTTATTTTATCAGCCTGAATGCTGAAAATGTAGATTTTTTTTAAACCACTGGAAACCAGATACAATCCCATAACTTACACCTGATGGCTGGAAGATGTGTTAATAATTTTAAAAAAGAAAATAATCAAATCCCTGCATGCGGTCACCTAAAATATCATCTAGTCTAGCAGCCAGAATACATGGGCGCAAAGCAAAGACAGGATGGGGAGAGACCAGAGGGAGTGACAGGATACACATCCAGGTGGAGTCAGATGAAAATACCCTGGGCAGAGTAATTATTCAGAATTTCTTCAAGTTGATATTCTTTATGTATTTGTTCAACATTTATTTAGGAAGATAAGGATGAGTACTTGTGAGAAGTGATTTATTATTTTTATTTCCACTTGAAGGACAGTGCTGTGAAAGTGAAACTAATTTCAAATTCATGATCTTTACAGAGAGATCAGAGATAACAGATATTTTCCTTTTTCTTTGGAGGCAACCATGGATTTGCACGGTTTGGATCTCCCTCCAGAAAAATCTGCTGCAGAGACCACAGCCACTCGAGTTTCCAGAACACCTTTTTCCTCCCTGACAGCCACACCAACACCATGCTTCCCTAGGCTGCTGCCAGCAATAATGAACAGTGGTGGTCTTCTAGAACCACGTCATTTCTGTCTGTCTGACACTGAACTCCTTCAAGGAAAGCTTTTCTGAAGACTCTTCATGATCCTAGCCTAGATTTCCAATTGCACTTCAATCTGAAGCTTTTCCTATCCAATCCTTCTCTCCTTTCAAGGTGTCAAGTCTGGAGCTCATGGGATCAGAAATAATTTGAATTCATATGGAAGGGAAAATATATCCATTTACGTGTTTGTCCTAAGGTTATGTGAACTCTTCCATTTTCTTTCATAATACAGTCTAAAGAGATCTGTGCTTTCTGAATATTTTGCAGAACCTGACACTGATCATTTTGTTGGTAACATCATAGTGATCAGGCAGATGCAGCCTGAAGTGGTTAGTAGCCTGGAAGGCTTAGCAAAACACATGAATGTTTCATTCCACAGAATGGAAATGGTATGTATGAAATTGAGGTTGAGGAGGACCAGAAAGCACAAGAAAGCTGCATGAACAGATACCCAGCCTCCCATAGCATCCAACAAGGTACCCTGAAAGAATGAGGGTTAAGCCCTATGAAAATTGAGAGTTTCAGAGATCCTCCATTTCATTAAAAATATGAGTCTCCATATCAAGGGAAAGCCAGGCTCATCTTTCTAAATTAAAAAGACAAATTGGGGGCACCGGGGTGGCTTAGTCATTTAGGCATCCAACTTCAGTTCAGGTCATGATCTCACGGTTCATGAGTTCAAGTCCTGCATTGGGCTCTCTGCCTGGGCCAGCATGGAGCCCACTTGGGATCCTCTCTCTCTCTCTCTCTGCCTCTCCCCCATGCTCTCTCTCTCTCAAAAATAAACAAACATTAAAAAATTAAAAGACAAATTGCTACATTGTCTCCCCTATTGCAGACAAGGAAGCATAGCATCTGCTGGAATTCTTCAGGTTCCAGAGTCAGAACATCCAACTCCAGGAATACTGCTTTAGCCTACATACTGTGTCCCATGAAAGGCTGCCAACAGTGAGTGAGGTCCAGAGTAGGAAAGGGCTTCAAAGAAGTATACATTGACTTTTGGGCCCCAATATCTGGTGATGGAAGTGTTAGTGATGGAAAAAGACTCAATGTGGAATTTATGATAAGCCCAAGTTAAAGACTCACCGTGTAGTCTCCTGAGATTCTGGATCTACAGTGGATACTGATGTACTTTTCAAAAAACAGTTCCTGGAATGTTACTGGGTCCTTGTAAGAGAGGAAATGCTTGACCACTGATCCTCCACCAAGTGTCTGTGACTGCCCTTTAAGATATGGATTCTATTAGCACCATCAAAGCAGGAAGATGGACAGGCCCAGCAGCATTCATCAGAATGGAAATGGTATGTATGGAATTGAGGTTGAGGAGGACCAGAAAGCACAAGAAAGCTGCATGAACAGATACCCAGCCTCCCATAGCATCCATCAAGGTACACAAGCAACCATCCTAGTTCACTGCTATGTTCTTAAGAGGGGGATTACAAATGGCAGGTTGAAGGACTAAGAAAGAGGACAAGCTTGATTTTCTAACAAGTCAGTATGGTACACGGGTGCAAGCTTAAAAAAAAGTAGCTATGTATAGCTACATTAGAAATGGCCTTGAAAATCACTGGCAACAGAATATCTTTCTAAAAGGTATAGATAAAAACAGTATACCTGACCATCCATTTGATGTGGAAGAAGAAATAATCCAAGGTAGTATAAGTCCAATGTCCCTGCCATCTAGCCAGGACCCTGGAAGGAATAAGACTGGAGGATCTGAGACAAAGAGGACTAAAGTAGAGGCAAGTGAGGATTTGAGAGAAGATAAAAAGTGTGAAGATTTGTTTACCACAGAAGAGGCATTGAACAACCATGAAGACAAAATATCTGACTGTCAGCACTAGTCAGACATTGTCATTGGTCACCCCAGAAGTGGCATAATGTGCATATGGACAAAGGGGTCATGTGGCATAGACGGAAGTTACTCACAGGTCCGCGCGCCAAGGCTCATCTAACTACTGCTGCCCTTGAATGTCCAACATGTCAGAAATGAAGACTAATACTGAGCCACTAATATGACACAATTTCTCAGGAAGCCACCTGGCCACTGGATGGAAAGTTAACTATACTGAGCCTTACAAGTGCCCAGGGGTTTATCCTTACAAAGAGGAATACTTGTCTCAGGAGTGGATTTGCCTTTCCTGCCTATAGAACCTGAGCCAGAACCTGGGTGTACCTGATTTCAGTTATTAAGTTCCACCTAATGTAGCATTCAACCAACTGACCCATTGTACAGCAAAGAACATGCGAGAATAAGCCTCTAAAAATGGGATCCACCGATTATGCCACGTACTGCAAAACTGAGAAGGAGCTGGTCTCCTCTAAAACAGGGACGGCCTACTGATGAAAATGCTAATATGCCCTCTTGGAAGCCACAGTGTATGAGGATATGGTATCATCATTTAGGATTCGGTATGCATCCTAAATTTAGGACTCAGTATATGTACTAAATCAGAAAACTGTATATGGTGCTGTGTTCCTAAAAAGAATGCACTGACCTGGAAACTGAGAGGTACTAGTAGGAATGGTCTCCCTCTCACCATCACTCTCCTTAGGAACACCTACTTAGGAAATTTTGTTTTCTATCCTTGCAACTCTGATTTCTGTAACATTAGAAGACATCATCTCCAAAACGGACACGCTGTTGGGACACAGCAAGGGACACACTGAACTATAAGCCACAGTTGCCACCATGAGTCTTTGGATTCCTGGTGACCAAGTGCCAGCAGGCAAGAAGAGCCATCATTATATAAACAGAGGTAATTGGCCCTGATCGGTAAGAGGCTGGGGTACTTTTACAAATGCTGGTGTCTTATCTAAGAATGTCATTATGAGATACCATAGATTAGGAAGGAAGCTTAAACAACAGAAATGTTATTTCTCACAGTTTTAGAGGCTCAGAGTCAGAGATCAGAGTGCCAGTGTGGATGGGCCTGGTGAGGGGTCCTTTCTCAGCTTGCGGATGGCTGCCTTCTCAATGTGTGTTCATATGGCTTTTTCCTGATGCACGTGGAAGGGGAGATCTCTCTCTCTCTGTCTCTCTCTGTGTCTCTCTCTCTCTCTCCTCTTTCTTATAGGGCTTCCAAATCCTATTGGAATAGGACCCCACCCATATGACCTCAATTAACTTGAATTGCTTCCTAAAAGCCTTATCTCCAAACATAGTCACATTGGGGGTTATGGCTTCAACATATGAATTTGGGAAGGGACACAATTGAGTCCATAGGAAGTGATGAAGAGGAATACAGGGGAAACCCAGTTGATCCACTTGGGCGCACTTTGAGCCTAATTATAACTGAAAAGAACACATGAAGCAAATCCTGGCTTGGGAAGTTAGAGATGTCTAACTTTTCAAACAAATAATTGACTTTAAAGTATAGGCAATATAAAAACATATTCGTGTTTGATAAAATATGACTTTGGAAGTAGTACCTAATAGGATTATTTATGTACTTCTTTATCTACTTATGACATGTTTACATTAGCATTTTGAGTTAGGTTTGTGGGAAATGTCTCATTTATTTATTTTAAGTTAACTGAAGTCAATAAAGGACAGTGGAAAGCCTTCATCCAGTCTGTTACTTGGGAATGAGAACTCAATTATTTATGACATTCATTCTTTTTTCTACGGTAAGGTAAAATGCTATACTTCTCTATGGCAGTGGCCTTGGTAAATAATAATAATAATAAGAAGAAGAAGAACAAGAACAAGAACAAGAAGAACAAGAAGAAGAAGAACAAGAAGAAGAAGTTTGTAATTTGCCTTTGACATTTTGTCTTTATAGTTGCTTCTTTGCATCCATCTCTAAGCAGATGACCCCAGATGTCCCTCAGGTGTCATGCACTAAACATACACAAATGAAAATGGGGCTCTGATCCTGAATCCAAAAGTTTACTGCAAAGGGTGATGCTGGTAATACAGCATAGTCAATTAAAATGTATTAAGAAGCCGAAAACAAAATCAATCCAATTATAGGTCTCCTCACAGATCTTCAGCACTTACTTGAAGCATAAGGACAAATTCTACTCACTGGAGCTTGGGCAGTATTGATTTTTTTCTTCTAAAATGTTTATCGATTTAGATATTTTGTACAGCATAAAGAATTAATGTGTGGGTTTAGTATGTCTTATCTCTAAAATACTCAAATTCTCAAAAGCCACAACTATTAAAAGTACAGATATAGCAAATATGATATACTTGTCATACCATATGATAATGGGGAAATGCAAGATGTTTGAGTATAATACATCACAAAAGTTCAATTACCTTTAGAGGAACTGATAACTATCACAGTCTATGCAAAAAAGCATGCAAGGTTCAAATCTATTAAAAAAAACATTCAAATTTAGTTTTAGATTAAAACTATCAATTTGTAAATCCGTACTATTAGTCCTTGTGAATGCTAAGCAAATCATCAAAAATTCTGAACTTACGGTGGAGACAAACAAGATAATGTAGCAGATGTGTGTTGTCCACAAATTAGAGTTTACAAGAGATGTATTGTTTTCTCATTTTCTTTTAACCTACTTAGATGGTGGTCAGAGAAGAGCTCTTATCCATTAGGCCTGCTGGGAAGTTAGAACTCAATTATTTTTAGTGTTTCTCCTACTCCTTCAGAGAGTCATATAAAATACCAAGAGTCTCAAATAGTACGCTAAAGGTAAGCCCTCTGGTTTTCTCTCATACTGGTTATCATGGAAATGCCCATCTGACCTAGCCATCAGGGACTCTTAAAGTTCTTAGGATCCATTGTTCCAGTAGAAAGTGGGACATGAAGGTGGATGTTGGGTGGTTTCTGCCTTGAATGGGTTGGTAAATAAACAACAAACTTGTCCCATTATGGCACTAGTGTATGGAAAAAAAGAGCACACAGACGTGTGGAAAGGTTAGAAAGATCAGACACATGTGTCCTTGCTTTCCATCTTTCAAGGTGGGAATAGAGGATGTGGAAACTAAAATGGGAGAAACACCCTGATATGGCAGACCACTGGAGTGTGCTGGCACTAGCCAGTGACATATTTTCCTGGGAAGGCCACAAATCTCTATGTGTAGCTCAACCCAGTCACATTTATTAAACATGATATGGGAGTACTGTATAGCTCTGGAAGAAAGAACATTTTTTTCCAGAAAATAAAAATTTTTTGAAATGCCTCTGGTTCCCAAGCCCCGTATGTAATATAAGGAATTCAAGTGTTTCGTGTGCCTTGGTTGACGAACCACAGAGAAACTGAGAAATCTGGTGAGTCTGCAGAGGCCTGGGATCAGGACAAAGCAGCCACCATGTGTGAAGACTTTCTGACTAAGGAAAAGTGGCCCTTACAAGATGATTTTAATGACTGAATAGAACTAACCTTGCTTCAGTGATGACCAGTTAAGAAAGAGGCCTAGAGCAGACAGACCATAGCATTTTCCAAGGGGTTTTCAAAGTTACCAGTGGATCAAAGGCCCAGTCTTCATTCCATAACTTTCTCAGATTAAATGAAAACTAACACTTATATGATATTGTATCAAGAATCTACTCAGAAAAGGAGTAGGGAGGAAGAGGAAGGTAGTTCAAGAGATCTTTTGACCTAAAAAAGACAGACACTAAAATGTCAGATTGGGTTGAGTTTACCAGACTGCACTACATTTACTTAGTTTTTTCTGGAATTGATATACATGGAAAAATAAACATATATGGACACACACATATGCATATATGTGTGTGTGTGTCCATGGAATGATACATATTTAATGTGGTGGTGGGATGCTTTCAAGGAAAGTTAGGTAACATACAGGATATATGCAAAGAATGTTTTCTGTTGTACATCTGAGTATAAAGTATAAATCTGTTATCCTAATACAGCCATGACCTTGAGTGACCAGTATAAGGCCATATTACAAATAGATTGTTTGTAGTGCCTTCTACCCCTTGTTGGCCACCCATTACTACGAAGAATGCTTTGGCTCTTCTGTTGTTGTAATTCATATTAATCTAGAGCTTTTCCAATAATACATTCAGATGTTACCCATTCCAAGAGGATTTGCAATTACTAGCAAACATCTCAGATGTGGAAGACCTTCCAAGCCGCAGGAATGAATAATTTACAAGAAGAACTGTGAACACTTTGTTAATAATAGTAAACAGGACTAATATTTATAGAGCATTCACTATGTACTATGCACTGAACTAAAACTTTGCATGTTGTTTGTTTTGTTTTGTCTTGATAGGTTTGTTAGTGTATACCAGTATACCAGGAAGGTAGGAGCAAGATAGTTTGGAGCAGAAGGTCATCTTATGATACTCAATTCATATCACTTGGTGGTGAGGGACTGAAACAGTCTTCTCTGCTTTAGGTAACTATATTTGTGCCAAGAGTTTGTGAATAGAGCCAGTTAGTTGTTATGTGCTGTGTTCTTTAGCCATCTGGCTACCTAAAGGACAAAGAATGGATGTGATGAAAGCCTTTGTCAAGTATACAATCAAGACTCCTCTCCAAGTATTCAACTCTTAGTGAAAGATAAAAGGTATTAGTACTGGATGATTCTTTTAAGGCTATTACAATAGTGAGAATGTTCACTAATGAAGAACAGTTCTACAGACGCCGGTAAACTAAGAAATTATCAGTGAATCTTATGGGAATCATGAAGATGGATCTAACCTGAGTCACTGCAAATAGGTAGAGGTGGAGGAGAGTCTTTTTACTGGAATATGAGAAAGAGGAAAGGATTTTTTTTGGTTAAGTTAACCATTTCATGAAAGAAAAAGGTGAGGAGATTTGGAAAACAAATTGGTGAGAGGATTTCCTAACCATCACTGTTTCCTAGAAGACATGACTCAGACAAAGATTAGCACAATTACTTCCTTCTTCATACTAATGAAATAAAGGTATAAAAAAATAATACAGTGTAGTGTTTGTTTATAGCAATCTTCACAAGGTTCTTGAAATCTTGATTAACCTAATTAGCCAACAGGACATTCTATCTGTAATAGGACTTTGTCTTTCAAGCAGAACCTAAAAAAATTTCAAACAGCATTTTGCAATTTGCACTTTATATAGCAAATCCTTATTGTCACAGAGAATTTGTTAGTGTTAAGACCAAAGTATATAAAGTATACTTTATAAAGTATATAAATAAAAAGTATAGTAAAGGAATATAGCACAATATAAAACAATAACAAGATATCTTTGGGAAAATGTCCTTTCAGGTCCTCTGCTCATTTTTTAATTGGATTACATATTTGTTTCTGGTTTTTTGTTTTGTTTTGTTTGAATGTTGAATTATATAAGTTCTTTATGTATTCTGGATATTAACCCCTTATTATATATATCATTTGCAAATATCTTCTCCCACTCAGTAGGCTGACATTTTGTTTTGTTGATACTTTCCTTCACTGTACAAAAGCTTTTTATACTGATGCATCCCAAGAGTTCATTTTTACTCTTATTTCTCTTGTTTTAGAAGAGTTACATAGAAAGATATTGCTATGGTCAATGTCAGAGAAATCCATGCCTGTGCTCTCTTCTAGGATTTTTATGGTTTCATGCTTCTTTTAGATGTTTAATCAATTTTGAGTTTATTTTTGTGTATGGTGTTTAGAGAGTGGTCCAGTCTCATTCTTTTACATACAGCTGCCCAGATTTCCCAGAACCATTTATTGAAGAGAGTATCTTTTCCCCATTGTATATTCTTGCCTTCTTTGTTATAGATCAATTGGCCATATAAGCATAGATTTATTTCTGGGATTTCTATCCTCCATTGAACTATGAGTCTATTTTTCTGCAAGTACCATACTATTTTTATTACATAACTTTGTAGTATATCTTGAAATCTGGAATTATGATACCACCAGTTTTGTTCTTTCTCAAGATTACTTTGGCTATTTGGGGTCTTTCATGGTCCCATACAAACTTTAGTATTATTTGTTCCAATCTGTGAAAAATATTATCGGTATTTTGATAAGGATTGCACTGAATCTGTAGATTGCTTTGGGCAGTATGAACATTTTAACAATTCTTCCAATCCATGATCATGGAATATCTTTCCATTTGATTATGTTGTCTTTAAATTTGTACATCAGTGTTTTATAGTTTTCATAGTGTAGGTCTTTCACTTCCTTCTTTAAGTTTAATTCTAGGTATTTTATTCTTTTTGGTGTAATTGTAAATGGAATTGTTTTCTTAATTTCTCTTTTTGCTACTTTATTATTAGTGTACAGAAACACTGCTATATTCTAGGTATTAATTTTGTACCCTAAAACTTTCCTGAATTCATTTATTATTTCTAGTAGTTTCTTGGGGGAGTCTTTAGGGTTTTTTATGTAAAATATCATGTCATTTCAAAAAAGTGACAGTTTAACTTCTTCATTATCAATATGGATGCCTCTCATTTCTTTTTCCAAAGAAGATGAACAGATGGCCAACAGACACATGAAAAGATGCCCAACATCACTAATCATCAGGGAAATGCAAATGAAAACTACAATGAGATATTATCTTACACTTGTCAAAATGGCTAGAATCAAAAAGACAAAAAATAACAAGCGCTAGCAAGGACGTAGAGAAAAAGGAATCCTTGTGCACTGTTGACAGGAATGTAAATTGGTACAGTCACTAAGAAAAACTGTATGGAGGTTCCTAAAAAATTTTTAAATATAAATATCATATAATCCAGTAATTCAACTACCGGTGTTTACCCAAAGAAAATGCAAATAATAATTTGAAAAAATATACTCATTCACCTTTATGTTTATTGCAGCATTATTTACAATAGCCAAGGTATAGAAGCAAACCAAGTACCTATCCATAGATGAATTAAGAAAATATGACATAATGCAATGGAATATTACTCAGTCATAAAGAAAGAATGGGCTCTTGCCCTTAGAAACAACATGGATGGACCTAGAAGGTATAATGCTAAGGGAAATAAGTCAGATTGAGAAAGAAAAATACCATATGATTTCAATCATATGTGGAATCTAAAAAACAAAACAAATGAACAAACTAACAATAAGTAAATCAGACTTACAATACAGAGAACAAACTGATGGTTGCCAGAGGGTAGTGGGTACAAGGAAAGGTAAAATGGGTGAAGGGGAGTATGAGATATATACTCCCAGTTATGAATGTCATGGAAATAATAGGCACAGCATAGGAAATATAATCAATGATGTTGTAGTAGTGTTGACAGGTGATAGATGGTAGCTACACTTGTGTTGAGCATAGCATAACACACAGAGATGCTGAATCATGCTGTACACCTGAAATTAAGGTAACATTGTGTGTGAACTATACTCAAAATAGTTACAAAAATAAGAACAGACTTTTTTTAAAGAGTGGACATAAAAGTGAGAAATTTTTAAATTTATGAAGTTTAAATTTATAAAGATAAATCTATGAAAAGTTGAAAGGCAGAACTAGAGGTGGAGAATGAGGCCTAGGAGAGTCAACTGCCATTGATGGGTTTTTCTTCAGTTCCATACTCTTTCATGTAAGTAATCCCCATTAGCAGCCTCATTCCTAAATACGCAAAATAAAATTAAAAAAGAATAAAATATATATACACATATACCAGTGTATTCTCCCAAAGAAGGTAAGGAAATCTAAAGACACTGAACCTTTTTAAAACAGTTTTTAAGTTTATTTATTCGTTTTTAGAGAGAAAGCATGAGCAGGGGAGAGGCAGAAAGAGACAGAGACAGAGAGAGATTATCCCAAGCAGGTTCTATGCTGTCAGTGCAGAGCTCAACACATGGCTCGATCTCATGAACAATGAAATCATGACCTGAGCTGAGATCAAGAGTCGGACGCGTAACTGACCTGAGCTACCAAGACACTGAATTTTAATACTATTTTAAAACTTAAAAAAAATTCGAACCATCTGCTTTATGGTATGCAAGTTGGTCACTGACATGGTTCTCACATCTCAAATTTTAGGGCAGGATTTCTCACAAATAATATTCTAGCCTTCTTCCTAATTACACAAACATAAACACCAGCCATTATACTGAGGCTAATTAGCAAAACAATTAATTCAGTTTGGCTTCCCTACTGTGTCATAAAATTTTTCAAAATCAGCACAAGTGTTTAATTATTGACAGTGAATTCAATACTGTGTATCTTAGTAAAGTTGATGATCCTCAGGAAATGAATCCACTGCTAAAGACAGTACAATATGAGTGAGGAGACCTCATGTCCGACTGCCGCATTTCTTGTCTTCTCTCCTGTCCAACCTTTTCTAAATGAAGTCTTTCTCTCCTGTCAACCTTTTATAAATGAATGAATAAATGGCACTTATTTTTCCTATGTTTGTTCTTTTCTTTAAAATTATAGATACCCATTCAGCCTATATTAGTAACTCGGTTTATTTTCTGTTAGCATTAAGCTAGATACATTTTGGTTTGAGTGAGTTCTGTAAACTTGGGCAAATTACAGAACCTCTCCAAGATTCAGTTTCCTGGTTTCTAAAAGCTGGGTAGACTTCTAAGTATCACTCACATGTGGTTATTGCGAAAAGGAGTAAAATAACATAAAGTGTGACAAAGAGTGACGACATACAGAACACCCAGCAATGCCATTTCTCTTGATCCATCTTTTCTTCCCTGTTCCTCTCTTTTTGATAGGATACCTTAAGTTGTAAGGGCCAGGCCTATAAAGAATGTTCAAATTTATGTCTCTTCCAAACTGGAAGGAAGCTTAATGTTTGTTATTATTTCACTTTGTCTGCATTGAAGGTTGATGATCAGTACCAGGATTATCATACTCTCTATCACGGCTGCCAACATCAATGTCAAAACCATTACCACCACCATTCCTTGAGAGACTGCTACTGGGGACTTGGAGGATTCTTACTTTAGATGCGTTATTTGTACCACATATTTCAGGGTTTCTTGCCATATTTTTTAACCACTTATCCGATTTGTTGGTTCTTGTCTTCTTCTGAAAACCTTACTTTTGTAACAGTAAAAAGTAGGGAGAACAACTGAAGCAGTAAGTTGCTAAAGGTTTTACCCACCTGTGCTGACGCCCAATGCTAAATATGGACGTCAGTCTTGCATAGCTGTGGTCCCTTCCATACAATGAGTATAACATGGCTTTATTAAGACGTAATGCATTTATACTGGCTGTACCCATACCAGTAGGAGAATGGAGTGCACTGTAGTACCCAACGTATCTTCAAGCATTGATATAACATCACTATGAACCATCTGGTCCTTTTCCATTTAGTGTTTTGCTCTAGTGTTTGCATTATGACACCATTATAATTTTTACCCCGGTTGGCTCATTTGCATTCTTTATGTCTCAATTCAAGTATCATCTTCTCAGAAGAGGCTTCCCTGAATTCTCTCTAAAGTGACCTCCTCCAATGTAAACTTCTCTCATCACCGTGTTATTTCATACATAAAACTCATCACAACCTGTATTATGTTGCTTGTTTGTTGTGTATTTTTTTTATTTACTTGATTATAATTTGTGTCCTACATTAAGATGTACGCTCCATGAGGGCAGGAATTTGTTATCTTAATTATTCCCACCACAAAAAAATAAAAAAAAATAAATAAAAAATAAAAACGCTGGAACCTGAGATTAGGAGTTCAGAGCAAGTAGTTTATGTGAAACGTAATCCAAGGAAACACCAAAAAAGATCCGGGAGGAGTGAGACAGGGAAATAAGAGAAGCCAATTATGCCATCTATTAATGAGCAAGCTACTGATTGGCCAATTGAGGTTCATTCTGCTGGAGACCTTCTGAAGAACAGAGTATATAGAAAGTGCCTCGGTTCTGATATAATTGTGGCACATGGTTCCTAAAAAAATCACTATACTATACAAAAACATGCAATAAAACCACAAGGCTCGTAGGAATAAAAATGATGTCAGGAGCACAATACTGAAAAACCTTCATCAGTCACACATAAAAACAGATAGGATCCTTAAAAATGGTAGCACAGTGTCACACACATTAAATGGTTTAGGAAATACATCAAGCCTGCAATAAATATGGCACTTTGCTTTGAAGACAGCCTAATGTTTGCTGATGGAAGGGCATGCTGGAAGGGTCACAGTTTGTGAGTTATTGCAAAGCGGTAGAAGAAGAATTATGTGAAATCTGATGGAAACTTGTAACACAAGTTGTGACTGGCTGTGACTCATAACATACATGATGCTCTCAGGTCACAGGGAGATGTTTCAGGCCTATGCGCCTTTTAATAAGTATTATGTACGTATGTATGTATGTATTTTTAATATGGATTTAGTTATTTATTTAGTATTTTCATGTAGCTTTGACCAACTGCATGCTGCATTCACCTAGATCAGGAATTATCACACTTTTACTTAAGTGATAAGATAGTAAATATTTTCAGTATTGAGGGCCACACAGACCATACCAACTCAAAGAAAGGCTTAAAAAAAAACTTTGTAGTAATCCAATAAAACTTTATTCACAAAAATAAGCAAGGGGCCAGAGTTTTCCAATCCTTAATTTAGTAACATGATTCTCATGCAAGAAATCATGCTTTAGAAAACACAAAGTTTGGGTTCTGCTCAAACCATTCCTTAACATATCAATTATGTTGGAACAAATTCACATTTTCAAAACAAGCATGAGAGCACAAATAACTGTACCTCACAATTTTCCCATTGTGGGGACTTGTCCTGATATTGCTTCATTCCCAATTTTCCTGAGCTGCCCATTGTGTGGGATGAACAATTTCCTGAGTTCTGGAGAAAACCCAGCATTTAGACTGAGATGCAAAACTATGTGAGTGGAAAAGCTGTCAGCTTGCATAGGAACTGTCCTCTCCTTCCAGAGGTCGAGGTGACACAAAGTACGGTATCACCTGCACCTGCCTCACGTGTTTGCCTAATTTACGGCTGTCTCCTCAGTGTCTAGAATGCAGTAGGCACTCATAACAAATGCCTCACCTTGCAAAGAAGGCTCCACTAACTGAAGAAATTGGGAATAAAGACAACCCGATTCATTCTTAATTGATATATTAACTCCACTTGTCAAACTTAATATCCCTAGGACCCTTCATTTTCATGGTTACAAGATTCCAGGGTTCTCATGCTTTCTTCCTTCTCTCTCTTGCATCTTCCCATATCTTCCGAAGACCTTTTTAGTCAGTCTATCAACCTGCCATATACCAGTTCTAACTACTCAACATACATTGGCAAGCACAATAATCACATGATTATACCTTTCTAGCCTTCACGCTAAATATATTTTATATTAATTTTTCTTAATCTAATACATTTTCCGGTTTCAACAAGAATGATTTTCTGTCCAATCAATAGTAGTGGGCAATGCCTCTGACATGTAAGGGGTAATAGATCTTTTAGAGTGAGAACAACTGATATTCCTAGAGAAATGTAGCTATTACTAGAATTTTGCACAAAAATGGCATTTTTATGGATGTAATCATGTCCCTCCAAAATTTATATGCTGAAGCCATAATCCTGAATGTGACTGTATGTAATGGCCTTTAGGAGGTAGTTTAGGTTCAACACGGTTATAAAGATGGCCCTAAGCAAACAGGGCTTGTGTCTGTTTGAAGAGAAAGAGGAGACACCAGAGAGCTCACCCTCCCTACTCATGCAAAAAGGAAAAAGCCACATGAGGACACAGCAAGAAGGCGGCCATCTGAAAGTCAGAGGACAGATCTCACCAGAAACCAACCCTGCTGGCGTTTTCCTCGTGGACGTCTAGCTTCCAGAACTGTGCAAATGTGAAAAGGCAGATTTCTGGGGTTCTTTTAAAGCCACTCTGTGGTATTTTGAATAGCAGCCTGATCATAATAATACAAATGTATTTAGAATCAGAGGGGGAAAAAAGAACAGATAAAGATTTCTAAAATAAGAAAACATCCTTAATGTTAGGAGCTGTACAGCAGCAGTTGGAATACAATTGGAATACAATTCAATAAATATGTATTAAATCCTGAATCTAGCCGACTTTGCTCTTTTAGGTAACAATTATTGAGGCGCCTCGGTGGCTCAGTCAGTTGAGCGTCTAACTTTGACTCAGGTCATGATCTCTCTGTTCAGGGGTTCGAGCCCTCTCTGCTGTCAGTGTACAACCCGCTTTGGTTCCTCTCTCTCTGCACTTCCCCTGCTCGTGTTCTCTCTCTCAAAAAAAAAAATAGCATTTTTTAAAATCAATAAATATTTTCTATCTCCACACCTTTCGATATGCCACTTTTGCTTTATTTCTAGCATAACGAGTCTCCTATTAGGGAGATACAGAATTAGAAAAAAATAATAATATGAAAAATGTTAACTATTTGTGTGTTGGTTTCATCCTGTGGCTTTCTGCAAGCGGCTGTACAACAAAGAGAAATTAGCCAAAGGAATATCAAGCTGAAAGAAGGGTATAAATGCTGCCTTGACAATAAAGAAGATGGAAACATCTGTAACAGGCTTTCTAAGTAGACTGACTCCCTTCATATTGTGCTTTTAGGGGTGTATAAGATTAGTTTCTTTTCCCTTGAGCTGAAGTTAATACCTTCAGGAAATGGGAAAATAAACAATTTTGCAGAATGTATCTTTGTTGAGAGTGAGACCCTGGCCTACTCTAAAAATCTTTCATTAGGTATTCTCCACCAGACAGAATGAATAAACTTGGTTAAGAAGAAAATCTGATTAGTGGTTTTTATTTCCTGGACTCAAGACAGTGCCCATTAAACTAGGGGTCAGATGTGGAAAGAACATGGGAGTTCAGAGAAGTCAAGATCTTGGCTGCAGTTAGTCCCACAAACAAGCACTATAGAAGACTGTTATGTTTTTGAGGGGACTGTAATGATACAAAGGCACTTAATGACCTGTGAATGTTCAATTCTAAGGCCACCAACTTAATACCAACAGGAAGTGAAGCGCTAAGGCAGTATAGATATAAAAAGGGTCCCTCTCTGTTGTGGTCATGCAGGACAATAGAGAAGGAGCTTTTCCCTTGAGAGCAGAAAGAACGATTTTCTAGACTGACCAACACAGAAGCCTGTTCTATTGGCAGACAGGGAGTCTTAACTGTTTCTATTTAGCAGGAAACATATGCTATGGAAAAAAGACCACTGCCTTTCTTAGTCTGCTCTTTTTCAAGAAGATATCTTTCTTGTGGAAACTGTGTCTCTGTTCCATAATTTTATATCATGCGTTGTGGAGGTGGATAGCTTGATACCATAAGGTGCCTTACTCAATTGAGCATAATGTGCTGGCCATCGCCGCCTTATCCTGGGCCAGGATTTGGCCTCTTATTTCGCCTTCCTCTTGTTCTTGTCCATCAGGAAAAGAAACACCCTATTGTATAGCATAATCAAGGCTGTTACTTAAAAGAAAGCAATTGCTTTCTTTCTTTCTTTCTTTTTTTTTTTTTTTTTGGTAGGGAGATCCCTTTTTTAAAATTGTGATAAAATACACATAGCATAAAAACTAACCATTTTAGGGGCACCTGAGTGGCTCAGTCAGTTAAGCATCCAACACTTGATCTCAGCTCAGGTCTTGATCTCGGGGTCGTGAGTTCAAGCCCCATGTTGGGCTCCACGCTGGAGGCCCACTTAAAAAAATTAAAAATATATATAACCATTTTAAACTCTACAATTTTGAGGGGCACTTAGGTCGTTCGGTCAGTTGAGCAACCACTCTTGATTTGGCTGAGGTCATGATCTCATGGTTAGTACGTTCAAGCCCTGCATTGAGCTCTGTACTGACAATGAAGAGCCTGCTTGGAATTCTTTATCTCCTCTATCTCTGCCTCTCCTTTCTTTCCCTCTCTCTCTCTCACAAAATAAATAAATAAACATTTTTAAAAAGTTTAAAAAATTAAAATGTACAATAATTTTGTGACATTTGGTACATTCAAATGCTGTGAAGCCATCACCATTATCAAGTCACAAAACATTTTCATCGCCCCAAAAGAAATTCCATACCTATTGGCAGTTAGTTACTCCCCAATTTCCTCTCCCCTCAGATGGAATCCACTGATCCATTTTCTGTCTCCATGATTTTGCTTATTATGAATATTTCAGAATTTATTTAGTTGCCTATTTTTTCCCTTAAGACCTGTTCAGAGGGAAAAAAATAGTAATAAAATAGCAAAGGTCAAAACAATTTTAGAGCTAGAATTCGCTAATTCAAATTAA
Source organism: Paguma larvata (assembly GCA_030068075.1). Lineage (NCBI taxonomy): Eukaryota > Metazoa > Chordata > Mammalia > Carnivora > Viverridae > Paguma > Paguma larvata. Next base: position 67,243,783 of record CM057825.1, on the reverse strand, counting down.
TCATATTCATTGTATGTTTCACACAAAACCATACAGTTATATAGCATTGTTTTTCTTTTCTCACTTAATATTATTATTAAAGGATCTTTTTTTGGAAATTATCTATACTCAAATGACCACTTGATCTCACATTTCCTTGTATAATTGTAAGCAGAAATTGAAAGAAATGTCTTTACATATTGGCAGGAACCCTCACTGACTTTTGCCTAATTCTATCAGATGACCAGCCAATACTGAAAAGTCAGAAGCTCTTACTGACAGAAAACAAAACAACAAAATCCCTATTAGGCCTTTAAAAGATTCTCTAGTTCAAAAGAAGGTGACTTTTTGAAAGACACAGAAGTTTATTTTTATTAAAAGAGTTATTTAAATAAACAGAAAAAGAAAACACATTAGAAACAAAAGATTTTTTATTCTCAATAAGATTCAAAAAAGATTTTGATTTTGCCTATTTGAATTATAAATAAGATGCATAAAAGTATAAAAATGGGGGATATTTGACTTATGAGGAATTTTAAGAGAACTTAAAGCATAAATACCATATTTAAAAAATAATTGAGAGAAATGCTGCAGAAAATCAAATGACTAAATAAGTCAGTCTCAAGAAATTCCCCCAAAATTTAAAATGAAAGGAAATTTTTAAAAATAAAATGTTGTGAGGGTGCCTGGGTGGTTCAGTCGTTAAGCGTCTATGTCTGACTTCTGCTCAGGTCATGATCCTGCAGTTCCTGAGTTTGAGTCCCACATCGGGTGAGCTCGAGTCCCGCTTTGGGGGACCTCAAGCCCCACTTGGGGTGAGCCCCACTTCTCTCTCTCTCTCTCTGCTCCTCACTCACTGCTCCCTCTCTCTCTCTCTCTCTCTCTCTCTCTCTCTCTCTCTCTCGTTCTCTCAAAATAAACAAATAAACAAATAAATAAATAAAATGCAGGGAGCCTTAGGTCAGATTCTTCAGAATCCATCCTACCAAAATGGAAATTTTAAACACTGCCAATAGAAATAATAGAACAACAACAGCAAAAACAAACATTATAACTAAAGAAAACTTAGTCTAAAAATTGACAGGGAAACTCTATGAAATAAAGTTTTTTAAGTTAATGAAAAGAGACTAATATGTATTCTGGTGGGATTTCTGAAGATTAAACGTGAATAACCTTATGAGCATATGCAGTTTCTTCCACCTGGAACTTTCTGCTCCTTCTGACTCCCTATTGCCAACATTCCCAGCCTTTTCCATTGTTTAGTTCTCAATTTCAGTCATATCACCTTAGACGCCTTTGTCTGATAACTGAAAACCAAGGTTCCTTCCCAGTATTTTCCATCACGGCATGAGTTGTTTTTTTTTTTTTAATAATTAGAATATTTTTCTTAAATTTTATTGATATATTTATGTATTTTTATGTGTTCACTTCTTTACTGTATCTTTTCTCAGCAAACTCTATAGCCTTAGGATCACGTCTACTTTAATATTTTTAGCCTGTGGGCTAGCACTATGTAAAATTAACTATTTGTAAAACCAAATATTTATTAAAACAAGAGAGAAGAAGAAGAACAGTGCTATATTTTTGGATTAAAGAAAAAAAGAATGGGAAAACACTAGTGAGCAAAAGATCGCGCTCTTATCTTTCACTAGAAGAGGAAAATGTTACTATTCATTCCATATATTTACAATTTCATGTTAATCACAATGCTACGATGGACTGACTAAGGCCCATAAAATTCATCTCTTGAACTCCTAACCCATTCTCTGATGGAATCAGGAGGTAGAGCCTTTGGGAGGTAATTAGTTCATGCAGGTGGAGCCCTCATGAATGAAATTAGTGGCCTCAGAAGAGGAGACATGACAGCTTGCCCTCTGTCTGATCTCCACCATGGGAAAGGACATATGGAGACGAAGGCAGTGTATAAAAAGTAAGAGGGCCCTCACCAGACATCAAATCTACCAGGATGTGGGTCTTGGATTTGCAGTTATCAGAATAGAAGGAATGCCTGTCGTTTAAAGCACCCAGTCTGTGATCTTTGGTGTAATCTGCACAAAAGGACGAAGAAAATTATTTTCAATTGTACAGTATATTTAAGATGTGCCAGAGACTGTAAATATATATATATATATATATATATATATATATATATATATATATATATATATATACATATATACACACACACACACACATACACTCAATTAATTCTCAAAAAAAAATATTAGGACTCTCACTTTGTAGATAAGGGAACTGTCACGGAGAAGTTAAACGACTTGCCTGAGTCACACATTTGGGAGGTATGAAAGCAAGGCTTTGATTTTAATCTCCACACTTCACAGCATAATGTTGGCTTATGAATTTCACAGAAAAACTTTGAGGAAACCATTCATATAACTAAAAAGCATATGGCTAACTTTGAAACAATTCTAGAAGTTAATAAGCAGATAAAACTACTTATTTAGAGAAAGAACAGCTAGATTCGCACAAAGTAAGAGAAATTCATGCCAAAATTAAATATTATACCTTTAAAACGCAGCACTATTTGTTCAATTCATTCAGTGCACAAGTATCTTAGGTCCTTTGTGTAGAGCAGTTAACAAAACATGCAAAAATGTCTTCCCTCAGAGAACATGCATTCTAAAAGAGCCAGATGATCAATAAGCTAAATTAAGTAAAAAAATACACAAGACGATATTTAAAGAGAAGATATTTAAGGAGTATTTAAAGAGTAGCAAGGAGACCAGTGTAGCTATGGCACTGAGATCATCAGATCTGCCCATGAGATCAGAAAGTTACTGAGGAACCTGTGAGTGTAAGGCCTGGTACATCGGGACAAGAATGCAGATTGCTTAAAAACAAGTAAGCAAAGATAATCAGTTCACAAGAAATACAAGAAGGAAAGAAATGAAAGAAAGAAAAAGGAAGGAAGGAAAGAAGGAAGGGGAGCCTGAGTGGCTTAGTCAGTTAATCATCAACTCTTGATTTCTGCTCCAGTCATGTTCTCAAGGTTCCTAAGGTGGAGCCCAGAATCTGGGATCTGTGCTGACAGCGTGGAGCCTGCTTGGGTTTCTCTCTCTCCCTCACTTTCTGCCCCTCCCCTGCTCACTCTCTTTCTCTCTCTCTCTCTGAAAACAAATATATCACCTTAAAAAATATATAGAAAGAAAGAAGAAAGAAGAAACAAAGGAAGAAAGAAAGAAAGAAAGAAAGAAAGAAGAAAGAAAGAAAGAAAGAAAGAAAGAAAGAAAGAAGAAATTTAAGAATGAAAGGATGTGCAACGGCTAAAGGTAAAACAAAGAATGCAAAAGCAAAGCTGGGGCTGTCCTACTAGCAAAAGAGAACTTCCCCGAGTAACACAGATCAGTCAAAGCAGGTCATTTTACATTAATAACGGTATAAGCGCTAATGAAGAGATATATATATTCAGATGTTGAAATCCAATGTGACATTGATAAAAATACGACTGCAGAGAGAGATTTTAAAATACTGGTAATGATCGAAAACTTAATAAGTAGAAAACATAGGGATGATTTAAACAGTATAGTTAATAAAGATTAATGAATAGATATAATTTTGCTGTACTATGACCCTGATGGAAGAAAACACAACTCAAAAGAGCTGCCAGATTAGGCTAGGTTTGGCTTGAGAGTACCCTGAGCAAAGGACTTAGATGATATCTACAGCTAATTCTCACTGACTTGGCTGGCTCTCTGTATCATGACTAAGTATCTACATGAATTAAGAACCTCTCTTGCTCTAAGAAAGTCATGATAAGAAACACCTCATTATAAATAACTAGAGATTTTTAAAATATGTATGAAATAGTGAAGGAAGTAATTTACCATTAATAAGTGTCTACAGAAGTGTAAGTATTGGAACACAGTGGCAATGTCAGGCACTTACTGAGGAATTCTAGGTGCTTGGGACTGCCCCTAGAAGAAAAAAAAATTATATAACATAGAGAAGAAACTAGCTAAAATAAGGTTAAAAATAGTGTGAACTAACATTTTTTAACCTCATCTGATATCCCTCTGGCACAGTAGCCTTTTGGAACAAAACAGTGCTCTGAAGTTTCTGTGAACGGTAGAAAAAGCCTCCCCATACTATTTCTTTTCATTGAGTATGCGAATTGGGAACACTCTACCCACCACCTATTCCTGTCCTCCCTGGGGAGGAATTTTTCTCAACATACTGTCCACCTATCTTTGTCATTACGAAAGTAAGATGATTTACCTGATGGGTAAATCTGAGGCGATTAACCAGGCATGCTTGGCTCACCTCTGCCTTCCTTCCTCTTGGGAGCAAGCTGTCTGCTACAGAAACACACATTCCATTATTGCTCAGGGTAGCTGCCTCTTTGGAGTGGTGGCCTGGTCTAATTATTCAAGGTTGCCGGCAACCTGCAGGGCACGGATGATGGGGATATTAGTCTACCAAATGAACGAACCTAAATATCATACCATAATCTGTTCACAATCAACAAAAAGGCAATATTTTGACTTACATTATCATTCTTCTGTTTACTTCTTAAATTATTCAGAATTGGGTAGAAAAGAATACTGCTATTTATGGAGAACCTTTTAGAAATCCCAACAAGGACACCTCTGGAATGTTCTAAGAAAGCACAGATACTTAAAGAATAATGGAGGAAAGCAGGCAATGAGCAAAGAGGGGAGAACAATATAAGCCACCTCAGCACACCATCTGAGCCACCACTGCAAAGTCACTTTAAATCAGTCAAGAAAGGTAAAAAAAGACAGAATAGTCAGTATAAAGTGTTTAATAACTGAGCTAACTTAAATTATCTGCACACACATGCCAACAAATAAGGCCAGAAGGTAGATTTCAAGATTGATAATATACTTTATAGCTATTTCTTAAAACTTGTCTAGCAGGAGGATTAACATTTAGTATACTTATATTTATTTGATAAAGGGATAGAAAATTTGGAGTTCTTTATCAATAAGAAAGGCCACAATAAAAGGGGTATATAACTTCACCTTAAATTTAAAACAAACCCAATCTGAACGAAATAGGGAAGTCCCAGTCTTAGATTGCTTATTTCCTTTCTTATTTATTTTAATATTGGTGTCTTCATGCAGCCAAAAATAGAGAAGAATTTTACTTTTCAACAAAAGCAGATAATAAAATATATTATGATAAGGCATAATATTTTTAGCTTGTTCTTAGCCTTTAATCCTCATAAGTCTACGGATATGTGGAAATTTCACAGAAATTAAAGGTTGTGAAATATTTTTAAAATGATAATTTCTCTAATAAGGGTACAGGTTTGCTCGTGAGATAATGAGTTTCTTGCCATCACGTGAGTCCAAACAGAAGCTAAAGGACTAATCACCTGGTAAGGATGATGATAATTTCCAACACAGTGTTCAACAGAAACTCTAACTTCTCTCTTTCCTATATATAAAATTTGAATTTATAGATATTTTATCATATTGTTTCTTGAGAATTGTTTAGGAATACTAGGGAATAGTCATTTTTCACATCTGTCAAACATTTTTTAAGAACTTCTTTTTCTTTTGATAACTTCCAACTATGGAAAACTCTTTCTTATTATACCATGTTTAGCCTTACACACTATGAAATTTTACTTCACTTGAGACTATTGTACTTGAAGGAGTGAATAATTCATTTTAAGGCATAACCATAGTTGTGGTCTATAGTCATATGGTTAGAAAAGTAAACTGTGTGAATCAGTAGTGCTTTGGTATAGGCCAATGTGAAAAAATGTACAGCAAAACAGTTGCCACTCCTGGTCCCTTGACCATTAATTGATTGTTCTGTCTCCTTGGGATAAACAGGCTTTGACATTCTATGCAACACAGAACAGTAGAGAAGCAATGCCCAGGGAATAAAGATTAGGCCTTTAATCAAGATATGAAACCTAACTGTTATCTAGAGTGCACAGCATGTCGAACATTTACTAGTGTAATTTTTTACTTGAACCATTGATGACATTGCCTGTAACACATAGCCTCTTAAATGTTTCAATAAGTTTAAAGGCTTTGAACAAGATGGTGCATGTGTTTCTACCCCTAGGAGACAGTATTATGACAAGTAGACTACAACAAATGGTATGTACCTGTGGGTGTTCAAGAACCATGAACTGAGTAAACTTCACCTTCCTAAATCTGAGGAAGCTACATATAATAAAATGCCATATTGCTATGGCATTTGAATGAAAACTCTCATAAATATATTCAATATATTATTACTAATAATATACAATTAATAATCATATATTAATAAAAATATTTAGTCACATTATATAAATGCAACTCAAAACTGAGCAAAGATTACAGAACAGGTGACAGTGAAGGAAGGAAGGAAGGAAGAGAGAGAGAGAGAAAGAAAAAAAGAGAGAAAGAAAGAGAGAAAGGAGGGAGGGAGGGAGGGAGGAAGAAAAGAAGAGAAAAGAAAAGAAAAGAAAAGGAGGTGGAGGGAGGAAAAGAGAGGAAGGAACGAAGGAAGGAAGGAGTGTTAGAAATAAAAATATATACACAAACAAAAAAGAAAAAATGCAAACAAAATTTCACGCATAACCAATTCAATTAACATTGATTTTTTTCAAGATAACATGTATTTCAAACTTGAATTGCATAATATTTCAGGTCTATTTGGTAAACGATGTTGGGTTGAAAAAAATAAAGTATGAATAAAGATTTACCCAATGGGGTGTAATGGCTAAGCTTAAAAAACTATAATTGCACACATAATGCTTCATGTTTATCTTTAAAAGAAGTGCTTAATCGGGCAAAAGTATTTTCCCAGAAAATTACTTTTTAATCTTTGGAGAGGCAGCCTTTCCATTGATTTGCAAGCACAATAAGAAAAGGAAAGCTTAAGAACAAAGGGCCAAGCTTAAATAATAGAAAAGGTAGGCCACGATGTGGGCAAAGTTGGGAAATTCAATGTTTAGGCTAAGATGATGATTATTTCATTCTTTGAAGATAATTGTATTTCAATTTACTTCTGTTTGCTAGAGCAAATTTTATAGGGATAGCTATAAGGAGGAATTAATTTTGACTTAATTAGGTATGAAAGTAAAAGAAATTTGCCCTGAAAGTGCAAGAGTAGAAACTTGGCTTTCTGAAACTGAGCCTCCCCAGTCAAGCTGAACTAGCTAGTTACACCACTCTGACAGATAAAGCTGTTTGCAAGTATTTTGTAGAACTTAAGGAGGATTTTGAAAAGGAACAAAAAAATGACATCATTTTTTGAACACCAACCATTTCTAGTGAATATCCCTTAAACACATTTTTTTTTTCTTCTGAAGTTAGATAACATACAGGATAGTCTTGGCTTCAGGAGTAGAACCCAGAGATTCATCTATTACATATGACACTCAGCGCTCATCCCAAGAAGTGCCCCCATAATACCCATCACCCACTTAGCCCATCTCTCCACCCTCATTGACCCTCAGTTTGTTCTCTGTATTTAATAAGACTCTCCAGGCAAACCTTAAGAAACATATTCTTTTCACATGCTTACCAAATGAAGCAGCACACAAAATTAACTGCCTGGAATTTTATTATTAATAAAATAATTCTGTTAGTCATAGAGGAAAAAATCTTACCTTTCAAGAATCGGATAAAAAATGTTAAAAGTTCATTAGTATTTCTTCTTTGAAGTCTTAGATTATAAGAACTGAAATTACTCCTTGAAGCCTTAGATTTAGCAAACTTAGTGTGAGATTCAGTCTAAAAATCAGATTTTAGAATGGGACTACAAAGCCAAATTTTATATTTCTTTGATTATTTTTCTGTTTTTATCAATTTATTTCATAGTTATTTTGAACTACTTGATACTCCTAACCTCTACTCAAATAAAAACAAAATCAGATTGGTAAAACTCAAAGACCCACTGGAAGGCACTTTCATATATCATCCTAAAAAGTCAGTAAAATACTATCACTTATGTTTCATTCTATCTTCTCATCATTCTTTAATAGGTTGTTTTCCTCTACTTACAAATATAAATTTAAACAATTTGATTTGGTAGAGTAACTGGTCTAACTTAACCCTCTCACAGAAAACAAATATAAATGCCAAACAAAATATTTTTAAAAATAACTATTGAATGCAAGGGAAATCAAATGAATAGGCACATAAAATTAAGGGAAATTATATCTTAAAAGTGAGCTCCACTTTTTTATTAAAGCACATTCCAGTCCACATGGCATGAGATGACTAGAACACAAGCAGAAAATTGTTGTCTCAGTGGCTGGAAGCCTCAGAGAACAGAATTTGGGGCTACCAGAGTTGCTGAAAATTGAGTGTAAAAACCCTAGGGAAAAAAAAGGGGGGCACTGAGGGGGTATTCCCCAAATCTTTGTAGGACTATCCTCAAATTACTGGTCTGTCCCTAAGCTGTGCATGCATGGAAAACACTCTAAGGATAATAGAGAAAAACATCGAGTTGAAGGTTGACTTCAGTGGGTAGAAATCTCAGTTTCTTCCTACAGAAGGAAGATAAAATTTTGAGTTTGAGTTTGGGTTCTTCTCAGGGAATACCACACCTTCATGTGTTAAGACTATCAAGGATGTAGCAGGACTAAAATATTTATCTTGAACAAAGATAAAATCAAAACAGATCTTTCTCTCTTTTTTTTTTTTTTCAACGTTTATTTTTGAGAGACAGAGAGAGACAGAGCATGGGAGCACTGGCATGGGAGGGGCAGAGAGAGAGACATACACACACACAGAATCTGAAGCAGGTTTGAACTAATGGACCACGAAATCGTGACCTGAACCGAAGTCAGACACTTAACTGACTGAGCCAACCAGGTGCCCCCAGATCTTTTCTAATAATATATATAACCAAGCTTCCACATTTCAAGTTTAACAGCCAACCTGTCCGAAAAACAAAAATCAACATTCTTCAGTGAAAAATAACAGAATCGAGAATTTTTATTAAGTATTTATCTACAATATCTAGTATACAATAAAAATTACTAGTTATATGGGGAAAAATGTGGCACATATTTAACAGAAAGACCAGTCAATAAGAGATTCCAAGATAACCCTGAAGTGGAATTTTCAAAAAAGAACTTAAGCTATTAAAGTATATTCAAAAATCAAAAGGAAACTGCTGTCAAATGAGTGCCTATATGGAGGATCTCAGCAGAGGAATGAGAAATATAAAAATAACACAATGGGAATTTAGAATCTAGAAGTGCAATATCTAAGATAAAAGATTCACTGAAAGGGATTAACAGATGACTGGCGATGGCCAAAGAAAGGATCCATGTATGTACAAAATGTTCAATAGAAATGATCTAATGTGAAAAATGGAGATAAAAATGACAAGAAAACAAAAGAGCCTCAATGAACTGTGACCAAAAAAACAAGTGACTAACGATGTGTAATGCGAGTTCCAAAAGGACTGGAGAGAGAAAATGGATAGAAAATATATTTCATGGTATTAGAGGTGAAATTTTCAAAATTTGTTAAGAATATAAACTACAAAGAAGTCTGCAAATGCAAAATAAGATAACACAAACTAGACCATACCCAGACATGTATACTCAAACTGCTGAAAACCAAAAGAAAAAACAATGTATACTGCAAAGAGCAATACAGCTAAAAATCATGACTGACATTTCACTAGATTTAATGGAGGTCAGAATGTAATAAGATCTTTAAATTGAGAATATTAAGACCAATAACAAGGAGGACTCCTATTTCTGGGATGATGGAGTACATGTACTTTTCCCTATTTCTCTAAATACAACAAAAATCATATATATGTGAATTTAGGCCTTAATCTAATCTGACTGGTACCATTTATAATGAAGAAAATATTTGGCCACACAAACACCAGACATATGCATGCACAGACATGCACAGAGGAAAGACAATGTGAGGACACAATGGTAAGACAGCCATCTACAACTCTCCTTGAGAAAGAAACCAAACCTGCTGTCACCTTGATCATAAACATCTAGGCTCCAAAACCATGAGAAAATAAACTTCTCTTGTTTAAGCCACCTGGTGTGTTTTTCTTAATTATGATAGCCCTAAAAAACGAAGATGATAGATAGATGATAGATAGATAGATAGATAGATAGATAGATAGATAGATAGATAGATGTGTGTGTGTATTTGTGTGTGTGTGTGTGTGTATTTGTGCATGTGAACACTCTAAGACTTTGAAATGGATCAGAAGGTAGACCAGCAAGGATCTCAAAACCCAAGGGACAACATGGTGGTGTGTTCCTTTTTGCTTAGTATTCCAGACTTGGAGCTGAATAAGATGATAGTCTAGAAATGCCAGAAAGTGCAGACAAAAAAAAAAAAAAAAAAAGAAACCCATAAAAGTGTCTTTTTTCTACCCAAGGGACAAGGAACAGGCAATCTAACAAAACCAAAAACTTTTAGACAATAATCAATCTACTACAATAAAAACCAAAGAAAAAGCATGGCCACTATCCAACCAGAGCAACAAAGGCTGAGTGGCAAAGCTAGACTTCCATTCTTCTGAGGCTGTCATTATTCCTGAGGTGATATTGAAGAAGGTCAAGGAAGGAGTTAGGATTTTCAGCCACACCAGCTTGTAATGAGTCCCCTGCCTACAGAGTTAATGAAGCCCATACAGCTTAGATCCCATACGACTCAGCAGTAACAAGGGACTACTCCCCACTGGTGTCATGGCAGCCCTAGGGGAGATTCAGGACTCTTACTCAGTGGTAACAAGCCCATACCCACCACAATGTGAGTGGACTCCACATGGGAAGCTCAGACTTGAATGTTAAGCAAAATGTAACAAAACCTTCACTCCTTCGGTTGTCAACAAAGGACAAATGGGGAACCTGAATTTCTATTTCCATCTAGATCCCCACTCTTTCTCTGATGAAGCAGTGTCAAAAAAAGTTAACTAAACCAGAATTTTAAATAAGACCCGAAGTCTCAGAGCATAACCTAAAAATGTCCAGATTTCAACTGAAAATCACACCTCATACTGAGAACCAGGAAGATCCCACACTGAATAAAACATAAATAAATATCAAAAAGACAATCAACAGATACCCAGACCAAAATGACAAAAATGTGAGAATTATCTGACATCATGAAACCTGGATGGTGAATGGAAAGAAAAGGCAATCTCAAAAGGTACATACTATATGATTCCATTTACATAACATTCTTGAAAATACAGTTATAGGAATGGAGAACAAGTCTATGGTTGACAGGGGTTAAGAAGAGGGTAGGGGCAGGAGAGATGTGGGTATGGCTAAAAAATGGCAACATGAGGAATTTTCGTGACAATAAGTATGTTCTGAATCAGTTGAACGCGTTAAGACAAAAAAAGAAATTTCCTGGAGAAGCAGGAATTCTGCCACAAGATTGTAACGTAAGAATTCTCCCTGAATTTCCAGATCCCTGGTCTATACTGCAGATTTTAGATTCAACTCCTGTCTGAGCATCCAGACTGCCTACTAGTCAGCCACCACATAAGCCAATTCATCAGAATAAGTCTCTTAATATATCCTATTAGTTCTGTTTCTCAGGTTCTTATTATATATCTAATAAGATAATAATGGTGATACAAAAAGAACATAAAAAGTACTCAATAAGCCAAAGAAGGCAGGGAAGAGGCAAAAAGAACAAAGGACACATGGCGCAGGGGCCATGCCTCCCAGGCTCCCCAGCAAAGGTTTATGTGGGGCCTGTGGGCATGAGGCAGGCAAGGCTGCTGGCCTCCTGGGGCTGCTCCCTGACACCGGCACCCACTGTTGCAGGGGGACTGGTGGTCCTCAGGAGTAGCAGCCGCTCAGCCTGTGGTTTTGGGCTTCATGGATTTGGCGCCCCACCCTCTACAACCCTACCTGCTCTTCATGCTCTCAAACAAACCCATTGGGATCTGTTTGCAGTGTCTGCCATGTTTATGGAGCACAGATTTGGCCTCTGAACTGGGTTGTTTTTCAGATTCATACATGCTCTTTGGCACTGGAGCTGCTCTGACACATGGAGCAGGCTGTACTATTTGTGACATTAAAAAGCATAGCTGGGGAAGCAGCATTCCTATTTCTTGTAATCCCCTACTCGCTAATAAAATGAATTACATACATCATAAAAAAAATTACATACAGCCCCAGGAATTAGCCTTAGGGTTGACTTTTAATTGGGGATCATTACTTGTATGGTCTGCTTTCAAGTGCTCCTTTGATCCAACTGTTTACCTGCTTCTTTATTTTCTGGAAGTAAAATGTGATACAATCTATGCTTATCAGGACAAAAGAGACGATGTTCTAACTGGTCTGAAGTCCATGGTGCTGTGACTCTGTAGAAACACCAAGCAGTGGCTCAATGGCTTCAGTGTCAGGATACTGGAGACACTGTGCCTAGTGGGGTTCTGGTCAGTACCAGATCACGCACTACTACCCAACTCTGGCCACAGAAGACCATCGGGCTTGTCAGATTCATACTCTAGACATCCAAAGACCTGAAGATGGTGAAAATAAACTTACCTCCAACAAATTAATGGGACTAATAGTTTTTTAGGGATTGTCCTTAAGAATTTGTAGAAAGAAAAGACAGAAGAAACAAAGAAAAATATAAATAGTAGAAAATAAAATTGGCAAATGAAGTTTACCTAGGAATTTTAAAAGCAAATTTATGAAACACTCTCAGGTCTTGTTAGCACATAATTAGACTTGATTAAACTGTTGTGATTTCAATATATTAAAAATTTCAGAATCAGAAGATGAAGATTTAGAGCATTTTACCTGGATTTTAGTCCAACTATTTGCTAGCAAAACTCTTCCTCATCACATAAACCAGGGATTTTTCAGGATTTGAGAAGACTCTGAGAATTTAAGTTGATGTATTATTCTGATCATTATAATTCTCCTGTGAAATATGGGGATTGTATATGTTTTGGTACTTTAGAAAAAAATGTGTATTAGAATACACATGTAAATGAATGTCTCTGCAGAAAAATGAACTTTCTTTTTAGGAAAAAATAAAAGCTGCTATGGAAAATTAAGGCTAATTGTTTTTAATTGTAACTTTTACTCACTGTCCAAAACCTATAATTCAGAAAACCATTCCATATTACATATAAAATTTAAATAAGAAAAAAAAATATTTTACCTACTATCAGAAAAAAAAACATGACAAAACAGAAAACATAGAGCAAGATTATAAACTTAAATGCAAGTATATTGATAATTACCTCAACTGCATATAGCCTAAGTGTTCTAATTGTAAAGTAGAGCAGAGTAAGACTCATTTTATGTTGTGTATAAAAAATCTACTTTAAATCCAAATCCAAAGTTTGTTAAAAGTAAAAGGACAAACATGACATGTCGTATAAGCACATCAAAAAATCAAAAAAAATCAAATCAAAAAAATCAAATCAAATCAAAAAAATCAAAAAAATCAAATCAAATCAAAAAAAGTTGGAATGGCTATAAGAATTATTATATCATCTTTATTTCAGAGAAAAGAAGATTATAAAGGATGAATAGCAATGCTTTATAATGTTAAAGGGTCAATTCATAATTGAATTAGATGAAGGCAATCAAAAGGTATAAACTTCCGGTTATAAGATAAATAAGTCTGGGGATGTAATGTAAAACAGATGACTAATAGTTAACACTGCTGTGTGGTACATTTGAAAGTTGCTAAGAGAGTAGATCCTAAAAGTACTTCACAAGGAAAATAATATTTTTTATTTTCTTTTTTTTACTTTTACTTTTGAGTGAGAGCAAGAAAGAGAGAGATAGCATGAGCAGAGGAGGGGCAGAGAGAGAGGAGGACAGGACCCTAAGAGGGCTCTGCACAGACAACTGACAGCCCAATGTGGGTCTCAAACACACAAACCATGAGATCACGATGTGAGCCAACGCTGAAGGCTTAACCAACTGAGCCACCTAGCTGGCCATGTTTTGTTTTATTTTGTGTCTATAGGACATGATGAATGTTAACTAAACCCATTGTGGTAATCATTTCACAATGTATGCAAGTCAAGTCATTATGCTTCATATACTTTAAACTCCTGGGGTGCCTGGGTGGCTCCATTGGTTAAATGTTTGACTCCGGCTCAGGTCATGATCTCGAGGTTTGTGAGTTCGAGCTTCGCATTGGGCTCTGTGCTGACAGCTCAGAGCCTGGAGCCTGCTTCTGTTTCTGTGTCTCCCCCTCTCTCTGCCCTTCCCATGTTCATGCTCTGTCTCTCTCTGTCTCTCAATAATAAATAAAAAACATTAAAAAAATGTAAACTCCTACTTTGCTGTAGGTCAATTATATCTCAATAAAATTGGGGGGAAATATACATTTTTCAAGGAGACATAAAATCCTAAATATATATGCATTTAATTATAGCCCTTCGAATGTATAAAGCCAAAACTGGCTTCCACAATATCAAGTGCCTCATAGGTAGTCCATAAATCTGTATTTTTCTAATACTACCCCAAATGAATGGGAAAGGCTGGAAGGGGAGACACTAACAAGATTCATATTTCTTCTAGCAATATGGATCAAAGCAGTGGATAAAGCTGAATGCACACTTGAAGAGGAAAAGTTTAGGTCAAAATAAATATAAAGAATGTAAACTAATGACTGAGGGTAAAGGAGTTAACAAAAGAATTATTCATAAAGCAACATTAAACACTACTTTGGTATCTTGAAAAAGACTGACAGCAAAAAAAAAATATATAATTTTTTCTTTGTTAGCTTTGGCTCAGATGCCTGTTAAGGATGATACACCTTTTCCTGCTAATGCTCCAACATTACTAAAAGAAAACACCATATCCTGGTAGATAGCATCACCCAACCTCGTTATTGGAATGGCTTATGTCATATGCTTCTGTGAAAGAACAGAACAGAAATCCCCATGATATCTGAAGGGAAGAATACTACTATGTTATATATGTTGTTTGGTTCTTATTTTCCAGGCTATATTTACTATTGTGACCCAAACCGGACTATATCTACGTGAATTTCTCTCCATAGGCCAAACCTCATGCACTTCAATCTGTATTAAAAATGAAGATCACTGTGTAACTATAAATTTTGATGAACTATGAAGAAAGGTAGAACAGAATGTCTTTTGCTACTTTGCTGGTGCCTCATAGAGTTTTAAAGAAACGGAAAGAAGATGTGGGTTCTTGAGATCGATCGATCCATATGGCTAGCCTATTGATAGCATATACCAGAGATGCACTACCTGGAAATCTGAAGAGTAGCAATGAAAACTATTCTGGTATATATGTACGTGTGTGTATGTATGTGTGTACACATACATATATATACATACTAATTTCCCATATGACTTTGTCCTGGAAAATATGGCATTTTTAGTTATAGGGTATGTTTTCCAATTACATATGGGCAATTAGCATGAAGTGGACACAACGAACACGATGGAAAAACACAACCAAATCAAAGAGAGCTTTAGGGGTAATAAGAACAGGCCTAGGGACATTTAGATGAACAGAATTTCCTTTAATTAAGAGAGTTCTTAGAGAAAAAAGATCCTGTAAAAAAAGGTGGCTTAGGGATTATTCAAATTCCATGAAGTAGACACAAGACTGCAAGCTGTTTGGTCTGATAATAGAGTTTTAACTCAATAATTTTTACAAATAGAACAAAGTTAAGACAACCTGCCCGTGCATAACGGTCAGAAAAAGCTTTGTATCATAACACAAACAGGAGTTTTAAATGTATTACTTCAAATAGAGGTGAACAGACACAATCCCACTGGCCTGGCATACAACTGCCAGACCACGAGCAGTCCATTTATGGAAAATATATGGATCCCCTTATTAATAGAAGTTTCCAAATGGGAAGCGTATTTTATATCAGTCTTCTTAATATCTCTGGCATCATCATAGATCAGAATAAGACAGCCTAATTGTACAATTGACAAATATTAAATTTTACATGAATACTCCCAAGAGACAGTTAAAAGACTTTCTTAAGAGCCTCCTTCCATTTGAAACCTATCTTGTTTTGATTCTGTGTGATGAAGGAAGTTATCTTCACCCACAATACCTAGAACTTTTTATCTCACTGAGACATAACTGTTGGTTAATAATTGTGTACATAATATTTGGCACATAGGAAATGGTTATTTCCATTGCAAAGTAGCAATAAACCCTACAGTCATAATTTGTTATTTGTTTTATATATATTTTAATATTCACAATAACGTTGCAATTTGATACAAATGTCAGATTTTGGTAAAGTCAATTTTATAGATGACATAAAACTTATGAAAATACAGATAGCTGATTAAATGTACTGGGAAACTGAGTTAAAATCTGCTTAGGATGTAATCTCGGTGGAGAATTATGGACCTGAATAGGACTTAGATCTCATTAATAATGAATTAGTTATTTATTAAAAGCTATAAGCTTAAGCTTATAACAAAGTTCAAATTGGGAAGGGCAAAAGTTATAAGAGAATAGTTAAGTTGGTGCAAAAATCTGATAAAATTTTCACAGGAATTATATGTTACTTTGGTTGTCACTTTAAATTGATAACTACACTTTGCTAGTATAATATGGATCCATTTCATCTGGTCTGGATTTCTCTCATGCTTATCTCAAGGGCTACTGACATTTGGTGAATGCTATTGAAATTATTGAAAGATAGTTAGTATTCTGTAACCATGGGTTTGTGAGTTGTTTCAGAGCAGGATAATAGCCTGAAGCATTGTCTAGAGAGACTAATTAGATTTAAAATTTGCACCTGATTTCTATAAATGGTAATGGGGCTCCAACAGTTAAGGCTAGTCACATAGCTACAGAATATGCCTATAAAATCAGCACACTCCAAAAGACCTTCAACATAACAGACCTTGGCTTTTCCTGGTACTAAGATGCTTTGCCTGTAAGCAGTTAGTTGATGATGGTTTGAGATCTTACATAATAAATTTGTTTTGTGAGTCAAAACTGAGACCTAAAAGCCTTTGTAGCAATTGAACAATTAAGTTGATTAATGTGTAATTAACTCAGTTTTATATACTACTATCATTTTCAAAAATATTAATAGAAAAATATAAGATCCAGATGAACTGGAACAGCACTATCAACTTTGCCAAACTGACATTTATAAATACTATTTCATGCTAGGTGAATATATATAATATATATTATCTATATAATATAATAATAATATTTTATTATTTTTATATAATAAAAATATAATAATTATTATATATTATTAATTATAATATATATATTATTATAATTTATATAATAATACTTGTTCAGTATTCTTTTATAGTGTACACAGAACATTCATCGAAACAAACTATATTCTGGTTCATAAACAAATCAAAATAAATTTGAGAGGACTGAATACATACAAAGGGTGTTATCTGAACACAACAGAAGTAAACTTAAAGAAAGATAATCTGGAAAATTCCCAAATATTTAGAAATCAGATCATATACTTTCAAAGAACTCATAGTTAAAAGAAAAATTATAAGGCAAATTATAAACTATTTTGAACTATTTTTTTGAAAAAAAATCCACATACAACCATTGCTTGCAGGTACTTTTATAGCATTAAATTAAATGATCAATTAAGGAACGAAGAAACATTTCAAAGCAGTATTTAAGTTTCATCTTAAAAAGCTGGAAGAATAAAAATCCAACTAAATCCAAAGTAACTGGAAGTAAGGAAATAATAATGATACGAGCATAAATCAAAGAAAGATAGAATGAAGTAGAAAACCAAAAAAAGTAGAGAAAATCAATAAATTCAAAAACTGGTTCTTTGAAAAATACAACAGCGGACAAAATAAATTGATCAAAAAATACAAATCACCAATTTCGGGAATGAAATTAGGGACTTTACCATCTTAACTGATGTCTATGTCTTAATCCTCTAAACCCATGAAGATGTCATCTTATAAGGCAAAAGGGACTTTGTTGATGTTATTAAGTTAAGGGTATTTATTTTTCCGGGCAAGGACAATACAATTTCAAGAGTCCTTATAAGAGGAAGGCAGAAGATTCCGAGTGAGAGAAGGCATTGTGATGACAGAAGCAGAATCAGTAAATTAGATTTGACAGGGCTCTACTGCTGGCTTTGAAGACAGAAGAAATGGTTTCTAGCATGGAATCCAGGGAACTTCTAGAATCTGGACAAAGCAAGGAAAGGATTCCACCCTAGAACCTCCAGAAGGAACCAGCAGTGCCAACACCTTGACTTTGGCCCAGTGACACTGACTGTGGACTTCTGACCTCCAGAATAAACTTGTTGCTACTAAATTTCTGATCATAAGTTACAGCACTGATAGGAAACTAAGGCAGTGGCCTTTTCATGCAGCCTCTGCAACAAATGGTGCTGAACTGGAAAACCATATGTAAAAAATAAACCTCATATCTTGCCCTACACCATTGTAAATACTGGATAAAAATTAATAATAAACCTAAATATAAGAGCTAAAGATATACTTCTAGGAAAAAAAAAAAAACTTAGAAGAAAATTGGATTAGGCAAATATCTCTTAGACTACAAAATCACAAACAGCAACAAAAGAGAAATTGGACTTCATCAGAATTAAATATTTTGCCCCTTAAAATATATTGTTTAAAAAAATGAAACAGCAATCCACAGATTTGTAGATTTTTACAAAACATACCTCATAAATAACTTGGATGTACATAAAACATATTAAGACCAGCTATCTTAAAACTATGTAAACAGGCAAAATCTTTTAACAGATACTTTACCAAAGAAGTAAGAAGTATAAATAGCAAATAATCACAGGAAACAATGTTCGACATCACGTGGTTGGAGAAATACAAGATAAAAACATGAGATAGCACACCCCGGTTACGGGACTTGATGAAACAAACCAAAAGCTACCTACGCAGGCGCACACACGCATGAACACACAAAAGTGGCAGTACCAAGTATTGGTGACAAGGCAGAGCAACGGCAGCTCTCACATACTGTTGGGAATCTTGGTTCCCAAACTAGCTCTCGTACACAGAGGGCAGGAAGAGAGGGAAGAAAGGCCGCCCCAGATTGGAGGAGGCCCGTTTAACAAACAAGGAGCTTACTTACGAGGCTTGTCGAGACCGCGGCAGCAAGACGAGTGGATCTCTGAGCCCGCCGCCAGAATCTTAAAAGTTTATATAGAGGCCTTAACTGGGTTGAGTAACGTATCCAATCCAGATGGTCTCAGCAACACCTTACTCTCTCAGAGATGCGTCCTTGGAACAGCTCTCTATGTAGAAATGGTAGGTGGGCGGAACATTCCAACGATGGAGGAGTGAGGTAGGGTGGGGCATGAGGAGCTTCCAGGTGCCGGATCCAGCTCGCGGGTCAATTCGCGGTCATGTCCTTTCAATGACCTCTTCCGGCTCTTGACAATTTCACAGATCTCCTTCTTCACAAATGTGCCTTGTGCAGTCAGCAAGGGATTTCATTAGCATGAAGGTGGTCGTTTGGCGTCTGGCTCCAGTGGAGGCAGACACCACAGCAGGAATATAGGCATATGCAAGGGAAAGCACAGATTAAGATATTGATTCTCAAAATAAGTAACTTTTTTTTTTTTTTCCATCAAGAGCCCCATGATATGAACCATTGAGTTATTAAGTCCCCTAGACTGGTAGTCGGATCCTTCAAGGTGGTCACTTGTGTCTCCTGTGATTTAATAAGGTCGATAAATTAGCAGACTCATCAGTATGAACACACAGAATTCTATTGGGATAATGGCACAGGTGTCTCCTAGCAAGGCAGTAATAATGTTCAATTCTATTTTGGGGGACATCGTTTCTCATTAGAAAGATTTCGATGTTCAGTAAAGACAGGCTTTTCTGGCTGTCTGCTTGGGATGAATTTAATAAGCACTTCAATATATTCTATAATGTCCGCCAGACCAATGGAGGGAACAAAGATGGTGATCAAATGATCTATCAGTGGAAAACAGAATGTTCCCTACTGGCCTTAAGAGAGGAAGAAGGTTGGCTACTTCAGAAATTTGGTGTGCATGTCTATACCATGTATGTTGACTGAGGGAGGCAGCATTGTCAGGCATGATGAGATGGACTGGGGTGGGATATGCCAGACCAGAACTTCCATATTCTCCCCTCTTTCAATGCTGCATCTTCCATTCCATATAGAGTGTTTTACAGCAGGACAATAGGATTTCAGTGGAGGTAGGATAGTTCCCCGCTCACCTAAAGGTGTGAAATAACTCACCCACCCATCTGGGTGGGACATCCTCTTTCAAATTTCCAATAGACGATGCCAGGTGTGATGGGACTTAGCATTCTCAGCATGTTGATGCACAGTGAGAGCCAGGGCAATGACTGTTTCCTGTGACTTCCATACCTTTATGGTATTAGGTGACTCAGCAAGGGTCCCAAATCTAACATAAGAGATCATAGGCCCTACTGGTTGATCACTGAAATGTATTAAAGCCTGGAATAGTACCTTAGTGTATCCAACCTACATGGTTTTATCTGTTAGGAATTTGATCTACTACTTTAATATTCCATTCTTCCTTTCTACCAACTGTGCTACCTGGGGTTGTAGTAGAGATAGAACCTCCACTCTGTGTCATGTACTTTTGTCTAATCTTGTACATCAAGACCTTTGAAATGTGAGTCCCAGTCCCTGGTACCAGCGAATAAGTCAATATGAGGCTAGTGATGGCTTCCAATAGCTGTCACTTGGAGGTAATCTTGGCTTGTATCCTATACCTGGGGCATGGGAGGAACCCATCCCAAGTATGACAATATCCCTGAGGCCTTGGCTGGAGCTAACAGGGCATCAGATATCATAGGGACAGATGGGGCCAGTATGAAGTGTTGTTCAGGCTTTTTTTTTTTTTTTTTTTTAAGTTTATTTATTTTGAGAGACACAAAGAGAGTCGTGAGTGGGGGAGGGGCAGAGAGAAGGGAATAGAGACAGAATCCCAAGCAGGCTCTGTGCTCAGTGCAGAGCCCAACCCAAGGCTCAGTCCTACAACCGCGAGATGGTAACCTGAGCTGAAATCAAGAGTTGGATGCTTAACCAATTGAGCCTGCCAGGCTCCCCTGTGGTTGAGATTTTAAGGCTTTTCCATAGAATGAGCAACATCGTGTTGCTTTATTAGTCTATATGCTCAGGTGGGGTCTCAGCAGCAATGAGGTCAACCCACATTTGCTTCCAGGTTACTTTTATTGGACACTTCACAGAGGATTGGGGCAGCCTTTTGGCTTTCTTAGATCCCTTTCTGCCTTGGGTCTTTCCCACGGCCCATACTCATTCCTGAGATTTGTCAGTTTCACCCAACTCAGAAATGGATTGCTTACCTCATAAATGTCTTCTCCCATGATTGGGCTCAGCATGGACAGCGGCAGCCTTTACTAGGAGCCGGGATGCACTGGAGTATCTTACAGTGACTGTGGCCGGATCAGGACCTTCAGAGACTATAGCACGGATTGCCTATCTCATTTCAAACTCCCTAAGGATTTGTTGTATCTCGTCTGTAGATTTCCAGGGACCCATGTGCCCACACACCCCCTTCAACGGGAGGGGGTCAAGCCTCCCTGCAGGCTAGAATAATCCAATCTATAATAATAATTATAGATATAATGTTGCCAATAGGCAGAGTATGTGGTGATGTGGCTGATTTTTTCTGCCTGCTGTCAGTCAGAGAAATATCACTGTCACCTCCCTCATTTCTTGCCCCCCACCCTTATCCTATAACCACACTAACCATGCTGGGATACTTTACCTGGCCTTTTGCCAGAACTCAACAGCTATTTAAATAAGCTCAGTGGGAGTATATTCTTTCATCATAATTGTGTCCTAAATTAGAGGCTGCTCTAACTGGCTAGGGATGTTGTTGCTGTGATTTTATTTTCCTTTGTATTAGAGGTCAGACAGGACAGGGCATTTCATGTGTTTCACTGACAGTCACCACAACATCCTCCCCTTCACTCTCCTCACTTTCCCAGGGATCCCATTTCATAGCATCCCCTTTAGGATTTGGCACAAAAACCTGGATCTTAATCCTAAGCAGTTTGTTCCCTCTTAGCTTTGCAAAATGGCAGGTTAAGGTCTCCAACTTACTATCCTTTTCTCCTACCTTGTCAGCCAGCCCTGAGGCTAGCAGAGTTATGGATGCCCCGCATCCTTCTCTAACCTCAGGTCTTCTCCCAGTTTTCTCACTCAGATGTCAGTCTCTAAGTGGGCATCAGTGGCCAGCCAAACTGCCCACAGTAGAGGCCAGCCTCCTTCAGCAACCATCTGTCTTTCTTCTCTGCCACAGTGTACTATGCCCATTTCCTCAAACAAATGCATTAAAACAGCTGGTATTTCAGGCACCTCATTTAATAGTCCATAAGCATCTAACATATGGGCCACCCTTCCCTACCTATATAGAGGTAAATGGCCAATTTAGGATTTCCCCCAAGAGTGCCTCGTTCTCAAGACCCACATCCTCAGTCTGCTGGCTAGCTCACCAATTATTGGTTTGCCACTGGCCCCACATAAGGAGGGCAAAGAGAGACCTAAGAGAGGCAGGCCACTCCACAGTAATGGGTGGCAGGTTTAATAAGCAAGGGACCTTATATGTGAAGATTGCCTTGGGCAGCTGGGAAACAAGTAGATGTTCTCATCTACCCACCAGAATCATAAGAGTTTAGACAGAGGTCTTAGCTAGATTGAGTCACATAATCAGTCCAGATTATCTCAACAGCACCTTACTCTCTCAAGGCTATGTCCTTGGAACAGCTCCTAGTCTGGGAATGGTGGGCTGAGGAAGGACAGAGGAAGAGGTAAAGAGCCTCCTCTTGCCTGAGTCCAGCTCTCACTTCAACCAGTCATCACATGCTCTTGATGAACTCCTCCAACACGAATAAAAAATGGTACAGTTACTTCAGATAACAGCTGGCTTTTTTCTTACAAAGTTGTCTATACGCATCATATAATTCAGCAGTACAAATTATAGCTAGTTGTGGAATTAGAAAAACGAAAATAATAATGCATCAAATATTTGCCCTTGAATGTTTGTAACAACCTTATTCCTTATTCCTAATAGTTCCAAACTAGAAAAAAAAAACCATAAAATATCTATCAACTGGCCCAGGGACACAGAAATCATAAAATATCCATGTAATAAGATGCAAAGAATAATATTCAGCAGTGAAAAGGAATATGCTACTAAATTTCAAAATGAATGAGTTGTGAAAGCATTGTTTTAAGTAAAAGATGCCAGACGTAAAACACTAAAAATCTGTTAACTCCATTTATTTAAAACTTTAGAATAAGCAAAGCTATGGTGACAGAAAGCAGGTCAGTGTCTGGCAGAGACTCTGGGTAGAGAGAAGTATTGACCACAAAGGGGCATGTGGGAGATATCTGGGATAATGGACATATTCTATATCGTGGTTTGAGTGATGGTTACATGATTGTATACAATTGTTAAAACTCATTGAATTACACACTCAACAACTAACACACTCAACAACACAGATAAATCTCTAAATATATTGAAAAAATGAAATCAAACACAAAAGAGTAAATACTTTAATTCCATTGGTATGAGTCAGAAAAAGGAAAATAACCTACAGTCTTTAAAAAATAGACAGTGATTGGGGCGCCTGGGTGGCTCAGTTGGTTAAGCATCCGACTTCAGCTCAGGTCATGATCTCACGGTTGTGGGTTCGAGTCCTACGTTGGGCTCTATGCTGACCTCAGAGCCTGGAACCTCCTTCGAATTCTGTGTCTCCTTCTCTCTCGGCCCCTCCCCTGCTCATGTTCTGTCTCTGTCTGCCTCTTAAAAATAAATAAAAGCTTAAAAAACAGATAAAAATAGACAGCGATTGTTTGTGGGGATGTTGGTTGACTGGAACCTCATACCAAAGTATTATCTGGGGTGACTGAATTTATTTGCATTTTTACTGGCATGGTCATTTCCATGGTGTGTATATTTATCACAGCTCATCGAACTATGCACTTAAAAAAATATTGTGTCGTATGTAAATTTTTCTTCAGTAAGAAAGAATGATTTTCCCTACTTGGACTGAAACTAAAAGTGTACAATTTGGCACATTCTTATGGTTTCTTAACATGCCATTTATTTCAGGAGCTAGCAAAACACTCAGTTGTTTCATACTTTGCACTTTCCAAATGTCACAAGAAGAAAGTCACCTAGATGAACATGCTAGACCAAAAACCACAACTTTCAACTTCCCTATTTAACTCCTAAGGTAAAATTAAATTCTAAGTTTGACTGAGGTCCTCTTATTCTAAAACTCCCTGACCATGGAGTGGCCTCCTCTGAGAAATAAGCACATTTGGTTTAAAAACAACATAAATATGCAGAAATATTGTTTCTGCATTAGTCTTTTTATGAAGAGAGTGAAATCTCAGACCACTTGTGACGAAAGAAGAGTATGGTATATACTGGGAAACTGCAATTAAATTGAATCTACCCTTACAAAATTTTTATCACTTGTACAAGCTGTTACTATCTAACAAATGTCCATTATAACTTGCTGCGTTCTCTTCATACATCTATATCTAGATACATATACACACATAGATACATATAGATATCTATCTAGATATAGATATCTACAGATATCTAGATATACATATAGATTTTCAATTCTTTAATCCTCTGGTAGTTTAAAAATAAGGGTTTACATTTATCAGTCTGTTAGCATTGGCAACCAAGTGTTAGTCCATACCTTGGTTGTATAAGAAACACAAATCAAACTGTTTAAAGAAAAAGAAATTATTGGCTCACCTAACTGAAAAACATATAGTATACTTTTAGAGAATGATGATAATAGATGTTCAAATATTATCGTCAAGACTAAATCTCCATCTGGGGGTGCCTGGGTGGCTCAGTCGGTTGGGCGGCCGACTCCGGCTCAGGTCATGATCTTACAGTCTGTGAGTTCGATCCCCGCATTGGGCTCTGTGCTGATGGCTCAGAGCCTTGAGCCTGCTTCAGATTCTGTGTCTCCCTCTCTCTCTGCCCCTCCCCTGCTCACGCTCTCTCTGTCTCTCAAAAATAAATAAACATTAAAAAAAATTAAAAAAAAAAAAAAGACTAAATCTCCATCTGTATCTCTTAGTTCTGCCTCCTCCATGTTGGTATTATTTTCCAGTCAGTTATCTCCCCAGTGGTGCCCCCTGGAAGACTCATGTTTGTATCAGGGTAGTTCATGTAAAAAGTATACCAGTTTCTCCTTCCTAATAGTTCCAGTAAAATTCCCTGAAATGACTGCCATTGATCTAGCTTGGGTAAATCTCTGAACCAATTACTGTGGAGAGAGAAAAAAAATTCTATTCCTGGCCCAGGGGAAAGTGATGTGGTCATTGCTAGAAATGTGGTATGGTTATTACGTTCCAACCAGATGATCTGTGTGTTAGGGAACTGCGATTTTCAGAAAACAAATCAATATCCTTCTAAGGAAAGTTTGGGATTAGAGGCTAGTCAATCCACGAATATAACAAAGAGAACTGAAAACCAACGGCACGATCTATTCTCTGCAGTAATTGAATAGGATGCTTAAATAAATCCCTTTCACAGAGTTGTTGCTTAAGAAATATTTGTTCATGGAATGAAGCACTTGAACGCTTTTTCTGTGTAAATTCATGTTGCTGTTAAAATTGAAACGGTTTCTCTCAAGATAAGCTAATCTTCCTAAACTTTAGAGAGTTCCTATGTTGACATCGAAGATTTCTAGGAGAAGTATGAAAATTTCTCCCTAATTTGTCATTTGTTTTCATATTTTTCTTCCACTGACATATTCTTGTTGTATGTCTAGTAACTAACGCCAATGCTAACTCCCTCATTTCAGTAAGGTTTAGAAGGCAGAGCTGGAATAAAGTTATAGATATTGCCCATGTAATCAAAAGGTCAATGATTTAAGGTATACGTACCATACATATGATATATATTGTATCATTGTGTATTAGTTCTAATACCTTTTATTTGTCAATGTCATTTTATATATTAGTGGAAAAAAGAAATTATACTGAACTATGCACACTCTTTGTCCTGGTTCCTTTTGCGATCGAAAGCAAAGCTTTGCCAGAATGCTGATCAGAATTAGGAGAATGGTGGGATTTGTCCTCTATAGAGCGAGCTGGTTTGTTAGCTAACTAGTTCGCTACCCAGTGTCTTCACTTCATTATTACAAATCTCCAGCTGACCAGGAAAATATTTTAAAAACGGATAGTAAAAAATATTGGGACTTCGAAATCAGAATTCTGGCAAGCAAAATTATTCTGATCTCTATGAATATTCTTTTCTCTTAACACTAGGTTTTCAAGACTCTTACCTTCAAGTATGACCTCTGCTTCACTTAAACCAATCATCATGCCATCTATCCTGCCTGCATAACTGAGCATATGATCCAAGTCAGGCCAGTGAGATTTTAATCCAGCCCCAGGTGGAAGAAGAGCAAAAAACTTCCTTTCCTGGTGGATAAGGAGGAAAACGTTGCAAAAGGCATGGGAATAAAAGGTACAGCATGGGGGGAAATAGTCGATGGTACAGTAATAGCCTTGTATGGTGACAGATGTTATCTACGCTTGTGGTGAGCATAGCATAAAGTGTAGAACTGTTGAATCACTATGTTTCACACCTGAATATAACATAACATTGTATGTCAAGTATACCCGAATAAAAATACGTTTAAAAAATAAATAGAAAGATAGTAGAGTAAATTCAATGTGTAGACAAGGACAAGAAACAAACAAAAACCTAATCAAAATATGTCTTTAAAACAATGCACTTGAAAAATGAACCTACAGGCTCCTCTCCAAAATTGTCTGTCTGAAAATGCTGTGGCCAAAGACTTTCAGCAGTTTCTGGAAGAAATGAAAAATGATTTTAGCATTAAAAAAAACAACAACATGTTTCTTATAATACTATGGTTGATAAACTATAATAAATTTGGGTGATCGCTAAATTAAAAAATAAAAAAAAAGGGAAAGCTTTGCACCACTGGCCATTATTTTACAGCGCTAAGGAAAGACTGTGCTGGAGAACAGAGTCAATAGTGGTAAGATGGGTGAAGAAATAGGGAGGAAAACACTAGGTTCTTATGTGAGTTCCAGGATCGAGTCTGTCTTGAAGCAGTATTAGTCATAAACCATATGCTTTGAAGAGTCAACAAACTGTCTTTGTCGTTCAGGCCAAACTGAGGTTTTTTGTGACTATCAACTTAAAACATCCTAATAGATTCAGGATTCCTATTACTAATATATAGCAGCAATTGTTTATTAATAATTCTAAAAAGACATCAAAGGGCAATCAAAGATATAAAACTGAACAATATGTCAGGGACCCTGAGTTGTAGTCCCTGATTTTCAAATAACAAGCTGTTAGATATTTCTGGGCTTCTAATCTTTTAAGCAGTAACCTAGGACTGACCTCCTATTCTGTAGTTTTTGAAGCTCAAATGACATGACATGTATAAAAAGCCTTTATAATATCCAAAGGGTTACCAAAATTCAACTTAATATGGTGTCGCTGCTAATGAAAGACTAACACAAATGTCTTAAAAGCATCCTAAACCATTTGGATTTGTCTGGCCACTTATCATACTTGGTGTGCATGCAGTGAGGGCAAATTTAGTCCAAGTCTCCATTGACAAGAAAAAGCTGAAAATCAGGTCAGTTCCCCTGATTATTCAAATAGCAAATTCACCTGCTCAGGGATTGACCTGATTCCCTTCACTTCACTGGTCAGTTGCCTCCTACGGGTGTGTTACTTTAAGAGTAGGATGCTTTGTCACTATGTCTTGTACAAAGAAACTGGGGAGGTGCAGCCTTTACTCTTCTCTTGACCTTCGCCCTACTCTGGGTTGCCAGGCTCATTATGGTCTATTGATAATCCCATACCACCTTCTCATATAAATAGAGGCTGAGAGAAACTATGATAACAAACTGAGATTAAAAAAAATATGGTACTGAACCCCGGATAATTTTAAAACTGCCTGTACACGATATATGCTCAGGATCACAGACATACAATTCACCAAGGGTGGTTATTAAATTCCTTAATTCAGCCTCCACACTTATAGACTCCTGTTCAGTAGGCATGAAATAGAGCCCAAGAACCTGCAATTTTAATAAGCCTCCCAAATGACTTTTAGGTATATGAAAGCTTGAAAAACATTAATGTAAGTCAGGTCTTCTGCTTTCCACCCCTTACTAGCTAATGATTTAGTCTTTATAGCTGACTCTAAAGTTGATTATATCATAGAGTTTTGGGGGAATCAAAACAAGAAGAGAAGGGCACCTGGGTGGCTCAGTTGGTTAAGTGTAAGACTCTTGGTTTTGGCTCAGGTCATGATCTCACGGTTTGTGAGCGTGAGCCCAGGGTCAGGTTCTACACTGACAGCATGGAGCCTGCTTGAGATTCTATGTCTGTCAAAATAAGTAAATAAACGTTAAAAAGATAGCTTTAGGAAATACTTTAGTTTCCCATCACAAACTAACTTTTATACAGGCAATGGGGCCCCTACTGTCATGAACATGGAGAAAAATAAATAAGCACTTGAAGCTATATGTTATGTTGACATTGTCTACAGGAGACCTAGCTAACATGTTTATGCAGGGGATGTTGAACAATTGAGCATATTTAGTGATAATATACTCTTCGCTATTTCAAAACAACAAACACAATCACATTAATTCTGTTTTTAAAATAGCAGGTCCCAGTTACTTTGCCTGTGAGGTTACTCATCCAAAATTTCTGTGGGAATTTTTAGCACAGACATATTGTACATGCACGGCACCAGGTTATTTTGGCACAATCACGTCAGATTAAAGATCCGCCGAGACACCCTGTAAGTCTAGATGAAACGGCTCCCGATGACTGCAACTGTCAAAAACAGAGCTCCAAATGCTGAGAGTCTGCCGAGCGGCAGTAACTTATATAACAGTCTACCTACAGCTAGTATTTTGGCAAATCACTACAGATACCAAGGAATGTATCCAAACACTGTAAACTAGCTGTGTAGTGGTAAGAGAGAAACATGGAACAAAACAGAAATATAGTCATCTAAATCAGAAATAGGCAGCTTCCACATATATCCATTCTAAGAAGAGAAAAGAGGAAGGAAGGAAGGAAGGAAGGAAGGAAGGAAGGAAGGAAGGGAAGAAGGAAGGAAGGAGGGAGGGAGGGAGGAAGGAAGAAGGAAAGAAGGAAGGAAGGAAGAAGGAAGGAAGGAAGGAAGGAAGGAGGAAGGAAGGAAGGAAGGAGGAAGGAAGGAAGGAAGGAAGGAAGGAAGGAAGGAAGAACAAACTCTAGGTTTAAAATATTATTATTTTTCAATATTCAGGTGAACATGTAAAAGTAATTTAATTGTATCCACAGGAACAAACTTTTATTTGAGCAAAGAGCTATGAAATATGTATTTCACCAATATCCAACAGTATTAGTATCTGATTCAAACTCTCTAAATCTTACAAAGTATTTTGAGAGCTGTATAACAAATCTGATATCCAGAAGAGTGAGAATTAAGTTCCTAATAAGGAGCAATGGCTTCATCTTATTTCCTCAGAGCTCCCAGGACGAGAGCATAATTGAGCCTGTCTGCAAATAGTGCTACTCTTCTGACCATTTCCAATCATTTTACCTGCAAGTGCAGGCCCAGCTCCCGGGACACTATCTGGGCTTCTAAGCTGGAGAGGGGCGGAAAAGGAGAGAGGGGAAGGACAGGAATAGTAAGTACAAACTAATAAAGCTTTCACGTTGGAGTAAAACTAATTTAGATGTAGTCAATTCAGCAAGCTCACCCAGTTTGACTACCTACTTTCATTCAGAGCCAATGGTAAGAAGACAGAGTAGGATGTTGTCTCCGTTGTTAAGAAATTACAACCTGGTGATGGGATTCTCCTTTTTGTGCTCTGCTGGAAGATAATTTGACTCCAATCCTTTGTATACTAAGGTTTGGAGTACTTTTTTTCTTTTGATAATCTCCAGTTTCCCAAGCTTCCGTTCTTATCATTGTTTTAATCATCTTAAGAACTGCCTTCCTTTTACCATTCCATATGTATACATATTTATTATATATAATATACACATATGTAAGGAGAAATTATCCCCTAGTGTTTTATTACTTAATCTCCTAATGTAGTTTGATCTCTGTCTGCTTCTGCCATTTCACTGAAATTACTTTTGCCAATGCCTTCAATTACCTCATCAATGGTACATGTTTAGTGTTTATTTGAATGAACTTTTTGTGGCACATTTAATACCTCTATGGATTCATTAATTTATCATTATTTTAGTCTATTAAGGTCCAGACATTGCTCCCAGTGCTGGGGTTTCAGCAGTAAAGTCAGGTAGGTGCCTTGCTCTAAGCAAGCAGATGTTTTAAGTGAAGACTTAGTTTGGTTATTCATAAAACTCCTTTTCATCAGTAAAACCCATACAGTTGGCTCCTCTACCTTTCTGACTTCCCCATTCCATTTCTTATGTAGTACCTTTCTATTCTTTTTTTTAATGTTTATTTATTTATTTTGAGAGAGAGCATGTGAGTGGGGGAAGGACAGAGAGAGAGGAGAGTTCTAGAGAATCCTAAGCAGACTCCACACTGCCAGCACAGAGCCCAACACAGGGCTCGATCCCACTAACTGTGAGATCATGACCTGAGTTGAAACCGAGAGTCAGACGCTCAACCAACTGAGCCACCCAGGTGCCCCTCTAGTACCTTTTTATTCTATCAGTGCTTAAGGATTGATATTCTATATGAGGTTTTGCCAGTGGACTAGTATGATGTTTTTTTCTCTTCTCTCCTAATGTGGTTTCATCCTCTCTGAGCATTTGTTGATCCTCACTAAATGACAACATCCAGCTCTGAAATTTCCTTGGGCTGCGTTCACACTTTCATATCTTGGAGGAGAAGCTCTATTTGCATGCCTTGAAGAAACTCCAAATTAATATACCCAAAGCTTAATCCATCATATTCCTCTGCCTCCAATCATTTTCTTCTCCTGTGTCCTCTATCATATGGTGATATCGTTAATCATCCCAACCTATGCTAAAAATCTTAGAAACACCCTCAAATCCTTCCTTTCCTTTGGTTGTTTCCATTTTTTACATACAATTAATCATCAGAAGGAGCCAATTTACATTTTTGTATTCCTTGAATTCTTCTCTCCTTCTGTCTTTATCATTTATCTCTCTCACAGCCTGAGTAAAATTTAAACACTTCTAGCCTGGACTCAGGCATCATCTTCCTAATGGGATGATTGCCTCAAATTTATCTTCCTTTCAGCATACAGATTGATTTCTCTGCTTAAAGCTCTTCAATACTACGTACCAATAAAAATTCAATTGAACAATCCTTGACGCACAGTAGGTATGTAGCAAATTATTGTTTAATTGGATTTCTCTAGACCACGGATAATCATTTCTCCCTATAACCTATATATAGAGCATATACACCTGGAGAATAAAGCAATGAAATCCCAAAAAGTTACTAATTAACTATTTTAGTACTGCCTGCAAGCTCTGAAAATCAAGTTTTAGGAGGAATCAAGAGCCACACAACAGTGAATTTATGCAGTCAGAGTCCCAAATCGTGCAAATTTGTCTCAGGATGTAATTTATTCAGGGGAAATGCTAGCCAAATTCATGATGTTTTGCTATCAGACCAGAAGTATATTACTTAAAAACAAAGCAGGTTGGGATTTTCCTAAGCTGATTTTAAAGAGGTACGTGTTTCTTCTACAAGCAGTATATTTCATCAATTAAGCTAGGAAGCTTTGGAATCACTTCTGCACATAAAATGTTCCGAAATAAAGTATTCATTCATTAACATTCTAGAACATAAGTTATGATTTAAAAAATATCACTAGTATGCGGAGTGCACAGCTACTTAATACCACAAGTCTATTCTTTATACTTTATACATAAACATTAGCAATACCAAAATCACAGAATTCATTTAATACTTGAAATCAAAGCTTATTTGTGTTTTTTGTTTGTTTGTTTCTGAGCTCCTCAGCCAGTCCCCTTATTCTTTTATAGTAAAGATTAAGTAGATCTTTACGGAAATCATCCCTTCATTTGTCCCTAGGCTCATGTTACTATTATTCTTCATAGTGGGACAAATACCTTCTTCTTTTAATGGTAAATTTTGTATAAATAGGTTGTTACTTTTTTATGCGGCATCGAGATAGTGAAATTGCATTGG
This sequence comes from Paguma larvata, assembly GCA_030068075.1. Lineage (NCBI taxonomy): Eukaryota > Metazoa > Chordata > Mammalia > Carnivora > Viverridae > Paguma > Paguma larvata. The sequence continues at coordinate 67,211,650 of CM057825.1, read as the reverse complement.
TATATTGTCATTCTGATGATGCTGTCAATAATTGATATATACAATTTGGAAGTATGAATGATTGGCCATCAGAAACATGAATAATGGTATTCTTCTTCTGGAGATCATTCAATAAACCTTGTCCCTTATATTCAACATATTCAATACATTAATATTACCTTCGGGAGCAACAATGTGGTCTATAACTTCATGTGAGGCTAGCTTATTCCTATCATGAGGAAGAAATGATCTAGGGTTGGCTATTTAATGAGGCATAATAACATTCTTTTTTAGTATGCACACAGCGGGCATAATTCTGGGTATTTAATAGTGTCAGTTTTTTTCCCCATATCACATTTACATCTATTAATAAAAACTATTTGAGAGAAATCCTATAAACATTTGTCTTCTTATTTTAAACGTATGTATATATGTCTTAAGCACACGTGTATATGTGTATACATGTATTTATGTACATCTGTTTCAAGTATATGAGTTTTTAATGTAGAGAGAAACATAGCCAACTATCTTCGGGATTTTACAACATCTGAATTCAGGTCCACAATTATTTATTTATTTATTTATTTATTTATTTATTTATTTATTGTTATGTAATTTCTTGGAAGATGAAAAAAACAAATACATTATATTATTAGAAAATCTTTATTGTGGATATGACTCTATCTTCTGGCAACATGATATTCAGAAAACGGTTGAATGGCTAACATGGATTTCATGTTATTGCTTCTTTGCAAAGTTCAAAAAACTCAGTTTCAATTTCTTTTTTTTTAATTTTTTTTAATATTTTCATTTTCGAGAGAGAGAGAGCACGAGAGGGGAGGGGCAGAGAGAGAGAGAGAGAGATACAGAATCTGAAGCAGGCTCCAGGCCTGAGCTGTCAGCACAGAGCCTGATGCAGGGCTCAAATTCACCAAGTATGAGATCATGACCTGAGCTGAAGTCTGACGCTCAACCACCTGAGCCACCCAGGCACCCCCTCAGTTTCAATTTTTATAGCACTGCTATAATTAAGAGTATATGACATATTTTTAATCTACTTTAAGCTTAAAAACATAGTATTAATTTAATACTCTTTCAGTAAAAATAGCAATTCTTACTTGCTGGCCTAATGCAAGATCTTGAGATCATGATTTTCCTTTCCATTTAGTTTGGAGTCACAGCCTTGGGAAACGAATGTCCTTAATACTTTAGAATTTACCCCAAACCACAGAAGGGGTTAATACTAGGGCGGAGATTGGACTCCGGCACTCCTTCTTCCACTGTGGTGCTCATTACCAAAGGCTGTGGTGTTAGTTCTCTCCAGTTCTAAGTAATACTGTCATTTTCTTACATTCCCTTTGGGAAAAGCCTGGGGACATGGTATGAAAAAGCTGCATATGTTCAATACTGCTGGCACCTCCCCTCGGTAGGTTCATGTGACAGGCTTGGTTGAATATTTACCTGTGACTAATCGAGACCTTTTTTCTAGACTCCAATTGACTCATTGCATTTTGAAAAGACAGTCGTATCGACATCCCAGTTACCACCTCTGCGACTGCTTCTCAAGCTGGAAATAACAGCGTCTGCTGCTCTGTTCATGTTAGGCACACCTGTATAAAAAAAAAAAAAAAAAAAAGCTATCCAATAAGCAAAGGCCTTCCATTGTTAGGTCTTTTTCAGACTTACATAACGTTTCAATCTTATTTCTCATTACTCTCCTGAAAAAACAAAATAGAAGCACTCTCTTACCCAGATGCGCTTCAATGTTTCCAAAAATTGCTCAAGGTTTCTTGTTTGAGATGATCTTGTTCATATGTTTATAGGTTACCGATTCTTCAAGACCCAAATCAAATGTTACTCCATCCCCACAGCCTTCTAAGCTCCGCCCACAGTAGAATATACTATTTTGATCTTCTGGACTCCACGGAACTTTACTTGCATTAGGGGATTAACTACGTTAGACCTTGCTCAACCCCTTGCTCTTGTCCTAACATAGGTATTTCTAAATGGTTTACTTTTTTCCTGTCTAAATATCATCTACCTTTTTTTTTTAATGTTTATTTTTGAGAAAGAGAGAGCATGCGTATGTGTGAACGGGGAAAGGACAGAGAGAGACGAGGACAGAGGCTCTGAAGCAGGCTCTGTGCTGACTGCAGAGAGCCCCATGCAGGGCTTGAACTAATGAACTCTGAGATCACAACCTGAGCCAACACCGGACACTTAACGAACTAACTGAGCCACCTAGGCGCCGCATCTCCTTTCTAAAACTCATACCATTATCACAACAGAAAACCTGTATTTAACTTTCCCCAGGAATAGTACATCGTACTAAGCACTTCTTATTATTTTATTTTATCCTTACAGCAACTCTGTAAGACTTTCATTACTCCCATTCCCAAAAGAGGAGAAAATTAAGATGCAAAACAGGAAGTGTCTTTCCCACAAAAGCCTCATTATCCAATGGCACAGTGAGAATACAGAACACAGCCTCTGTACTACTATACCATCTGCCTCCATCTTGCAACGAATAGGAATTAAATAAACTTCCTACATTATTTGATTAGTTCCATAAAGCCTAAGTATTTAAGATTATTTTAATTTATTTTGGTAAGGTTTTAGCATTTCGTCATGTAATTAGCCAAAACTTTTTCCTGTAGCCAATATGAAACAATGATTTTCAAGGCCAGTTGCATTACAATTACAGAGACTTAGTTACATTTCGGATTCCAGGGGAAGCTTCCTGCTCATACAGAATCGATTGGCCATGGGAACGTGGGTTCACAAGCTTCCCAAATGAATCTTCCACACTTTAAATTTTGTAAAGTTCTGGCCGAAGGAAAACGCAGGGTGTTTTTGTTGTTGTTGTTTTTCTATCATGATGGGAGTTGACTTTTCCTAGTTCTAGCCAGCAGTTATGTTCTCAGGCTTTCTGGTTTTAGGCTATAAAGTTGCTACTCTGACACAGAAGGTTGCACCTTACAGCTCATGCAGTATGCAGGCGTTTCAATGTAAAATATCATTGAAAGCAGCCTGGCTGCAGATTCTGTGTTCAGATTTTTAAAGTGGTAGGTCTGGCCAAAGCAGAAGCTTCTCAGAGGCCACCAGCACTGCCATGGTCATTGCCTCTCCTCTAACCTTCAGAGAGAGAATGGGTTTGAGGAAAAAAGCAGAGGCTTCACAAATTGACCTTCTGACAAATTCGGATGCAAGGAGATAATTTCACTATTTTCCTCCAAATGACTTTTTTTTTTGCATTAACCTACAATTTTTTAATCAAGAGGGTTTCCCCCCACATTTAAGTCTTCATTTATTCAACATTTATCCAGTACCAGTGTATGCAAGGCACTGTAATAAGAATGGAGAATTCAAGGTGCCTCAGGGCAGATGAAGCAGCCAAGCCCAGGAACAAAAATATTACACCCAAGAGAAGGAAAACTTAATGGTAGGTGAAGTCAAGAAAATCTTGCAAGACAAGAACTTTACAAGTAGAAGAATTAGCATGTGCAAAGAGACTGAGGTATGACAGCGTGCTTAGTTTAAGGAAAGTACAAGTAGAAGTTAGGACCATCCTGAAGCAACTTAAAACTCATTTTGTTTATTTCCAATTGAAATAGAAAAAAAACATTTTTACTCTCCTGCATAATATTCCTTCTTATAGGTCCTTGAGATTCCTCTTTTGTCTTGTGTTTTTTTCAACATCCCTTTTTGCAAATTGCTCTTCACATTTTCCCTTTCTCTTAAACTGGTTGGCTCAAGACTAGATACCTTTTATAAGGTTGGCAGGATATAAAGAAGACTTCATGTGCACATTATGCTCATTCGTTATAAGTTAATGGCCTGACACTAGATTGCTGACTGACGGATATCCAGCAAAGTGGAAGCCTGTTTGAAAGCAAGAAAATAAAATCATTTAAGTTCTATATCAAGAAACTGAGATGGTTTAGATAATTTCTGAGACTGTTGTTAATATTTCAGTTCTGTGATTCTCAAATCTATGTTAGGATTTATATAGGATCAAAGACAATATGATCACCTCTGTTAATCTATGAGAAAAAAAAAAGCATGGAGAGTATAGATAGAAAAATCCCAGAATAATCTTAAAATAAATTTTAATCTATTTCTCACACAATCTTTTATCAAAACCTTTGAGAAGAAAAATTGACAAATTCCCCCCCATTACCACTATATTAATGTATGGTGAAATGCCACAAAAATGGTGGCAGAGAGGTGTCATTGAAGGAAAAGGAATTGGTCACTGATAATGAATAATTGATAGTATATACCTTTCATATATCTTATTAGAAGACCTACTATGGGCTAAGACAGTGATTCATTGCCTTATTAATATGCATCAAAAGTACCTGGGGAGCTAATTAAAAATGCAAATGACCAGTCCCTAGGGGATCTCATATAATAAAGTTGGGGGGAGGGGCTTGAGCCTCTTCGAGTTTATCAAGTTCTGCAGGTGATTATGTTGTAAATCAAAATTTAAGAACCACTCTGCTAGGGAACTATAATGATCAATAATAGCAATTCCATAAATGTTAACAAATCAACACATGTATTGTTGATTATCAGTACAGAATTTCAATTATCTGATTTTTACAGGCTCTATTACCAGACTAAACTAGTGAATTTTGTTTTTATTTAATAAGTTTTCACCGAATTATTTAGTTCCATCGTGATATTTAACTTTCTGTCTTTCTTTTATGGCAATCTATTATGACTTTGGAAAATTTTTTTAATGTAGGAAAACCTACTTTTTTCTTTCTCTTTCTTTCCCTCTAGGTTCATAGTTCATAGTTTTTAAATAGATCATCTTTCATATGAGAAATGAAAGGGAGGAGTAGGTGCAGGCTTTTAGATGTTTCTTGAACTATAAAAAGAAAACACAGCATTACATCTTCCTTGGGGATCATAATGAATTTTTAAATGGCGTCTAGCCATTGATCAGCTGTCTCAGGGATTTCAGCAGGGACAGAAGCTTACGTGAGAAGAATCATCAGTATTGCTAAGTCCTTTATATGTTCAGCAAGAAGAGAATTGTGATTTTCAGTTTGCACATTACCATGATGTATATTGAACATCTGAGCAATGAAGTGAATCAAATTGTACATACTCAGCATGCTTGCCACCAGGTATGTGTAATCCTTTAGGGTGTATAATAGCGGAGAGTTTAAAATAGAATCCCAGAGCAACCCAAATAAACAATCAACTGCCAATTTCCTTAAGCATGGCAAAAGTACATCTCATGGTTATTACTCTGAGTTTGTTTCCAAGGTGATTTTCCAGTAACCAGACTACTTTTGCAAATATATTAGCATGTTTTCACTAATATGAAAGTCTGGAATTAAGAGTAAAAACAATCTATTTCAAAAAGGAAACATTGTACCAATAAAGAAAGAATATTATGTTGAATAGGATCGCATGTCTTTTACCTTTCCATATGAACTTTAGAATGAGTTTATCAATATTGACGAAACAGTTCCTTGGAATTTAGATTGGGATTGCATTGAATCTGTAGATCAAGGTGGGAAAAGCTGACATCTTAACTATTTTGAGTCTTCCAGTCTATCGACATGAATATCTACCCATTCATTTATACCATCTTTAATTTCTCTCAGCAGTGTTTCGCAGTTTTACCCAACTATTTAATTTTTGATGCTATTATAAATGTTTTTTTTAATTCCAGTTTTTCATTATGGTACCTAAGAAAGCAATTCACGTTTTTATATTGACCTTTTATCTGCCACTCACCATATTCTAGTAGGCTTAGCTTTAGTAGTTTATTTTGAAGATTCATTGGCATTTCCTACATAGATAAACATTGCATCTGTAAGTAAAAACAGTTTTATTTCTTTCTCTGTATACCTTTTGTTTCTTTTTCTTGTCTTGTTGCACTAGCTAAGACATCCAGTATAATGTCAAATAGAAGTCATGAGATAGGACATTCTTACCCATGTACTTTTAATGTTATGAATGACATTGTTCATTTATGACATTATTTTATGCGATAATTGATATTTGTATCATGTTCTATTTAATGTAATAAAATTTTCTTCTTTTATTTAATTTGTTTTTTGGGAAAGATTCTGATAAGTATAATAATTATCTTTGTGTTTATATCTATTACTGTGCCCTTAATTCTAATTTTTCTTAAGAAATATTTTACTATGTAGTCTGTCAGTTTTATATGGTAGTCAGTGACATTCACATACGTAATAGCCAATTACCTTTTTCAAATTTTGCACTTCTTTCTCTCTATTTCCATTTCTAATGGAATTTTTTCTACTTGGATCGTTGATATTCAAATATTATCCTTTCATCTATGACCCTATTCTTTTAGAAGTCTTTGATTTTCAACCAAATATATGAAATCATCATAAATCCACTTACTAAGGCTTCCTTAGTATGTCTTGGTTACATGAACTCACATGTCGTAGATTCTTCACAAATGACTCACACATACAGTAGACCCTGGGTTTTTGTACAGTTAATAGTTTTTCTGTAGTCTTGATACTTTAAAAACAACTTGGATGAGTATAGAAACCTTGCTTAAGTTTTCTTTCAGTGAAGATTTTGAAAGGGCTGCTCCACTGTTGCTTGGTGTTTTTTTGTTGCTCTCGAGAGGCTAATGTTAGACTAATATACTTCCCATTATAGATAATTTCATTATTTTTTTAGAAGAACTGGTGATTTTTTTCCCCTTAAAGTAGAAAAGTTTTCCTAGCATATTTCTCAAATCATTTGTTTTAGGCCATTTCCCAGGTACAAGGTAGTCCCCTTAAAATGTAGATTTAAGCTATTTTTTATTTCTAGATAGTTTTCTTGGCTAACAGATTCTAATGTTTGTTTCTGTCTGTTTCTGTTTATTTTGCAGTAACTCTAATAATGTTAAGGATAGATTTTTCTTTTCTTTGCCTGCCTGGCATTTCATCCACTTTCCTCTTAAACATTGTACTCTTAAAAACAATCTCAAAGGTATTCCTTTGGTTTTTGTCCTGCCTTTCTTCAAAGTCCCTTATTAAATTTTTATTGCAATCTATATTCTCCTGGGTACCTTCTAATTTCTTCTTCACTTCCTGGTTGACTTTTTCTTTTTCTTCAATTTCTTTTCTGAGTCAGACTTTCACTGCACTTTTTCCTGTGTTGTGTCCTTTTTTGTCACTAGTTTTTTTCTGTTTTAATGCATTTCTAGAATTATAACTAAATGCTTGCTTAAGACTAATATAATTTACAGTGTTATATACAGTATTCTTCCTTATTAAAATTTGGAAAAAAACTTTACCACAGGAAATATTTTAATTTTAATTTTAATTTTTTGGGGGTACTTTTGTGTTGATTTTGATTGATTTTTAAAAAATCCGTTGCATATTTTGATGATCTCCTAGCTCAAGAATTCCCCTTTCTACCAGTATGGTAAAGTGCATTTTAAAAGAATTGGTTGTGTCATTTATAGTAGTGATGATGGCAAGAAGAGGGGATGAACGGCATCTCATTTTATCTTTGTTTCTGTAGCATCCTTAGCTTTTATTTCTCCTTCTTCTTCCTTTCTCTACGTAGCAGATTCTCCCCCATAAGAAGCAATGCTTCCCAAAGGCTGATTCCTCCAGGTCTGCCTACTTTCAAGCCCCACTCTTGTAGCTGGTGCTGGGAACCACCAATTACTTGACTTGTTTCTAGTATTTTGGTACTAACTGTGGTAATTTCTTTCTGTAAGTAATTCATCTATCTTTTCACTACATGTTCTATTCTATGCTGCTTTTTCACATAATCCCTAAAGTCCTCCTTCTCTTATTCTTCACAACTATAGACTTTCATCAGCCATGAGAGCTTGTTGAAATTTAGTTTTTATTTCTCTACTTACAAGAATTATAAGTTGATGGACTTCGTGTCCCCTAGTAGTGTCTAAAATATTGTTGGTTGTAATCATATTTTTGTTTTTTTGCTTATTGAAGTCATTTTTTTGTCATCGTTGGTCATGTGGATTTTCAGAAGGTTGCAAGAAGAGATTCAGATTCAAGGAGTCACGTTTATTCTCCGTACCGGGATGCTTCCCCAGGGAAGGTTACTTTAGCAACTTCAAACAAATCAAGAGTCGGATGTTCAACTGACTGAACCACCCAGGCGCCCCAAAAGGTCAGTTTTAGAAACTGAGTGGAGGCACTAGTGCAGGGCTGAGAGAGTGGAAATGAGGATGAGTAATGTTTCCAGTTACTAAAGTGACTCATAACAAAAAAGTGTCAGTGGAATTTCATAGTGAGGATAGATTTAAATTGCAAACTGATAAGGACTAATTGTTCATTTCTTAAATAAATTGGGTTTTATATTAAAGAATTGTTACATATGGACTAAATTTTCAATTCATTAATAGCAAATTAATCAATTTTTGGAAAAAGGTAACCTCCTACTAATGCACAGTAAGGATTCCATTTGTCTCTGACCTTCAGGGAAATTCTAAAGGAAGCACTATTGAAAAGGATTGTAATACCATAATATCATCATCACTTGATTAATTATGCCAGATTTTCACTTGATGTGCTCATTTTTAACAGAGATTTGTTTTTGTCTCAAATTAATTTGGTTTAATTGAATTGAATTGTTTTAATTTTTGTTTATGATTTAATGATTATAGCAGTTAAAGACATAAGGCGTGATGGAGCTTTGCTATGGAAAAAGTAAGCTGATTGGGATTGAACAGGAATTAATATAAATTGCCACCAATATCAGTCACTTGGAGAATTAAAATAAGCTACTAGAGTTATTGTGAGCTTACAAAATTAATAAGCATAAAATGCTTGGAGTAGCATCAAGCACGTTGTAACTACTCAATAAATATTAGCTATTGTTGGGACATAAGCTGTACTAACCTTGATTTTGTTTATGCAGCTCTTCTGGATACAGCTAATGGCACAAATGGGAGTAAAAATTATTTGTGTAGATCATTTCTTTCTGACTTTGGTCAATAACACGGAAAATATTACCTGAAACCTCTCCATTTTTAGAATCTAACTTCTAAAATAGAGAGATATTTCTTGAAGCATTCATGCTTTTTTTATAATGAGGGAACTTATGAACATAGATTATGGTGAAGGAAGAATGTAGATATTTACTACAAAAGAGAAACATACAATGCTTCTAAATATTAGGCCAATTCATAATTCTTTACTTGAATTTTATAGTTTTATGTTTCTTAGCCCATCGAATTAATTATCGAGACCTTGTTCTGTCATAATCATAAAGACAAAAAGTTTTTCTCAGGGAAAATTTGCCTTAATAGTTATATTTACAGGCTACTTAATCATGAATCTTTACCATTAAAACCTGTCAGGTTTTTTTAAATTGATTTTTTTCCATATGAACCACTTTTTATTCCTTTTTGTTTATTCCTTCTGCAGCATATAGCCAACCCAAAACAAAAATTAAATGTTTGCTCCAGTCTCAGACACACCAATTTATCCACATTTGTATACTTTATGCTGCCATGACTTCCTTTGACAATTTATAGAAGTTTAAATTTTTAAAAGTTTTAGTTTAATTCCAGTTAGTTAACATACAGTGTTACGTTAGTTTCAGGAGGACAATGTAGTGCTTCAACGCATCTATACAACACCCGGTACTTATCATGACAAGTGTACTCCTTAATCCTCATCACCTATTTCACCCACGCTCCCACTGACCTCCCTCTGGTAATCCTGTTTGTTCTCTCTCTCTCTCTTTCTCACTCTTTTAATTTAAATCCAAGTTAGTTAACACATAGTGTAATAACTATTTTAGGAATAGTATTTAGTCATTCATCACTTGCATATAACATCCAGTTTCATCCCAACAAGTGCCCTCCTTAATGCCCATCACCCATTTAGCCCATCCCCCCCACCCAACTTCCCTTCCCTTATGTTCATCTGTTTTGTTTCTTAAATTCCACATAAAAGTGAAATCATATGACATTTGTCTTTCTCTGACTGACTTACTTTGCTTAGCATAATACACTTTAGTTTCATCCACATTGTTGCAAATGGCAAGATTTCAATTCTTTTTGATTGCCGATAATATTCCATTGCACAAATATGGACCACATCCTCTTTATCCATTCATCAGCTGTTGGACATTTGGGCTCTTTCTATAATTTGGCTATTGCTGATAGTGCTGCTATAAACATGGGAGTGCATGTGCCCCTTAGAATCAGCACTCCTGTATCCTTTGGACAAATACTTAGTAGTGCAATTGCTGGGTCACAGGGTGGCTCTATTTTTAAGTTTTTGAGGAACCTCCATACTGTTTTCCAGGGTGGCTGCACCAGTTTGCATTCCCACCAGCAGTGCCGAAGTTTTCCTCTTTCTCTGCATCCTCGCCAACATCTGTTGCTGCCTGAGTTGTTAATTCTAGCCATTCTGATAGGTGTGAGGTGCTATCTCATTGTGGTTCTGATTTATATTTCCCTGATGGGGAGTGATGTTGAGCATTTTTTCATGTGTCTGTTAGCCATCTGGATGTCCTCTTTGGAAAAGTGTCTGTTCATGTATTTTGACCATTTCTTCACTGGATTGTTATTTTGGGGGTGTTGAATTTGATGAGTTCTCTATAGATTTTGGATACTAACCCTTTATCTGATATGTCATTTGCAAATATCTTCTCCCATTCCTTTGGTTGTCTTTTAGTTTTGCTGATGGTTTCCTTCGCTGTATGGAAGTTTTTATCTTGATGAGGTCCCAACAGCTAATTTTTGCTTTTGTTTCCCTTGCCTCTGGAGACATATCATGTAAGAAGTAGCTATGGCCAAAGTCAAAGACGTTGTTGTCTGTTTTCTCCTCTAAGATTTTGATGGCTTCCTGTCTTGCATTCAGTTCTTTAATCCATTTTGAGTTTCTTTTTATGTGTGGTGTAAGAAAGTGGTCCAGGTTCATTCTTCTGCAAGTCGCTGTCCGGTTTTCCCAACACCATTTGTTGAAGACACTGTCTTTTTTTCAATTGGATATTCTTTCCTGCTTTGTCAATGATTAGTTGGTCATACATTCGTGGGTCCATTTCTGGGTTCTCTATTCTTTTCCTTTGATCTATGTATCTGTTTTGATGCCAGTACTATACTGCCTTGATGATTACAGCTTTGTAATACAGCTTGAAGTCCAGAAGCGTGATGCTTCCAGCTTTGGTTTTCTTTTTCAGGATTGCTTTGGCTATTTAGGGTTTTTCTGGTTTCATGCAATTTTAGGATTGTTTGTGCTAGCTCTGCGATGAATGTTGATGTTATTTTGGTAGGGATTGCATTGAATATGTAGATTGCTTTGGGTAGTATCAACATTTTAACAATCTTTGTTCTTCCAATCCATAAGCATGGAATGTTTTTCCTTTTTTTTGTGTGTGTGTCTTCTTCAATTTCTTTCCTATAGTTTTCAGTGTACAGATTTTCACCTCTTTGGTTAGGTTTATTCCTAGGTATTTTATGGTTTATGGTGCAATTATAAATGGGATCGATTCCTTGATTTCTCTTTCTGCTGCTTCATTACTGGTGTATAGAAATACAACCTATTTCTGTACATTGATTTTATATCCTGCAACTCTGCTGAATTCATGGATCAGTTCTAGCAGTTTTTTGGTAGTCTTTGAGTTTTCCACATAGAGCATCATGTATCATGCGAAGATACACTGTCAGGTGTTAATGCTTTGTTAAAAGCTCCTGTGTGGTATACATACGCACACACCACTTTGAAGGGGCCAGATGCGATAAGTAATCTGAATCTTGGGCTATAATGTGTTTAATGAGATTAACTCAGTGATCCTGATAATATCACCAGAAGATGTGAAAAAAAGTAGGGCAGAAGTTTGAAGTTTGGACATTAGATTCTCTTTCTTCTCCTCCTACTTCTTGTCCAGTAATCCAAACGTGATAAATGAGTCTAAATGCCTGTTAGAGAATAATGAGTAGAATAGAAACTGATATAATTGGGGGAGATAAAACCAGTGGACAAAATTGGAAACTTTGAGCTCTGAGAGACCTCAGAAGCTGTGTTTAACGTAAGTGCTCTTTGGGCCAAATTTGACTTCACTATGCTCCAATTAGAAATACACATGTCATTAAGTTCCTACCTGAAAATGCTGTTACCTTTTAGATGTTTTGGGAGAGGATAATGGACACAGAGGTAAATGTCAGGAATAAGTAGGAGAAAGATAAACACGAAGACATATATGTAGGGCATAGTCTGGATTAGGACCTCATCTCTATTTCTGCCTAGAACAGGATGCTGGCTACTGGGAGGCAATGCACTACTCTTTAGGTTACATAAGTGTGTTGTAAACCCATGGCAGAGCACCAAGGACTAAGAACATTTTCTTTGGTACTGAAGCATAGACGTTAGAGTCTTAGTCTGGGTAAGCTTGTGCTACCAATGGAGGAATTGAAACACCACCTTCCACTTTCTACCTCCATGAAACCCTAAGAAACCAATCCATGAATAATCTAAATCTGTTTTCCTTGCTTGCAGGAGGAAGCAAGAAACTGTATCAGACAAAGAGGAGCATGAAGACTGCATATGGAGGCTTATTTTCATTGCTTGCATCGCTGGCCATAGTTTATACATTTCTAGGTGCTTCCTAACATCTATGAGTGCTATAGAGCTTAATGACAGGGGATAAATGGTAATAAATATTTTTTTTAAGTTGGAAATTGTGTGTGATAGTATGAGCTAAAGGCTTTGGTACTTATTGTGTGGTGGGTGATGGGGTGCTAACTATGTGTGACTATGTGCACAGGTCGTCATCCTGTGCAAAACACAAATAAAAGGAAATCTTGTAATGGAAAATAGAACTGAGCAGACCATGTATTTGGCAAACAAACCAGATTTGTCACAAAAATACAAATATACAAATATCTGTTCAGTAAAACCTTGTTATAATGTTACCATAAGAAATTATTAGCTGAATTTCAAATTCCAGTTTTAAAAACATAACAAGAGGTCCATTTTGATTTAAGGAATTTTTAACTGTAGAATGTATAATTAGTTACATATAGGACAATGTCGCTCACATCACAAGGTCAATTTATACCTTCAGTTTGGATATAAAGTACATAAGAATATTGTTGAATATCCTCACTCACCACTTCCTTGCACTTTGGGGGAAACTATCAGAAGAGGAGGTGGGTGGGAACAGATGCTACTTAAGTAGAATTCTACTTGGGCTATTTTAAGATGTAAATCCTCTTCAGTTTGAATTTATGATGAATTTTCTATTCATGGGGTGTGATATTGTTGTAGTTGAGAAACAGAAGTTTAGTCAACAAATGTTCAGAATAAACTATATATTCTTTTTGAGTGCGCCATTAGTTGAATGGCTTTTGATAAGTTGCCCAACTTTGCTAAGCCTCACTTTCCTTAATTAAAGGTGGAGGTAGTTCCTGGTTCAATTCTTTACAGTATCACTATAAGAATCAAAATAAAGCTACTATACATTTGAACTTTCATTGAAACACTTTGTTTAAAGTTCTCATAATAAAAAGTAAAATGTAAAGGGCAAAGTTATCTGAACCACTATAAAAAATAATTACTAAATTAATTAATTAGGACACATAATCCTGCATTGAGAAAAGCTATATGCTTTTATCAGGAATATTAGGAGGTCATAAAGCTAACTAGGTTTGACTCACTAACACGCAATAATAATTTACCAAAAAGGGCAGTGAAGCTCAAATACGAACATAGAAATCTTAACCCATTTTTATAAAGGTGAAGAAATAATGTTCAGTTCTACATAAGTATGTAGAAAATAGAGAAAAGGACCAATTTAGGGGCTATATGGTAAAAAATATTAAAAAATGAAAATTATGAAAAAGTTTAAAAACGTGAGAGGTGAGAGTGAAAAGTCTACAATACTGAATCTATTAAACCTTGAATATCTTTAGGTTACTGACAAGATCCTTGAGAAATACATATGCTGTGTAACAGAAATACTGTAGCTGTGCCACATGTGAAAAGCTCAAGCACAAAACCAGCCAAGTGGAATCATACATATTTGACTACGAGCCAAAGAAGGGTCTGTCCTGGTAAGTGACTATGGAAATAGAGGCACACTTGGATTAGGGAACCCAAGAGGTTGCACATATATCTGGACCTGGGTATTGGATGTATGATATCGAATAATTAAAGGGATGCAGAAAGAGTGATTGATTACAGTTAATTTGGATCAGGTGAGGTGAAAGACAATTGTTTCATTTGGGACATTTAGATTTTGAGTTTGGGGTAGGAACAACAAATCCAAATATATGAAAAGTATTTGGACATTCAACAGGTAAGCTTTTTAAGCGTTCTTACATACACTGGACTTAACAATACAAGTAAGTCCTTCAAAAAAAAAAAAGCAAAAAAAAAAAAAAAAGCAAAATGTTTCACCAGCTATTGGTGTCAGCTCTTAATTTGGCATATTCGATAAATACTTATTTTGCAGATACTTTGTGTCAGGAGCCACACATTCTCTACACACAATATGAAACATTCAATTTCACTTTTTTACCTTTTCATAGGCTCTTCTTCCTGCTTGGAATGCTATTTCTTTTGCATTCCCGTTTTCAAAACAACAATAAAAGTGTGATTGTATACAGCATGAATTTCAGTATACAAAATCATGTCTATAAGAACTATATTTTATTTCTATAAATCTATTTAATTTTTATTTCAAGTCACAATTCCAAAAACTGTATGACATTTCATTTCAGTAGTGCTTTGGGGCCCCATCCCCTAACCGGGGTCTGTGTGTCAATTAGAATTATTATACAATACAAAGGCATAAAGGAGGGGGTAGGGTTGATAATCTATTTATTGCCTGAAATAAATCATACATCTGAATCATATGATAAAACTAAACCTTTAAAATGCATATTAGGGGTGCCTGGGTGGTTCAGTCTGTTAAGCATAAGACTTCTGATTTTGACTTGGCTCATGACCTCACAGTTTGTGAGTTTGAGCCCTGTATTAGACTCTGCACTGACAGCAGGAAGCCTGCTTGGGACTCTTCTCTCTCTCTCTCTCTCTGCATCCCCCCCTACTTGCGTGTGCATTCTCTCTCTCTCTCTCTCAAAATAAATAAAGTTAAAAAAATGCATATTAAACAGGCTACAGTAAAGAGCATATTTTTATTCCAAAAGTGTTGTTTTATAGCTGGTAAACGAGAAGAGAGGATTACGAAACTTAGCTACATTGGCATAAAAATAAAAATGTAGTCTACAGACCAAAACACATCCAACCACATAGATTTGTGTGTATATTTCTGATGCTGGAAATAAGTGCTATTTCACTTCAGGTTACATTGTCCAATATGTATTTCGGAAATTTGAGTCACCCTTATTTTCACAGCTCTTTATATTTTCATAGGTTCTGTTCTTTCACTTCAGCTGAATGCATTTAAAGTTTGTCACATTAGTGTATGTGTATATTTGTATTAATTTATATGGCAATATACCTGTATATAAGGCTTATATACATATATATGAGAAGTTTGATATATAGATATATCTTATAGGCATTTTTTCCAGAGGTGAGTGAAAGCTGTATCTTCTGCAAAGACAGATGAGATTTAGTAGAATCAATGAAACTTGAGCTCTATATTTAGCTAAGATAAATTTAATTTTCTCAAGATGACATATAAACAAAAACATTCCAAATTTTTGATGAATGACAATTATACACATTTTCTTTTACAAATTACAACTGACAATATTTGCTTCTTTAAATCTTAAATACAAATACCACATATGTTCACATAAAGTAACAAATATACTGTTGTCGCTTTATACATCATTGTCAATTTTTTCCCTTGAATTTGGAGAAAATTTTGTTTTATCTAGAAATCCAAACCACAAGAGTCCCCCTTCCATTTTATAGTACCATACGAAGATGAATTATTTAATATAGATTCTTATATTGTTCTGATTCTAAAGTGCCTTCATTTAAGTATAATTAAAGCCTTATTTATTTATATTATTTAATTAATATGTGCTTTTTAACCACATTTTATTATAATTATCAACATCAGAAAATAGATTTATCCAACCTTTAACTGATTAAAGCTCCATTTTCACAAGCGAATTAGCATTGGGAATGGATTTTTGAAAAGGAATGAAAATGTGGCAATGAAAAGATCTGAGAAGATTACTTTAGCAATGATATGTCAAATGCTTTAGAATGTAGTGTTATTGGTGGCATAGCTGTTACTAAAATAGTGTAGAATTTAAGTGCAAGGTGACAATATACTGAGCTCAGTTAATTGTGATAGAATATAAAGCAGAGGAGAGCCCCGAAAATTAGAACAACAGAATAGAACAGAATAAGAACAGAATATGACAGCTGTTCATTAGTTCTTTAATAGTAACACATGTTTCTTATACCAAGGATATTGATAACAGTGCTGAAACACTAAAATAAAAACATAAAGTTAATAAAAGAGAAAAGTAAACCAATTTACTTATGAACATAGATGTAAAGCTCCTGGATAAAATATTTATTATAAATCGACACCAATAGTGTACTAACAGACTTGGTATTGTAACCAGGTAGGATTTGTCCTAAAAATACAAAAATGACTCAACATTAGGGAATCTGTAAGTAATTAGTTGTTCCGCGTACAAAACCAGAATAAAAGATTTGGCAGATAGTAACAAATGGTACATCAGAAATAGGAGTAAAGTTTCTACACTTGATAAAGTGATATCTTATTGAAAGATAGAGGGGCCCACATACTGATTCGGAAAAGCAAAATGATACAATCACTGCTATATTCAAAATATACGAGAGGTTGTGGCTAATTCTATAAGATAACAAAAGGAGGTAGTTATTGGGACTGAGGAGAGACACCCCCCCCCCCAAAGATAAAACTTACTGCACTAGAGAGAGTAGCAAGAATGTTGGACACTGGCAAGATCTGCTGAGAAAGGCCTCCCTCTTGGGCTGACTTTGACAGACCTGATAGTAAGGAGGGCCTAAGCTCCATCTTCTGCCAAGGCACCTGAGGGGAGGCAGGTACTCTTAAAGTTCTCTGTTACCATGGCACAAGAGACGAATAGAAATGGATACCTCAGGGTTCCTGGGTAAATAGACCTATTTCAGTCTCAGAAACCCTGTGAGCCCCAGTGAAGTAGGAACAAATTCCAACGAAAGCCACAGTTCTAAGTATGACCTGATACCTAATGCAAGTATGATCATCTCAGCAAATACTACATGGAGAGGTGGTGACCAAGGACCAGAGTCCTCCTGCTGATCGTATTCTTTTATGTAAGCCTTTGAAGTTTACAGATGCCTCTGAATAAATTGAGGACTGCCTTATTTGACTGCATTTACCAAAAATTGGAAAAAATAAACTTCCTATTACTGGAAAAGATGGGGATGTATTTGGAGTTCTGACACAAACGTTTTTTTCCTCTACAACATTTTTTCCTCTACAACAAACATTTTTTCCTGACACATTTTATAGATTTATACATACTACCTATATTAGTTTCTCTCTCTCTAAATAAATTTGTATGTAAACATTCACTTATCTGTATGTGTAAGAGCGTGCACACATGTGCACACACACAGGAATAGAGATGTCTGAAAGGGAATTTGACTATCTATTAACTCTAAGAGAAATAAGAAATTATTGAGGTAGGCAGTGTGTAAGGAACCTATGGCTTTTTTCTATAATTATTTTTTATCATTGGGATATATTATAAGAATGAATATTTTTGTTTGGTTTAAAAATCAATTAAAAATAGCATCTCAAATGTACAATTTAGAATATATTCTCTAAGGTTAAGTAAATGTTATGATTTAAAAATAATGAACAGACAACGTAACTTTCACTGAATGTTAGCAACTTGCAGGTTGTAGGTTTCCTATGTACATACACTTTACAATAATCATGGATATCTCACTGTAACAGATATAATAACATCGAGAATGACAGACAGCATTCCATTTCATGTATTCGATTTGGAATAAGACTCAAAGGAGTGTTTCTCAACCTTTAACGTTTGAGAATGGTAGCCTTTATTTATTTATTTATTTTATTATTTTTTAAAATATTTTTTTATTGTCAGATTGGTGTCAGTACACCACCACGTAAGGCTCATCCAAACCTGTGCCCTGCTCAGTGCCCATCACCCACACTTTCCCCCCATACCCCCCTCAACCCTCAGTTTGTTCTTAGTATTTAAGAGTCTCTTATGTTTTGTCTCCCTCCCTCTCTGTATCTTTTTTTTCTTCCTTCCCCTCTTCCCCTCCCCGCCGGTTTTCTGTTAAGTCTCACAAAGTCCACCTATGATAGCCTTTAAGTAATGCAGATTCTGACTAAATATATCTGGAGTGAATCCTAAGAATAATGTTGCCAGGATTAAATGAAATAATGTATATAAAGAACAAGGTTGACATATAGGAAGTGCTTTATAAATACTAGCTGTCACAATGATACTATTGTCAATGATTATACATTTGTTGGTAATGATTATTAGCAAGTTATCTTATTCCTGGGCACAAATGCAAATAATTAAAATCTTACCAGTTTAACTTAAAACATCACTACAATTCTGCAACCCAAATTATTTCATAAAATTCAAGGAATTGGACTTACTCTGACGTATTCAATAATATCAATCTCTTTTTTAGAACAAAGATTGTAAAAGGTAACTAGCAATGGAGAATCGTCAGACAGAAAATGTGTCCTGTACACTCCAAGATATTGCCCTAAGCGAAATAAATCAGTCAGAGAAAAACAAATATCGTAGGATTTCATTCATATTTGGAATTTAAGAAACAAAACAGATGAACATAGGGGAAGGGGAGAAAAAATAAGGTAAAAATACAGAGGGAGGCAAACCGGGAGAGACTGGAAAAACAGACAACAAACTGAGGGTTGCTGGAGGCGAAGTGGGTGGGGGGCTGGGCTAAATAGGTGGTGAGCATTAAGGAGGGCACTTGTTGGGATGAGCACTGGGTATTGTAAGTAAGTGATGAATCACTGGGTTCTACTCCAGAAACCAATATTACACTGTATGTTAACTAACTTGAATTCAAATTCAAATAAATTAAAAAAAAAAAAAAGAACATGCAGTTTGGTTGTGTTTCGTAAGTGTATATTTCATAGATTAAAAGCCAATAGTATTGCAATTTTGTCAAGATCCATTTCTAATTAACAATAATCAGGCAAAAATTAAGCATTTATACTTATTTAAATGTGAGTACGCAGAGAAATACAAGCCTGGTTGGGTGTTCATTTTAATGAGTTTTGAGTCATGCACACCTGTTTCTCATTTCCCAGTAAGAGAATTATAGAAATTCCAAAAGACAGAAAGAAAAAAAATCATCTTTGCTGCAAACTATGAGGAAGATTGCAACTCTCCTATCGCTTTACGGATTATCTCACAATCGTAATGGAGAAAGCTTAAGTTTAGAATGTTTCCACTGTTAATGCAAATGTGAAATAAACTGTTAAAAAGCATTGTGCTTGACAGCATTTCAAGTATTAAAAATATCCTGTCAATAAAAATAAAATGAGTTTAAAAAAATTTTTGCAGCACCAAAAAAGAGTAATAGAATCCAACAGCAGTTTGTTTCCCAAGTACCATCCTGGCATCTTTATATAGGAGTCTTGGCACGGATATATTCAGTTGTCTAAGTTAAATTTCACATTGAGTATTTTTTTCTTTACATGCTCTTGAGAAAGTTACATTAAAATAACCTGAATCAGTTTTTAAGCCAAGTAGGTAAATTCAAATTCTCTATTGATTTTCTTATGAATTTTAATATCATTCCTTTAAGAATTATTTACTGAATACCTGTTAAATGCCAGCCATGTTTCCACGTACTTAACAGGTATTATCTCATTTTGCCACAAGAATTCTGTAATGTAACTACCATTACGTACATTTTACAAGTGAGAAAAATAAAACTTAAAAAATATATATTAACTTGGCAAGGTCGAGGCTATTAAGCAACACACCCAGAGTGATAACATCCAGAGTAAGGATGTTATGAACCTGCATTCTTAACAATTGTACTTTTTGTTACCGTTTATCGCAATTGCGCGTGATTTATTTTTATTTTTTATTTAAAAAAAATTTAATGTTTGTTTTTGAGACAGAGAGAGATAGAGTATGAGTGGGGCAGGGGTAGAGAGAGAGACACACACACAGAAACCAAAGCAGGCTCCAGGCTCTGAGCTGTCAGCGCAGAGCCCAATGCGGGGCTCAAACTCACGAGCATGGAGATCATGACCTGAGCCGAATGCTCAACTGAGCCACCCAGAAGTCCCAATTGCAGATAATTTAGATACTTAAAGAACACATTCCAAAATTTTATTATTGGTAGAAAATAGGCCGAGGGCGCCTATTTTTCAGTTGAGCATCTGCTTTCCTCACTCACACTTTATCTCTTTCTCTCAAAAATAAATGAACGTTAAAAAAAATGTTAACAAAAAATAAAAAAAAGGAAATAGGCCCAAGTTCTACTCACGGCTTTTCAAATGATTTTTTTTTTGTTGTCGTTCTTGGACAAAATTCATTTTTATCGTCAGAAACTATTAAAAGGAGCAAGAGTATATGTTTTGCCCACTTTTCAGAGTTGTTATAAGAAATGACAGTTAATGCACGTGAGAGCACGTTAAATGTAATGTGTTATGAAAACGTATGTAACTGTCACATATTAAGGGTTTCTATGTCATTGAAAGTAGTGATTGGTTCAATTTCTTAGTGACTTAAGATCTTCGTGAAGAGAAATCCCTGTCTGTTTCAGAAGACAATCCACAATGCAGACAGGTGATTATACTGTACACCAAATCCAGGGGCCTTCCTCGAAATCCCAAGGCTTTTCAAAAAGCCCCAGCAGGTGAATGTGTATGGCAATCTTAAGTGATCATGATGAGGAATGTAAATTCACAGACTTCAGTCATTCCTGAGCGTGAGCTTTCCAATACTTGTATATTCACACTAGGTTAGTTGTTTAATGGTAGCTGTTTCTGGGCTTCTTATATGACAAATTACAGTGATTTAAATCCTGATGTTTCTAGATCCCATCTTCTAGAAGTTACTGTCTATACTTGGAGTCTAGGTGACATTTGATGCAGTTTTTACATATATCTTAAGCATCTCTTAGAGCAAGATTTGCAAATTCAGATGCCCAAATAACATGCAAAACGGACCAAGGATGGGGAAGACGGTGATGCAAGCTTCAGCTCATTGTTGACCTGAAGTAATGGTGCACTGTTGCCGGGCCTTCCAATATTATTCTTTTAATGTTTTCCCAGCTTTCCTGAGACATAACTGACACATAGTCTTGTGTTTAGGCATGCCATGTGACGATATGCTACACTACACATAGATAGTAACAAAACGTTTACTCCAATAATGTTAGTTAAGCCTTCCTTCACTTCATGTAATTTCCACTTTGTTGCTACAGTGAGAACATTAAAGCTCTGCTCTCATAGCCACTTTCAAGTATGCATTAGGGTTTTGCTAACCTGAGTCACCATGCTGTACCTCAAATCCCAGAACTTATTCATTTTATAACTGAAAATTTCTACCCTTTGTCCAACTCCTTATTTTCCCCAACTATTTATCCTCAGGAAGTCATCATTCTAGTCTCCACTTCCATGAGATTGATGTTTTTGGATTTCACGTGAAGCCACACAGCATTCATCTTTTTCTGTTTGACTTATGTCACTTAGCGAAACGTCCTCAAGGTCCATCCACTTTGTCACAAATGATAGGATTTCCTTCTTTTCCATGGCTGGAGTGTGTGTGTGTGTGTGTGTGTGTGTGTGTGTGTGTGTGTGTGTACACATATACACATACACACACCACATTTTTTTTTAATCAATCATCCATCAATAGACACTTAGGTTGTTCAGGTCCTCTAATTTTTAAGAGATGGCAGAAAATGGTTCTTTGAGTGAAACCCTCCCAATCGTTAAATGTAGGAATCTAACTCAAATTAAAGCAAACAGAATAGGAATGACAAAATAATTCTGTTTATGGGATTCATTTTGTAGTCTCCTGATTCATAATTTCTTTTATGGTACAGTCTTTATATTCCTTATAAAGACTGTAAAATAGTCTCATTATCATTAAGTGCTTATTGACATCGTGTATTTCCACTGAAGGCAACCTTAAAACACGTTTTCAAGAGGGCACAGTTCAGCAGCTTTTCCCAGTTATTACTGTCAATGGAATACTTTATTTCTGGCTCCAGGAGAAGCCACTCTTTCCACCCTGTGCAGCCTGATTACTATGTGTAGCTGTGGCTGGAATATCATATGGTTAAGGAGCAGTTGCTTTGCTGGGAAAAGCTCCAATTAAACCGAGTCTAGAGATACTCAAAAGGTACTTGGTTGCTGCAGTGGTGGAGGGTTACGTTTATTTTCATAAGCTTCTGTGGCGAAGCACGATACTCTCCGGCAATTATGTAGACCAAATACCTGTGCACACGGGGATCTTCTTGCTAAATTTAGAATGGCACCGGACCAGCTTTTCTATAAACTCCCTGGTGCAGTGTGACCTCTCTTACCACAGAAATAATATTTCACACCTTTGTTGAAATGATGCTATGAGGAAGGAGGAAAAAAAGAGATAAAGCCTTTGAAACATATTGGGTTCCCTAGATATAAAATTGTGATGAATCCAAAGTTCAGCATTAAATGAGACAGTAAAGTTAAGGAAATTTTGTCCCCTTTGTACGTAGCTCTAAGGTAACCATTCAAACACTGACTTAATTCCAAACCCTGTATCGTACAGACTTTTCACTGATGAATCATCGTGAAAATATTGAGGCAACTTCTGGCGGAATTTTGATTAACATCTCTGTGTGGGATTTTCCAGTAGGGGCTAAGAGAGGAGAAAAAAAAAAGAAAAAAAAACGTAAAGAAAACAGAAATATAGCCTCTTGAACCCATGGTCACCTCTATTAATTTTCTCATTTCCACCTTGGAAGGTCTTTGCAGATTTTAGCATCATGTCCCTTTGAAGCTCTTTGAAGGAAACTTGATGCTGTATTAATTGCAAAGATGTCACTGGCATTGTTGAAGTTTCAAAAATTAGGTCAGCATCCCAACATAGACTATGCTTAACGTTTCTTTCTGAAGGTTAAAATACCTTAATCAGTTTTGGCAAGGGTCACTTTTAATGTAGATTAACAATCCAAAATGGAAAACTATGAGCACCCCTCCGCTTTCAAGGAGAGGCTTAAATTGATTTCAAAGATAACACATTTTGAATATGGCACATTTATTAAATAACTGTTTAACCCTCAGCAAACACACAACCCGAGTCTATAATTGAAAGAGCATAATTTCCTTCAAGGATGCGGAGTTGTGATCTACTCACAAAAGAGTACCTAAAAGAAATACTATCTTATCATCAACAGTGCATACATTAGAAAATTATGTTTTCAACGTAATTTTTCTGGCTTTTCAATTTGCTTTAGCAACTTCAAAAAATGTAGATTCTAGTCGATGCAGACATAGCAGAAGGCAGTAAAGCAATCTTGTTACAATCTTTGTGTATGCCTGTGTGTATCTGTGTTTATACTGAGAACACATGGTCTGCAGATTCTAATTCCATTTTGGGAAAAGACGTCAGGTGCCATAAAGAGAACTACCAAACGTTGAGAGTCAGATGTACCAATTATTAATAGATAAATGTTACTGCTTTTCTTTTAAATCTCTTGATTAAATCTCAAAATCTTTACCGTGTAAAATTTCCTTTCAAGGTGTCTTGGAAAAATAGGTATGGACCATTTTAAGTTCTATTTTTGTTAGTGTGTCAGCTCTGTTTATAACTCAAATCTATATTTTAACTCTTAACATAAGAACCAAGGGAGCATGAAACCTAGAATAGATTCTCTAAGGTACTTCTAGGTCACACTACAATATCAATACTGCACTTCTTGGTTTAGATTCATTTTTTTTTCTGACAGAGCTTTAATGGAATCTTTCGTTATTATTATGCGGTCAAAGAAGAGATACACAGTTCATAGAGATATTTGCTTATAGTGCATAATATATGCATAAACAGTGATATTTCCCAGTCTGTTTGTAGAGCACCAGCTCTATCATGAAATGCTATGAGAAAAAGAAAATAAAGAATTACTGCAAATTCACAATGCATATTACCATATTAAAGGCTTTGAAGTCTTGCAATGAATCAATCTGTTGCTGTTAAATCATTACTTTACAAATTATGTGATTGTTTGGTGAGTGTGTCCATGTGTCTAGCGTAACATGGAATCAATGACCCATGCTTGGGGAAAAACTGAAGCACCAAATAATTATTAAAAATGAAACAAATGTAGATAAAATAGTTTCCTAAAGTTTAAAAATAGGAGTAGAAGTTAAGAATAAACTTTTAAGGGTTTGTTTGTTTGTTTGTTTGCTTTTGTAGGGGAAGAGGATATTTTTTATGCATCTATGTATTTATTTTTTTTAGCATCTATGTATTTATTTATCTAAAAAGTTCCAAATAAGATTATTTTTCTTTGTGGGAAATCAAAATACTGAATGAAAGGGGATAGGTTTGTTAAAATATAACAGACCCCAAGTGGAGTCCCTTAGGCTAAGCCCCCGGTCACCAAATAGAGACATAATTACAGGTTTGGCTTTCCCAGAAATGGAATTTTAAATCAAGTCAGCTGGGAATTATCTGATCAGCACTAGTTAGGTAATCTACCTCATAGACCCCTGCCATCCCCTAAAAGAAAGTAACCTTACAATAACCAATCCGTTTTTTTTTTCTTCTTCCTAGGATGACTTCCTTACTTCTGCCAATAAAAGTCTTCCAGTTTGTACGGCTCCTCAGAGTTCTTTTCAAACTACTAGATTGGATGCTGTCCAGTTCGTATCCATTTTTGTTGAGATAAACTCTTCAAAATTTTAAAACGCCTCAGTTTATCTGTTAACGGGATGATGAGCAAGATAAAGCCATGTAGATCAATTCTTTCTGAGAGGCAAAAGGGTAAAGAAAACCTTGCTTAACATTTTGAAAGAAAGATCTTTTTTAAATAAATGCAGAAAGTATTTTAAATTATACTACAACTATATATATGTATATATATGAATATATGTTGCATATTTTTGAGGGAGAAGGAAAGAAGTAGGATAAAATAAGAAGGAGAGGGAACTATACCAAATGAGAGGTTGGGAGAGACAGAAAATTTAGACTAGGAAAGTATAAGAGGAGAAGGAAGTGAAAGTGGCAAAGGAAGGGGGAAATGTACAGAGGGAGCACTTTCTCAGGTGCCTAATGAGCATCAACCACGAAGGTTAAAGCTGAGCCCTGTACTCAGCCCTGAGCCCTGGGCCCCCCCATCAGATTCCTTCGAAGCTATCATTTGCCAGTCCAGCTCGGGCTGCAGTCCTTCACTTGCTCTTTGTCCTTCATTCTCAGAGAAAATCTCAGAATGAGATAGACCAAAAAGCTCAGTAAGAGAAAGAGTAATTTTTGTGTTTCTCAGGTAGTGGCTAGCGAATCCTGAAATTGAGTTAAGGAGACTCTTAATTTAAGGAAGTTTGAGAATGAAAAATAAAATTGAAAAGGAAAAATAATGAAAAGAAAAATAAAGGAAATCAGAATGAAACTCTACTGAGGGAATAATAATGATAATAATAATAATAATAATAATAATAATAATAATAATAAATCTACTGAGGAATAGGAATGGGTGGGTGGACAGGAAGAATGGGTTTTAAGCAGAGGCCCTGCTTCTTCTACCCACATTAATTTCTCTCACTGCTTCCCGGGGCAAACCTTGGGCCCCTCACTGGCAAAGCATTGTGACAGTGTTTGAATCTAGGTGGTGTCATTTATTAGATGCGTGATCCCCGGGCATATATCCTACATTCTCGAAACGTCTATTTTCTTAACTTTTAAATACAGATGCTGAGATCTGCCTATGAGGCTGGTCTCTAGTCTAAATTCTGTTTGCTTAATCTCCATTCCCTTGCCTATAAAGTCCTTTCCTCACCCATCCTTAAATTAACATTATGTCGTCATAATGGAGCTCACATTTCACTTTTTCCAAACCACAGAAATCATTTTCTTTTTCTAACACCCATAGGAGTTAGCACTGATGCGTATATTTCTTAATGTTCTTGGCTTACCTAATTGCTGTAATCTTTTCCTAGTGGATCTCAAAATCCCTTAAAGTTAGCTTGGGTATTTTCTGCTCCTTTGAAAGTGCAGGCAGTGCACGTAAGGAGTGAAAATAACTGGGAGAGGGTTTTTAAACCCTGGTTTTATATCAAGGGTGTCTGAAGGCAGGTAATAAGGACTTGATGCCTCATCTTATCCCCCGGTACTCAATTAACTTAAATGCAAACAAGTATTAAGGTTGAAAAACCTTGGATTTGGTAGAATTCAACTAAAATATATCTTGGATATATTTTATTTCTTTTTAACAAATCAAAAAATAAACGTAAGAGTTTGGTTCCCCCTGTAACTGACCAAAAAGGAAGATATTGTCTGAAAACACTACCAATGGATCTATTTTCAGAATGTGTGTCTGCAGGTAGGACTTTAAAGATACAGTTATTGCTGCACTCAATCGGTATTAGGGAATTTCTATTGTTTCTATAGTTTCAAGGCAGCATAAGTAATCACCACCTTTTTTGATTTGCTTTCTATCACCAAAGAACAAAAAATAAATGAACAGACAATAAACAAAAAAATCTGTAGTGGGAAGAGTCACCTTTCATGTTAGTTATCTAAAATCTATTTCTTCATTGCTTCTTCTTATAAAAGAAGAGGTAAAAAAAAAATTCAGAAGTGTTCAATGGCTGGCTTCTGGTGGGATGACTCTATTTTATAATCACAAGGTTCCTGGAAGTATATGCAACTCTGAAATGTATACACAGGCGTGACATCACAGATCTATTTGAGTAGAAAGGGATAATAAAGTTTAATTTCTCCTTTCTGCATTTTTTATGTTCTCTCTTATGGGAGATGAGTTAGAGAAAATAATTAGATCAAGTGCAAGACTTCTACCCATGAGATTAAACATTATGTAATTCCGAGTTTTCCCTATTCTAGTCGATGTAGACAGTACTAGTAACAAAGACACAATTTCCCTTCTATACTTTTCCAGCCTAATTTCTTTTTTAAGTATATTTATTTATTTTGAGAGATACAGAGACAGCACGAACAGAGAGAGACAGAGAGGGAGAGACAGAATCCCAAGCAGGCTCCACAGTGGCAGCTGCAGAGACCAACACAGGGTTTGAACTCATGAACCTTGAGATCATGACCTGACCCGAAACCAAGAGTCAGATGCTTAACCAACTGAGTCACCCGGGGCCCCTCACTCAACCTAATTTCTGAGCAAATCCTCTATTTCATTGTCTCTTAAAATTATTTTGATTCATTTTTTGTATGTAAGTTGCATTAAAAGTGTTTTATATGTGTATGTGTTTTATGGTCAGAGAACAAAGTTTTGCCTGGCAAATTGAACTAAATTTTGGTTGGTCCTAGGTGGACAGGAATTCCATGTGACAGGAAACATTGTTTTAGATCCTCTATATCCCTGCATCTGATAGGTTTCGAAGCAGTACCAAATGTCTCCTGATCCAGCTGAGGTCAGCAGAACAGTTTTCGCAAGCTGGCCTTCTTGCATTTTGTCTGTGATTTCTTTTTTTTTTTTTTTTTTTTTTTTAATTTTTTAACGAGAGACATAGAGACAGAGTATGAGCAGAGGAAGGGCAGAGAGAGAGGGAGACACAGTGTCTGAAGCAGGCTCCAGGCTCTGGGCCTTCAGCACAGAGCCGGATGCAGGGCTTGAACTCACAGACCGTGAGATCATGACCTGAGTCGAAGTCGGCCGCATAACCAACTGAGCCACCCAGGCGCCCCTGTCTGTGATTTCTTAATGGTTATCAAAGACAACTGCTCAAACTTGCCATCTAGCTCTTTGCTGATAAAGTGAAAAAACTCACACTTGACCATTGATCCTATTTAGGTCACATCTATTTTTCCTCCACAGTCATGACAAAATATATGGACTTGCCCGCCTCCAATGTATTTAACATTTAATCCCTGACACTAATGTCACTGGGATTCCCTAGAACATTTTTTGTTCCTGTTATTGTGTTTAAGGTTTTCGTCCCTGTTGGTGTGAAAAAACAATCCAATACGATCGCATACACTTTAGTTTCCCTGTCTTCTTAACAATAATATTGGTTCAAGAATATTTAGACTTAACTGTGGACCAGAAATAGTACAATAATTAGTGGTAAGAGAACTTTTCCTCCGAATTTGAGGGCCTTACAAAATGATAACTACAGGGTTTCCAAATAAATTCTTGACAATAACAAAGTGTTGCTTTCAGGGTTTATTGCTTTTGTTGTTGTTGCTGTGTGTGTGTGTGTATGTTTGTGCGTGTGATTTTTTTAATTGGCCTCAAAGAACTGCATCAAAAATTCTTAATGGATTCAAAGGTTTCTTTAAAAAATATCTCAGGAACACTGAATGGCATCTTAAAAAGAAGTTCAAATTATTTATAAAAGTATTAACCTTTGTACGATCTAAAAGTAATTTATAAGTGTTGAGAATTTTTCAAATTTACCATTTTAAAATAAGTTCATGACATTTGACAAATCTAAAACAAGTGTGATTTGTTATGTGGATAACTGTAAAATGTTCTCCAGGTGATATGTATTATTTCGTACATCCCATCTTCTTTCACTGCCATCTAAACAGATTGCTCATTTCGAAATGACCACATTTGGCTTTATTTGTATTTGAAGGGACCACCACATTTACTCTTGATGTAATCTTGTCAAATGGTCAATTTGAAATAATACTGATACTGAATAGTTACCATAAACTGAAATGAGCTCATACAACACCTGACAAGGAATTATAAGAATCTTACAAAATTATGTCAAAATATAAGCATGTAAAAAAATGTGGCTTTGTTCTGCTTACATGTCTTCAAGGCACTGCTTTAAACCACATCAAGTCAGATATCAGATTCTTCTTAGACGGTAAGAATTTTGTTCCCTCCAAGAAAGTGGAAGAGCCTCTTTTTCCTATGGTTTTGAAATATAAATTATTTGCTCTTGAGAGCCATGCTCTAACATGTTATACTGCTAAGCAATTTTTACATCAAAGCTTAGGTTGTTTGCAGTCTAAATTCAAATCTCCCAAAAGTACGGGATCTCTTGCTAACTTTGAATCGGGACTAAAGGTCTGACATTCATTATGATATCTAATTTTTGTAACATGCATATAAAGATCATTATCTCTATTTTATAATTATTTAGATGCTTTTAAACTGAGGCCAAGAAAAAATAATCATACGTAGTGAAACCATAATGTGCCATTAATAAAGGGCAAAAAAAAAAAAAAAAAAAAGAGAGACAATTTGCCCTTGAAAAACACCACAGATAATCTCAGGTGGGTTTCTTAGAAAACTATATAGTTCATATGAACTCTATATATTTGTCAATGTATTAAACTTTTTAAATACATCACTAGCATGGAGCTGACCTATTTTTACTAATGACAACATATTCACAATCTTTCCACTCTTTTAATCACTTGAAACTATCTTTATGAAGTCTTTCATTTAATAGGGATTATGGCTAGAAATATTTCATATGACTAAACTTTTGCAAAGAAAATTTAGAAGAGACAACAGTCTTGCTCAGAATTTATAAATGTTGGTCTTATATATAGAGTCAATATATAGAGAGTAACATAAAAAGGATGGCAAAAACCAAATCATTCTGTTTCCTATCCTTATAATTTTCTAATAAGACTAACTAAGGAAAAGAATATAAATGTCTTATGACTTACTTATTTATATATGACTAAAATTTATTTCTTAATTTCCTATTCCTTTATATTTCTTCCTTCCTTCTTTCCTTCCTTCCTTCCTTCTTTCCTTCCTTCCTTCCTTCCTTTCTCTCTCTCTCTTTCTCTCTCTTCCCTTCTTTCTTAACTGTATTATTTCTTTTTTTCCCCTTCTGGGATACATCATATATTGTATGAATCCCAGTATATTTCAGGAGTATATTGTCAAAATTGTTTATCTATAGTAGTTTGTATCCAATCCCTTTGCAGAGGATCCACCACTAAAATTTCTAATTCATTGTTCGGAGTGAGCCTTAGGCATAAATATTCAATAAGTTCCCTAGGTGACTTAAGTGTGATGGTTTAGCAACTACTTCTCAAGATAATTTAGCTTTCCTTCCTTACTCTGTGGGTGACATCTAATTTAATTTTCTGTGGATTTAGAGGCTT
Source organism: Paguma larvata (assembly GCA_030068075.1). NCBI lineage: Eukaryota > Metazoa > Chordata > Mammalia > Carnivora > Viverridae > Paguma > Paguma larvata. Next base: position 67,181,427 of record CM057825.1, on the reverse strand, counting down.
TGATGTGGGTTACCAGCTAATTATAATCCGATTTCTTTACTTTGACCATATTAAACCTATTAAAACACAGGTTATCATTAGAGCCCTATTCTATCACCATATACTGTCCCTCAATTTTTCACCAGAAGCCTTATAAATATGTTGTTTATTTACTATTGCTGTTTATGAAAAAGCACACTAGAGAGTTTGTTAAAATCAAGTCGAATACATGATTATGGGCTAGTAGTTAAGAGCACATGTGTGATCAAGGTTTATTGTCTGTCTTCTGAATACCATCTTTAAATCTCATGTTCATGTCTCACAAATATTACTACTTACTGTCTTAAATTGATTCACTTTGTAAACTCAAACACATAAGGATTTATATCTACTACCATAAAAAGAAAATTGTAAATTGTCATAGAGGATAACTTTTAAATAAATCCAATAACACAAACATAATGCTTTTAAGTCTAATTGGATACTTCTGTCTAACACATTAGGCTTTAAGCCTGGGGCTTGCCTTTTCTTTCTTAAAAAGGAAGATTTATAAGTAATGCAAAGTGTTAAGTGTATACAAATACAAATGAGCTTTCTTAAGTGTACCTCGAGTAATTCATAGTAGTAATCAGACATTGATTTTTAAGACATATTATAATACCTCAGATACTGGGTCTGAGAAGTAAGAAGTAAGATGGCTTCTACTATGTGAAAAAAATATTTTTAAGAATCATATTAGATTTAGGATTCTAACCCATATCTCTAATGTTTATTTCCATTAATTCTTGGGATCGTGTTGAAAAACATAATGTGATCTTCAACTTTTCGCTATTTAGGTGAGTTAGAAAGTCTGAAAAATATTCTTTAAATAAAACAGAAATTCTTGATAAAATAATACAAACATCCTCCAAATGCCTACTTAAGCTTTTAAGAAATAAAACCAGAATCCTAAGAGATAAAAAATAAACAAAGGAAAAGAATATGAAAGAATAACAGAAAGCTAAAGTTACAATAGCAATTGTTCCCATGGTAAAAAGGAAATAGCGCCTTGGGCCATACAATATGGTGAGTTGAAACTGAGACACTCTTCATGAAACAGAGAACCTCCATTAGCTACTTCTTCATTGGAGGATATGCTAGAAAAAAATATTCCCTCTGGCAATTAAAAATGACAAAATAATTTGTCTGTCTTCACTTCGATTATAGGTGGAAGAAAACGCCACCCCTGAGAATTTGTGACCACAGGTGTTTTCACACAGTTTTAGGCCAGCGTTTTTATACTACTTGTTAAATCCGAGGAATTCCCAAACTGAGAACTTATTGTGACATCTCAAGTATATGGAAGTATCATACACAAACTATTTTTAGAAGGATGCACCTCAACCTAGTGGCACAGAAGTTCAATAAAAACTAAATACAAGCTCATAATCCAAAATTAAATGGATCACCATGAGTAAGAGTCAGTGAGCAGAAGCCACCATCAGCAGAATTAGAAAAATCAGATACAGCATATGAAGAACTTGTGTTTAAAATTGAATGCAAGGAACAAGAAACTTTTAAAAGCAGTCAGATATTAAAAACTGAAAGCAAAACAAAATGAAAGCACGCACACGATGTCTACAACAGATGTGTAATTATGGAAATCAGTGGCTCACATAAACATCAGGTATAGACACAACTGAATGTAATTAGTGAACTGAGATATTAATCCAAAATCTAGGGAAGGAAAGGGATAGGAACCGTGAGATGATAGACGGTAATAGAAACATCTAATGCATTTCAAAATTCTGAAAGGAGAAATACAATACAAGAGAGACAATATTTGAAGAGATAATGGCTGAACATTTTTAATAACTGAAGACATGAATTCTCAGATCCAGGAATCTCTACAGAGTCCAAACAGGGAAAAAATATTGGTTAATCATAGTGAAGCTGTAGAACTCCAAAGGCAAAGAGAATATCTTAAAAGTTGTTAAAAATGATGACGGATCATCTGCAATTAGCATTTAGATTGAAAGGCAACTTTTTAATAAGAACAATAGAAGCCAGATGTTAGTGGAACAGTATCTTCAATTTGCTAAAAGGAAATAACTTTAAGACTCTTAAACCTACTTTAACTTACATTTGAGAGTAAGATAAAATACATATTTAGATAAAACTAAGAGAGCTTACCTTCAACAGGACTTCATTAAAGAAACTTCTAACAGATATAGTTTAAGAAAAAGAAAAAAAAATTAAGGAAAGTGAATGACGTAGAATGGAAGAATGTGCACAGTTATTGGTAAATATGCGGGTAAATTTATATTAACAGCGACTCTATAAAATAATTATTATTTATTTATGTTATTAAATAGAGAGAGAAAGTACATACCAGGCAAAAATAGCCAATAAAATAGAAGAAAATATTCAAGTTAAATAATCCTATGTTTGTTTTGTGTTGTTGGGTGGGTGAGTAGGGTAGAAATGATGATTAACATTAAAGTTATTTTAACATACCTGTTCAGGATAATCACCCAGAGAATAAAAGAACATGCGATTTTCCCAGAAATGGCCAGAAAGAACCCAAGGGAAGGGAGGTCACCAAACACAGACCAGTGGGAGACTTATTATTGCTAAGTGTTCTGATGGAATTTCCGGACTCATACCTTGTTTTGCTGGATTGGTGCACTCAGCATTTTGACTCTGGATACTTAAAGAAATCATCTGCTCCTTCCTCTGTTGGCTACCCATGATTAGCTCCAGAACTTGCTCTGTTGGCCACATCAACGGCCCCTGAAAAACAAAGACTATTCCAGCCTTACTGTCTTCCAGAATTTCGCAACATTTAATTAAGATGGAAATTCTACTTTTAGAGTATAATTGTAAACAACAAAGGTAGCGAATATTTAGCTAGTTTTGATTTTCTTGGTGTAACAACCAATTCAATTTACGAGAAGAAAACTATCGTTTGACAGGTATTTGGATCCTCAGTGAGATTTGTGGTAGGCTGGAGTCGTGAAGCCAATGAGCATATTCCTGTATTTCCTCTTAATTGTTTTCACCGAAGAGCATTGCCTGTGATTATCTCAGATCTTCTGTTTGCAAAGTTACTAATCAGTGACTTCTGGCTTTGTCCTTCAACCCAATCTGTTTTCTTCCAAAAATTTAAGGATTAGGCTCAAATCGAATCACTTTCCAAAGCAGTAACACCATTTTTCACTGGCCTTGCTAAATTCCTTTCCTCTCCATTCCACCCTAAGAAAGCCTAAAAGTAATTCGTAATTTCTAGGTGTGTGCATAGCTTGACAAATTATTTTCAGGAGTAAGAGGGATAGAGTGTGACCCAAGAAAGGCTGCTGATTTTATGGACTGCACTACAACTAAAGTCTACTGGTACTTTCTTCCCACAATATTAGAACTGCATTGTTGCTGAATCATTCTGGATGATCAAGGGACAGAAACCCAAATCAGGGCTTTGTGAGTGTAAATACAGATTTAAACAGAATCTATAAAAGGAAGTGTTGACCTGTGGTAACAATGGAAATAACTCCAAGTGAATGATACGGCTGCTATGCAAATATTTGGCATAGGAGGATTGGCACACTCCCCCAAGGATTCATAAGTCTTTTCTTTCAGAATGGATATATCGTTTTAGCTATTAGCCCATCCTTTCTAGCTGCCTAGCTTCAAGAGGGAGGAAAGTCGTAAGTGCTGACAGGGCACAAAAAAGAACCAGCTAAAAATAAAGTTTCTTGAAATACACAGAAGCATGTGATGCCCAGAATTTCAGGCCAGATATAATATTGAATGAATTAGGTTCTCGTAAAGATGCCTTCTTATAAAAATGTATGTGACAATTCCACATGCAGCTAATGAGAGAAGAATGAGAAAGGCTGAGAAGAAAGACTGTCTTTTGGCAGGTAGCCAGCTATCACTGCGGTGAGTCTCTTGTAGCAGCCAAGTGATGCAGCAATAATTAATGCCACCAACTTTATTGGGCAGAGCTGGTTATCCTTATGCCGGTGGGGTGTGTGGCATAGGGGAGGAAAATACAGGGCAAATACTTGCTTTTTGCTTCTCTCACAGTTAATTACCTTCAACTGAAAAATAAATTAAAACATATTAATGCTTGAATTCTGTCTTGCTGTCCTCCTGAACACAAACAGAAAGCCCTACTCTGAGTTTCTAATAATATGCAAAGAGAGTATGTTGTTTCTACACATATACAGAAAGAAATGAGTTTTAATATCCAACTAGTATCAACATAAGTGTGTTACATTTACAGTTAAGGCAGGTTCTTACTTTGATCTCTCTATGGAATATTTTAAAGTGTTTTTTTGTTTTGTTTTGTTTTGTTTTGTTTTGGTGAATTATAGACCTGTAGTTGGACTGATTAGTTTATAAGCTTGCTTACATGATTTCAAACAAATTGTGCTTAACTGGTTGTTGGGGAAATAAACACTCTACGATAAGAAGGGCTCAGCTCAGCATGAAGCGTGAGGATGCATGAACACAGTGCAGATGAAGTGTGAGGAGATAGAATCTCATTTCAGAAGCTAGGGAGCCAGTTATGATGGCAAGGTACCAGAGGTGTGAGAGAGGGACTTGTCAGAGCACCCCCCTCCCAGGGCAGGGGGTAAGTTCTGTGCATAAGCCCAGGCCAAAACTGAGCCTAAGAGACAGGCTTTGCCAGTTACCCTGTCCCAATGCAGTCCCTAAGTTACTTCCAATTCTATAGTGTAAGAAACTTCCTTATTTCTTTTAACGGGAGAAGCACAAATAGCAGCAGAGAAAATTCCAGTACTCACATTCTTGTTATTTCATGAAGCATTTCCATTTGATGCTGGATGTCTTCTGCTAATGAGCACCAGGCTTAATAATTTACAAAGAAAACCAGGTCAAATGTGAAATAGCATGATACAGCTGATGGTTTCATTTATTTCATAAACGGACTATTTCTAGGTTTTAAATTATTTTGTCTGACTAACGCCCATTTTATTTGCAAACATACAAACCTAGGGGGGAAAACCCATCTCTGAAAAAGTAATTTAAGCTTAGAATAATCCTGTTAAACTAATCTAGAAAATTAAAACCACACAGAAGTAGATAGACCTACATCCTAAGATACTATGCTGCTTGTAAGAACAAAGTTATACATAATATCCAGGGATATTTGGAAATGACATTGTGTTAAGTGAAAAGTAGTGCACAGAGAGGCAAACAGTGTAAAAAAGAAAAAGGAAACAGAAAAGAGATGAGAAGAACATATGCTAAAATATTAAGAAGAGTTCTCATGGGAAAGAGATTGTTGGTGGTTTTTATTTTATTCTTTGTATTCTTTTCTACTTTTCAAAGTAAATACGTATTATTCTTTATGTTATCACATATTCAATTAATAAAATGTATGTTTTACTTTGATTTCCTCATGAATAACTAATTATTTTCTCATAATGAGCTGTGTATCAGATGTGTTCTGTTGTCAAGGTGAATGTAGACTACCTACGTCGAGAAATTTTACTTCTTAGATGGTTCATTGAAATTATTTTTAGTTTATACAAACTTCGTTCAGCTAGCATTGAAAACGACTCCATATTCAAATTTCCCCTAGTGTTCCAATAACTGCCAATTTTCTCTTTCTTTCCAATCCATGATTCAATTAAGACTCACACATTGCATTTATCCGTGACAGCTCTTTAGTTGCCTGTGATCCAGACCATTTCTCTAGCGTTGGTTGTTTTTTTTTTTTTGGTTGTTGTTTTGTTTTGTTTTGGTTTGGTTTAATCTTTCCTAACACTGACATTTTTAACACCTGTGAAAATTGTTTTGGAGAATGCCTTTTGATTTTAATTTTCTGATTATTTCCTCCCGATCCGATTCAGGTAAACATTTTCATAAGGAATACTATACAGGCCATATTGCCTCCTTGTCAATACATCGTATTGGGAGGCTTATCACTCAGTGTGTCCTATTATTAATAATGCCATATTTGCTGCCTTGGTCAAGGTGGCATCTGATAGATTTTCTCATTCTTAAGCTATGCTCTCTCCTTTGGAATTCTAGGAGTGCCTGGGTGGCTCAGTCAGTTAAGTGGTCGACTTCAGCTCAGGTCATTTTCTTGGAATCTGTGAGTTCGAGCCCAGTGTCAGGTTCTGTGCTGCCAGCTCAGAGCCTGAGCCTGCTTCCGATTCTGTGTCTCCCTCTCTCTCTGCCCCTCCCCTGCTTGCTTTGTGTGTGTGTCTCTCTCTCAAAAATAATAAATGTTTTAAAAAAAAGTTAAAAAAAAAGAAATTCTACGTAAACTCCAGTGAACACCCCTTTAAGCTGGCTCCTGTGTCCTTTCCAATCTCTGTATGTCTTGAAGGGCTTCTTTACTTTTTGTCTGGAATGTTCCAAACTTGTACATTCCCTGTTCCACCCCTAGTCACTTCTCTAAGAAGCCCTGGTTTCTTTTAGTGGGGAATAATATTGAAAAACCAAGATCCAGGTATTGGATATTGACTAGAATTCTAGTTCCTGTCAATGGGCACTGTTAAGAAATGCATCTAGATAGAAAGAGAGAGATGATAGTTAAATAGATAGATAGACAGATAGATAGATAGATAGATAGAGAAGATAGCTGGAGACAGATATTTTTTTTAAACAAGAAACTATACTTCTAATTCCACACCACAAGGTTCTTTGTCTCCTTTTCTATTCCATATTTGTACTCACTTCTCCCATGGCGAGAACCTAGTATCAACACATTCCTCTGTTCACTCAGGCTTATAATATACTTAGATAATGGCTACATTCTTAGCACTACAAATATCAGACTATGTTATGTTTCCTTTGCGGTTTTTCCTGGTCTTGTTGTTGTTGCCGTTGCTGTTTTGTCTTTAGAGTATATCCACCCAGGAGGTACCATCAGAAAGCTCTGTTTAAAAGCATATTAATTCCTCTTTTGATTAAGTAGATTAATTCTTCTGTGTGATTATGTTATCAACATTATAGTGTTACATTCTTTCGTTTCTGTTTGTTTTTCATGTTGCTGTTTGCGTTCTTTGCATTTTTCTTATTTACCTTTTTCTTTATAAGATTTTATTTTTAGATAATCTCTATAAGACCCCGAGATCAAGCGGCATGCTCTACCAACCGAGTCAGCCACTTGCCTCTAATTTACTTCTAAATATGGAAATTCTTTACATAGTTTACAGTAAATTATTTACATAGTTCCAAGGTAAAATTATATAGTTAGAAGAGTGTTACTCTCTACCCTTCCCCTTACCCCATCCCACCAGCCCCCCTTATGCAACCATCTTCTTTTGTACCTGGTTGTTCCATTCTGAATTTCCTTTTTTAAGAAATAGCCACCATAAAAATATCTATCAATAAATATTTTATTTGCTTTTTACTCTTAACAAAAAGTGGCATAGTAAATATATTTCCCCCACCTTGTATTTTCACTTCACAATATGTACTAGAAGTTTCCACACATAGGTGGATTTTGAGAGACTTAGCAAACACCGTAGGGGAGGGGAAGAGGGGAAGGGAAAAAAAGACACAGAGAGGGAGGGAGATAAAACATAAGAGACTCTCAAAGACTAAGAACAAATTGAGGATGAGGGGGGTGCGGGAGGGGGGAGAGGGGGTGACGGGCATTAAAGAGGGCACATGCTGAGATGAACACTGGGTGTTATATGTAAACCAATTTGAAAATAAATTATTAAAAATAATAAAAACAAAAAAATTTTAAAATTAAAAAAAGTAACACGATAGGATTCATAGAGGTAATTTTTATTCCATCTGCTTTGTTGTTCAATTCTGTGAATTGAATGGAGTTTATTCAACCAATTTTCTATAAATGAGAACACTGTTTCAAATATTTTCCTATTAGAGATACTACTGCAATATATATCTCTGTTATTTTTTGTTTTGTTTTGTTTTTGGAGATGTATTTTAAGGGCAAATTCCTAGAAGTGAGATCACTAGGTTAAAGAGTAATTTCATGTAATCATTTTTTAGCTATTGGGAAATTCTTCGCAATGGTTTTACATTTTTGTATACTGTCAGCAATATCAGTACACAATATCAGCAACAGAATGTAGTGTCAAAATCTCCAGTTTTCACTAATTTGATAGATGAGACATGGATTCATGGAATAATTATATTTAATGTTCTCTTATTATGAGTGAGGGTGAACTTTTTTTATACGTTCAAGGCTATTTGCATATTTTCTGTGGGGAAGCTTTGTTCACGTCATATGCTCACTTTTGTAATAAGTTTCTGATCTTCTCTCCTTGCTTCTGAAGCATGCTTTACATATTGCAGATAAGACACACTAATCTAGGGGCGCCTGGGTGGCTCAGTCAGTTAAGAGCCTGACTCATGATTTCGGTGTAGGTCATGATCTCACGGTTTGTGGGTTTGAGCCCTGCATCAGGCTTTGCACTGATAATGTAGAGTCTGCTTAGGATTCTCTCTCTCCTCTCTTTCTCAAAATAAATAAATGTACATTTTTTTGAAAATACACACTAATCAACAATATACACTGTAAACGTTTTCACTCATTTTTGGAAAATTGTCTTTTGTTTTTCTTGGTCCATGGTCCTTTTTGTGTTGTGCAGTTTTCATTTATTTTTATTTTGTTGAAGTTATCAATCTTTACAATTCTGCATCATAGTTAGTTATATCAAAAGAAAAAGATAGTATTAAATACAGAAAAATTTAAATAATGGCCTATTTTACTATATGTGCTGAAGTGTTAATTTCTAAGTGTTGAAATGGTCGTTTAAGCCAAATAGATTTCTTCCAAATCAGCATTTGTTAAATAAATTTTGTCAAATAAATAAATTTCTTCTTAATCAATATTTGTTAAAGACAGGATTTTCCAAAGAGGAGTAATCTTTTTGGTCCCTATGAGTGACCCACTATTAATGTAAAAGTAATGTTGAAGAGAATTGAAATCCAGGGCAAAGACAACATAAGTACATTTCCCATCTGATTTTATATGTGCGTGTATATATATTTTATGTATGTGTGTGTGTGTGTGTGTGTATGTGTGTGTGTAATGCAAGTTTACTTCTGTAGTTATATTTTATTTTATTTATTTTTATTTAATGTTTATCTATAGTTAAGAGAGACAGAGACAGAGACAGAGACAGAGCGCAAATGGGGGAGGGGCAGAGAGAGGGAGCCACAGAACCCCAAGCAGGCTCCAGCCTCTGAGCTGTCAGCACAGAGCTCTATGCGGTGCTTGAACTCTTGAACCATGAGATCATGACCTGAGCCAACATCGGACGCTTAACCTACTGAGCCACCCAGGCGCCCCATACTTCTGAAACTTTAGACTGTTTACTCCAATCAGATCATGTATGCTTAAGAAGGCTTTAGAAATACCTAAAAGGTGCCTTCGTCTTAGAAGGTGATTTAATTTTGCTTTTGTCATTTTGCCAATGTCTCAAGTCCTTCAATTTACTTCTTAGCCTGAAAAGGAAAAATGGCATTTAAGTTATATTCAATGATTGAATATTTTTAAATCATTAAATTACTCAGTTTTTCATTTTTAACCAATTTCACATAATTTTGCAGATGTGTTACGCCACAATTTTATAGCCAGAGATTTCGTTCCCAGGACCCCTCATAGTCCATGCATTCTTTTGAAGGAAAAGTTTTTTTTATCTCTGGTTCTGGAGGCTTTTATTAGTATATTTTAAGAGTTTTGGCAATCAATTCTCGTCTACAGGATGCACATGTGTGAAATCTGAGAGTTGTGATTGATTAAATATCTCCCAAACTGGAAACTTCACAATTCTTTCATTGCCATCCCTCCTCAAGCAGCCTCTATCCTCACAATTCTGTCTTTAATACTATTTGAACTTCTTCGATGACTTGTACTTCTTTTTCTTTTAAGTTTATTTATTTATTTTAAGAGAGAAAGCACAAATGGGGGAGGGGCAGAGAAAGAGGGAGAGAGAGAAGCCCAAGCAGGATCCTCACTGATAGTACAACTCCAATGTGGGACTCACAAACCTGTGAGATCATGACCTGAGCTGAAATCAAGAGTTGGATGCTTAACTGACTGAGCCACCCAGGCACCCTCCACCTACCTGTACATCTTAAATTCACAAGTCCAACTCACTTTTCTAAGAAAACGCTTCCCTTTTACTCTTTTACGAGGCCACAGAAATACTTGTATAATCCACACAAGTTTTCAAATCCCACAATAGTTGGGTTTTGCATACTTTCCTAGGTCAACTATCTAAGCCTTGGTATTTCCAGTTAAAGCTGTGTGTGTGCATGCACAGGCACATGTCCACAAACAGCTGAAGGCACAAATAGCTATGTAATAGCACATGAAGCCTTTATAACTCTGAAATATACTATGATGAAGTATCTTAATCTCCTTCAGGGTTGGAATGGTGTGTGTGACCCGACCCACAAATCTGGAGGGGTTGAACACTGCCACCAGTTTAATATACTTATTTCAAATATAGTTCAGTTCATAATCATTTTGCTCTCTAAAATAGCTCCCATTAGTCAAGCTTTCCTTCTGTCCCAAGAAGCTTAGCGGTAATTCTGGCCACTGGGTCAAAATAATTCTCTTTTTTATATTTCTCCACACTAGGCTTAATTTTAGACAAATGTCCACTAAGGAGAAGTTTTCTGAACAGTAGTACTTGAGTGGATGCACTTCACCGGGACACCAACTTGTGAAAGGCAGGTTTCTGTACCTTTACCAAATAATGTAATGATAGAAGTAAAATGTGACTGAATGGTATGTAACGCTCTTTAAGACCCAGGAAAATGATTAAATTGATATATGTATCTTTTCTTTACTTTTTTTTTTTTAACAGAAAGTACTTTGATAAATCCTATAATTTATCTAAAGTCAGCTCTGACAAATGCCTCGCTTCACTACTATCCACACATATTTTCAACACAGAACCACCAGAAACTGGGAAATCTCGAAGTTAGCTTGTTTTATTTTCTAAATCTCCATTCTGTATATATATCTAAGGTCAAAAATATAAAATCTAGGCTCAATCATATGTTTGCTTGGCATCTCAAAAGGGACCTGTTTTCAGTACAATTATATTTGTAGAAATCTTATCTCTGGGGGGCTATTTCTTATTTTAACTCGATTTTTATATGTGTGCTGTTTGGGATATGCATATACATATGCATGTGTAACATATCTATATATGTCTATATTAAGCAGTGGCTGTATGAAAGAGACATTTAATCTAGGAATGTGGTTTCCTAGTAACAAGAATCACATAGAAGTTCTTCAAGAGCTTCATCTCTGCAATCATATGCCTTCAGTGTATTAGGAAGGCAAGAGCTTTCCAGAAGCAGTTTCATATTCCGCACAGGACATCTAACAATCAAAGTAAGGGTGCAATTATAGTATAGAAGAGGGAGAAGAAAAATAGACATGCAGGCAGATTTCTTTAGATCTGATTCAATTTTATAAAGTCACATGGAAGGAAACTCCCATAATAACAACAATATTACCAAAATGCTGTACATTGTGTGGAGCTTGAGAGGCTGAAGGCTTATTTTCAGAGCTAGAAGTTAAAAAAAATGGTTTCATTTCAGAGTGGGATTAAATAACTGGGACTTGCAGATAAAAAAAATTGAATTATGTTTATCTTCCATTTTTTTTTTCAAGAGGATAAAATAGACTAGTTATAGATTGCAGAGATAGAAGGCCATTTGCAAGAGAATGTTAAGAACTTGTCCTCAGGCCTGATATAAAACATTGGGGGCTAAGCGAGAGATTTTAGTCTAACATTTACTTCAAAAACTTGCACATACTAAGTTTTTTCCTACAAAGATTTCTCTGCTCAGGGGCAAATATATTAATGGTATTGAGCTTGAAGTTGACCAAGATTTAAAAATGTAAACATTGGTAATAGAAAACAATGATCCGGAAAGCATTTCTTTAACTATGCCAAGCACAAAGCACGGTGACACTTAGTAGTTTAAGTTCCCAAATTCTCATCTGAGCTACGTCAAACTATGTGATCTCTACATATTACTTAACCTTTACTGAATTTTGTTTTCTCATTGAGGCAATCTGTTTCAAAGTTGCCATCAAATACCCTGTATTACTCTGTGTAACATCAAGGATAACAAAGTATTTGACTTGTACAAAGAAGAGCATTGAGATAAATTAGTAGCATTGTCCATAGCTACGTGTTAAGGCCATAGCTACGGATTCATGGAAACAGACTTTTACTGAAAGGTGGAATCTTTGTGTCCTGGACCTAGCTTCATCACCTGCTATTTAGAAGGTCATCATAATTCCTTGAAAAATTTAAAATCTCTAAAATGGAGATCTTGACAGGCTACCTCTGAGAATGGTTAAGAAAATTAAACCAGGGGAGCACCTGGGTGGCTCAGTCAGTTAGGCATCTGACTTCAGCTCAGGTCATGATCTCATGGTTTGTGAGTTCAAGCCCCGCATCGGGCTCTGTGCTGACAACTCAGCACAGAAAGCTTACTTTAGATTCTGTGTCTCCCCCTCTCTCTGCCCCTCCCATGCTCATGATCTGTCTCTCAATAATAAATAAATGTTAAAAAATTTTTTAAAATCCACAAAAAGAAAATTAAACCAGGTAAACATATGTGAATTTTGTTTGCCAACTATAGAGTTTTTATGAATATGCAATACCTTTAGGTAAAATCATTTATGTTGAATAAATTCATAGATCCCTTTCTGAAAACATTTAGTGCTTCTTTAAATAAGCAAATTAACCCGAACAAGTATAGAGTCAAAGTGCAAGAGTAATATCAATGGACATCAGGAAACATGTTAGCAACTTCACTAAATACTTGGAAGAAGATGACTTGAGAGTCGTGACTGGCATCTTCCAAGTATCTTGTGTGAACTTTAGTACACTCATTGCATAATGACTAATATACTTCAACATAATGACATATTTAATTTCTGAGGGTATTATTCATGTACCAACACGCACATAACTAACAGGTAATTTGCATGTAAATGAATTTAATTTCATTAAATGTTTTCAAGATCTAGTAGTTATCTAATAATTTGCAAATAAAGCAAATAAAAATGATGGAAGCTTCTAACTTCGTCAATGATGAAAAACACATGGACTAACTGATCTGCTGCTAACAATTATAAAACATGGGCAAAACATAAATACTACAGTTACTGGAAAGTAACAAAAATGAGAACAAACCGGAATACGTTTAATCCCGAAAGAATAGAAGCAGTCTGAATAAGATGCAGTCTTCCCTTAAAAGAAGTCTCAAGTCCACAATGCATGCCCTTGACAGAACTCAAGAAAAAAAGCTACTGTCTTGTCAGTTTAAGGAGTCAAACAGTAGATTCAAATTAGATTCATGGATCTCGGAGTAGATAGAATGTGAAGAGACAATCCAAAAAAAGAGAGAACCACAGAGACTCTGCATACAAACCCTTCTCAAATCATTGACTCCTAAACTATACATGCACAGAATAAGACGGCGACACATCTCTCTGGGAAAAACAAAATCTGGAAAGTTGAAAGAATTGTACAAGATATTAGTTGCTCCTGGACAAACAGCCTTGGAGTGTGAATTTCACCACATGAGAAAATAGATTGTAGTTTGAAATTCATCATTTGATTAATACCTCAGGGTCTCCACTGACAACATAAGGGTCACATCTTAGGAGGAAAGACTGCATCCAAAGACTAAGGGGTTTGCCATAAAACTAAAACTAAAACAAAACAAAACAAAACAAAAACCCAAACAAACAAAAACAAGAAACAAAACACACGCACAAAAATAAAACTGACCTTTCTAATCCCTTCAAAGATCAAGTAAACTGTCTATAATTTACTAGCATGCTTGTACAAAATGTAGCACTGAAATTTCAGAAGACAATAGTAGATCTCAGATTCTTTGCAATACATGTCAACTACTAAAAACAAACAAATGAACAAACAAAAAGCTTCTAAAAATTCCCAGAAATGTAGAGAGATCAGAAATATGATTCACTGAAACAAACCTATATATGACTCAGATATTGAAATTAGCAGTCAGGATTTTAATAGCACTACAATAAACACACAAAAGGATATAGAGTAATGTGGATAAAATTGGAGGAAGTGATGAGAAATTCAGAAGAGCTATAGAACTGTAAAGAAGAAGCAAATGGAAAATGTAAAACTGAAAAGACACAATATCGAAAATCAAACATTCATTATATGTGATTAACATCAGATTGCACAAAAGAGAAGAGAGAATTAGGATATATGAAAGCAAGTCAACAGAAATTATCCAAACTAAAATATAGAGGGAGCGTTGGGTGATAAGTATGAATAGAGCTTCAATGGACAAAATGACAGTATCAAATAATAGAACATACAGGTAATTAGAGTCCCAGAAGGAGAAGAAAGAAAGGTATAGGGAAAAATATTTGATGAATTATTGACTGAAAAAATTTAAACTTGACCCAAAAAGCAACATATAGATGTAGGAATATCAGTGAACCCAAGGCAGCATAAATGAAGAAGAAAATCCACCTAGGCACATAATAGCCAAATTGTTAATAACCAGAAGAAAATCCTAAAAGCAGCCAGAGGAAAAGAAAACATATACAGAGGAACTATAATAAAACCCTGCTTATTTCTCTTTAGAAACAGTATAAATCAAAAGAGAACATAATAACACTCTAAAAATCATGAAAGAAAAAAAAGCTACATCTAGGAAAAATATCCTAAAAAATTTATGGCCAAAAAAAAAAGACATTTTCATATAAACAAAAGCTGCGAGAACTCGTCACCGAAGATATACACTTAAATATTGCTAATTAAAGTCTCAGACTTACAGTAAATGACTCTAGATGGAACTCTTTTATATAGGAATCAATGATGACATTAGAATTGGTAAACATGTAGACAGATGCTTGTACATCTTTTCTTAAATTCACTAAAAGTAGATTATTTAATTACAAATAATAACAATGTATGAGTGTTTAAAACATATGTGTTAAAACATGACAAAATAGCACAAAGAATAGGAGAGATATACATGGAATTACACTGTAATAAGATTCTTAAATTATATATGTAGCAATTAAATATTAATCCATGATATAGTATCATTAGTAAAGAATGCACAATGTAGCCCTTAGAGCAATTTGGAGAAAGATTATCAAGAGAGATGCATTTTTTTCACCCTAAATTGTAAAAGTAATTTATCATTCCTCCTTATCTTATTCCTTTTAGGAAGAGTAACAATTTATTTAAGGAGCATTAAATATTTATATACAATGGAAAAGAACAGATTTATTTATTTATTTAGTCAGCTGACCATTGATAAAAGTCTAAGAAAACATTTCTTTCCTGTCAGTATACATTACTGAAGATGTCTGTGTTGGTCCAAAGTACAAAGGGAGAAATAAGAAAACGTCTGTCACAATTGTCTAGAATGCAATATTATGTACAAATTTGCTGAAATAATCGATTGCCAATGACAGAATCAGTAAATTTAAAATCTCCAAAAAGAAGGGGTTTATTCATTGGATTCTATAAAGAATATAAATAGCTCCTCACCAATACCTCCACCCATTTTTCATCCTCGTTGTAAACAAGTGATTCTCTTAGATCATCTTTAGTTTTAATGTAAGATGTACCGAATATGGATAGAGGATAAGACACAGGAGTGCCTGGGAGGCTTAGTCGGGTAAGCGTCGGACTTCGGCTCATGTCATGATCTCATAGTCCGTGAGCTCAAGCCCGGCATCAGACTCTATGCTAACAGCTCAGAGCCTGGAGCCTGCTTCAGATTCGCTGTCTCCGTCTTCCTATGTCCCTCCCCTGCTCGTGCTCTGTCTCTCCCTCTCTCTCTCAAAAATAACATTAAAAAAAAATTGGGGACACAGTGCCTCTTGGTCTTTAGCATCAGTTGCTAATTCAAAACTCAAGGTTAAAGAGTAAAACCAGGTCCCAAAGAATCAAGAAAATAACCACGGTGGATTTAAAGGTTTCAAAAAAAAATCTTTTTTAATGTTTGTTTATTTTTGAGAGAGAGAGAGAGAGAGAGAGAGAGAGAGAGAGAACGCAAACAGGGGAGGGGCAGAGAGAAAGAGGGAGACACAGAATCTGAAGCAGGTTCCAGGCTCTGAGTTGTCAGCACAGAGCCTGACACAGGGCTGGAACTCAGGGACCGTGAGATCATGGCCTGAGTTGGATGCTCAACCGACTGAGCCACCCAGGCACCCCTGGATTCAAAGGCTGTTGTTGCTCTAGTCACCTATAGCTGAGACATGTTCTTCACTACACCACGCTCACTCTGGTTCCCCATCTGAAATAGGGAATTATCTCCAAGTAATTTAGGTATAGAAGAGACTTTTTCATGAGAAAGTGACTACTATTATTTACTGATAGTAGACATAGCATCTTTTTTGGACATTTCCCCCTCCCGGGGAATGCTTATTTCAAATATTTGACAAGAATTGGAAGAGTCAATTAAGGATGACGCTCTCTGGTCAATGTCTAAGGGCACACTTATTTAAATGATTGGATAAGACTCTTCTTGCATTAGATAACATTTCATTGAGTAATTGTGTCACCATCACACTTTTGAAGGTATGGTGCCATGGTACTCATGGGAAGAGAGACTGTATGACTAAGAATAAGTCCCATATATTTTCCTAAAGTAATTTCTTTCTTTCTAAAAATTTTTTTAATGTTTAGTTTTGATAGAAAGAGAGAGAGAATAAGCAGGAAAGGGGCAGACAGAGAAAGGGAGACACAGAATCCAAAGCAGGCTCCACACTCTGAGCTGTCAGCAGAGAGCCTGAAGTGGGGCTTGAACCCATGAACTGGGAGATCATGACTTGAGCCAAAGTTGGATGGTTAACCAACTGAGCCACCTAGGTGCCTCTCAAAATAGTTTCTAAAGTTTCCCCGAAGTCTGAAGAAGTAGAAACTTAAAACCTACAGAATTTTAGGTGTAACTATAAGTGATAAGAAAATCTCTAGATAGCTCTAGTAGAATGTCTGATTTTGAAGTTCACAAATTTTGTTGAGTCTACTAGAAAACGTTAGCTGCAAGTTATAGTCTTAAGTTGCAGCTTCATAAATTGTTGACTAAGCTTTGGGTGGAATGATTTTTTGTTGTCTGAACACTGGAAATTGTTCTGAAAATACTGAGTTTTCATTGTAATTTCTAATTAGTCTTTTAAAGTAATTTCTTAAGTACATTCTAACTTTTAAAAGTAAAGAAATGTGATTATTGATTATATTCTTAGTAAGTGGTGGTCTTAATTCAATATCTTTTAAAACTAACCTGATTTTTTACCTATGTACTAAGAAGAGACAGGAGTCAAGACTCAAGTACAATTCCATTCAAAATGATTCATTTATCGTTTAGTGAGCTGTTCGTACTCATTTTAATTCTGATAGAATATTGTAGTTCAGACATAAGAACTACAGAAAAAAACATACAAACAAATAAACAACAACAAAAACTCTGAATCTATAAAGCTCAAAATAGTAACTTCCTATTTATGGCTGTGAAAATACAGGGAAATTTTTAAATATGATAAATGGTCTAATCTTAATATCTTCAAAGTAAGCATGCATGTAGAGGGGGAGAGGTGATTGTTTATATGAAATAATATGTGCTGATTATAAAATGTTTTTTTAAGACACTGCAAGTAAGAACCACCCAGAGGTACCTGGGTAGCTCAGTTGGTTAAGCATCCAACTCTTCATTTTGGCTCAGGTCATGGTCTCCCAGTGGTTTGTGAGTTCAAGACCCACGTTGGGCTCTGCACTGACAGCACGGAGCCTGCTTGGGATTCTCTCTCCCTCTCTCTCTGCCCCTCTCCAACTCATGGTCTCTCTCTGATAAATAAATAAATGTAAAAAAAAAATAAAGTAAGAATCATCCCAAATCCCACCATGCAGACAAAACCATTGTCAACATTTTGGTGGGGAATATGCATACCCTCTTTTACACATACACAGTATATCTATGATTTTAAGTAACCAGAGTATTATTCAATAAGCTTTTAAATAATGTTATTTTCCCAGTAGTATGTTACAGATGTATCTCCACCACTCATTTTTCATAAGGTGAAAATTTTCAATAATCGCTCAAGAAGGTGAAGCAAATCCTATCAGTAAATCAGTAACTGAATGCTGCCTAACATAGGAAAACCAATGGGTGAATGCTAACTAATTATAACCCGTAACTAAAAAAAATGAAATCAAAATAAACTAAAAACTTTTTAGATTAAAAAAAGTCATTAGCTACTTATTTAAAAGTTTTACTTATCACTCAAATGTTTTGAAATCTGATGGGCTTACCAGGCTTCAACTGGGGAAAGACAGGATTTAACAAATAAAGGGAGAGTATCACATGGCAATAAAATTATAAGAAATAATTTACATAGTCATGCTTTCTTGTGTTACCTGAGAGGAGCCATGAATTGCATCCCAAATTTTCTACTGGGGATTTTGTTTTAATTAGAAATCGACATGGTTTATAAAGGGATATTAACTTAACTATGTTGCTTCCTCTGAGTTTCCCTTGGGAAGTTGACTTATAAACTGTTTATTTTTATATTTAACTACTTAGTAGCTTTTGTTACTGGAGAACCTATGTCCTATTTATATAGGAACGGAATTAGTTTTATCCTCACAATATATTTGCTTAATATACCAGAACTCATTAGTAGAAATTGTTATAAGACTCTCTTTTTCTATGTTGGTCAGAGGTTTTTATTTTTTTTTAATTTTTATTATTTTTAAATGTTTACTTTTTTATTTTTGAGAGAGAGAGAGAATGCACAGGTTGAGGAGGGGCAGAGAAAGAGGGGGACAGAAGATCCCAAGCAGGCTCTGTGCTGACAGCTGCGAGCCTGATGCTGTGGGGCTCGAACCCACAAACCTAGAGATCATGACCTGAGCTGAAGTAGACGCTCAGCTAACTGAGCCATCCAGGTGCCCTGGTTGGAAGTTTTTAAAAACAACTGACACAAAGAGTGGCAAATTTCAGCAGACTGAAACTTGCCTGAGACTTTTATGGATTAAATTCTGAACTGCAGGTATGTGAATTGTATCCAACTATTCTTTAAATGGTTATTTTATAGAGGTCCTTTATTTTTACAGGCTAGGACTATAGTATTAACTCATCCTTTACTTCATTTATCATTAATTTATTAATTCAATTATTCAATGACTTAGTAATAATCATATATTTATTGTGAATCTACTATGGACCAGGGACTGTTGTAGAGGCTGTGGATATTATTATAAACAAGGCAGGTAGGATCCTTGAGATCACATGTTTAGAATTATAAAGAAATATGGACAAATAAACAAGTAATTAAGTATAATGTAAAAAGAGTGGAATATTATGCCCTTAACAAATTATGTGGTTGGGGACAGCTTGTAGAACAAAGAGTTAATTAAGTGAAAGCAGATGATGGAGTAGGAATTGCTCAAGTAAGTGCACATTAGGATTGCTTCACGTCAAAGGAAAATTGAGAATGGAGAACTAGAATCAAGCATTTCTAATGACTGGACAAAATATTCTAGTAGGTAAATTGTGAAAGACAAGACAAGTGGTGCCTCAGGTCTAGGTCATAAAGACCCCCGAAATTATACAAAGGGGCGTGAGCTTTATCTAAAGATTCATTGACAGCCTCTGGAGGTATTTAAGTAATAATGTGATGTGATCAGTTTTGCATCTTTAAAGAGCAGTTCAACTAGGTACCTGATAATGATCTTAATTAGAAGATATTTCCATAAACCATATGAGAGAAATGGTACCTGAATATGTGAGGAGGCAGTGTAGATGAAGAGAACAGAATGATTTCCAGAAGATGTTGATTGGAGGGGGCAATCACTCGCATTAAGACTAGAGATAGCATGCTAGTCAGGGATTTACGAGAGGATAAAGACTTTAAAAAGAAAAAAGTTGAGGTATAATTTTCATACAAAATTTAAGAATCAATTTTAGCAGTACAGTTTGAAGAGTTATGACAGATGTACATACTCATATAAGCACCACGCCAACTGAGATACATCCCAGTAAGTTTCTTCATGCCCATTCTACTGAAACTCCATCCTCAAAGGGAGTGAGCCTGCTCTGAGCCTGGAACCTGCTTCGGATTCTATGTCTTCCTCTCTCTCTGTCCCTCGCTGCTCAAGCTCGGTCTCTCTCTCAAAAAGTAAATAAACATTAAAAAAAAAAAAGACAAATTTTCACAATAAAAAGGCAGGAACTATGTCCATACAATATTAACAGTGGCTATTTCTTTAAGTTTATGTATTTATTGTGAGAGAGAGAGAGAGAGAGGGGAAGACTGTGTGTGTGGGGGGGGAGAGGACAGAGAGAGAGGAAGAGAGAGAATACCAAGCAGGCTTTGTATTGTCAGTACAGAGTCTGATGCTTGGCTCCAATCCATAAACTGGGAGATCATGACCAGAGCTGAAGTCAAGAGTTGGATGCTTAACTGACTGAGACACCAGGGCACCCCAACAGGGGCTATTTCTAAATGGTGATATAGGTAATTAAAATGCTTTTACTTATGAATTTTTTCTAACTTTTCTGAAAAGAACATGTATTAATTGTAGGAACAAAACAAGAGAAAACAGAAGCCCCACCCAAGTGTTCCTGTATTATACTTTTTATATATTACTGAATTTGATTTGCTCTTTTTTTAAGGATTTTTGCATCTATATTTTTTAGAGATATTGGTTTGTAGTTTCTTACAGTGTCTTTGTCTAATTTTGGTATTAGGATAATGCTAGCATCATAGAATGAGTCAGGAAGTGTTCCCTCTGTTTCAATATTTTTATAAGGTTGTAGATAATTGGTATCATTTATTCCTTAAATGTTTGGTAAAATTCACCAGAGACACCACCTGGGCCTTATACTCTTTTTTTTTTTTTGTAAGATTAATGGTTGTCAATTTAAATCCTTTAATAGATATGAGTCTCTTCAGATGGTCTACCTCTTTGTGTGAGTTTTGGAAAATTTTGGCTATAAAAAAATTGGCTCCTTTCATCTAAGCTATCAAATTTGTGGGCATAGACTTGTCCATTGTCCATTATATTCCTTTATTATGCTTTAAAATCTGTGGAATCAGTAGTGATGGACACTCCTACATTTCTGATATTAGTAATTCTTCTTCTCTCATCTTTTCTTGGATGGCCTTAATCGAGGTTTATCAGTTGTATTGTTCTTTTCAAAGAACCAGCTTTTCATTTAGTTGATTTTCTTTATCATGTTCCCATTTTCTGTTCCATTGATTTATGCCTCAATTTTTATTATTTCTTTTCTATTCAGGTTTTAGATTTACATTGGTCTTCTTTCTCTAATTTCTTAAGGCAATAATTTAGATTATTGACTTTAGATCTTATTTCATCTCTAATATATATACATTTGATGTTTTAAATGTCCCTCTAAGCAATTCTATGCTGCATCGCACAAATTTTGATGTCGTACTTGCATATTCACTTTTTAGTGGCTGCCCTGGTGTTTGTAATATCCCTTTACAACTAATCTAAACCCACTTTCAAATAACACTATGCCACTTCACAGGTAGTGCAGAGCATAACAGAGTATTCCCAACTGCTCTATTCCATCCCTTATAGATTGCCGTCATTTATTTTGTTTTTTCATCAATATAGTTATTCAATGCATTGTTACTGTTATTTTGAACAGTTACCTTTTAGATCAATGAAAAATTAAAAATATATATATATATATTTTACCTTCATCTAATCCTTCCCCAATACCTTTCTTTATGTAAATCTGATTCTTTGACCTGTATCATCAAAAGAACTTATTTTAACATTGTTTGCAAGGCAGGTCTATCAATGATGAATTCCTAGTTTTTGTTTGTCTGAGACAGTATTTCTCCTTCAGTTTTGAAAACTAGTTTCGCTGGATACAGAATTCTAGATAGGTGAAACTTCTTTTTTTTCTTCTAAGGCTTTAAATATTTTAGTCTACCCTCCCCTTGTTTGCATGTTTTCTGAAGAGAAGTTCAATGTGATTCATACCCTTGTTCCTCTATAGGTAAGGTCCCTCCTACCCTAACTTCTTTCAAGATTTTCTCTTTGTATTTGGTTTTCTACAGTTTGAGTATGGTATGCCTAGGCGTACAGCATAGCTTGTTATCGTTGTTGTCCTGTGGGGTTCTCATAGGACTTAGATCTATGCTTTGATGTCTGTCATAAGTTTTAGAAAATTTCAGCCATTATCACTTCAAATATTCTTCTTGTTCCTTTCCCTCTTCCTTCTCTTTCTGGTATTCCCCCATCATGTTTTCCTTTCGTAATTTGCCTCAATTTTCTTGGATAGTTTATTTATTTTTACTTTAATTATTATATTCTGTTTGCATTCAGTTTGAGAAGTGTCTACTGACATATCTTCCACTTCACTGATTGTCATTATCATGTCCAGTCATAACAATTCGCTCATCAAAGCTACTCTTCATTTCAGTTGATGTTTTTTATGTCTTGAATTTCCTTTTTCTTCTTTCTTAGAGTTTCCATCTCTCTGCTTACATTACCTATCTATTCTTGCCTGTTGTCCAATTTTTCCCTTACAGCCCTTAGCTTATCAATCATGGTTGTTTTAAATTCCTGTTCTGATAACTCCAAAATCTCTGCCATCTCAGAGTCTGGGTCTGATGTTTGCTTTGTTTCTTCACACTGCGCTTTCCTTGCCTGTTAGCATGACTTGTACTTTTTCTGCCTGTTGAATTCTGGAAATGATGCATTGGGTAAGAGTAACTGAGGTAAATAAGCTTTTAGTGAATGGTCTATGTCTGTTTGGCCAGGAGTTAGGCTATGTTTAACATTTGCTGCAGTCATGTCAAAGGTTTCCATTTTATCTAATGGTCTCATTTTTTTTGTTTACTCTGTTGTGTTTGATTTCCCTAGAAACTCCTTAAGGAGCATGTATGTCTTACAAATCTCTTAGATGTGATGCACTGCACATATGCAAGGGCCCTGATCATGTGGTATGAGATACTGGAAAGGGAGCATTCTATACTTATAATCCTGTGACTAAATCTCCATTGTCGGGGAAGGAAGGATGACCTTCAGAAGAGCTTCCTAGACTGTTTATTTCTCCGCTTATAGAAGATAGGCACACAGAGGGGGGCTAGAGTTAGTTTATTGCCCTTTCCCTGGTAAAGTAGTCTGCTTTGAGCACAGAATTTTGTTAAGGAAAACAGAATGGTCCAAGTGTATTTTAAAATGTTTACTTCTGGGGCACCTGGGTGGCTCAGTCGGTTAAGCGGCCGACTTCGGCTCAGGTCAGATCTCACAGTCTGTGGGTTCGAGCCCCACGTCGGGCTCTGTGCTGATGGCTCATCAGAGCCTGGAGTCTGCTTCAGATTCTGTGCCTCCCTCTCTCTCTGCCCTTCCCCTGCTCACACTCTGTCTCTATGTCTCTCAGAAATAAATAAACGTTAAAAAAAATTAAAATAAAATAAAATAAAATAAAATGTTTACTTCTCCCTTGCTCCCACCTGAAGCACAAGAGGAGCTTTCTCCAATCTTCAGCAAGAGAAACCTGGTGGAGTTCTTGGCGGTAACACTAACGAAAGTGGGAGTGTTCATGGTTGGGGCTCAACTGGTTTTAACTCATAAGAGAGCCCACACTCAGCCTCCAGCATTTTGTTGATTACTGTTTATGTGTTCCTACCAGTCTCTGGCTCCAGAAACTTCTGCTTCCAGTCAACCATGCTTCTCTGCATTAGCCTGTCTCTCCAGGTTGGTGGAAGCAATTTACATAGTAAGCTCAACTCTTTGATTCTTAGAATTATTGATTTTCAGTTTTATTCATTTTTTTCCTTGTTTTGACAACTTCCAAGCTCTTCAAATGTCAAAGTAGAAAACTATTGGGTCTTTTTGCTTGTTTGCTTTTGTTTGTTTGCTTGTTTGTTTTTAATAAAGCAGGAGGAATAAGGATCTGGGAGTGGCTATACACAGCCAGAGGGAAACGACGCCATTTGCCGACTTTGAAAGAAGCTAAGAAAACTCATATTGCTTTCCGAATGGCCTGATTCAGAATAGGGGAAAATGGAGAAGTTAGCGAACTCACAGGAATGGCTACTTAATGAATCCATGTACTACCCCTAAAACATTAGCTACCTTAAGTGAACATTTGGCAAGTATTAAATCACTGTCAATTCATGATTGAATTCCATGACAGCATTTGAAGTGCCAAGATTCCACAGAATTCCAGAGATCCATATGCTTCAGATGCCAGGTGTGCAGGTGGTAGAATTGACACTTTGCTGAGTGAACGTGTATTGTTTAAAAGGTCCCTTCTATGTGAACAGAGTGTCGGTATATACATGATAGAAAAAGTTTGTATGATCCAGTCATGTACCTATTGTGGTGGGTGGGTGAGTTGTATATATATAACAACTTTTAAAACAAGAGGCACAAACGTACAAACTTTGATTCTACTCAGCTACTTTATGAAATATTTAGTTTCCCTAGATGGTCTAAACCAGCCAGTGTATCCTACTATCAGAGTACCAGTTGGAGTTTTTTAAATTACTCATATCTGCCATGCACTCTAGGGGCAAATCTGAATTTTTTGAGTGTACCATGCTTATGAATTTATTTATGACTCTACTTATCCAAAAGTTGTAGCTTCTTCTTCAAGTCATAACTAAGTCATGATGCTAAGCACTGATAAAAAAGCATAGAGAAAAGTAAAAATACCACTTACATTTGAGGAGCACACTTCAGTAATTTCTTACACAGAACTTTCTTGATGCCTTAATCTCATTTAACCTTTCCAACAAACTTTGATGATAAATATTATTTTCCTCACCTTAAAATGGGAAAAAACATAGTATCAAGGTAAAGGAATTGCCATTTTAAGCTTGGCCTTCAAATAGTTTCTTTCTATGAAGTAAAAGTTGAAACAAATTGTACATGATGTGAAAAGTCTCATATTTTTCTTGACCAGTTTTCTGGTGAGATGAAAGTAGAATGTAGCCACGATCAAAGGAGAACAATAGAAACTAAAAGTTATTTAACCTCCACACTTCAAATGTAAGTATACCCATGAAGGCAGTATGCATACTGGTTAAAAGTGCAGACTTTAAATGTAGACTGAACTATTTTTGAATTCCGGTTCTGTTTATACTTGCTTCATGACCTTAGCCAGGTTACTTAACTTCTTGTAGTCGCTATTTTCTCATATGTCAAGTAAGATAATATAGGTCAATTTTCTTATTTTTCAAATAGATCTAATATAGTTGAGGTGGAAGTTAATATAGTGAGGTGCCATTCATATTTGAAAAATCGACAAATAGAGCTTATTAATATTATTGATACAGAATTGTGGTAAGGAATACTTCCTTGATCTCCAGGATGGGTGCATGTACTATTTATATACTTTTTACATCCTCTTCTTCATTATCTGATAGATATTGAAAATTACAATAAATTAGACAAAAAAATAGAGTTGATTCGTTTTCCTAATTGTTTCTTATAGCATAATATCTTTAAACATTATTTAAAAAAGGGAAACATGTTCTATTTGCTATTTGATGCTTTTTATCTCAAGAATTTAACAATACCCTGCATTTATAAACAAGCTACAAAGTAATGTGAAATAGGATGTCATACAGCTAATTCATTTCTAACCACCAAATGACGAGGTTTCTTTGATTCTGTGTATGCAGAAAATTTAGCATTGATTTTCAAATTGAAGAACATGGACTTAATTTCTGAAACATTTATTACCTTAATATATTCATTAAGGTTGTCAAAAAAGAAAACCTAAAAAATCCTTGTCTCAGATAAGAAATTAAATCACTATACAATGATTGCTAAATTACAAAGCAATCGGTTGAGAAAATTACACAAAATATTGAGCTTACCCCAACTCATCCATTCTATTTGTGCTTAGTGGATATTCCTTTTCCTCATAATATGCTTTAGTGAACACAAATTCTATGCTCAATATAATAAATAACAGAAACTAAAACAATATTTCTTTTTGGTCTCTGAATCAAATATCTAAAGTTGACAAGGACATTTTAATTTAAAGGATGAATTTCCAAGGTAGCTTAATAAAACTGAATCATTCCTTAAACCTTAACACCTTAATTATTTCTTACACTGGTTTAGAAAACAACTTTAGTTTAAAATCAATAACTACTCGTGTAATCAATAAACATGATGTTCTAATATAATTTTTATTGAACAGATGAAATTTAAACCATTTAATTAAATTGCACCATGTACTTAGTGCAATTAGTATTGATGGGTTTCTTTAGCCACAGTTAGATAAGAGCTTTACTTTAAAATTTAGTGTTACGTTATGCTTCACAGCATAATCAATAAATATGTTTTCCAATACTTGTTTGGAAAATAAACTTTATTATAAGAATGATTGTTTATAAGCTTTGAATTTAGATCATCATTTCAATAATTACATTTCTTACTTGTTATTTGTGTAGTTAAATCAAATTAAAAAACGCTGTGATCAAAATAATTTGCTGGGGAAAAAAATAACTTGCTGATACCATCGAGAGAATTAAGAACATGGAAACCTAGAGGAAATGTGGTATCTATAGCAACAGACTTAGTATAAATTAGAAGGATCTATTCATCTCCAATACATCAAACAAAACAGTACATACAGCAATGAAATACCAATGGCAACAGCAAACACATATCAGCATCTACTCTATGTAAGACACAATACTGAACACTACCTGCCTATCCATTTGGGGAACAGAGACAAACATATGACTTGGCTAAAGAAAGCATACTGAAGATTAATGGGATAAAATGAAAGAAATATTGTATGAAGACATATTATGGAAGAATTTGAATGAAGAAATTAACATTTATTGAATGCTTACAATTCAGACACAGCGCTGAGTTCTTGAATTCACTCACAAGGCACATCTTCAATTCACTGCTAAGGAATCTGAGGTGTGGATGGCTTAAATGATGTTGTACATATGGCGGCAAACAATGTCTGTCATTCTCTTATGTTCATTTTATCTCCCAGCTAAGATGATGCTTACTTTCTTCACTGTACAGTTCCTATAATCCCTTTTGCAATGATTAACCAATATCTGTCAAGAGAATTTAAGACAATGCAAATATCTTCTACCTCATCAAAATCTCCTTCTAGATTTAGCATCCATTGATGATTCTTGCTTGAATGAGTCTCTACTATGATGAGATGGTTTATATACTTAATTTTATATAGTCGCAATATGATGGTTTTCTAACCCCAGGCTTCTCTCCACCTTCTCCAACCGTCTCTCCTCTAATGGCCTCTTCCCTGCATAGCCATCCCACAAGAAGATGTGGCAAGTTTACCAGAGGTAAGGCTGGACTGGTATGACAGCTGTACAAAAGGAATTGACAAATTAAAAAGTAGATAAGTGGAGAGTAAGTACAAAAGCAAAGGATCAGGATGCAGTGATCACGGACAATGTTTATAATTAAGAAGAGAAAATGCAGGAGATAGCGAAAAAAATGGACATGCTATCAGAATGCTAGGAGGAGAATCAAGGTAGTGATTACAGAGTTCACAGCACAAGGGAGGTTCACGAAGAAAATCTTGGTAACAAAATAAACATACTTTCCAAGTCCATGGAAATAAGAAGTGTCATTAGAAGTGGTGATAAATGCAATACAATTGACCCTTGAATGACATGGGTTTGAATTATCCACTTATGTGGATTTTTCCCCTAACTATTGTACAGTACTGTATGTATATTTTCTTTTCCTTATGATTTTCTTAATAACATTTTCCTTTTCTCTTGCTTACTTTATTGTATGAATACTGCACATAATACAGGTAAAATTCAAAATATGTGTTAATTAAGCCATTTATGCTGTCAGTAAGTCTTCTGGTAAACAATAGGCTATTAGTAGTTATGTTTTTGGAGAGTCAAAAGTTAAATGTAGATTTCTGAATGTGTGGGGCGTTGGCACCCCTACCCTGTATGTTGTTCAAGGGTAAGCTGTATTGGAAAGTGAACATTTTTTCAGAATAGTGGAGTCAGATGCAAAATTGCAGAGATTACAGTCAAGAAAGACAAGAATGAAAATGACTATTGACAATATTTTCAGTGAAATAGAAGGTAAGCGCTGGTAAGTGTGGAGGAGCAAGGAAGGATTCATTAGGTTTTTGTTTTTACTTTTTTTTTTTTAATTTTTTTAACGTTTATTTATTCTTAAGAGACATAGAGACAGAGCGTGAGCAGGAGAAGGGCAGAGAGAGAGGGAGACACAGAATCCGAAGCAGGCTCCAGGCTCTGATGAGCCGTCAGCACAGAGCCCGACGTGGGGCTCGAACCCACAGACTGTGAGATCATGACCTGAGCTGAAGTTGGACGCTTAACCGACTGAGCCACCCAGGCGCCCCTGTTTTTACTTTTAAAAAGGAAGGAAATACCATGTAGTAAAGTAGTAGGAGGAGTTGCTCAAAGTAAAACAAACAAACAAACAAACAAATGGAAACAGTGCAGAGTTGGGTATAGAAGCAAAGACCTCAGATGTCTGGAAATAATGGGATCAAAAGCAATTGATTATGAATTACTAAGTTCACTATACCTTCCTTTGTAGCTCTTTTCCACAAAATGTGAAGTTAGTTTGAGGAGAATAAATTCATCCTTTCAATGAAGCCAAAGTTGAGGTTATCCACAACCTCAATTGTGAGCCTGGAACTTAAGCAAAGAATATAATTACTTTGGGGTCTTTGGCAGTACACTAGCCAGCAGGAGACTTACTGCTGAGCTGGTCTCTGTAATGGAAGAAATCTGCATGTTTATCTATCTTTCTTTGGGATTACTCTGTGATTCAGAATAAGAACAGAGACAACAAGTATGAGATTAAAAAACTGAGGATTTAGAAAAAATATGGCAAAAAAAGGAATAAAATAGATGAGTGTCAAGTTCTGGCTGAAGATGAGCTCTTAATTATCTGAAAATGAGTAATCAGGAAAATCCAGATAATTTGAGCTTTAAGGCCGTTCCTTACTATTTATGTGGTTATGTGTGCAGATGGCTTTTTACACTTATAGTGTGTACGGCTATGTAGGTATATGTAGTTATATAAATAGCTAAATGATGCAATGAGATAAGATTTTTTTTTATCTTTGCAATTGCACTAATGCATACAAGGGTGCTACACATTCAGAGAGAAGGTTTAAGTATAGACAGTTTTAAGGATAGGCAGTTGAGTCAGTGACTCCAGCTAATCTCTTTCCTTCCTACTTTTTCCTGATCTTCCTTTAATCCCCATCCAGAAGAATGGCAGAAGACCACAGCTGTCTGCTGGAGAACATAGATTGGGACAACTCGTAGGTAACTGACTTTTGCACCAAAGATGTCCTATATTGCAGCAGGAATAAAGAAGCTGGAATGGTGAAAATACTGTCTAAAACTGGGAAGTAGTGTTGATTGATACTTCAAATAGTAATTGGTTTTCGAAAGATCTGGATTTACCATAGATTTGTTACACAATGGTGGATGTCATTACCTCACTGGGAAGAGTAAGCTATTAATTTTGTTTATGAGCTAGAAGAAAACGAGTTGGACAGAAACATTAAATATTTTCACATATATTGAAAGACATAGATGTTTCAATAGACCAAACTGGGAATAATTTTAGAGATTAAAAGTATGAGATAACTCATACGAATGCACTTATCTTTTTTTTCTTTTTGCAGACCAGGAAGTCATATCTATATTGAGTATTTATATAGTGAGTTTTTCTTTTAGGTAGGCTCCACACCCAGTGTGGGACTTGAACTCACAACCTTGAAATTCAGAGTCATGAGCTCCACTAACTGAGCCAGCCAGGTGCCCTGGTAACTATGTGTTTTTTTAAACCACTAAGTAACTTTTTAAAATCACTAATATCAAATGTCTTTTTTCTTCTAGTTCAAAGACTTCTGGATACAGAATATACTTGCTAATTTCAGATGACCTCTAAATATTATTATTTAATAATTGGCTTTTGGGCATACTGAGAAAATGGTATGGAAAGATTTGAAGTTTAAAATTTCAAAATATCACCATTAACATTAAAAAGGAAAACATGAGTTCTGTGGAGTTGAAAATAGTTAATGAAAAATTCCCGATCCAACCAACATCCCTTCCTCCTATTCCCTACCTCCAAGACAGGAATAAAGTTAAATTAGAACATGCACACACAGATATTTCTCATATTCTAATAATCTAAAAACAGTAAAACCAGCATTGGAGAAAGAGTATTTGCATACCATCTAGTGGTAGCTTTAAAAAATAGCAAATTTTTTTCCAGAAATGTGTGTGTTCCAAAAGAAATCATGTATATGATTTTATTTGCCACCAATATAAATCATAATACCTTTCATTTCACATATTCAAAGAATAAGGTGAGGAGAGGTTTTGCTCCCTCCTGACACACCCACAAATAACACTATCCTCACTTACAAGTAACTATTTGGTACTTGTCTAATATTTTAAATGATATCAAATATTGTGACTTTGCAACTGCTGCACCATTTTCTCAGACCTGTATATTTGTTCTTGAGCTCTACGGTACCATTAAAAGGGAATGCCTTTATGCTGAATTAAAATGTTGAGTGAAACTTCTTTTTTTTTTTCCCCTAACAGTGGACAACAAAATATAACAGTCAGAGCTTTTATGCTCTTCCGCACGTCGGAATCATGTTGAAAATACAAACCTTCACATAATAGCTTCATCTGGAGCCTATGAACGGAGACTGAGGCTAAATGACCAGCTCTTCCAACTTCTTGTGAGTGACGTTGTTACGTGGGCCCGTCATATGGTTTATCTCTCTGTTTTCGAAGAAAAAAAGTTAACTGCTAATCATTTAAGTGCAAAATGAAGGGTTTGGGGATTATCTTTTTTTCTTAGAGTGACTTGAGGTCAAAGTATCCAGACCATAGACTGTAACCATCATTCCCAAAGCTGGTGCATAATGTACCAGCAAAGGAAGCAGAAGGCATTGCTTCCTGATGCATGCGGAGTGTGTGATGAAGAGGAGGTGCCCGTGGCAATGTGGCTGTCAGGAACAATGCCACATGTGTTCTGCTGCCATAGGGAAGCCAAAGAGGATGGGGAATTCCTAGCCCGTTCATTCGGAATGGATCTTGCTAAGAGAGCCAAGCCGAATTTTATGATGAGAATAGAATGGAGCACGTGAGTGGAGTCCTCAGTTGGGGGCTTACATAATTGAAAGGGGAATCCGCCTTAGAGCCGAGCCTGTGCGGGGTAAAATGTACAGGGCAAGAAGGTGTTTTCTTTTTCTTTCTTTCTTTCTTTCTTTCTTTTTTTTTTTTTTTCTGCTCAGAGCTCTAATTAGAGAAGATAGAAAGAACATAACAGTAAGATGGTTTTGCAACTTTGTGGTGTGGGCTGTGAGCGGTTGAAACTTGGGCTCTCCCCGTTCTGGCTTCCTTCGAAGTTGGAGGCATATGGCAGTCGCTTCCTTTCCTAGGGTGTTTTGGTTCAACTATTAATTTTTGGAGTTGACAGTACACAGTACCAGAATTCTATTCTAGCAAGAGCCACCTGAGGAATTTAGGTTACATAAAATTAAAAACCTATAGCTCCCCTGTGTCCACCTGGGTTTTCCCCCCAAAAAATATGCAAGCCAGAAGCAAGAGCTCGTGAACAAGGGGCTTATTTTGGAAGTCATCCCAAAGGGCAGGAGTGAGAGGTAGGAAAGAATGAAAAGCAAAAAAAGAAGAGAAAGCCATTATAAGCGAGTATTCTTGAAATAGTCACCCCTGTTGCCAACTGGTTCTCCATCCTACTGGGAGCCTCTGAGGAGCCACACAAAATCCATAAGAATTGTCCACCTGAGGGACAAAAGAAGCTCTAGCATTTTCGCCACAAATGGAGTCTGACTCTTTTCAATTTAGAGTAAAGAAAACAGGAGATTCAGAGTAGAGAAGACTAGACAACTCAATTATGCTGGAAAAAAAATGTGAGGTGGAGACAGATTTCTATGGTACTATAAGCACCCAAAGAAGAATGTTCCCAACCCTTCATGCTCTTATGGACTGCCCTTAATCTCCATTTATACTCACCTATTTCTGTTTCTCAGTAACTCCTCTTCATGTTACATTATTTGGGAGATAGTGGAGGAGATTAGAAGAGTATAGAGTTCTTTATTATTTTATTTCCTTCTGTATTTTCCTGGCAACTGACAGTCATTGAGTAGTTTCATGAATGAAGGGATTAATACCTAATTCGACCATAACATATCTTTATGACATTGACTGACCTACTTAACCTGAATCAGATTCGCTATCAAATTTTGGAAAAATAGAATCCTACTCTGCGGATTTGAGGTTTAGTAAGGATGACATGAGATAAAATATATAAAAGTACTCTTCAAACTGAAAAGTACTTTTCAAATATAACTAAGTATGCACTTATGCCATTTGAGCCTTCTGGTATCTAATATTCTTTTTTGGTGCACGAGCATTTCCTGCAAATTGCAATAAAAGGACCTTTTAAAGTTTCGCCTAACAGATATCACTCTGCTAGGAAACTCAGGGTGTCCCAGACTTCAATCACATTCCTTTTCTCCTGCCATGCTCTATAGCTATTCATTATACAATAAAAATTAAAAAGCAAACTGTAGCCTGTCCCGATAAAGGTTACTATTTTATTTTAGAACAAAGCAGTCAGGGGCCATTTGGGAGGTTTCCTTGGCACTGAGGCTGGATGTGTGACAGACTGAAAAACCCTGCTCAACGCCCACGGTGCCCAACACTCTATGTTCTAAATATGTAGCTGGAAAACTTCCCAGATCGTACATCTGCCTCTCTAATTTACACCTCCCAAAATGAGGGTGAGCAGGGAAGAGGTGAGAAGCCTTAATGAACTACTTGGAGACTTCGCATGTGCTGAGGGAAACTTCCCAGCGCACACTGAAACCTGGTAGCATAGGGCTAGGTGGTGAACAAATATTTGAATCTTGACTTTCAGTGATACCCATTGCATTCCAACCATGGCCTTTCCTGCAAAGAAGCAAGAATCTCCTTCTCTCTCACTCCCCCCGCCTCTTCTATCAGTCCTTCCAAGCTGGGTCCCAAATTCTTCCCCTCAGGTAGCTGTCAAATTCTGGTCCAGGCTTGATTGGGGGCTCATTTTGCTATCGTATTTTGGGTCTTCTTTCCTGCACTATGGATTCTGCACAGGTAGAAACTATGCCTTCATTGGGATCAAATGTCTTCCTCATAATAAAATTACTAAGACAATGAAATTAGCAGGGGAGTGCTGGCAAGAACATGTAAGTCCTGAATTAGCCACAGTGAGAGAGGAAAAAAGTTTGCAGAGAGTAGACTGCTTACTGTTCAGTCTTAATTAATGGTGTTTCTCAGCATGCCATCCTTGCAGTCCATAATAGATAGATATTATACAGATATAATAGATAATAGATAATAATCTATTTATACTTTGGGGAAGGACTTTTGCTTGTGATTAAACTCAAGATAGCACTTAATACAGCATTTTCTAAGTCCTAGCATAGCAGGTTGTGCTTGCCTTGTCCACATCATAATGCTTCTTCATTCTTCCTTGGGTCCGTGGACACCAGATAGACCATGGATAGAATTCAATGTCTTTATGAATATGGATGAAAAAAGTTGTATCTTCAATTTTGCTAACCCCTACTGGAAACTTAGCATACCTTTTAAAAAATAAATGTAGGCTAAAAAACTCAGTCTTATCTTTTTTAAGTTTATTTATTTATTTTGAGAGAGTGAGAGAGAGAGAGAGAGAGGGAGAGAGAGAGAGAGAACAAGCAGAGGAGGGGCAGAGAGAGAGAGGAGAGGATCTGAATCGGGCTCCATGCTGAGAGCAGAGAACCTGATGAGGGGCTGGAACTCATGAATTGTGAGATCATGACCTGAACCCAAGTTGGACGCTTAACCGACTGAGCTCTGAGATGCCCTGAAACCTTATTATTATAGCAGAACCTGTGATTGTCATCAACCAATATCACAGATATCTTCATAACAAGTTATAGTTTTTACAGGTGTCTCAAGTAACGTTCAGATTCTTCACTTCTTTGAATTAGGGCGATTACTAGAACCACCATTAAATCTTGTTATTTAGTGCATTAATAAAGAAGTACACATATTGGTATATGAGAAACATTTTAAATAACTTTTTCCATATAGTTGTTTAAGTCACACTTCTATGTATTTTACTGTAAGCATTTAAAAATATTATTCTGTGAAAATTTCATCAGACTGCCAGAGGGGTCTGGCTAAAAATATGCTAAGACTTCCTGTTAGACCCACATCATACGTTCTGTTCCGTGAAGCCCCCTCAACATCTCCAAGGTAAACTCAGCACATCAGTCTTGGTGCCTTCACTGCAATGAATTTGCAAATAGTAATTAGCACGTCTCATGTCCACTTGTGTCCAAATCCTCCTGTAGACTGTGAGCTTTTGGAGTACAGAGATGCTCTCTCTAGCATAACGGCGCTAGAATAAGTGGCTCTGGAGCTGGACTGCTTGGGGTCCAAATCCTACATGACTTGCCTGGCCCCAGATGTGTCAACTATTAGCACTGTGACACCAGACACCTTACTCCAGTTTTCTCAACTCTAAAATGAAGATAATAGTATCTACCATCTACATTGGTTCCAAAGATTGAGTGAAACACTCTGAGCAATGCCCGGGAGATAGTGAGCACTCAACAGATGTTAGCAATCCTTATCTTCCTCTTTATTGTTACCACTAGCAGCAACTGCTACAGAATCTTCATTAGCGGTGCTGATGGAGGATGTGGTTGAAGTACAACTTCAGAGTCCAGCACGGTACCTGCCTAGCACATGGTCAGCATTCCATTAATGTTTGTTGATATGTGAACTAATTAATAGATTTCCTTTTGCTTTCAAATAACAAACTGTGTATATTTTCTCACATCTTTACAGCCAACCTCTGGATAGAAGAGAGACATGCATTGTCTTTGCCTGTATAAATCAAATGTGCATAAAAAATTTGAACAGATTGTCACCTCAGTTATTAGCATTGATAAAATCACATACTGTTTACATTTGTGAATGTAAAGGTCATTTAAAATATATATTGAAAGTTTTCACTCCAATAAGGTTTTGAAACAGAAAGAACATAGGAATATGGTTATGAGATTTAAACATCCCTGGAGAAGAGCCATCTCTATGTTTTCTTGTGAAGAAACAACCAAGAAACTTCCAGAACTTCAAGATGCAAGACACTCAGAAGAAAAAAAGTTGTATTTCATTTTGTCATTGAGACTTATTCAAAATATCGTTTGTTATACATGAGGCAATGTGGTTAAAGACCATACACACTGACAAGTTTCTATAACAAGATAATGGACTTCTTGAAGTTAAAAGAACTTATGATCCATTTTGTACATCATGAAGTAATATCAATCAGATGATGAATTTCCATTATCCAACATCTGACTTTCAGAAGACGCTGTATGAATTTCAGTGATTCAATGAAGAAATTCAATAAAAAAATTAACCTTAAAGTTAACCACATAAAAAATAGATAAAAATTGTATCAAATATACCCTTAACTTATACTTCCAGTCTTAAAGCTCAGATATTAATTTCAAAAGCATTAGTTTTGAAATGAAGTACTTCTCTTTGATGCTATTACACCTTTTGGCATCTTGTATCATTTTAAAAGACAGAACGTTACATAAGAATGTATATATATTTTCTTCCTCAAATATGTAATTATACGTGCATTAAAAGTGGTACATGATTGGTACAATTTTTTCTTCAATATTCATACAAGAGATCTTTAGTTATCATGGCTAGCCCAAATAATTTTAATGGATTCTATGAAAAATCAAGTCATCCAATCAGCTGAAAATAAGTTTAGCAGAAAGTGCTATGACATAGTTTTCATTCCTGATAGTATAGCTAACTACTGTCCAGCCCTTAATCTTTGAGTAAATCACTTTAGTGAAAATCTAAGGCAGTCGTTCTCCAAGGGTGGTCCCTGGGCCACAGCGTCAGCATTACATAGGAACTTGGTAAATATAAAAGCTTGGGGTCCTTTCCAGATACTGAATCAGGAACTCTCAATGTGGGGCCTAGCAATCTGGGTTTTAACAATTCTCCAAGTGTATCTTATGCATGCTGAAATTTAGAACCAGCCCTCTAAGGAAAAAGTATGAAACCTATAGGGTACCAAATTTCTTCTGGTTTGTGGTTAAGATTAAAAGGACATCTGCACCAAAGGTTGCAGCAAGAGAGCATGGTGGAAATCAAATACCCCAAACACCTAAAAAACATCAGTCTTTGAAATGGTGCCTCAGAACTGAACATAATAAAAGGACATCACATTATAAGAAAAACTGTACAACTCTGACCCCAGAGTGATTCAGAAGCATCTTAAATTCAGAATGTGAAGAAGGTGTAGACTGAAACTTAAGTGCTCCTACTGAAAAGAAAATAGTATTTAACTCTAGGAATAGTTAAATATCAGTTTTAGTTAATAAATGTGCATGACCATTTAACGTGTGTTTTTCTTTTTCAAGAAAAATCTGTTAATAAATTATAAGTACGTCAAAACAGACAAATATTAAAATTGATGAGTCATGACAGGCATTAAAAGGCGACAAATCTGTATGAAACATATACAGGTGGAGTTCTTTACTGAAGGAATTCTCAGAGTCTTTGAAATCAGGAAACTCATTATACAGTTCCAAGAGGTACACAATTTTTAAAGATTTTTAAAATCTTGACCATTGTGCCCTTTTGTTTACATAGAATTTTGGTGGAATCCTGGTTTTATTGACTATACTTTGGGAAATTTGTTTAGATGTATTATGGCTTATTATTAAGAAAGATAAGGGTGCCAGAGATGGGGGTGATGCACCTTCCTAATTCCCTAAACCTCTTGGCCTGATGAGGCTATGCCTCGTCTAACCCTTCTTTTCATTGGTATTTCTGTTAATTTGACTTGTTCATTTGTGCTTAAACTGTGGAATCCCATCTGTGGCTTCTCTGGGTAACTGGCACTCTGAACAAGGTGTCCTAAGTAGTATAAGGTGCTAACTTCCTTAGCAGATATAGTAGTCCGATACCTTGTATCCATGAGTGCCCACAGTGCCTCATCAATCTTTTTTTTTTCCAGTAGCCTCAAGAAAAACTAAAGCACCCAACAGGCTGGGCCTCAGATTTTCATCATTTCTCTGGTTCAACTGAACCATAATAATGTCTTAGTTAATAAAATGTTTGTTCATTAAGTAATAATACAAACTAATCTGACCTAATAATCAGTGTTATAACAGAAAAAATCATAGAATATTTTCAGTCTACTTACCAGTTGACTGATAAAACAGAAAAAAACTAGTAAATTAAAACAAAATATTGGCATCCTTTAATGAATACCTCATCCCTGTCTCCACCAAACAAAACAGATTTGGAAAGCATGTATTTGTAGCTGTTTTAGATAATATAAACTGAACTATGCTTAACATTATCAAATTTATGGAATAAAGTTTCCTCAAGAAACTTTTATTTTCATGGCATTACAATGACATCCAGTGGCTGCCTCTTTAAATAATACGTATTTAGATATTTTATACTTTTTG
This sequence comes from Paguma larvata, assembly GCA_030068075.1. Lineage (NCBI taxonomy): Eukaryota > Metazoa > Chordata > Mammalia > Carnivora > Viverridae > Paguma > Paguma larvata. The sequence continues at coordinate 67,143,873 of CM057825.1, read as the reverse complement.
AATAGAGGGCAATTTAATCTCCTTCTGAAACTTGTTCTGTGCATTTCCAGGCTCTTACATAAGAAATCCAGTTTCAAAGGTCACCCCCACAGGAAAGAGAAAGTTTGAATGGAAAGAGTCGTGTAGTGAGCAAATTATTCCCAGCTTTGATGACTCTTCATAGTGAATCCACCCTAAGGGGGGAATGTGACAATATAGTTTAATTTTCTCATTTTTTAGGTCTCCTTGAGGCTGCTCTTCCTTGTGGGTACCTAAAGGGAACTTAAGAAGAGCTTCATCCTATACTGTTTTAATTTAATTTACACTGGTTAATTAATTATTTACCTGTGACTCAGCCTCAGCTTAGATCCCAGCTATATTCCTTACAGTCACTTATGGCTGCCACAAAAATACTCGTAGAAAGCCTTGGGATAGCCTTAACTTCTCTGCCCTCAAACAATGTATTTTTAAGTTTTTTTTTTTTTCTATTTAGAGAATTTTAAAGGGGTTACCTTAGCAACTGCTGTAATGTACGTATTCTGCTGGGGTTTGGTTAGTCTGACTTTTTATAGCAATGCGATGTTAGCAGAGCCCAAGAACGTAGGCATGTTTCTTTATACAGCGCACTTTCAATCTAGGTCACAGATAATGTTCTCAGAGAAATCTGCCTTTACGACTACACAGTTTTTCCATAATCATGGTTCACTTGTTTAATTTTATAATTTCTAATAAATTGTACCTCTTTTTTAAATAAAGAAGTTTTGATGCAGGAAGAGGATAAGATGTCAGAACGGATAAAATGGGAGCTTTTGTTTTCTTAAGAGCAATAAATTAGGGGAAAATATCTGGGAGCATGGATAAGATTCATGCTTATGAATCACGTGGCTTTGAAAACAGAAAAATAATGCTTAATTCTTGTGTAATTTTAACTCGATGAGACTACTTTTTTTTTTTAACATTTGTTTATTTATTGTGAGAAAGAAACAGAGAACACTAGCAGCGAACAGGCAGACAGATATGGAGAGAGAGAATCCCAAGTAGGCTTCATCCTCAGCACCAAGCCCAACACAGGGCTCCATCCCACCCCCAGGAGATCGTGACCTGAGTTGAAATCAAAAGTTGGACACTCAACTGCCTGAGCCACCTAAGCTCCCAAAAGAGGTGATTTGATTAATGATCAAAAAGCCAAATAAGGGGTGCCTGGGTGGCTCAATCAGTAAAAAGTGTGTGATTTTGGCTCAGGTCATGATCTCACAGTTTGTGTGCCAGCCCCGCATGGAGCTCTGCACAGACAGCTCAGAGCCTGGAGCCTGCTTCAGATTCTGTGTCTCCCTCTCCCTACCTCTCCCTGGCTTGTGCTCTCTCTCTTTCTCTCTCTCAAAAATAAATAAACTAAAAAAAAGAACATGACAAAATTAAAAAAAAAACGAGATGAAATTAATAATATTTTAGCCCATTTTAAAACATTATATAATATAATATACAATATGTAAACCCTTATACACATTATATTATATATTCATATTCTATATATAATAAGATATAAGTAACACTAATGCTTTAGGAACAGAAAATATTTTTAATTACGAAGTTTTCACTTATAAAAAGATCACAACATGGGGACATATTGGTCAAAGGATACAAAGTTTTAGTTACGTAAGATGAGCAAGTTTTAGAAATCTAATTACGTGATGCTGGCTATAGTTGATAATACTGTATTGTATACTTGAAATTTGCTAAGAGAGTAGATCTTAGGTATTCTCACCACACACACACACACACGCATACACACACACACACACACATGCACAAAAGGTAAATATGTGAGGTGATGGATATGTTAGATTGACCATAGTAATCATTTCATCACTATAGTATTTCAAAGCATCACACTGAATATTTTAAATTGATATAATATTCATAATAAATAAATCAATATTCTCATTTTAATAGTTAAGTTATTTGAAGAGCTGATACTCTACAGAATAAGACCTCATTTTTCTACTATTGTAGTAGTAAAGGAATGTAGTATTTTCCTGTAGTACTTTATAAAGTTTTGTTTATTAAGTGCCGGGATGATGTGTGGGGGCTGAGGAGGGGTGTATGTGTGTGTGTATGAGTGTGTGTGTGTGTGTGTGTATTTAGTGAAAATGTCTCAAATATATTACGCATACTCTTGCTTTGGTCTAAAGCCTTTGGTGTTGCCCTGCTGGGACATTGAGAGTCAGATAAAAATAGACCACAAAGAAGAATTATTCCCAAGGCCCAACTCTGGCTGCTAGTCAGCTGACTCTTTGTTAAAAGAATAAAAACTATCATGAAAGAGGTTTTGAAAAATAGGCTGATGAATATATAAAATACACATTATGCATAATATATATTAGTGTAATATACACACACACGCACATATATTCTTATCTCTCTCAATTCTCTTCCCATTCTATTCCACCTCAATTCGAATAAATATGGAAGAATCTATTGGATATGTTTGTAATGTATTCTGTTATGAAGTTACTTCACTAAAATACAAATGAAGAAAAAGGCCTGTGAGTTGTGATGATTTCTTAACAATTTCTGTGCATAATTTTCTCTATCAACCATGTTCCATACTAGAACCCAGTGATCTAATGATGAGGTTGTTGGGATAACCATTTGCTCCCCACACTTAAGATTATAGAATTGCTTGGCTTTTAAGGCATTTATTACTGCTTTTCGTAATTATTCTAGTTTCTGCTATTACTTTGGCTATTATCACCTTTCCCTGCCTGCCTCTAGTGATGTCTCCTTCCTCAGTTCCCTAATTATGTTATCCTGCTACAGATTGAAGAGTCAGAAAAAAATCTGTTTGAATTGTAAATAAATGTAATAAATACTTGTTAAGCAGAATTTGGGGGAAGATCATTGTAATGAACAATTAACAGAATACCAAGGTATATAAGGTATAGATGTCTGGGATACAGCCTCTATCTAGACATTTTTAAGACTTAATTTTTCAGAGCAGTTTTAGATTCACAGCAAAATTGAGAGAAAGGTACAGAGATTTCCCTATACTTCCTGCACCCCCACATGAACAGCCTCCCCCATTATTAACATTCCACCTAAAGAGGTCCTTTCATTATAATTGATGAAACTGTATTATCAGACTATAATTATCCAAAGGCCAAACTTTGTATCCAAAGTTTACACTACAATTCACTCTTGGCATCATACATTCTATGAACTTGGACAAATGCATAACGATATGTATCCATCATTATGGTATCATGGAGTATATTCTCACTGTCCTAAAAGCCATTCATGTTCCACCCATTCACCCTCCCTTCCCCAACCCCTGTGATTGCTGATTTTTAAAAATCTTTACTGTGTCCATAGCTTTTTCCAGAATATCTATGGTTGAAGTCAAATCATATGTTTGACCTTTTCATATTGGTCTATTTCGCTAATATGCATTTGAGGTTCTTCCATGTCTTTTCATGGCTTGATAGCTCATTTATTTTTATTACTGAATAATATTTCATTGTCTGGATAGACCACAGTTTATGGATCCATTTACCTACCGATGGACATCTTGGTTGCTTGCAACATTTGACAATTAAGAATATGGCTGCTATAAACTTTCATGTGCAAATTTTTGTATAGACATAAATTTTCAACTGGATCATGTGGTAAGAATATATTTAGTTTGTAAGAAACCATCGTATTGTCTTCCAAAGAGGCCGTTTCATTTTGCGTTCCCAGCAGCAAGAATGAGAGTTCCTGTTCCTGCACATCCTCACAAGTATTTGATGTCATCGGTGTTCCTGATTTGGGTGGTAATGGTATCTCTGCTTTTATTTGCATTCCTCTGAAAATATATGATGTGATCTTTAGATTTGTATGGTCTATATTTTCTAAGATATTGATTTCAATCTCTCTCCCCCTTCTCCCATTTACTTCATCAGAATCACATTTAATTCTGTTGTTTCAGTTACCTCATCCGCATGTAAGAACACAAAATTTTGAGCTCTTACAACTAACTCTAGGGTGGTTAAAAAGGGTAAAACTTTTTATCAATTGAAGGATTCCAACTGGAGTACTTCCCAGAATATCATCTTTAGCATAAACACCAATTGGGATGCTTATTGGTTAAAAATTCTCAGAATCTTTTTAAAATCCAGGCTCCACCTCAAATTCCAAATTTAATCAAGTCTTGTGGAATCACCTCCTTAAAATGTTTTACATGCATGTCTCACATCTATTCCTTTATTTTTATTCCCAGTTGGATTTTTTATACCTGGAGAACTGGTTGAGAATGGTGAGGTTGGCCAAGGCCTCACAGATAATGGTGAGCTCTGGCCATTGGTCCACACGGCCTCATTGGAAAAGCTCCAGCACCACAGAATAATTTTTCAGTTTTCTTTGTTCACATCTATTTTCCAGAAAGTTGGACTTTATTGCATTGTGAACCCTGTATAAACTCCCTGTAGTCAGAGAAAGTTCAAAAGAAAACTGAGGCTCACTATTTATAAATGTAAATTTAATAGGCCAATTAAGGAAATAGAATTATGAATTATAGAATCAATAGAAGTGAATTGTCTACATTCTCATTTTAAATTCTTCTCTGACATCTGTGTGTGTCCTGAACGGACCAAACGGAAAATATTCTTCATATAACAATGTATCAATCTTCCTCAAGCTAAACTCTACTTGTTTTTCCATTCTCATTTTTCTTGAAATCCCTATACACTAATTATAATTAAACCGAAGAGTTGCTAGTCTACATTTTCTGTACTTTCTTATATCCATGGTTTTGCTTATGCTTTTCTCTTGCCTGAAATACACACTTGACCAATCTGCAACCACCAAATTAATTTATTCTTTCCAGTTTCAGCCTTTCTTGATGTCCCCAGCACTATTTTCTCCTAACTACCATCCTCTACAAATATCTTGTCTGTACTCCAGCAATGAATTCTTTTTACACTAATAAACATTTTTATTGAACAACATTGTGTTTATAGAAAAATACAGAAATCATATGTACAGCTTGAAGAATAAGCACCAAATTGACCATGATATAACCAGTCTGTACAGCAAGAACTAGAATAGTACCAAGATCCTGAAATCTCTTTCATGTCACTTCCAAATCATTGTCCCCATCCTTGATGCCAAAGTCAACCATTATTCTAATACCTAACCTCAAGTTTCGTTTTTCATGTTTATGAACTTCATATAATGGAATCATACTCCATGTGTTTTTGGCTTTGAATTCTTTAATTGCTCTGAATCCTCACCAATATTTAGAATTTTCAGTGTTTTTAGTTTTAGCCTTTCTGGTATATGTTTGGTATCTCATACAGATTTAATTTATATTTTCCTAATGGTTGGCAAAATTGAACAAGTCATTATACATTTCCTGGCCACTGGACTTTTTTTTCTTCACAGTGCTTGTGCAAGTCTATTGCTCACTTTTATATTGGCTTTATGTCTTTTTGTTATGGATTCGTAAGTGTTCTTTATACTTTATCCAATGAGGCCTTTGCCGGTTATGGATTTTCCCACTTTCTGGGTTGTCTTTTCTTTTTTTTTTTTTTATAACTGTGGTAAAAAAAAATACATAGCATCCTTTTTAAATCTTTTAATTCTGTATTTAGTTGACTGGGAATGTATAGTTTTAATGATCGTTAATTTTTGCACTGCATTTTTTAAATTAAGCTAGCAAAAGTTCACAAAAATATGCTTCTACACAATATTCTAAAAGTTTTATTACTTTACATTTTATATTAAAGCCCTTAATCCATCTGGAATCCTCGAATTTAATTGAAAATATTATGTGAGATGTTAATCAAAATACGCTTATTTGTGTATTACTATTACCTAACCATGTATTTAGAAGTCTTTGCTTTCTCCACTAGTATGCAATACTATACTGTAATTCAAGTTTTCATATACATTTAAATCTGTTTTTGGATTCTCTTTTTACATTTGTACAATTTGCCTATCTCTTTGTCAATCCCATATTCTTATACACACACAAGGACAGTTAGGGTTTTGCTTAGGATTGCATTAAATCCAAAAATACATTTGTAAAATAAATATATTTCCCTTACTGAATCTTCTGGTACAAGAACACAGTGTACATCCTACTGATTATATTCTTTTTAAACTTACTTCACTAACGTTTTTAAGTTTTTCATGTAGAAGTATTACACGCCACTTGTTAGATTAGATATTTGCTGTGTGTGGTGGTGGTGGTGGTGGCATACAGCAATTAAAGTGAACTTGCTAAATTCACTTACTAATTCTAATAGTTTAGTTTTACATTTACTTTTTATTATAGTAAAATATACACAATATACAATTTATAACATTAACGATTTTTAAGTATACAGTTTACCACCGAAAAGTATATTCACATTGTTGTGAATCTCCAGAACTATTTATCTTGCAAAACTGAAACTCTATACACATTAGGCAATGGCTCCCCTTATCCCTTCCCCTAGCCCTTGGAAACTGCCATTCTACTTTCTCAATGAATTTGACAACCCTAGGTACCTCATATAATTGGAATCATAGAGTATTTGTGTTTTCGTGGCTGTTTTATTTTACCTAGCATAATGTTTACAAGGTTCATCCGTGTTGTCAGAATTTCTTTCCTTTTCAAGCCTGAAAAATATTCCATTGGACACATATTCCTCATGAATTGTTTATCCATTCATCAATTGATGGACACTTGGCTTGCTTCCATATACATGTATTTTAAAATTTTTGGATACTTAGTCATGTCAAAGCAAGTTAATAATTTTGTGTTTTCCTTTCAATCCTCATAACTTTTAGTTCTTTTTCTTACCATATTGTACTGGCTAGGTTCCCCAGTACAATACTGAAAAAATGTGGTGATAGAAACTAATCCTTCCTAATCTCTGTGTGGGAGCCGTGATGTTTGCTATAGGTATTCATAAGTACTCTTTATTTGGTTAAAGAAATACCCTTCCAGTTTGCTAAGAGTTTTTTTTCCCTCCCAAATCAGGAGTGAGTGTTGACTTGTATCAAATATTTTTCTGCATACTTAAGAAGATCACATAATTTTTCTACTATCTTCTGTTAATGAGGTGAATGACATTATTTTTCAAACTGTTAAATAATCTTTTACCTTTGAAAAAAAAGCCCAATTTGCCATGATATATTATAATTCTTTCATTTTGCTTGACGTGGCTTGCTATTATTTGTTCAGAAAACTTTCACCTATGTTTAGGAAAGTTAGCTTAAAATTTTCTTTTTTAATTATACCTCTCTTAGATGTTTATATCAAATTTTATGTCCTCAAAAAATGAACTGGGAGGAGTTCACTCTTGTATTTGATTTTCTGGAATAATTTGCCTAACATTAGTGTCATCTTCTCCTTAAATGTTAGGTATAATTCTCTATCGAACTTTCTATATTTGGGGTTTTCTGGTTGATAAGGGTTAATTATAGCTTGAATTCCTTTAACACATATAGGACTTTTCATATGTTCTCTTTCTCCTTACGGCAGTTTTGATAATTTGTGTTTCTTTATTTTTTCCAATTTTTTAAAATGTTTATTTATCTTTGGGAGAGAGAAAGAAAGAGAGAGAGAGAGAGAGAGAGAGAGAGAGCCAGAGTGTGGGCAGGGGAGGGGCAGAGTGAGAGGGAGACACAGAATCCAAAAGAGACTCCTGACTCTGAGCTGTCAACACACAGCCCAATGCGGGGCTTGAACCCACAAACTGTGAGATCGTGACCTGAGCTAAAGCCAGTTGCTTAACCAGTTGAGTCACCCAGACATTCCAGTAATTTGTGTTTCTTAAAGAATTTATCCAGTTCATCTATATTTTGAAATTTATTATTAGATATTATTATAAAGCTGTTCACAAAATCATGCATTATTGTTTCTAATGTCCGTGTGACCTATACTTCTATCTCTCTTTTTTATTTGTGACTTTAGTATTGTGTGCCTTGTGTCTTTTTTCTTCAATGACCATTGTAGGGTTTTAACGTTATTACTTTTTTCAAATAATCAGCTTTTCATTTTCAGACTTTTCTTAATTCTGTATTTGCAGACTATTTCATTAATTTCGGTTCTTATCTTTAATATTTTGTTCTTTTTTCTTTGCTTTGATTAGTTTTTCTAACTTCTTGAGGTGGATATTGAAATCGTTGGCTTTTTGCCCTTTCTTCTTATAGGCCTTTAAGGCTATGACTTTCCCTGGAAGCATGGTTATAGCTTTTCTCCTTTATTAGGCTTCATTTTATAAATATTAATATACTCTAAATAGTCATAGCCATTCAGTTAAAAATATTTCCTCATGGGCTTTGTAATTTCTTTTTGACCTATGGTATATATAATGGTGTATTCCATAGTTTTCAATTTAGAACTTTTCTAGTCATCTTTTTTCTTTGTTGTAGTTTAATTTCTGCTTTATAACAGTATAATTTGTGTAAGTTCAGTCCCTTGAAGTTTTTTTTTTTTTTTTTTAATGTTTAGTTTTGAGAGACAGAGAGAGAGAGAGAGCAGGGAAGGGGCAGAGAGAGAGGGAGACAGAGGATACAAAGAGGGCTCCACCTTGACAGCAGAAAGCCCAACACAGGCTCAAACTCAGGAACGGTAAGATCATAACCTGAACCGAAGTCCGAGGCCTAACTGGCTGAGCCACGTAGATTCCCCGTCCTTGAAGTTTTTCAAGGCTTCATTTATTCCCCCAGCATTTGGAATATTTACTAAACCTGAGAAAGTTCTGTGCCTTAAAGAAATCCTGTCTTCAACTGTTAACTCATGTTTTAATTTCTTAATTTGTTACTGTATTTTTTATAAAAACAGATTCTTTATTTCTATTTGATCTTCTCTTCTGATATGTTCTAGATTGTGATACAAATTCCTTATTAATCAAATATAACAATCTTCTCTAGGTCTATTTCTATTTTCTGTTTTTTTCTTCTCTTGATCTTTTTAATGTAATTTGTCTTTTCTTATGCCTAGTAATTTTTATTTAATGCCAAACATTGAATACGGAAATAGTATTTTCATGCTATAAATGATGCTGCATCATTTCAAAAAAGATTTAGTTTTATTCTGACAGGGTTGGTTAAGAGTGGATAACTTTGGTGGCACCTGGGTGGCTCAGTCGGTTAAGCTTCTGACTTCAGCTCAGGTCATGATCTCACGGTTCGTGAGTTGGAGCCCTGCATTCAGCTCTGTGCTGACAGCTCAGGGCCTGGAGCCTGCTTCAGATTCTGTGTCTCCCTCTCTTTCTGCCCCTCCCCTGCTCACCACTCCATCTGTCTGTCTCTCTCTCAAAGATAAACATTTAAAAAAAATTTTTTAAAGGAGCGGATAACTTTACATTTACCATTACGTAGATGTTATTTGTGAAAAATGGTCTATTTCCCCTCACCCATAGTCCTTGACTACTGGTTTTTCAAGGTCTTCACATGAAAACCTGAAGTGTTTACTGAACATTCCCCTTCTTGGTTGCTTTGAAACACCATTGTGTCCCTTGAGCCACATGAAATGACCAGGAGCTTTGCCCAATTTCTCAGGTTCTAAGCTACCATTTGCTTTCCATCAGCTTATCATATAGAACATGGTAATTGGCAAATGCCTCAAGGGCAAAAAACCAAAAACCAAAAGCCTTGCACTGAATATTGGGCTCATTTCTACATTTACCTCCAGTTCTGATGTTTTATGACTATCCATAGCCTGCATACATCCAGACGATTCAAATGCAAGAACTTAGTTACTCTTTAAAAGAAATGTAAAAACGATTGACAGTTTCTTGAAGGCAGATTTCATGTGTATCTTATTACCTCCAATTCTACATATTATCTTAAAGATAGTAGCTGCTCAACCAACGATTTGGTTGTTTTTTCGCACTAATAAATAGCCATTCATTAATAGTTCCCCTATTAAAGTGTTAAAGAAACATTATGTGATACCTGTAATGAATGAAATAATGCGAGATAGTATAAAAAATTAGTAATTTCTCCCTGATTACTTTCTCCCTTTATCCATTCATAATCAGCCCCATGTTAAATAGCCTTTATATTCCATCTCATTCTCTGCCCATACAAAATTAAGTACATACATATGCATATACATAGAGTTTTGGTTTGTTTGCTTTTACAAAAATGAATCTCTTTTATTCTCACTTTTCTTATTTAAATAATACATATCTTGTTTTCCCTCTACATTAAAAATGTTAATCTGATTCCTTTTTTTACACTCAATATTATATAATATATATGATATCAATTTCAATGCTCATACCAACTACCTCTACTATGTTTTGCTGAGAAATTTTAAATTTTCTATTTCACTTTACTATTAACATTTTTCTTTACAATGTATTTTTGAATACAGAGTAAGTAAAGCTTCTATTTCAAAAGCATAGTAATTTTAGATAGATAGGTAGGTAGAAATGATGGGTAGGTAAAGAAAAAGAAGGAGAGAGATTTAATACCCACAAAATTTCCCTTTCCTAGCCTGTCACCACCTACTTTGCAATCTCTGTTCTGTTTCAATGTCATCTAATTATAATAAACGCTTGAGTATTTTCCTCAGATAGGGCAGACTGGCATCAACATTTCTAAGTTATTTTCCATTCTTAGAGTTTTGCCTTTTCTAGAATGTCATATCGCATTATCCTGAAAAGAAGTCAAAAGGGTGTGGAAACCGAGGTCTATGCTCAAGCTATACTTTGGCAAAATTCGAATTGGTATTTTCCATTAATTTATAGAACATCATTAGTGAGTGTATCCATTGCTTCTTTCACTGTAAAGGAAGTCTCCAGTTTGTTCTACTTAACTTTATCTTGCTCAGTTAGGGATTTTTCCCTTCTCCAGTCCCACTCCTAAACCAGTCCCTTACTATCTCATTAGAGATGCTTACACACAGAACTACTTCTAGCACCTTTTCTATGTCTCCAACATGATTTTAAAATATGTTATAATATTCTTGAGTCTATATAAAGCTGGGCAATTTATAATAAAGTTTTCTTTAACAGCACACAGAGAAAAAGTTCTTATGTGTTTATTGGCACGCATCATGATTCCTTAGAGTGCCCAGGCACAGTCTCGTTCCGTTCAGGTTTGTGAATGACTTTGTGCATGTTGTTTATTGTCAAATGGCTAGCTTCACATTTGCAACATTTAGAAAAAAAGGGGTAACATGGCTCTGTCGAACATACTTGTATTGAAACAGTGTGGATCTTGCCTCTGCAGTGTCCTAATACCATTAATTCAATGTTGGGAACATTATTGCCTATGATGCTACATCGTGCATTATGCTGCCTATGAATACTAGTTTTTAATGGTTCTCTAAAAGTTGAAAATGCTCATCATTGATAGTTTTCCGTTTTATATAGAAAAATGTAAACAATAACTTGTTTGTTGGTCTTGTTAAATTTCCTATGTGGGAACTGATAGCTTAAGCCATACATTTTCCATGTCTCTCTGACACATTAGGCTATAATCACTACATCTCTAGTATGTGATCTTGTTCAACACCTTCCCCACAAGGCCACAAGCAGCGAGGACAGGAAGGGCACACAGGCAGAACAAAAGAAAGCATCCCATTCGTCAAAAGAATATCCATTCTTACTAGGCTTGGTTTAAGACCAAACCAGGATAGCATGATGTCACCCACTGTTGAAGGCAAGAGATAAAATAATGGGCTTGAAAGCACTTAGAGAAGTCAGGCGTGGCGAAATCCAGAGGGCTACCTGACTTACAAACCGGGGTCAGTAGAGCAGATAGAGTGACAGCTACAAACGAATTTACATTTTCAATTGAAAACGAAAGTATAGAGAAAGCAACACAAAAAGGAAGTGGTATAGCTGTATTAATACTGATGTAGAATCTAAGGCAAGAAGAATTGCTAGAAATGAAGGACATTTCAGAATGACAAAAGGATAATTCAGTGGGGAAACATACTAATAATAAATGTGTATTCAACTACAAGACATCTTCAAAACACAGTTGAGCTTCGACATTATGAGTAAAATATATAATTATATATTTACCACCAAATACATCCATGTTTTTAAAAAGACTGTGTTTACTTTGACCTCTTGAGTATTTTGATAAACAGATTATTTGCTACTCACTGCCCCACTCATCTGATTTCCCAGCCCTAAGTGAGAACTACCGGTTGAAAAGAAAACATCCACTTTCAGTCACTTTGAGGCTGTGAGCTGTAATTCATGTAATCGCCACCAGATGGTAGTGGTTATCTGTTATAAAGTGTACACTGAACAATTAAAATCTCTCCACAATGTCAATATCAAAACAAAGGTATGGAGAAAGCCAGTAACTTCCTCTTTAACACCATGGCCTAATTATAGTGTTGTAGAATAATCTTCTTTAGCAAGTATTTTAAGACAATATAGGTCAGTAACTAAGGAATCAAGTGAAGGAGTCAATCTCTTGCCTTTAAGGAGGCAAGAGATACACACTTACTGATAAGTTTACAAAGAATCATATTATTGTGTGATGACGAATATAGAACACAAGTCCATGTTCTACACGCTCAGAGAGCATATGCACATAACCTTAGGGAAAAAAAAAGGCTTTCTAGAAGATATGGTTCTTTATAACATAGGATCACAACTATCTGCTATGAGTTATTAATTAGAGACAAAAGTATCAAATAAAACTAAAGGGTAATAGAAGTTAACTAGCAAAATATATGGAGGTAGAAGTACTTCAAAAAGAGAAGTAGCATGTACAAAACCCAGTTGTTGTTGTGTGTGTTTTTTTTTTTTTTTACATACTAAAAAAGATTTATCGTGGCTGAGTGCCGAGAACTAGAAAACTCATATAATTTAATTAACTTATGTAGAAATGTAACCTGAAGCAATATTTAAAAGAGTCGTGAAAGCCCCAAGCCCACCCTGTTTTGTAGGTGACTTTTACCAAACATTGAGAAATGAAGAATTCCTTCTTATAGATTTGTTCTAGCTAACAAAACAGGAAACAAAAAAGATGCTGACATAGCCAACTAGTTTTATGAGAATAGTAAAATCTTATTACAAAATTAGATATAAGAAAAGAATAAAATTTTATTGATTTTAGGACTTCTCTTTTCCAGTCTGGCATGTAAGGAGCTTAGAAGTCACCATACCATTCTAACAAGTAAAAAGCTGAGCAAACTGAAAAATCAACAATTCTCCTTAGATCTATCACAAAAGTGAGGCCACAGGGCAAACACTGCCCCCAAAATTAGAGACACAGATAGGCAGAAACAGAGAATCACAACTTACTGCAATAGAAAGCCACCACCAGAAACTTTCCCAGGAAGCCAGAACTGTAATTGTCAAATTGCCTGAGGTTCAGTGTGGACAAGCCTGAAAGAAAAATCAAATAACTACAGGGGGACCCAGCCAGAGGAATCCAGCCACATTTTTATGAGTTTTAACTCCTGGAGCTCTAACAGATTCACTGTGAGAGCCTGTGAGATGAGAGAAAAATCTCCTTGGACTTCCGGCGTGGGAGATAAGAAGCAACCACTTTGGAAGACATCAGAGGACTCTTCTACCTAACAGCAGGACTCTGTCCTGCCCTCAAGAGAAACTGTTTTAGCAGAGCTTAACCTATTGGGGTTTTATCAGAACCTAAGTGACCTGGAGGACGAAAAATAGAACTGTAGCACCCTCTCGCCATTCTGTACTACCTAAGGGAATGAAACAAACTGAGAAGCAATTGTGAAGTTCACAGCCCAGGGGCATACGGTGTCTGAAAGACTGAGACCTAATCATAAGACTATAGAATGCTCCTGCTGCCGCCCACAGCTCACCACTACATCACTTGAGGTCTATTACCCACAGTTCCGTTTACCCAATAAATCATGTCTGCCTTTCGACAAAAAATAACAAGACATATTGAATAGCAAAAAACAGTTTGGAGAGGCAGAGCAAGCATCAGAATCAACCATAATCAGAATGTTGGAACTATCAGACCATGAATTTAAAAGAGTATGGTTAACATACGAAGATCTCTAGTGAAATAAGTAGACGACACGAAAGAACCGATGACGAATGGAAACAGAGGATAAAAATTCTAAGAAAGAAAAGAAATGATAAAGATCAAAAAGACTGTAATAGAAATGAAGAATGCCTTTGATAGGCTCATTAGTCGACCTGACACAGCTGAGGAAAGAATCTCTGAGCTTGAGGATATGTCAATAGAATTCCCAAACTGAAAAGCAAAGAGAAAAATAGAATGAACATTTTGGAGCAGAATATCCCCAAACTGTGGGATAACTACAAATGGTGTAATGCACACAACATGGGAATACCAGAAGGAGAAGAAAGAGGTAAAGGAATACGGGAAATATTTGAGGCAACTGTTTCTCTCCCAATGCCTTCCTCCAGGACTCAAATTCTAGTCTTTATTCTCCACGGATTCAAACAACAGCACAGTGTTAGTTGATACACTCTTGTTACTATTTTGAAAAGTTGCACCAAAGTGTTTCCATGGCGGAGATATCTTTACATTTTACTTATTCAAAAATACCTCCTGTGGTCTAAAAGGACTCTTCTAACATGTGAATTGAAGTATGTGAACATTTCCTCCAGGGAATGAACGTTAAGTGACTATTGATGACCCCTTTCATTAATTGCCTTGCCAAAAAGAAGACAATTATTTAACTTGGACTTCTCTTAAGCATTTGCCAGAACATGTTATCTTTGTACTTTGTGTATTTCCAAAACTGTTAGACATAACATGGCATAACAGATAGAACTGACAAGGGCTTGAAGAGGAAAAAGAAAATTAATTAATTTGAACAGAAAAACAAAAAGAGTTCTTTAGAGCCCTATAAACTTGACGGGAAGCAAGTAAAGAAATTCTGAAAACAGTACTTGGGGATACATTCTCCTTACACTCACATCACCTTTGCAGAAATGTCTCATACTCAGTCCTAGAGAGGCCACTCTGAACATCAACACCCAAGTCCCATATCTTAGGTGATCATGAGGATATGTTTGGAATTTCTAGTATACTTTCTCCATGTTTTTTTGGCCTGGCATAAATAATCTATCCACATTTGTAAGATTCCAAATATATGCCTACTATAAACATAACACAACTCTAACTATAGAAACAGCTTCAAAAGTATTTATCTGAAAGGCACAACCCAAAGATATAAGAAACATTTCTCTGAGTCTGCGATCTCCAGGCTGCCCCATTCTTCTTCCAGGTTTTTTTTTATTGTTATTATTATTATTATGACTGGATTCATGAAAAGTCCTTGCTAGTAAACTTCTAATTAAAATTTAGTCACTCTCGCACAGGAAAACAGCAATAAAAATTATCATTTACACAAAGAGAATAAAGAAAGAGACTTAGAAAGCAATGAACACTGATAACGAACTAGAGCCAATTCTACATACTAAAATACAGAAATTTTAACACAGCATAGGATCGGCAAATTTTCAGGTGCATCCATTTGTCCAATCACTGCCTGAAATGGAAGTGAATTCCTTGGTCCGCGAATCTGGCCGCTCTAAGTTCTGCCTGGTGAAACACCTCTTCTTGCCGGTTTTCTTCTTCTTCTTTTTAAAAACTTTAAAAATGTTTATTTATTTTTGAGAGACAGAGAGTGAAAGAGAGACAGAATATGAGCAGGGGGTGGGGGCAGAGAGAGGGAGACACAGAATCCAAAGCACACTCCAGGCTCCAAGTTGTCAACACAGAGCCAGACTCAGGGATTGAACTCAGGAACCGTGAGATCATGACCTGAGCAGAAGTTGGATGTCCAACCGACTGAGCCACCCAGGCGCCCCTCCAGTTTTCTTTGGGAGTGTATTTTGGGATCTTAAAAGCTGTCTTATAACAGCCTTCCAGAGGAGATGAAAAGATGAGTGGGCAATGGCCTCATAGAAGGCCATTAATTAAAAAGCTCTGTCCCGCGTCTTTCTCTATTTATTCAAGGTTACTTCTTTATTCCTGTGGGAGGCAGAAAGAAGCTTCCCCTCCCGAAGATATTCATATCCTAACCTTTGGAACTTGTAGATATGTCACATCATATGGCAAAGAATATTTGCAAAAGAGATTAAAGTTATAGACTTCGAAATGGACAGATTATCCTGGATTATTTGAGTGTGTTACAAATTAATTGCATTAGTCCTGTTTTCAGTGAGTTTTTTTTTTTTTTTTTTTTTTTTTTACTTTTCTTGTCATGTCCTTGGTTTTTAAGATTATTAGCTAAAGTTCATAGCTGATTCCCTCTGGTTTTACCTAATCTCTTATTTCTGTTGCAGGATACCACATTACATTTGTTTGTCATATCTTCTTAGGTTCTTCTTGGCTGTAACGGTTTCTCTGAATTTGCTTGTTTTAGATGACCTTGAGAGTTTTGAATACTGGTAAGGTATATTTTAGGATGCTCCATGTTAGAATTCATCTGATGTTTTTCTCATGATTAGCCTGGGGGTTTGAGTTTCTGAGGGGAAGATCACAGGGGTTAAGTGCCACTTTCATCACATATCCAGGGAACACACGGTCAACATGATTTATAACTGTTGATGTTGACCTTGATCACTTGTCTGAAGAACTGTTTGTCAGGTTTCTCCATGGTAGAGTTACTCTCTTCCCCACTTTCTTGACTGCTCTTGGAGAGGAAATCACTACATATAGCCTACACTTAAAGAGTGGGGAGTTATGGGGCATCTGAGTGGCTCAGTTTGTTGAGCGTCCGACTTTGGCTTAGGTCATGATCTTGCAGTCTGTGGGTTCGAGCCCCGCGTCGGGCTCTGTGCTGACGGCTCAGAGCCTGGATCCTGCTTTGGATTCTGTGTCTCCCTCTCTCTCTCTCTTCCTCTCCTCTTCTCGTTCTCTGTCTCTATCTGTCTCATAAATAAACATTAAAAAAATAAATAAATAAAGAGTGGGGAGTTATGTTCTACTTCCTTTAGCGTGGAGTACCTACAAAATTTGTTTGGAATCATTCTTCACTGTTAGATCTGACTTGCGTACATCGTTTATTCAATCATTTATTTATGTAAATGTGGACTCATTAGTATTTATGTGTTAGGTTATAATCTATTTTATGTATTTCGTTGTCTGAACTGTTTCAGCTTTCCTATTGAGAGCTCTTTCATTTGTCTCCTACGCCCATTTGATTCACCCCCATCGATGTGAGAGAGGTTGTTCATTTGTAGCTTTCTGGCACAATGTGATGGTTCAAGTCCATCTTGTATGTTTTCTACCCTTGTCCTAGATTAAGCTGTTTTGCCCAAGGAGCTCTCATTCCATTTACTGGAGAATCGTGTTAGAAACTAAAATCTGGGCACTTGGTGTGCTTGTTACTACTGATATGTTATTTCTTTCAGGCTTTTCGACTGACAGAGCAAAGAATGGTATGTTTGTATACTAACTTATGCATACACGCATATCTATAAATACATAGATACAAATCCATAGATATGAATGGAGCCTATAAAACTAAAGGTAAAAGTACTTCACATTAGTATTGTTGTCTGGTTGATAAAGTTGTTTTCCCAAAGGTTACAGGTTAAAACTCTGATACTATTATAGAATACTGGAATTGAATAATTAAGTAAATGGCTAATAAGTGACAGAAATCAGGTTTCTTATAGATCAACAAGGGGATTGATCCATGTCGTAGCAGATTTGTGTTGGAAAAATCAGTAAGAATTCATTTTAAACATGATATTGATAGGATATTGATGAGTACATCTATAATATTTCCTTATTTTTTATTGCTTTGGATTTTTTTCTTCTTATCAATCTTTCTGATTTAAATAGTTAACCCATTTTTTTCTTGTAAAATACTATTTTAACTGTGATCCAGAGGTTTTTTTTGTTTTTTTTCTTTTGTTTTTTTGTAGGCTCCATGCCCAGCGTGGGGCTCAAACTAACAAGAGTTGCATGCTCTAGTGACTGAACCACATAGCCACCCCTGTGATCCAGAAATTTGGCATTGAGATATGAATATTTATTTTCTTCATATCTTCCCCATCCTCATCTTTATTTAAGTTCCTAAATACATGATATTTTGTGTTGCTTGTTTTTAACTTTTTAAACTTTTATTATTTATTTTTTAAGATTTTATTTTTAGAGCAGTTTTGCAGTTACAACTAAATCAAGAAGAAAATATAGAGATTTCTCATATATTCCTCATCCCTGCCTGTATATAGCCACTCCCATTATCAACATGACTCACCAGAATGGTACATTTTACCAAGGATAAACCTACATTGAGACATCACATTTACCCAAAGCACATAGTTCATGGTGGAGTTCGTTCTTGGTGTTGTATATTCTAAGACTTTGCACAAATATACAATGAATTTTTCCATAATTATACTATCATATAGTCTGTTTTTATTACCCTAAACATTTTAGTACTCTGATTATTCTTCTTTCCTTTTTCTCCCTATCCTTGGAAATGACTGATCTTTCTATTGTCTCCATAGCTTTGCCTTTCCCAGAATGCCGTGTAGTTGTAATTGTACAATGTATCCTTTACAGATTGGCTTCTTTCTCTTATTAATATGCATTTAAGATTTCTCTACATCCTTTCATGACTTTATAGCTCATTTCTTTTTATTTTTGAATAATATTCCATTGTCTGAATGTACCATGGCTTGTTGATCTACTGAAGGACATCTATGTGCTTCCAGAATTCAACAATTATATCTGCTATAAACAACAGGTTTTGTGTGAACATAAATTTTTAATTCCTTTGAGTAAATACCAAAGAATGCAATTGCTGAAGTGCATGGTAAAATTATGTTTAGTTTTGTAAAAAACAAACAAACAAACAAAAAAACAAACAAAAAAAACCGCCAAACTGTCTTTCAAAGTTATTGTACCATTTTGTATTCCCACCAGCAGTAAATGAGAGTTCCTGTTACTCCATGTCCTTGCCAACATTTGATATTATCAGTATTCTGAATTTTGGTCATTCTAATAAGAGTTTAGTGGTATCTACTGTGTTTTAATTTGCATTTTCCTGGTGACTTATGGTGTGGAGCATCTTTTAATATGCTTGTTTATCTGAATCTTCTTTGGTTACCATATTTTTCACAAAGAACGTAGCTTTAGGGGAATTACTCATCTCTGCTAACTTGCTGACTTTACACATATTCATAAAAACAAAGGGTTCGAGTGCAGCTTATTTGAGTCTTGACAGTACAACTTACGATATTCTGGGGACACGAGAGTATGGGAGGTCTTTAAGGATCTTCCATGAGGCCGTTGCCCACTCATCTTTTCATCTCTTCTAGAAGACTGTTATAGGACAGCTCTTCATCATCTCCTGGGTCAGATGAGTTATGGGGCTTTCTTTCGATCATCCTCAGTGTAGAGCTGCACAATATAAAACCACTTGCCTGTAGTCTAGATTCGGCTTCTCAGCAACAGGATATTCTACAACTTGCAGTGCAATTATTCAGGTTTCCTGTTTGTTTCAGTGTTGTCCTTTTCAATGTGTTGGACAAGGGCTGAGGCAGCGGCCACCTTTGGTTTATTCTTCTTTTTTGCTGTCCATGTAAACAGTCAACTCTCTAAATCTGAAAGTGGCTCATTGTATCTTTATTAGTTGAAATGATCAGGCTTTGCCATGAGTTGTGTTTGTGAAACTCCATGATTCTTTCAAATTAGATATATGGTATAAATCTATTTTTTGTCAATATTTGTGTATGCTTCAAGAGCACATACATTTAGACATAAAGTCTATAGATATTAATTTGTTTTTCACTGGAAATCACATTGGAAGGAATTGATATTTTTGCAATATTGAAAGTTCCAATCCATGGACATTATACATCTCTCCGTTTATATTGGATTTCTTAATTTTTTCAAAGAATATTTGTAGGGGCACCTGGGTGGCTCAGTCCGTCGACCAACTTCAGCTCAGGTCATGATCTCACCGTCTATGAGTTTGAGCCCCGCATCGGGCTCTGTGCTGATGGCTCGGAGCCTGGAGCTTGCTTCAGATTCAGTGTTGGCCTCTCTCTCTGCCCTTCCCCTGTTCGCACTCTGTCTCTCTGTCTCTCAAAAAATAAATAAACGTTAAAAATTATTAAAAATATTTTTAAAAAAGAATATTTGTAGTTTTCGGTGGAGAGGTCTTGTATGCATCAGTTGAATTTTTCCTCGGTACTTCCTGGTTTTTATGTTATTACATTTTTTTTCATTTTCTATCTGCTTATTCCTGGTATTTAAAAATGTAATTAACTTCATTATGTTTACATTATATCCATCTACCTTGCTATATCTAGTTACCTTGCTAAAAAATCTGTATTTTCTCCATAAACAATCATGTCATTTGCAAAACAAATAGTATAATTTCTTGCTTTGAAAACTAATGTCTTTTTGTTTTTGATTTCTTAGATTGTTAGGATTCGGTACGGTTTTCTGTAAGTAGTGATAGCATACACCCATGTCTTGTTCTTGTTCTCTAGAGAAAACCTTTGAATAATTCACCATTTATTATGATATGTGTTGTAGTTTTTTAAAGGACTTTCTTTTTCAGATTAAGAAAGTTCCTTCTTATGTCTTGTTTGCTAAAAATTTTTTTTCTAAATTCAATTGCATTTTGAAAAACATTGACTGAATATTTGCTGATAAAAATTATTGTTTGGGGTACGTGATAAATGTATTGTTACATTACACAAAAGTCCTTATATTTAGGGCCACATTCTGAAATATATAGAGGTGAAATTATATGATGCTACTGAATTGCCTCAAAATAATTTGGGAGAGGCAAGTGGATGAGTTGTGGTTGAGGCAGGATTGCCCATAGACACATGTTGGTTGTGGTTCATTTTACTGTTTGTGTTTTTTTATATGTTTAAAATCTTCTGTCATAAACAAGGAAAAAATGAAAAAAATATTTTGAAATAAAATTTGTAACACATAGTTACTTAAAAAATGTATTAAGTTTAACTTAATGTGCCTCAACTCCTCCATTCACCTCCATCAATGCAACTAATATTTCTTAACCTTATATAAAGTTCTCTCCGCAAATTCTTTTATTTCCCATGACAAACCAATAGCACCAGAGATAGAAAATAAAGCTATTTGTTAGTCCTAAATTTACTTTCACTCTTCTTATATAGAAACTAAACATACCATTGAGTATTACCTCATAATATACATAAAGTAAGGAAGACTAAACCTATGTTAACAATGCTAGAAACCGATTAAAGCAGGCGTGTGTGTGTGCTTGTATATGTGTGCCATACATACACACACTATAATATATATAAATAAATATATTAATATATATATATATATATATATATATATATATATGGAGAGACTGAGGCAGAAATAATGTGAATTCATGATGCTTCAATTAAGTTTCAAGCTTAATATTTTAAACTTTCAAAGCTCAATTTTCTTCTCTTATAAAAGGTTAAAAGACCTTCATTCAATTATAAAGATGAAATGAGACACTGCGCCTGAAGTTCTCACATCAGTTTTGGCACATAATATGTGCCCAATAAAATTGGTCTTTAATTTAATACTAAGGGGATTCTAAGCTTGGCTTCGAGTCAAAACATCAGGAAAAAGAGTCTCTCTTTTGTTGATTATGAAGAAATCCTAGTAACCTGTATGTAGATTTTTCCAGAATAGGTATAGTACAATTCGAATGTAAGTAGCTATACTAAAGTGTCTCTTCTCAGAACAGGTATAGTAAACTCATACTTAATTTTGTTTCAAAATCTTAGGCAAGCCCTGAATGAGTCTCAGCTTAAACTCTAAAGACTAAGGAGGATCTGGGAAATTGAACTCAGAAATTTAGACCTCTTTTTTTCCCTTTAGTGCCACTGTACCAAACTTGAAGCCCAACTGAGGGCAGAGTCGGGGAGGAGAGGAGACCTTCAGAGGCACAGTACACTTACTGTTGCTGTCCACAGTTACCAAGCAAACAACAGAAGCGACATGGATGCATAGATTTAAAAATACAAAAATATTTCTCTTCAAACTCAGAGAAATATACTTGGAGATACATTCATGTTTAATATAAGTAGTCCTTTTATCTATATCCTAGGGGTTTCGCTAATTCTTTTAATTCTACCTCGATGTAAAGTTTTAATTCGCTCCGGCATGAAATAAGCTTGGGAATGTGATAAAGTGAAAATAATCACATTTTAGAGATGTCAACTTACAGGTCATCTAGTCCAAACACCTACGATTATAAGTGGGGAGACTGGCACAGAGAGGTCAAGTGCTTTGTGCAAAGTCGCGCACCAAGTTAACAGCTAATCATGGAATCATTAACAAAGAAAAGTTGCCGCTACTTTAAAAGTCATAGTTGGAAAAATTTAAAGCTGGATTTCACCTTTGGACTTGTCTTGTCATTCCTTCTCATTTTGTGGGTACAATAACTAAGGTCCAGAGAGGTTACAACAGACCTGGGACCTGGGACTGCCCTCCTGACCGCCAGTCTACTCTCTTCTCCATGCTGTGTTGCTACTGCTATTAAAAAAAATTTTTTTTTTTTTTGAGAAAGAGAGAGACAGAGTATGAGCAGGGAGGGGCAGAGAGAGAGGGAGACACAGAATCTAAAGCAGGCTCCAGGCTCTGAGTCGTCAACACAGAGCCCGATGCGGGGCTTGAACTCACAAGCCGTGAGATCCTGACCTGGGCCAAAGCCAGACGCTCAACCAACTGAGCCATCCCGGCACCCCGTTATGGCTATTTTAGACATGTTTGTGACACAATACTTTTATCTGGGAAATTTAATTTTATGGCATAATGCAAGATATAACTGTAATTATATCCACAATTGTTTTATTAGGATTATTGTTTTAGAGGATTAAATAGCATTTTATACAATATTTCAACTAAGGAACTGCTTCTGCCCTATTTATTTGCTTGTCAGATATATTCTTCTTTCTGGCCAACCTCTTTTTATTTCTGTTCTTCACCTTATCCTTTTAAAAATTCCCCTTTATATGGTTTCCATGGAAATTGCTCTTTTCCCCTTCATTTTTTCCAGTCATTTGAAGCTATTTATTTTATAGGATATATATGGATAATCTTTAATTCTTCAGGGAGACATACACCATAAGTGTTAATACTGAATTTATATTTTCCCGTTTCCACTTAGTGCGTTTTCCCCACACTAAAAGCTTACCACACCCATAGAATCTTGACTTTAACTGTATGTTATTCATTACAGACAATCTCCAATAGATGTCACTATACACCATCTATTAAAACAAGAAAGTGTTAATGCATTTTACTCAACAAATAGATTTTTTGACAAAACTATATAGTTTTATATTGCTCATCAGATTATGACTCTCTGTGACTCCACATATAATAAGGTCCAGGCTGACGCTGAAAAGAATTTATAATGACATTAACAAAACAAAAGACTTACGCTGAGAACCTATGTAACATATACGGTGCCCTTTATCCTGATGGTGTACCAGGTTGCCAAATTAGAAATGGAGAAAATATCGGAACTTAGGAACTGTATTTAAGGTAGGAATACTGAGTATTAGACTTTCGACTGGCATATGCTTCTCTCATAAGTAATCCCATTGGGTTATTTCGAATTAGACTCTGAAAGCAAAGAAGCGGTCCCATGCTTTTGTGGTGATGGCGATTGCCCTGTGGCTTCGAGTCACATAACAGATTTGAGAAAATGCGAATGTAATTGTGTAAGGTATGAAATTGTGACGGGTGCGCTCAAATCTCATTTGGACACTTCACTTTTAAGATTGAGAAACTGAGTCTTATTTAAGATTGATAAATTATCTGGCCAAAGCCACAAAGGACAATAGGGGCAGAACTAAGATTTCCATATAATTAGTGGTTTTACACGGCTTTTAGAAATGAAGCATTAGGCTGATTTGCCTAAGAAGCTAGAGCAGCTGGGGAAGGCTAACGTGCAGAGCAAGCCTTGTACAACAGTTATGTTGGCAAACAAAACCATAGTAATATCAAACATTTATTGAGCACTGTACATGACAGTTGCACGTGGATCATGATGCATAATCCTCACGAATATATTACGTCCTACCTATTTGTCTATTTAAAGAATGGGTAGTTCTAAAGCATTGTTGCTATGGAAGTGAGACAAATCTCGAACAATCAGAGACATAGACTAATAATAATAATAACACTACACTACGTACTGAGCACTACTATGAGCCAGGGAAAAATAATAACAGCATTTATTGACCACTTACTGTATACCAGGCATAGTGCTAGACTCTTTATGCCATCACATACATCTATTATCCTAAAAACAGCTCCAAAAGAAATGCTGTTATTAACTTAAACATGAAAAAACACGAGAGTCAAGAAGGCAAGTAAATCGTGCAGTCACCTACCCACTAAGGGTTGCAGCTAACATCTGAATCAAAAATCTAAGCTCTGTACTTCCTCTTAGATGGTACTAGACCTAAGAGAGAGGTGGTGTGCATGTGTGCAGGGGGATATATCTGAGCATGTATACACATATGCATACACATACAAATATACATACATACATACAAACATACACATGCTTTCATATATAGGCACACAAAACTTAATACAAAATTTAACATGTAGATAGGCAAATAATTCTAGGGAGTTGATCGTAGGAAAATAAGTCAAATATTTACAAGCTAACCATCTTAACCCATGATTTCTTTGTTGGTCCCAGAAATGAGGCATTTGTGAAAACAGTCAAGGAATGAAAGAAAAGAACGATTCCTCCTTAAGAAAAGCAAACTTGTTAAAGGCTCTCATTCCTCATTGAAGAAAAGCAATGAAGGTGATAAGGATACAGGAAAGGGGGAATAACTGTCTAAAAATCCAGTGTTTACTCTCATGTAATAAAAGTAAAGATTCTGGAATCTCTGGGCAAAAGCCAAAGTTGAGCAAAAGGACGAAGATGAACAAAAAGTGGCGAAATGCCTGTCTTGGATGAGCCAGCTCGGTAACCTAGATTAAATTAACTACATCACAAATCACTGAGAGACACAGTGTCAATGCCGCTTTAAGCTACTTTTTGGAAAATTAGTCCTTTTCATTTCATTTTATTACCTTGAGCAAATTAGTTAATGCTTTTCTCTGGGCCTCAGCTTTCCCATCTCTAATGTCTCTTCCAAACTTTGAAACAAAGAATTTTAAAAAGTATTGTTGCCATTGTTGTTTCAAGTCAGAAAAGTAGGGCAATTGATTGATCGATTGAAGAAATCATTCTCCTATTGTTTAAATCCCCAAAGCAACTGGTTCTACCTATCTTTGATGTATTGATTTGTGGGATTTGCAAATATTGTCAGGATTTGTCATTATCTGGACTTTGTCATCAGGAACTACCACCGCACTGAAACAAAGAGGCCAATTAAAGACGGTTCAAAAGCACAGGAAACGTTTAGCATAAGCTTGCATTGAAATGCTCATATGTAGCTTCGGAATACACTAAATAAAAACCACAGAATTACTTCGCTAACTTCTGGCTCCGCCACTTGCTAGTTTTAAGTCCTTTGAGTTTCTCCTTTTCCTCCTCTTTAAAATGCTGATAGTATCAATCTTACAGCGTTGCTGCAATGATCCGGTGATCACGATAGTGCTATGGGATCTCCTTACCATCACCATTATCTTCGGTTATTATTAATATTATTGCTATTTATTCATCCTGCACTTTTGTACCTGGATAGGAAGTGTCTATTTTTAAAAGTCACCTCTGTCATCCAATTACGGAGATCTCATTTTGCCCTGGTGTGTCTGGTTTTTCTTTTCTTTCCTTTCCTTTCTCTTTCTCTCTTTCTTCCTTTCTTTCTTCCTCCCTCCCTCCCTCCTTTCCCTTCTTTCCTCCTTCCCTTCCTTCCTTCCTTCCTCTCTACCTTGCTCGCCGTTCCCTCCCTCCCACCCTTCCTTCCTTCCTTCATAATCTATAGCAGATGACACTTTTTAAGATCTTATGGAAGCACATTTAAGAGGACACTCTAGTTGATTAGATTAATTATGAGTGTTTTTTTAGAGAGTACTTTATTTTATGCTGTCAAAACATATTCATTTTAATCTAGTTTAATTGCCAATCTCCATGGTTATAGTACTATGCCCAAGTAATCCAAATATTTGCCTGGAAACCCATTTCCTCACGGGGGTAAGTGTTGTGGAATTCTCTGTTCCCTTTTTATTTTTGTGAAGTGGTGCTGACTTTGGCTCTAGTTTTTGCCCTCCCTCCAGCCCCATCCCCCTCCTCAGCCCTCTTTCCCCTTTCTGTTTTCTCTCAAAGGTCATCACTATATTAGAGTCGAAGGCAATTGAGACAGCCCAGTCCACTTTATCAGGACAAATCAGGTGGCTGTTTCTGTTTAACTTCTGGAGTTATTCCAGAGCAAAAAATGATCTCCAACCCCACCCAAGTCCATCTCTTTCCCTTCTCGTGACGAAATTCCAGGATTAGAAATCCATTTCTCTGTGTAAATCAATAACCTCTGCAGGCAATCTCTTTCAAAATGAAGATACTCAAGGGAATGTTCATCATTAAGCTCTTAACACCTCTGTGTGAAGGATTTTCATCAGCTTTTTCCCACTATGAAACAACAGCTTGACCCTGCAAGCCTGGCTGGGATGGTGTGGCGCTGAACAGACACCTAGGCTGAAAAAAAATGAGGATTGGCATCAGAAATGTGTGTGTGTGTGTGTGTGTGTGTGTGTGTGTGTGTGTGTGTGTGTGACAGATTTGCATGCAATTCAAATGTCTCCAGAACTTCCTAGGAGTACTTTTAGGCATGGGAACATACCTTTTCTAACTGTAGCACCCCGAAGTGCTTCAGAAGATGAGTTAGAGAGCACAGTTTGCCTCCATCAGCTGCCCCAATTGTTTCCTGAGGGCAAATAAATTCTGACAGTAAAAGGCGGTGATGATTGGATCATTGGGAAAGGTTACAAAGGCTGAAATAGTAGGTGAGACATACATGTGGGTGCCTAGGTGAACAATCAAAAATCTGGGTTCTTGGAGCCAAATCCTACCACCAGTACAGCAGGAGATACCCAGGACAGGAGAGTTTTAGCCACATATATGTAGACATAGTTTTTAGAAACCATTAGCAGAACAGGCGAGACACAAAGAACATAAGCGACTGGCATGCTGACTGCCCACACACTGGCACTTAAGGAAACAGCAATGACCGTCCATGTCTATCTCTTCAGCTATTCCTCTCCGGTGGGCTACAGAACTTGCCTTGTTCTCCAGTTTTCACAAAAACAAGGTAGAAACTTTAGCTTTTATAGTTTCTCTGAGACAACTGATCTGATTATTTTCTGCTCACTTCTACTCTGAGGAAACAGAAGTATTTATTCTGACACAAGCAACAGGGCCTTGAGGCACTCTGCCTTCACTTTGATCTGCATCAACCATGCAAATCAGCATTTTCTCAATTTCCTGGGACATGAATAGCCACACCAACAGGAGGCTTGAGGACTGTACGTCTTCCTTCTTGTCCATTGGGCTCTTGATCGTTTTCTTTGAAAACCTTCGGAGAAGGCTGCATTAGCGGTAGGCAGATGCCTCTGTTCTCTAAGTGCAGAGACCATTTGGAAAGAATGAGGAAGTTCCAATGCAAATTTGATGTCTGGTGAAAATGGTCTCAAACAAATACATTAATTTTTTTTCACAGTTGTTCAAAGTTAACATAATTTAAGCCCTTCTTTAGCACATTACAATCCAAAATAAACAAGTTAATCTTCCCTCCAAGATTAACTATTTGTTTGCGAAAAATGTGTGTGTGTAAATTTTGCAGAGCTTCAGCTAACGGCTCATCCATGGACTGTAGGGGTGGTTTCCTGCTCTATAATCCATTTCTGATAATTCTTAAAAGGGTTTTTAGGAAAAAAAAACAACTGTTTAAAATTCCAGCATTACCCTTGAGTCCAGCTTTATCTCGCTCTTGTGTGCAGATGAGCAACTCATATCATGGACATAATCTCACTCCATTTACCTTGCATGAGTAATGTCCAAGAGGAAGAGCAAACAAAACAAACAAACGGAACACCCTGTTGAAGCAGGGAGAGTCACAGGACAAACAAGTTGTCTCGTCAAAATAGCAGAACTGGGAGAGACTGTGATTATATCCTGTAAGGTGTTTTTTAATGCCATTTGAACACAGATAGTACAATAGTTCCAAGCCACATTTAAACATATATTCCTAAATTCTGATTGTGAGAGCATAAAACTATTCGAAATTAAAGTTAGTTTAATTTTCCTGTTAGGTTGGGCAATATTGGGGCAAGAGAATCATTGCCAAAAGGTTTTCTTAGGTCAACCTGTTCTGCTTTGGGTCCCTTTTTAAAAGAGTTTAGGGGCAATCAATGCATTTTCACATTCTCAGCCTAATAGGTATGGCTTAAATATGAAAACCATTTTTTCTCCAATGCTTTTCCTCTGGAAATTCATACAAAGACTGATTCAAACACAAAGAAAATGGCCAGATGGCCAGTTGGCCAATGACTTACATGCTGTGTTTCTCAACTTTCTGAAGTTGGCAGGGCAGGATAGGTACAATCCTATTTTCTCCCATCTATAGCTCAAAATAAAGCCGAGGTTCAAGGAGATGCCCTGACTGGCACAGGGATTGTCCAGGCTGTAATTGGCATGGTTGGACTTAAATTCAGGTGTGTGTCTCCCAGGTTTCTGGAGAGTAGGTAAATGCTGTTTCATTCATAGAATGTGGACATTCCTTTAAAGAAAGCTGGCCTACATTGAGCTGTTCCCCAGAGCTAAGCTGCTATCTTGTAGTTGTTATAAGTGTCATTGTTTTATTCGCTAGCTAGGAGACCAAAATTTTCTTCTTTATTCCGGGGAAGAGAGCATCCCCGGAATTACGGTATTTCTGAGTACTGACACAGGGCCCGCCATGACCTTTCAGTGAACTTGAGCCTGTGCAGCAGTTTGGGGAGCCCCAGAGTGGTCAGCTGACCACATCGCCATCTGCAGCTCCGGACTGGTCATCTGGCCAGTGCTGACCTTTCGGAACATGATCCAGTGAAATCCAAACCCTGAGAACGGCTGGCAGGCAAAATCTGCCCCTCAATGTCAGTTTCACTGCTGAGTTGTTTAATTGTCCACTACAACTTGTAAAGGGCCCATTAGGCTCAGGTCATGAACCTCCCATTTAGCATTAATGGATAATCAAATCCTATTTGATTGGAAATGCTTTTGTCTTAATTGTATTTCCTTCATAATTATAAATACCTAGCACTTCACTAACATAAACTTTAATATAATGACACCACTGTATAAGATGGACTTTAAGAGACAACACCTACTGTTGAAGCTGCTCCATCAAGATAATATAATTATACCCTAAAACTACATAACAATGGCACACATTGCAATGGTGTTGTAGTCAATTAACATAGTGGGTTCTAGTAATTTATTCTCCGGCAACTTTTTAAAAGGCAAAGTTTGAATCATTTTTCTTACATGAAACTGATCTCCTTCTATCTCATATCACCTGAAAGTTTACCGGCTCTTTACCCAGTGATCATTCATTCAGTCGGTCACCAAAAAATTTATAAAACATCTGCCAAGCTCTATACTGTGCTATCTACCAGGACAACAAAGATGAATAGACCGTATTCATGAGGAACTTGCAGCTTAGCTGGGATAAAAGACCTATTAGGATACAATTGTAAAACAATATGGAAAAGAAACTAGGCTTTTTATGCATATGGGATCACAGAGTATGCATGGCTGATAGTTCAAGAGTAAAAAGCTAAGGAAAGCTCAGGACATGTTGCATTTGAGCTGCTAATGAAACCCCAGAAGGAAATGGCTAGAAGGCACATAAATCTCAGGAGTAAGGTTAAGCTAGTGTTATACATATTGGAAAGAGCTACATGTAAGTAATAATTGAGCCATGGAAGTTTATGTCAGAAAGAAAAGAAGTTCAGAGAGACTGTTAAGGAAAACTTCCATTTAAGGTTTAGAAGAGATTAGAAATAGAGAGATAAGATGAACCCCCTAACGGCATATTGTTATTACCGCTAAGGGAAGAGTCTGAAGGCAGTGAAATCAGTGAAGTTATCATGATACTTGAATAGCTAACAACACCAACATTTACCAGGAACCATACAAATTGGAAAACCCATTGGTCTGGAATCGAATTCGAATAGCCTGAGTTCAAAGTCCTGTCTAATACTAATTTCCTTTGGATCCAGAAGCAGTAATTTATTCAGTCCAGAACTTATTTTACCTAAACCTAAAATAAGGATAGGATGTAAGGGTCCTAACTACCTCCCTTTTCATGAAGTCTGTAAGTATGAGAAAACTAGAGTTTGTTTAAGGAAAGCTATTCCGAACATTTAAAATGCATCATTGTTCCAGGGGCTTCTATCTATTTATAAGACTAAGACTATTGAAAGTGAAAACCCTCACCTAAATAGGCGGCAATTATTTAATTATGTGACAGTCATAAGTTATATATATCTGCACATAACATGTTCTTTAAAAACGTGTACCACATAACTCCAAGGTAATTCTCCAAAGAGGCTATTAGTCTGTTGTGTCACAGGATATTATGTTATTAATAATACACAGATGAAAGAAAATTGTCCAGTTAATGTGGTTAGCTAGAGACACAAATTGAGAGGCAAGATTCATTGGTTCTATTTTGAGCTCCACCACTGACTCTGAGCTTTCAGAAGTCACATATTCTTCAAAATAATATTGATCCCTCACGAGTGTCCAGGATTTTAAAACCAGATAATTTTGAAATTCTCTGAGATCTCCTGAAGCAGCAGCATATATATTTTTTCAATTAGCAAAGGACCTTACGAGTTTTCAAAAGTATATGTCGGGTATGTTCTTTTATGCACACACATTGCAGAGAAGAGCTTTGAAATATTTCACATTTAGAGAGAGGCATTCTCAAAAGATAAATTTACTAAATGAGCCGTGAACATGATCTCATTTGCAAAAAGACTACGATCCGAAGTAGATATTTAAGCAATGGTTCTAATAAAAGGTGATAAAGAAATCTGTAACATGTATGTTTTAAAATAAATGTAGACCCTAAATGCAAACTTTTGTGAAACATGTAACTGTTATTTTCATTCGGAGATACATTACAGTATCAGATGATGTCTGTGTTTTCAAAGTTAATCAGGAAACAGTCTGTGGAACTGGAATGACTGACAAATTCCCTATGAAGGCTGCCAATTAGAGTCACGTATGGGTGGGCTGAGGCTCCAGGAGTTTTCATTTTACTCTGTTGCTCAGTTGGAGCTCCTTTCAAGCTGTCAGAGCTTGGGAAGAACCTGGGCTTTGGTTTTTTCTAATACCTTTCATTTTCCTACATGTAGTCAAGTTTTGAAAATTTAAACATTATAAAACTCCATGGGACATGACATGATTCAGTTAACATTTTGACTGTGTAATGATCCACAACTTAATACCAATAAGAGATGAGGATAGAAAAGGTGTTATTACTGGGAAAAAAAATTATCCTGTGAGGTGTGGATAGGCAAAATGTCATGTTTCCCTTAAGTGACATTAGGATTCCTTAAAATCGCACCCAAAGAATTGGAGGACAATTCATGCAGTGATTTATATTGAGGCATATTACCAACAGCAATAATATATGTCAAGTGTACAATTATATACTATATTTAATATATAGCACACAACATATGATTCTCCACATAAATATGTACGTAAAATTGTGTGTGTGTGTGTGTATATATATGTGTGTGTGTATATATATATACATAATAGAAGAATGTTTAGGATTTCTTGAGCAATTAGTACTGAATTTATGTTGTTCATTCTTTTTCAGCATCTTCCTTCATATTTTATAGTCAAGGATGGCAGGACTTTTAGTTTTCAAAATGGGATAATAATGTAATTTCAGAACTATAACTCGGTGGGAAGGGAAATAATCTCTAATAAACAGCATTCAGAGTAGGGCCTATCCACTCTTACACTTCCTTTCCTCTCCTACCTCTCTTCTCCTCTCTTACTTTTTGCTCCACAGCCCCATTCCTAACTTCTTTTCTTTTGAACCAGTGGAGAGTATTAGAATCTATCGAGGGAGTTTGGTGGGAAAAGACAAGGAAAATGAACACTCGTTTACAAGATTATTATTGGAGCAATGTTAGTACTGTTAGCAAGAAATATTAGCAAGAAATCGGATATAACCTGTATCCATTTTGAAGGGATGGCTTAAACAGTGGTGTAATCATAGAGTGGAATATTGTTCAATTATATAGGGGACTTTTGTAAAACTAAAAGTAAGATAAAGACCAGTGTTTACATGGGGCTCTTGGGTGGCTCAGTCGGTTAAGCAACTGATTCTTGATTTCAATTCAGGTCATGATCTCTTTGTTCATGAGTGAGTTTGAGCCTCCTATTGGGCTCTGTGCGGACAGTGCAAGGTCTGCTTAGGGTACTCTATCTCCCTTTTTCTACCCCCACCCCCCTCAAAAATAAATTAACATTAAAAAAAGACTAGTGTTTACAATATGCTATCTTTTGTATACTATAGGGGTTAAACTAACAAATTGCATTAATATTTTCTTGCATTTGCATAAATAAGCTATAAGGATAAGAAAAAACTAATAAAAATGATCACTTATGGGAGTACGTGAGGTTGAGGCAGCATCTTCTTACTACATTTTTTAAAATTTCTGAGCCATATGAATTCATTTTCTTTTAATAAAACTCCAGAAAAGAACTTAACAAAAGTTTGTTGAATGAATAAATGATTGAACAAATTAGAAGACTTGAACCTAGTTAGCTATGCTGACAATTTAAAAGTAGCTTATTTAATTTCCCTAGCAACTGCCACTGTACTCTGAATCTTTACTTCCCTAAAACTTGGTGGACCTAGTTCTCATCAATATACATACTTCATTTGGAATCCTCCTTTGTTCTGAGGCATCTTTATGTCTGTACTTAATTCGTATTTTTAAAATAGAGTTGAAGCTACTCTAGGGTGGAAACGATCTTTTGTGTTTATTTTTATTCTTTCTCCATCATCTCATATAAGGCCATAATCATAGCTAATGTTCAATAAATCATCAACCTCTATAAATTCTTTTAATGTGTCATATAAGTGATGCTTATTATAGGACATAAAATTTAGATATCTTTTATCTTCATTCAAATTAATCGAGTCATATCATTTTACAATGATATGAGTCCTGGTGATATGTCATATATTCAGAAATAGTGGCTTTTGGATGCATTCCAGGCTACAATAAATCCCGGATTTCCTTTGGATGACCAATTTGAATATGTGGAGATAATTGATAGTGCTTTGGTGTGCCTTAGTCCTCAAACTACTGCTAGGGGTCTTCTCTCAGTGTAATATGCTTTTATTTTCCTTCCTTTCTCTTCAGGGAATTTGTTACCCTGTCACCTGGAAACCTTATTCTATCACTCATCGCAACTAAAATAATCAAGCAAAAAATGAACAAAGAAGTTGACCTTTGGCCAATTATTAGAACTTGTTTCTAGTAGAAGGAGTGGTGTTTATTTCATGAAAATTCTCTGCATTTCTGTTCAAAGTCTTTTGCTTTGTCATATGCCCCAGAGGCGTTCTCTCACATTGTCTTATGATCCAGGCTCATGAGAACGCTGCATCACAAAGCTTTTCAATTTGCTTATTGGGAAAGGTCTTCATTTAGTTATGTTCAAAATTCTTTCTCTTGATTTAGAATGAAGACAGATGCTCACAGTAGTTATTAAAAAAAAAAAACAAATTATTTTGAGATGGAGAGAGAGCATGAGCAGGGAAGAGGGAGAGAGAGAGAGAGGAGAGAGAATCCCAACCAGGTTCTACTTTGTGAGGGCAAAGCCCAACTCAGGGCCCAATACCATGTGAGATTATGACCCGAGTCAAAATCAAGAGTTGGATGCTTAACTGACTGAGCTACCCAAATGCCCCTCACAGTACTTGCTTTTAATCAGGGTAGTGTTAAGCAAGTAATAGCCACTCAATAGTGAATAAATAATAAGGTTTCAACATTGAAATTTATATGTGAAGGCTAATTGTATGTAATACACTTAGTCACTAATAAAAATTATTTTTGGAAATATTATCTTGACTTGTTTTAGCTAACGCCTATAGTAGATAGTTTATGTGAAGGTGAATAATACCTATCATAATATTTGTTAAATAATAGACTTGGATAAGATATTGGGGCATAATACTTGAGAAGAATGAATTTGCCGAAGTTTAGAGAGTGCAGTTCCAAAATGTTTTATGGAAGAGACACGGGTTCGACAATTTTATAAGAATTTGAAATGATACGAAAACAGAAAAGATAGACTGACCATTTTATGTGGGGTTTTGTGTAAGTTCATCTGGCTGCTTAAACACGCATCAGACTGAAAGATGCAGAGGAGCTGAAAAGGAGAGAAGTGTGATGTAGAGGGCACAAGGAGAATTGGATCTCGAATAGAGAATATAAACTTGAAGCCACAAATGTGTTTCATTTAGCTCACGTTGAATTAGTTCCAACTCCTACAAATTGGAGATTTCATGTAAGAATCCTATTTTCATCTTCTTTTTACAAAACACAGGGCAACCCTGGGAAGCTTTCCTCCTGGCAACCAGTAGAGCTAATTAAAGGCTATCTACTTGACATGGGGCATATTCTCTAGAGTTCTCCTTAATTCCTACTTGGCTGGTTTTTTTTGTTTTGTTTTGTTTTTGTTGTTGTTGTTGTTGTTTCCATTTAAGTTACTTGTGTGAGTCCTGTAAACACATCAGTTGAAAAGATGTTTATCTTTTATCAACTAGATGGTACCAGTTTCCCTTTCTGTCTGAATCTCTGTGGTTTCTGAGTTGGGGTAGTAAGTAGTACCCAAACGAGGATAACCACCATTATCATCAGGAGAGCTTGTTAAAAATATGGCTTCCAGTCATCTCCCTCCGGTAGATTTAGTGGGGCGCACGAGAGACATATATTTAACAAGTGTTCAGATGATTCTAATGAATCTGTTCTCTAACAGACTTTGGAAATTACTGAATGGGATAGAGCAGCAGGTACATTTAGTCGACTCTTGAGTGTGAGAAACTGAGCCTAAGCTGTTTCTAATTTATTCACAAATGTGACTGTAATAGCTTTGGCTCCTTGCCAGTGGCCCTGGGAATCTTGAGTTATCCCATTGGGTACTCTGATAATGGATGTTACATGAATACTGAATATAAATTTGAAGAAGCCTTATTATCATTTTTAAAAATACCTATCCTCTATGCACCAAAAGCCAAATATCAGAGGAGAGCTATGTCATTGTAATTAACCATCACTGTCTATTAAGTCCCTGACATTAAGAATTTTCAAGATGGAGGATATCTAGTCTAAATCATTCCAATGAGAAAATTGAGGCCCAAGGAATTAAAGGACTGATTCATGGTCACAAAATTCAGCAGTGGTAGAGTTGGTCTGGAATTCCAATCTCCTCCTTCTCCTTTCCTTCTTTTTCTCCTTCTCCTTCTTCTCCTTCTTTATCCTTTGCTCCACCACAGCGATTCACACCGGGTAGGTACAAAGGATGGATTTTGACATATATATTCTAGAAGACCAGGATTGTTTAGGGAGTATTGCATTCAGAGTTACAGTGTTATTGTTTGCAAATGCTATTAATGCCTTCTTGCACCTTCCACTCCTTCTAGGCCTAAGAACTCAGATGTGCAATTTAGCCTCCTTTTACTAACTCTATATATGTAAGACTTGTGCATATTAGAAAATAATACATAGAGCATAATATTAATTTTCTCAGTTAGAGATGAAGCAAATACTTTGAATAATCAAGACTAGTTTACATGGACAAACTTAAATATATGTCTTACTAAGTAGAAACACCTTTAGAAATTAAAATTGGTAAATTAATGTAACTTTTCCTATGAGCCACCAGATGTCACTATTATAGGCATTTTGCATCACCTTATATTAAGATTATTAGAGGTTTTAGCCTCAAACAATGTTCATGAGTTTGAGTTCATGGTCATTGTGTATACTTTGCAAAAACATTTTTATATTTTCATAAAACCTTTTATATTATTGCTTTTTTATAAATCTTGATGTAAAGGAAAAAATGAAATCAAGAAATGAGTACGATTGATTTCAGCCTAGAAACACTGTACCTGGGGAAAATCATTTGAGAAATATGAAACATTTGTGAAAGTCTAGTCCATCTCCCAAATCTGACATTTTAAAAAAATTATCTTTGTTCAGAATTGGAACTTTAATGCAATAAGTTATTTTATAACAATTCAATTCCACTTATTTATTTATTTTTAACATTTATTCATTTTTGAGAGATGGAGAGAGAGCGTGAATTGGGGAGGGCAGAGAGAGAGAGAGGGAGACACAGATCCGACGTGTCAGCACAGATCTGATGCGGGGCTCAAACCCATGACTGCAAGATCATGACCTGAGCTGAAGTTGGATCCTTAACCAACTGAGCCACCCACATGCCCCAATTCAACTCCATTTAGAAACCAGTAACTACAATTTAGACATGCTTAAGTAAGTGCTAAAGGAAAAAGTATCAATAAGACATAAAAATTCTTGTCAGGGAACTTAAAATCTATTTGAGATATAAAAGCTAAACAAAGGTAAAATTGTAAATACATGGAAAGGAATGGAAGGAGAGTGTGTAATTTAAGTTGAATACTGAAAAAGTAGAGTTTTTTTTAGAAGGATGAAGGAAGGAAGAAGAAACATAAAATTAAAAAAAAAGATACAATTGTGCAAGTACTTGGTACATTCAGGCAGGCAACTGCATTACTAAAGAGTAGGAATGATGGTGAACTGTAGTAGGTCTTGAGTCTAGGAGGTAAGTTGGGTCTAACTGATGAGCGGTGCCAAATGACATGGTGTCTTTTAATTTTCAAATTATAAAGATCCACCTTAATAATTTTTGATAAAGGAAACCATGTGATTAATTACTGGTTTGCAGTTATTGGCCCTGTGAGTGTCGATGCATGGATTGGAGGTGCAACAGGCAGGACTTGGGGGAAGGAGCTCTTGCAATACTGAAATGCCTTGGGTGGGAAAATAAAGGGGGTATAATGTAAAGAAAGTGGATCCTAATGAGAGTTACAGAGGCTATGGAATTATTGTGCAAATTTTAGTCTTTTAAAAAGTATTACCACTAGCCCTTTTGGGAAGGCCTTTTTAGGAAGCCTGATAAATTCTGTCACTGATGGGATTGTGGGCTTTTTTTTTTTTTTTTTTCAATTGAAAAAAATGCCAAGTACAAAAAGGGCCTAAATTCTCTAAAGATTCATGTGATTATATACTCCTACCACTACTACTATTATTACTAATAAAATATCTCCAGTTAAGGAACATCTAAAACTATCCTATAGAGATAATATTAGAGCACAGTAATTCTTATAAATTAATGACTTCAAATACCAGAAATCAATTAAAATAGGCATTTGAATGTAAAAAAAAAAAAAAACGTTGATTGGCAAGAAATCTTAAGACAATACTGAAATATCTCTTCCTCAAAAATCTATCCCCAGCTGTTCTCCCACAATGGCTAAAACACCCACTTCCCAACCCATTAAAGATTTGGTCTCCTTAATTAAGGTATTACGTTTCTAGGACTGCATTCATCCGTGCAACAAACATTGATTGCCTACCATGTGTCAGGACTTTGTAGGTTCCTGGGGATACAAAGACTAATGAAATGAGATCCCTGGGCTCAGGGACTTTGTAGCTTTAGGAGATAAGCATATAAATAATTTTCATACAAGGTGAAGTTACTTCTCTTTCTTTAATAAGGAATGCCCTAACTGGAGGAATGGAGGAATTGGAAAAGGATGCCCAGGAAAAAGTGTTGGTTGAAGTATCTTAAAAAGTGAGAAAATCCTCAAGGCTAGAACAAGCCTGGTGAACTGACACCATATGGAATAAAGGAACTATTGCAAGCTATTAAGCAGCCCATTAATTTATTGCTAAAATCAACAAGTGGAGAGACTATCTATCCATTTTCCCCTAAGTAGTCCCAGTTTTGACTTACTTCCCCCTTTTACTCTTTAAAAAAGTGCTAGTTTAGACAATGATTTTATTTATATGACAAAATATGTAAATAAAGCTATAGTAAATGCAGCTGTGAGTCAATGGTCACCCAGACCAGTAGCGCAGGTAGATCTGAGGAGGAAGATATAGTTATGATGGCAGAACTGGCAAGGAATCAGGGGCTGAGAAAGCCAAGAGAAATGGAA
This sequence comes from Paguma larvata, assembly GCA_030068075.1. Lineage (NCBI taxonomy): Eukaryota > Metazoa > Chordata > Mammalia > Carnivora > Viverridae > Paguma > Paguma larvata. The sequence continues at coordinate 67,105,726 of CM057825.1, read as the reverse complement.
TGAGGACCACAGCTCTGAAAAATACTATGCACCTGAAACATGAAGGGAGTGTTAGCCTGCTTTTCTAGGTGATGTTGGGGAGGAAAAGATTTGGAAGTGATATAATGCAGTGTTTCGGGAGTATTAGGAAAACATGAAAGCTTTATATACCTTATTAAGAACAATAAAATAACAGCTAATATTTATACTATATCTACTGTACTCTATGTATAATACTAACCACTTCATGAGAGATAGCCCCACTAATCCTTACAACAGTTATGTGAGGCATATGGTACCCATTAAGCATGTTCACTGATATTTCAGACTCTCCAACTTCTGGGCGCTTAGGGAGATTTTTCCTTTATGACCTCGGGGGGTTGAGTAGGGTCCTAGGACCAAGAACTTGGAAGCAGAAGTATGGTTGTTACCTGTGGCATGAGTAATCCCCTATGTGGGACTCCAGAGGGCTCTTTTCCCTCTATCTCAATGCCAGAAATCTATATGGTGGTTGCTCCATCAACCAAGATCCTACAGGGAGGATGAAAACAACATGGAGCAGCCCCCCAGCCAACCCTGATAGACATGTAACATGAGCAAGAAATAGCTTCTGTGGTCTGAATTCCTTGAGATGGGGAGTGGTGGTTTGTTATAGCAGCATAATATAGCCTTCCTGGTACAAGGAATATATTATTTTTCTATCCATATTACAGATGAGGAAATTGATGCTTAAAAGGTCAAGTAACTTATTCTCAGGTTACATAGTTGGTGAGTAGATGAGCACGTTAGCATCCAACAAGTCTGAGCAGATGTAAGCTCTACAATACTGAATCTAAAACATCTAAACCTCAATCCTACTTATTCTAAATTATTCATAATTCTGATTCACATCCTTTCTCCTTTTGTTTCCATCCTTGAGTTAGATCATTATATCTTTTCATCCAGCACAGACACAGAAAAAAACTCCAAGAGCAAGAAAAAAACTTTAGGCTATGGGCCTGTTTTTCTTTACTCTGAAGTCAAGTTCAGACCCCTAATGAACAGGCAAAATGTGGTAGGTACACAGCATGAGCTTTGGGAGCTGTTACAAACAATGAACTAGTAATATACCTAACAACAGGGATGGGTACTAAATACATAAAAGGCGAAAGCAGGAAACAGAAAGAGAAGAATGTCATTTATGGGAAAATAAACACATGTAACACCATGCACATTTTGCAAGAACACAATATAATAAAAAGCTACACATGCAGGTGGTTGCCCATTCAGGGAGTGATGAGTGTGGTTAAGCAACAAACAGGGATGAGAAGGAATTAAAAAAAAAAAATAAGCAGATGAGCAACCAACATCCTCACCAAGAGAAGGGACTTACATGGACCCAGAACGATAATGTTTTATGAACTGATAATATGAATAGCTCAACTTTGTGTAAACCTCAAGGTTAAAAGCAGAGGCAAAAACAAAACCTCACAAGAGCGAGAGTACTCGCTCTTCCCTCCATGACTTTCATTTTCAAACAGTCATCATTTTGGAAGAAGTCCAGAGAAGCATATTATTTGAAAAATGCAGAACTTATGTAAAGAGCAAGAATCACGGATACCCAGAATGAGGAGTGAAAAATCTTGGCAAATGCCATTACCTATCCCACTGCTCAAACTGGCTCAGACCCTGGCTGTCTACTGACAGATCAGACCCTTAGAAAAGCATAAAAATCTCCCCAGAAGCTCTTAATTATCCCATGCCCAGATACATCCATTCCTTCTGCCTTAGTGCATCATTTATGCCCATAATTTGTTTTTCTTTAGATGTTAATTATTTGTAGGTTATGTAGAGCTTTGTAGGAGTCTGGCAAACTTAAACACCAGGGAATTTAAGTTACAGTCAGATGCATCTCAATGGCATCGGGGAGTTTTTGCTCCTAGGTGATGTATGAAATTGTGACAGGAGCTGTATCTCAAGCTGTTTGTCTGGCTAGACCTGGAGATTTGGGAGGCTGGTACCTGCTTTTATTTATTTATATGGAGGGTTACGGAATACAGATGCCAATGCCGACTGAGAGTTAAAGAGAAGAGAGGATAAGAGCTTAGGCTTAACCTACAGGGGACCTGAGGAATAAAGAGCCCCAGAGTCCAGCGTGGAGAAGAGAGAAGAAAGAGGAGGAAGAAAAAAGACTAAGCGAGATCAGGCCTAATGAACCTTTTCCTGAAGTCAATGAAAACGGGGAAGTGGAGCCTCAGAGAGCAAGACCATGCCCAAACAAAGCAGGCATAAAGTGGATCAGCCACAGTGTCACCAAATTTGTCAAGAGTTCAAAAACCAGCAAATCAAACTGTGCAGCGAGAAAAACACTCGTGCAGAGCCATACGCTCTTGTTATTATCAAGGCGAAGATACGACAGGAAACACACGACTGCGCGCCTACACAAACACATGCGCGCGCTCGCACCCACACTCAGAAAGCGGAGTATAGATTTTATTATACGCGGTGGTGATCTTCTAACTTGATCCAACAGAAGATGTGACTACATACCTTAATTTCTACTGCTGAAAATGATGAAAAGGCTTTCTTCCACTGTGAAGGAGTTAATAACAAAACTAGAGGCTCACTGATACCTTTCTGTCCTAGGAAGTGCTGAGGGAACAAGTGACAGAAAATGCCCGGCTTGACAGTTACCTCCTGAAGGGAGCCTGAGCAAAGCAAGTGAAAAATCTCAGCATTTGCTGTAAGTGTGAAGTAAATGGACGTATTCACCAGGAGCCAGCAAAAACCGCCTCACTTCCTGTGCAATTTTGATCCTTAGGAATTGCCAGTGTATCAAGCAATTTTAATTAGAGGCAACTTATCTTCTTGTTCATATTTGATTTGTAAGCAAATGTTGTTTTGGGTTTGTTTTATGAATATAACATTATAATGAATACATTATCTTCCAGTTACATTTGTATGGTAAAAAAAAAAAAATGACATTTGACTCTCCAGACTCTTACTCTTCAAAGCATGACTCATTGTGGAAATAAAGTGCTTTTCTTTTTTTACGATCTCCCTTTCCTCAATTGTTTTTCTAAGTCTGTATATCTGACTAAACATTGAGCCGGCCAAGAATGACACATTTTCTTATATAAATTACATTTAAATTTTTTCTCTTAGAAACTTCTTTTTTTATTATTTTTTAACTTTTTTTAGTGTTTATTTTTGAGAGAGAGATGGAGTGCGAGTAGGGGAGGGGCAGATAGAGAGAGGGAGACACAGAATCCAAAGCTGGCTCCAGGCTCCACGCTGTCAGCACAGAGCCCAAGGCAGGTCCAACGCAGAACAGCAGAGATCATGACCTAAGCCGAAGTCGGACATCTTACCGACTGAGCCACCCAGACACCCCTCTGTTAGAAACTGAATACTTAATACCAAAGAGGCACACTCCAAATACTCAGACACTATGTTGCATCATAAACGTCATGTATGAATCTACTGGGAGACAAAAGTAGAGGCTAAAAACCACTGAGTAATGTATGGAAGTGTTGAAGACTGTATTGTACACCTGAAACTAATAGAACACTATGTTAGCTATACTGGAATTAAATTTAAAAACCTAATAAAAATGTAGAAGCTAAAAGAGACTTTACAGATCTGAGCTGTACTTCTCTTGCACTCTAGAGACTTGCTGGCACTCTGAAGTCACCATATTCCTGGAGGGTAATGAGCCTTATTTTTTTCACAGGTGCATGCTTAAATATAGTGTAGCTGAAGACAACCAGCACTGTGCATAGAAAGAACTTGATTCCAGTTCTGGGATCACCATTCCTATTTAGCAAATCTGCTGAAGGAAATCATCCAATCCCTTGAGAATTGTTCCCTCATCTATAAAATGATTTCTAAGAGTGGTCATTTTTTAGATTCAATGTTCTATGATTTTAGTTCTCTCTTCTGTCTCTTTGCATGACTATGATAATTTTGTAAGTTTATGTTCAACTTTTATTAAGACATTCTCGGGGTGCCTGGGTGGCTCAGTCAGTCCCTGATTCTTGATTTCAGCTCAGGTCAGGTCGTGATCTCACAGTTTGTGAGTTTGAGTCCCACGTCGGACTCTGTGCTGACAGTGGGAAGCCTGCTTGGGATTCTCTCTCTCCCTCTCTCTCTCTGCCCTTCCTCAGTGCACTTACTCTCCTTCTCAAAATAAATAAATGAACATTTTTTTAAAAGGCATTCTCAAAAAAATCATATTCAAGGTAATAACATGCTCCCTGTGAATCTGTGAATTAGAAAATGGAAGATTTTGATCACATTAGTGTCCTGGACATTATACATTTTGAATTAAATACTTGTAGATTGGTGCTTAGAAGAAACACCTTTATACTGTGCTCCATTCTTTCTTACCCCATGATAACATCTTCCTAATATAAGAGGCACCTATGCCAGTCTTCAAGGGAATGGAGAACAGAGGAGAGCGGAAATTTCCCATTACAGGCAGACACACTCAGGAAAATGGCTGGTTGAATCTTCAGCAAGTGCTCTTCAGTCTACATGAAAACACTCAAGTGTATGGAGACCAAGAGTGGTGATGGTGTCCCAGGAAGCCTCCGCCTCCATCACAAGGGCTAAAAGAATCCCAGTAACTTAGGGAAATGATCTTTTTGGAGCTGTGATGGTGTAAGTATCTAAATAGCATCTGAAATAATTGAACTAGAAAATAAAAAAAAGGTGTTGATAATCGATTTTGAGATTTTCTTATGATAAGGGTTGCCTAGGTGGCTCAGTCGGGTAAGCGTCTGACTCTTGATTTCAGCTCAGATCACGATTTCAACTTCATGCGATTGAGCCTTGTGTTGGGCAAAGCCTATTTGAGATTCTGTCTCTCCATCTCTCTCTGCCCCTACCCAACTCTGTCTCTCAAAATAAATACATAAATAAACTTAAAAAAATGAATTATGATGATAATAGTTCCTATTAATTTGACGACTTCTGTGTGCAAAGTCCAGGTATCTTACATGTATTCTTTTATTTATCATCAAAATCCTATAAGGCAGATATTTTACCCGTATTTTATAGAAGACAAACCTGAAGCTCAGAAAAGTCTAATAATTAGCTCAGTTTTCTGGATCTTATGGAAATTAAACCTGAACTAAACTTGCTTTTTATGACTCTAGAGCCCATGGTTTTCCCACTACTCCATATTGCCTGCTTGTCACAAAATTACAACTATTTTTATGAATAATACCTTCATAGCAGAACCTTAATAATCTATTTAATATGATAGATCATACTTCATTATTTTTTACCAGTAAAGATTCATTGTCCTCAAAATAGTACCAAGTGAATTTCATTTATTTCTTTACTTACTTAATGAACACTGACTACCTGCTCTATGCAATGTGCTACTATAGCCATAGTGACAGTATCAAATAGCAAGTGAGCCGGGCCTAGAGAATTGTAATACAAACTCAACCTTATTATACTAGTTGTGAAGAATGAGTAGCTATGTAGAACTTCATAAAAATAAGCAAACAAAAAATCGACATAGGAATTTAGAGGGAAAATGCTTTAGTTCAGAGACAGTACAGAAGTGAAAATCGGTGTTCTGAGGACAGGTAAACTACTAAAATGGATTTACCAAAATATATGTGCTGCCGAAGCGAGCACTGGATTTACCAAAATAAGCCAAAATACTCACTTTCAATTAAGTATTAAAAACCATGCTGTGAGACAAGAAAAGAACACTTTGAGAAGAAAATGTTGAGAAATACACTACCCAAAACATAGTAGATCAATTAAAACCAAGAAGGAAACAATAATTAGATGACTTGTTTTTCCTAGGTGTGATGCTAGCGACCCTCTTGAGTCAAAATGCTTTTGTACTCATTGCTAATTATTTTCCATGAAAGCTGATAAAAGAGTAATAGAAAAACTAAAAACTATATTTTTTCTAGAATTATTTTATTTGGGTAGATTGAAATGCACCCCTCTTTCTTTCTTTGGAACATTCTAATGGTATGTAGAAAATCACTTCTAATTCTTTTGCATAAGACACAAATATTGAATCTAAATATCATAATCTAAAGGTATTAAATGTTTTCTAATAAGAACTAAATATTCATGTATTATTGGCAAGAGAGGGGAAATTTTCATAACCAATCACTATTCTTGGCCATTTCTGTACTTTTATTTTGCGAATGCCATTTGGTAACCATTAATTATTAGGAATGAGAACAAATGGAATGATTATTTGCAAAAGGGATACACGAGTACTTGGGACTTGGTTTCAAAGCACTAGGCATTTCTTTTGCTGCTTGCAGTTGTGGGTAGAAAGATGGTTTATTTCGAAATTCAGAAGATAAAATAGTACCAAAACCTAGAAATTGATTTTAGAAAGCTTTCAGAACCCAGACGTGTGGGTAGAAAAAGGCATTGCCTGCATTTTAGGTTACAATGTTCTGACACCTACAAGCATCTGACTTAGCAGACTTTTTTTTTTTTAAGTGGTGCTTAAAAGTGTTGGTATGGAACATAAGTAGATAATGCAAATATGTTACCGACCCCTACCAATAGTTGCAATTATGCAAATTTTAAAACCTTCATCTTTTATAATTAGGTGTAGTGGGCTTATGTCAGTGAATTCTCCACCGGCTAGCTCAAATTCCCTAATCTGTTGAGCAGCTTTCCCCGAAAAATAATGCACCTCAAATAGACAAAAAATATGCATTCTGCAAAGGAATGACAGAATATTTATGATGAAAGGGAAAGACATGACATGCGGAATAATCGTTAGTGACAAATTCCTTGTTTGTCATTTATGAAATGTGTTTTTATGAAGAGCTGAGATTCTTTGACAATAATTAAGCATATAGTTGAATTGGTCTTAAGAGTATGAAATTTTAATTAACAGACTCAAACTCTAAAAAGGAAAATTTTTGACTTAAGTGCTAGACGGGAAGAAGGTTGCCTACAGTAAAATTTATGTAGAATCTAAAATTGTCTTTAATAGGTAGTTTACTTTAGTTATTTACTCTTGACACTTAGAGACTCTCATCATCCATTATCAGCACATTGCACAACTGTAGAAAATACAGTTTTCAGCTGTACATATATTATTATTAAAACTTATGTAGTAAGGCTTATATATAATAATAAATATCTGTGTATAAAACTAAATCTTTTGTTTCATAATAATAAATAAAGACTCTAGAGGCCTGTTGGCATATCTAACTTTTTCATTAAGAAGTTATGCTGGCTTGAGTAAGAATCGGTGGATTCTACTTTTATTTCAGGGAGAAGTCTAGTATCTTGGTAAGCTACACTCTAAATAGTTACCTATGCTATCTTTATTTTCTAATTTAATACCTATGTTTAAGGATATAGAGATTATTTGACAGTAGGAAAAGTACAAAAAGTCAATTCAAGCTTATTTTCCTTCAAATGAATCTATCATCGATAGAAGATGATAGGGATGAAGGAAGGGATGATAGGAGAGGAATAGCTACTATGATTTTCAAGGAAGAAAAAAATATTCAATCGAAAGTATCCAAAGGCTTGTGAGCCATGAGACAATTTTGGATAGTTGCTTTCAAAATAAGGTTTGGGGGTTATTGTCTAAATGATCTTCCCCAAGCATTTTTTCCTACTAGCTCTCCAGGGATTAATAGAAGGATATCCAATGTGGCTGGTGATTAGAAATAGTAATCCACTATTAGTTCAAATAATGAAGGCTTAGATATAATAAAAAGACTTGGTAAAGGTAGATTTGATCAGTTCCTATTTCAATCATTCCCAGAACAGTGGATTCACAAAAATTTTCCACTAAAATTTCAATAATTTGTACCCATTTAAAAAATAGTTAAAAGACATAGATTACCCAACGCCAATTAATCATAGTCTTATATTCGAATGTGCATTTCCGGGTCACATACCTTCTTTGATTACAATTACCTTGAAACAACATGCTTTGTTAACTTCTACCCTTAGATTCAGTACAGAATCCACCTGCTCCCAGGACTCCTTTCCAAGGCCCAACTGGATTGACCACATTTTAGTTAAAAAAAAAAAGGCACTAATTTACAACAGAATGCGCAGAAAAATTGACTAGTGAACAAAAATTATTTAAAAATATTTATTTGATACTTATTTCAGGACTTCATCAATATTAAATTAGGGCAAAATCATCTATATTTGGTTCTATATTTGGTGTAGCACAAGGAATTTAGTCTTTGAAAACAAAACAAAATGAAACAAAACAAAACAATACTGAAAAACCAGACCATCAACACAAGGTGGCACTATGGACCAGTCTCTTAGGACTAAGAGTTTGTGTTTATGCATTTCTCTCTTATCTCTGAGACTATTTTTTTAAATCTGTTTTGTTTCTTACAAATCTGATAATGAAATAGGGAATGTAGTTTTCTTTAAAAAATGCAAATGTGAAACTCATTAGTGGATATTTTTATATAATTAGTAATCACAAATTAAACTTCTAGGTATCCCTACTATATTGACAATAATACATACATATATATGTATTATTGACAATATATGTATTATTGTCCCCACTTTTCTCCAAGAAGGACCCCATGATTGTATTCTTATTATCATCTCATGAATGGGCTCCTTCTCTATGCTGACATAGCCATGTTTCTTTTCTGATTTGCCTAGAATCTGATCTGTTCAGCTTTACGTCATCACATACAGTTACAATCATCATTTAACTCAAAGGCCATTTCGTATCACCACCGTTTCTATAAAATATTTTCTTTCAATCAAGCTTTCTCAGTAGACATTCTGTTACATATCTTTTTAAATATAAATTCTTAATTTGATATTCAACTCCATCTCACTTTAATTCCAGGACACTGGAGTATTCTCTCTCTCTCTCTCTCTCTCTCATCTCTCCATCCAGACAAGCCCTATATTGTATCGCTTAAAAGTATTGTGAGAATTCCTGTCATTCGTAAGAGCTTTTTCCTAACATTTGTGATGTGAGCCCCCCTGGGACCATTGTTCATCGGTGTCAATCAATTTCTTTAAATTCCGTCATAAGGCTCATCTTGAATACATCTAAACCCACATTCCTCCCAAACATAATTCTTCATTTTGCCTCGCATTCTTAAACACTAGTCTTATGAGAAATACTCATAAAATATTTAAAAATAGACAATTATTTACAAATCATGGTCTATAGTTGATGGAGCCTTTCTTTTCTTAAGAATATTATAGCTTTATTATTTTGTACTTCCCAATCATTTCAAGGATATGGTATAGTACATTTAATTAGTACTTGTCATAAGTTCAGAGGATAAATATGTGAACCCCATCTTCTAATAACTTAAAACACACACACGCACACACACACGAACATATGCAAATATATATCATAAATACGGGCAACGAAATTGTTTAAATTGTGGAATATGTATATACTCATAAAAATAAAAGTACATATATTCAATATAAACTTAGAGGGTAAGTATATTTAAAAGGAGAGTACAAGAGTCAATATTGTCATTTAAAATTTATGGAGGTTCTTAACCATGAGCAGTATTCAACAGAATACAGAATTGGATAAAGCTCAAGTGAAGCAAGCCTCCTCATCTCATTTTTGCTCCGCATACAATGAAGATAGCAGCTAAAGAATATAATGTTTAAAAATATTTTTTGAGAGAGAAAGAGAGAGTGAGAGCACTTGAGTGGGGGAAGAAGGGGAAGAGAGAGAGAGAGAGAGAGAGAGAGAGAGAGAATATTAGTCAAGCTCCATGCTGGGCATAAGATCATGACTTGAGTAGAAATCAAGAGTTGGACACTTAGCTGACTGAACCACCCAGGTACCTCCAAAATAACTCAACTACAAAATACATCGGAACATACACAGTTAAGATTTTTATAGCATAAACTGCACACTTAGCACATATAACCACAAAAATTTTTGGATATAAACTTTTAAGATTATAAGGGAAAGGTCTAGGGTCTCTTCAGTGCTTGTTTTAAAATTTAGTTACAGTGTGAGTTCATGTCACATTCTGAAAATGATATTTTATTTATTTTTTTTAATTTTTTAAATGTTTCTTTTATTTTTGAGGAGGGAGGGACAGAGAGAGAAAGGGAGACACAGAATCCAAAGCAGGCTCCTGGCTCTAAGCAGTCAGCACAGAGCCTGCTGTGGGGCTTCAACCCACAAACTGTGAGATCATGACCTTAGCTGAAGTCAGACGCTCAACTGACTGAGCCACCCAGGTGCCCCTGAAAATAATATTTCACATTATAGGAAATAAGTTTATTAAAATGCTTTATATGCATCTTCAATATCAATTTCTTTGTTATCAATTGAGTTGTACCTTTGTCATTTAGAAAGATTTCCTAGAAAGCTTTATCTTCTAGTTCATTATTTGATACAGAAAGTTTTTGAATCCATATATGATGCTGTCATGGAACTTTTATCCCAAGGTATAAGTTCCTATTTGATTAATATTAGAAAGGTTTGAGATTTTTGTTGTTGCTCTTGTTATTTTTATCTACTTTTTAGTAACGAAAAATTTTATAGTATGTGACCTCTGCGATGTAATCATTTACTGTCTTGCTTTTTAAAATAATCTATACAAGATGTATGTAAAATGGCATCTAATACAATTGGAAGGTTTTAGTCTCAAAGATAATAAGTAGATCTGTGTTTGACCCCTTACAGAAAGTACAGAGATTATGGGTACCCTCCATGACCACCCAAAAATACCATTGCTGATGGTTATGTCTAATTTGCCTTCTCAAAACCTTGAAAGAATTCAACTTTAAGGTAATACTCTCCTAAGAGAAATTAGGTGTCGGGGGGAGTTAGCCTTTGTATTTAGACACAGCGTGATTTTATTCCACCAGTGAAATGGCAATAGCTCGATTGTGTCTGGGGAATACATTTAAAAAAAAAAAAAAAAGAAAAGCATGCAACTTGTGTTGACTAAAACTGGAGTTCAGTTTTGTATATATGCACTATATCCAACAATCTGCAAATATAAAGATAGATGGGGCTATAAATGTATACCAAGAAGTTGCTGTTTGGTGAGTTACTACAGAAGTGATGAGGCAGAGCGGTTCTGTGCACTACCCTGAGAGGAACCTGCCTGTGTTCCAGCATCACCTCCACCCTTTACTGCTGTGTGATCTCGGGCAAATTGTTACCTGCTCTGTGCAGCAGTATAATTTCAGTGTTTACCTGTTAGAATCGGTTGGAAGATGATACAAGTTGAGAAAGTAACTAACTAGTGGCTAGAGTCTAGTTATAATGAGCGCTACACAAGTGTGTGTTAAAACAAAAAGTGGAGGTGCCTGGCTCAGTTGGTTGAGCATCCGACTTCGGCTCAGGTCATGATCTCACAGTTCATGGATTCGAGCCCTGCATCAGGCTCTGTGCTGACAGCTCCGAGCCTGGAGCCTGCTTGGGATTCTGTGTCTCTCTCTCTCTCCCTCTGCTCCTCCCCCGCTCATACTGTCTCTATCTCTCATAAATAAACATAAAAAAACCCCACAAACTAATAAATAGGCAATGCAATCGTCAATTTGCATGTGCTTTTTTTTTTCTTTCTTTTCACATTGCATGTAATAGAAAATGTGTCTATGTTTAGAGACTTTTAGAGTGGACCATTTTACTCTGGTATACCCTGTATCTAATCACTTTGTGTACTTTAGGTCTTGTCTTTTTTTTTCATGTCTTCATTTCTAACGTTTTCCTTCTTTTCTACCACGTGGCCATTTTTCTAATGTGACTTTGTGTTGACTTAGTTCTTTGGGATACTTTATGTCTTACTGTTTCTACATTTAATTCTAAGTTGCGAGTGTCTCCCTTTAAATGTTAATATGTGATTTTATTGAAAAAGTGGATCATGTGGCCATGTTTTGTACTTTAAAAAAAATTAGTAAATTTTAAACCATATGAATAAAATTGAATTAAATCATAATGTGGATTCTGTTTGACCTAAATAATCATTGATGGCATATTTTTAAATTCTGCTTAAACCTAAATTCATTTTAAGGGAATTTTTACATATGAAAGAAAGAATTTCATCTTTCTCAGGCTCAAGCTAAATTTCAAACATTTTCTAAAAATATATTGTGGCAGGAAATTCCTACTGAGAATCCTTCATGCTCTGGTACCTTTTAAAACTCATCAAAATTATTTTCCAAATAGTTAAAATGATGGAACAGATTTGAGCTGAAAAGAAAAATACTATTTTAGAGCTTTAAAAGTGGTTTGACACATCCTTGTTAAAATGAATTTAGCATATGGACAACGAGTAATGTTTCTTCTTTTGATGGACCAAAAACATGAATTTTTTTTTATCTGTATTATAATCACTACTATCCTGTTTAAGCAAACAACTAATCAGGACAATATGTACTTCAGACATTCAGAGATACAAGATCACCTTTGCTTATTTCCATTATGATCTAACATCCTTTCTAACTAGCTTCTCCAAAGCACTCCACGATAACTATCTGTTTCTGCTATTTCCTACTCGAGCCTTTGTTCATAGTGTTGTTTGGATTCTACAGATTAAAAAAAAAAAAAAAAAAAAAAAAAACAATGGCACTTTTGGCTTATTATCTGCCAACAAACATGCCTGTCAAGCAACAAGGCAAACCAGTGACATTCTCCTCTGACATGCTTAGATTCAAATTGTTTGATACGGTTTCTAACAAAGCCACTAAATATTCAATGTTGGATTACATTTGTAAATGGCCTATTAAAGTGACAGGAACATTCAATAAATAAAACCAATGAATTAGTAATATCCAATCTTCCAGTTCTTTTTCAAGGGACTCAAAGTGTTTACTTTGTCTATTATTACTTACATGCTAAGAACTTCCTTTTATTCCGTCTTTTGTTACAGACTAAGTATCTAGACTCCTAGAGCAAGAGGATTGCATCAGGATTGTTCTGCACTTGAAGTCAATCAGCCCTCTCAAGGCACTAAGGGCACAAAAGCGGCCCATACCGTATGAAGCTTCTGGGAGGAAACTAGAGTGGCAGCAATGTGTCCTGAGCCCATAGTAATGCAGTTGATTGGCTGCCTTTACTATTTTAGCCTATCTTTGTAGGCTCCGTCCTCTGATGGGCCAATGTAGCCGCAGGGATGCATAGATACCCAGCTAACAAGTGTTCGTGTATCTAACTCAGTCATAATTAAACCCTTAATGGCAATCATGAAAATCTCCTTTCACTGGTTAGGTAATTGCAGACACAGAGAATCAAAGCTTAACTATAATTGTAGGCCTTGTTGCCAGCTGAATATTGAAATGTGTTAGTATTGTGATTACTTAATGTCCCGATGTGGCTTGTGGCCAATGCTTAAAGCACACTCCAGAAAACTACAACAAAAAGCATAAACAAAGCTTAATTTTCTAATAGCATCTTAATTCTGCTTACATTGAGAATATATAGGCTTTGATATTCTGAACTTAAGCCATGGCACGGGGTAGATACCTACAGAATCTAAGTTTGAACTAGAAATAATGTTATAAAGGTCACCCGTCTGGAAATAAAATCGTCTGATTATATATCCTGGCTTTTGCCTTTGGCAAATAACTTTCATCATAGTTCGTTTTGTTACCTGTAAAGACTCTCTCAATGCACTATTTCCACTTAAGAAAACATCCCAAAACTCAGTAACTTAAAACAGCCATCATTTATTCTTGTATGTGTGTCTACCATTTGGCTAGGGTTTGGATGATCCTGGCTACGCTCTGCTGGACTATGATAGCCTTGGCTCCAAGACGGAAGGTGGGTCAAATTCTTCTCCAAATGTCTCTCATTCTCCTTGGAGTGTATGTTTCCTGGGGCATGTTTTCTCCATGGGAAATGCAAGAAGGGAGATGGTAAACCCCACCAACCAAGCTTTGCTTCCTTCACATCTACTAAAATCCATTGGCCAAAGTAATCCACATGACTGTAACTAAAGTCAAGGGGTAAAGAAATATATTTTGTTTCTAGCTAGAGGGACTACAAATTTACATGGAAAAAAATATGAATTCAGAGAGGTGTAAAGAATTAGAACCAACAACTGTCTACCATAAGAGCTTCCTTAGTGATTTCCAAATTATATATATGTAGCCCAGGAGCTTTTTCAAACAATCTCTGTCTGTAGGCAGAGTTCCTGTATTCCTATCAGCCATGATCCAGAGAATGTATGTTGTCATCTCTTAAAATGAAGTCTCAATTTTCCACAGACCGACTATCCATTTTTCCATTTTTATCCATTGGTAAAAACAATACATGCACCCTTTAAAAAAATTAAAAACAATTACAATAACTCAATATCCAATGTAAGAATTCATGCATTGTATGGAACTGCAGTGTAACCAATAATTGCCATGCGGTGTCTGTGGCAATGGACAACTACCTCTTCCTCTGGCCAAATATACAAGTTGTTTCAAGTTATGATATCACCTCCCTCCCTCTGCCAACGATTTCCTTTGACAAGGAAGTATGGGTCATGCCCAACAAAGGAGAGCTTGAGTGTTTCCGGATTCTAGGACTATGATACTTGAACAATTAAATGTGAAAGGAAGTTATAGGAAAGTGGAGAGGCAGAAGCATATCATGGCTGCACTCCTTTTTGTTTCAGTGTTATATTAGATGTGACTTGAGTTAGAAACAGGTGATAGGAACACACAATTTTTAACACACTTTTATCCTTTTAGCACTAAATTTTATCCTTTTTTTGTTGTTGTTAAGTGATTTGTAGGATTGTCGTAGAGCTGCAGTGTTTTTCTTCTTCCTGGGAACACATGTAGAACACAGGCCCCAGACTCTATGCTGCACGTGTCCAGTTGGTGTAATGGGTGTGATGGATATCTGGCCAGTGGATTGTGAGCAGAGGTGTTATGTACCACTTTTTAGACAAAGGCAATTAAAATGTGTATACTTTCTACTCACTCTCTCTTTCCTCATTCAGCTTCTTAATGTAGAAGAAAACAAAGTTATAGAAAGTGGTTGAGCCACATAAGAAAAAAAAAAAACAAACCTATTTCTGTGAAGCAGAGCTCCATTGCGAACCATACAAGATTTGGATGTTTGAAAAATAAAACTTTATTGATTTAAGATACCAAGAATTTGGAGTTGTTCGTTCTAGCTATTAACAGATGCTGAACGTAAGATAAAGTGATGCTGAGAGAGGGATGTTAATGTAAAAATATCCCAAAATATTCAGCAGTAGGCTTAGGAAGTGGGCCATGTGTAATGAAGAACCAATCAATATTGGAGGCCAGTAGGCTGGAGGCTTTTGATAATCCGGCAAAATATTTAGTAAAACTGCTGGCATGAGACTTTGGAAGGCAGATCTTGTGCCATTGAGCAGGTAGCTTTAGGAAAATTGGAAAGAAGCACTGTATGAGCTTGTGTTAGAGGACTATGGGTGACTTTGGCAAGTTATTAAATGAAGTTGTTGAGCTGTAGAAATAAGTGGTTGGTTAACAGAAATAAATGAACCTGAACTAAGAAGATCAGAAGTTCTGGAATCTGCTTCTAGACATTACATAGTAAGAGACGGTATGGAAACAGATTGAGGGCTGGAGACTTAGGGATAGTTATCACTAAGCCATGTGGCAAAAGTGAGAGTTTTGTTCTAGATGGCCTCCAATTAGCACCATTAACGTGAGGCAGTGAGCAGGAGGGAGAAAGAAGCAAGAAGTACATCAAGTTTAAGAATTTGTCTAGTTACTGGCATATGGATTTTATTAAGAGTAGATAGGTCATATGCCTGTGATGTTTTCGTCAATCTTCCAAAAAACATGAACCCAGGGTAAACAAACACTTTCATTGTTCACACTGTAAGCAAAGTTTGGGTCCTCAAGCTTATTTCATTAGAAGCAGTCTGCAAAATATGTGGCTTCTGAGGAGGAAACAATCCCCAGTATCTACCTCAGATATGGTCATAGAGAATAATTGACACAAACGATGAGCAAATGAGTCCCTTCCAGAGAGCATCACTAGTGCCTAACGAAAGCAATTTTCTCACCTGCCTGGACAGATGACATTCAGTATGTCTGCCTATTGACTGCGAGAAGATCAGGAAATGTGCCTATTTATCTCACAGCTCCTCATGCAATAAGGAGCCATGACTGGACTGACAGAGAGTGCTGGCCATTGTTTGGATAGTCCAGGCTTACACTGAATGAGAAGATTGGATTGAGTTTTTTCCTGGGTAGAGGGATGTGTGTGTTCTCTATGCTGAGAAACAGAGATAATTAATATTTCATGACAAAAATGGCTGACTGCAGTAGAGGATGCTTGTTTTCACATGAAATAGATTCTCTTCTTCTTGGCATATCACTAGACTCTATTTTCCAGATTCCCTTGCAGTTCTATAGAACTACGCAACTGAGGCCAAGGAAAGTAAGGAGAAGTGACATGTTATCCCAAGATTTAGGTGGTTAAGAGAGAATGTGGCTTCTCCTTCATCTATTTGCTCATCCATACCATCAAATGCAGCTAAAAATGAGGCCCTGGGAGATGCAGGATTGCAGGCGGTAAGGACCCTGAATCTCTCAATGATACCATGTAGCAAATCCAGATTGAATGATGACAGGAGAGAACAATACATTTTAACTGTATTGAGACACTGAGAGTCTGGTTTCTTTTGTTACAGAGGCTTGCACATCTCGCTTTAGTGTTTATCATTCATTATTTTGTATATTTTAGGTTGATATATTTAAAATTATGACGCGTTTCAAATGTTGGATTTCATTTTAACCAAGTTGTTTTGCATTAAATCCGTTTTGTAGCTTATTACTAGCTATTTTTAAATTATTTAAATTATTATTTTAAATTATTATTTAAACAACATTATTTCTTTTCTATTTTTTTTCTTTTTTGGTTATTTATGGCTTCTTTCCCATCAAGTGAATTTCTGTACACTGGAATCCTATGTGAGATATCCTGGGACCAGAAAGGTTATGTTACTAAAAACCAAAGTAGTTAAATCTATGATTCTAGTTTTATATATAGTGTGTGTTGCTATTCCACTTGGAATTGTGTAATCTATATTTAGAAGGCAGACATAATTTTCCATGCACAATAATTTCCATCATTTTCTGTGGAATATATCTTTATGTAGGAAAAGAGTGCTAAAATTGAAGGGAGAGTGGTTACACTAAGATGCTAAGTAGCCAGTGGGCAAAAAATAATTATTTTTAATAACATCAAATGGCTCATCACATTCACAATTTGGAATGGAACTCATTGACCATTCTAATGCCTTATGTAGTACAGCCTCTATCATTTGAATAAAGAAACTGAGCCATAGAGCAGTAAATTAATTTGCCCGGGGTCACAAAGGTAGAAAACTGAGCCCCAGACCTGGGAACCGAAATCTCCTACTACCTCACCTTGTGTTCTTTCCACTATAGCACACTTCAATCCTTCAGACATTATACTTCAGAGGCTTACAGATTTGGGGTTTTGTGAGATGTGATGTCTATTAAAACATAATATCATAATTTTTTTCTAAAATTAGTGTGTATATATATTTAATTTTTTAATGTTTTATTTATTTTTGAGAGCAAGAGAAACAGAGCATGAGCAGGGGAGGGGCAGAGAGAGAGGGAGACACAGAATTTGAAACAGGCTCTAGGCTCTGAGCTGTCAGCACAGAGCCTGACGCGGGGCTCGAACTCACAGACCGTGAGATCCTGGACTGAGCTGAAGTCGGAAGCTTAACTGGCTGAGCCACTCAGCGCCCCAGTACATATATTTAATGAAAATCCAATAAAAATCCCAAAGAGATGATTTTAGAATCTAATCTAATCTATTACAAAAGAAAGATTAAATAGACATCGATATTTAGGAAACGGTTAAAAAAAACCCACTAATAACAGAGTATCTGCCATGCAGTTTTAAACTTTACTGTAAAATTGCATAATTAAAGCTGTGTGATGGTATTATTAAAGTAAACATCAGGTAAATAAGACAGTATAAAATATTCTAGTCACAGATTCTACGAAGAAGTTTATATATTGCAAGAACTGGAGGTATAAATAGGATGAAATAAACACTCTGTGACAATCTTCTGCTTTTCATAAGCACGTCTGGCCAAGCGCTAGATGTTGCTTCTCTAGGTGAGAGACTTGAATGAGTGGAGAGCAAACAACCTCTACAAAATCTCGCATTCAAATCTCTTTGTTTACAGGTGCAGGTTATTCTCTTCAATTCTGTTAGAAGCCAGAGGAAACTGATTGCACTCTACTGAGAAGTTGGAAATTGTCGTGAAATGGTACCACAGATTATTACACTTTGTGCTGTGATAGAGGCTTGCATGGGTCAGAATACTCCTCCCTCCAAAACATCGCTAAGGAATTAAGGGACAATAAAACCTGCTTACTAGTTCTTAAGTAGGTGTTCAAAATATTCTCTCATCCTTAATTTGCATAAGTCCTAAGTTAAATAAATGGATATACTGAGTTTATAAGGAAAAGAAGAAATCATAGTAGAAATATCAATAGTTTTTAGAATATGATCATAAATCTTCTATTTATGAAAATAACATGAAAAGCAAACAATATAAAAATACCAGTATTTTTATTTAATATGCAAAATAAACGGTGAATATGAAAAAAAACTCCACATAAAATCTACTAGAAAATATACATAGACCAATAGGTGAGTAAGAAGGATGTGAATGGAAAATTAACAAATGAAGAAATATAAAGGTTCCACTATGTTACAGCATAGCATGTACGTTTTTGAGATTTTAACAAAATATTTGAAATATGTATTGCAGGGTTTTAAAAGGTTGAAACACCTGAATATTAATTTGTTTTGGAATCTATCCCAAAGTAAAAATATTTTAAAGAAAAAAAGATGTACAAAAGAGAAAGAAAGAAAAAGAAAAAAAGATACACACACATCACATTTTATCAGTAAAATTGAAATTTTAAATTAATTCAGACAGAAATCATCCTGAATTAACCAGTGTAGGAGAAATGTTAAATAAATTTCAATGAAATACTATGTAATTGTTAAAATGAGAATTGGAAAAAAAGTTTGAATAATCTTTATTGGAATGGAATGGAGTATATAGAAATACTGATAAAATATAGCACAGGGAAAGGCTGGAAAAATGCATATTAATATCTCGATTCCATAAAAAGATATATACATTGGAAAAAATATCTGCCAACTATAACAAAGTCAGTATTGCTAAACACTGTAATTATGAGTGGGTGGTCATTTCTTTTCTATGCTTCTCCAAATTTTCAAATATACATTGATTGCTTTCACAATCTGAACATTTTAATATCCTTGCCTTCCCTCATACGAATCTGTGCATAAATACTCTCAGAGTTGAAAGCTACTTGACTAAATAAAGTTTTCATGTAACTATATTCTGTTGACCACCTATTTCTAGTTATTACGGAGATATGAAATTTATGAGTGATTTTCTGCCTTTATGTCCTTAAATAATCTTTTTTAGACTAAACCAATTATCTGATTTTATAATTAAAATCCCTTTTTCTTTCTTTTTTTCTCCCATTAAACTAGCTGAACCCCTGTTAAGGTAGTGTTCATTGCCATCTTTTCTATCTCACTGAAATATAAAATTTGAATGTTTTACTTTGTGTGTCAAACTATGTATCTCAGGATATCCAGTGTTGTGTTACCCTGTAGCAAAGCAGTATCAAGATTCTGTTAGAGTCATACAGGAGATATGAAACATGTTATTCAATCCCTGTTGATCTCCTCCATCTTTATCACATTGTTTCAAAGATGTTAAGATAACTGTATTTACACCGTATACTTATTGCTCTTCCAATTTCCTCAGGTTAAAAGTTGATGTGCAAAATCTCTAAATTGCACTGACAACCCTCCAAGGGAATCTCCTACACACAACCAGAGGCTGGATGAGAAGAGACAGAAAGAAATTGTTCAAATTGGTATTTACCGAACTTTTAATAGCCAACATACCTTTGGTATTATTTCTAAGACCTCTTGCATGAATTTCGAAGTTTAGAATAATTCGCAGCTCAGTACAACCTCAAGGGCAGCTATCTTTTATAAGATGTGATGTCGTTTTTAGATACATAAATTAAAGTTTTGAAAACTGCGTACCATAGAAAAAATAATTTGATGAGATATGATCTGTTGCTTTGATGCAATGAAAAGGTGTTTTCTTTCGCTACGTTAAACAGGGTAGTATTTCTTGTCTAATTGCAACAGTTTACAGACATTTTAATAAGCTAATGTGCATCCTAAATCTTTCCCAAACTTAACACAACATCCTCACCCTAAACTCTCATTTTTAAAAAACTGCCCCCATGTGTGTCCCTCAGAAAACGGTTAGGAAATACTTACCCTTGACAATTCTTTTTCTACCACTTTTAATGAAAAGTATCTTTTTTTTTAATTTTTGCCAAATTTACAACTTCTTTAAACAGCGTAACTGTGAGTGATCTGGACTGGAGATCATCTACTCCCTCCACCAAAAGTGACCAAAAATAAATATGGTGCAAGTTTTTCTGTCTCCTAAGAATCTTATACACTCTGGCTATGGTTTACTGAGATGATAAACGGGGAAATGGGGGCAAGCGAAGTGAGGACTAACTTAAGTCACAAGATGGAAATAACTTTTAGCTTACACCCACAACCACACAGCCGGCCACCATGAAGTGGATGATTGTTTAGAGTAAAAACAGCTCTAGAGAACCAAGTTGTGCCCTCAGCACACGTCACCTCCTCCTCTCTGCTTTAGTGTTCCACATGACACCGACTCAGTCACTCTCTCTCTTTGCATCTACAGCCCCTGCTGTCACTTGCAAGCTGGCCCTCATTATTCTCTTTTCTATTGAGGCGTTTTCTTAACCCTGAGTCCTACGTCCCCATAGTTTCTGCTTACTGCTTCCTTTCTGTGTATCTCTCAGCAACTTTACCCCCCCCCCCATTGTCTTCAGCCTTTCTTTGAATGTCCCATTCAAACTTCACAAAAGACATGAAAATCTGATTGGGTCTGTCAGTCTCATCCATTTTAAGGCAGCTGAGTTGGTGAAAGTGCTCTCGCCAGGAAAATGTACACTCTGCTGGCCAGACTCCATGTGGGTGCCTTTGTGTCCGGCACACACTCGGGGACCGATTGTATATGGTAAGAGTGGCGATGTCCCCTGCTTAAGGAGCCCCTCTGAGGGAATTTGGGAACAACACGCACCTTGGAATCTCCAAGGAAAACCACGAAACTGACAGATGGCTTAGGATGTCCTCTTTTAGTATGATTTATGTCTTCTTTTATACGGTAGTTAGTACATCCCTTAAACTTTTATGTTGTTCTGTGTGTATCCTTATGAGGAATTAAAAAAAAAAGTTCCTGCTTAAATGTGTATACAGTATTGATAATTGCCTAAGGAGAGAATAAGCAGAGTAGATGAAATCCTCATTGAAACCTTAGTAAAAAATGTAAAACTACTTCGAGACGTTTGCTGTAAAAGAAATTAAAGGTGTCTCTGAGGAAGATCCAGCTTAGCGAACAAATGTGAGCCATGAAATTGGATGATCAACCAGTTGCTTGAAATAATGCATTGATTAGGTATTCTTATTAGTAAGGCAGGAGTTTTCATACCTCTAGTAGTATTTTTGCTGCTACAAATTGGAGATGTGGAAAGCAACGTCTGGGACTCAGGAAGATCATTTCTTTCCTTAATCCTTACAGAAGAGTAGACCAGAGACGTTGAGGCCGAGAAGATACATTACCCTCCAACGCGGGGCGTCAATAGGCGCTCGCACTGAAATGGGTTGGAAACCATCTAAGGCCAAGAAAATGACAAGCAGGGAATGTAAAGAGCCTTGTGCTCTGTCATCAATAGTTTGAATGCTCGAGAGAGGTCAAGACCCATAAGATTAGCCCCTTCTTCTGTCACACAAAAATTGAAAGGCTGGTTTAAACTGTGCTTTTATAATAGCACTATAAAGTAAGGTCATTCTTCCATGTATGCCAATAAGAACATTCTCATCTGCAGCAATTTGTGCTATGGTAAGCCATAAAAGCAAAAGAACACTTGGCCATATATATTCTCAGAGAACCCGAGTGCCTGGAATCAATGAAACAGGAAAGTCACTGAGTGAGCAAGAACACATCTTGAAAAAGTGGCCGTGGCGTTGGAATCGTGTTAATTGAGTTCCTTCTCAGGCTCAATTTGTACCATTGGTGGCAACATTTCCTCTGAGGGGGCCGCCGATCGATAATGTGACTGACAACGGTAAGCACAAGGTGTGCTTCTCTTCCAAGGGCAGTACAGGTGTCTCCATGGCGTTGGTGTTTACAGAGCCTATTTCTCTTGCGCCTAGCAATTCCACACAGCCTCTGTCCTGAACGTCTGGGCACTATACAGACCCTGATGTGAACTTAAAAAAGTAAAGATTCACATCAGTCTACCATCTTCACCCACCTAGGTCAAATCAATATTCATGGAAAACAAAAAGCAAATGTTAATGCGACTCTAAGTAATTATAATTCCAGATGCAATTCCCTTGCTTTCTAAACTTGGCAACTTATTTATGCATCTACCAATGGAGGAATGTACTTTAATATTTCTCAAAATATTTAATTCTTCTCAATATCAGACTTATTTGGTTTTATTCTACATTTGTGACATATCTGACAGACTGTTCAGTGCCTAAATTAACTAACATGTTTTCAGATGCCCAAGATTTTTGCACATAAACCTAGGATGAAATACACAAAATATTCTTTCGAGGGCTGAGAAGGTGTTTTCCACAAATTTATGTAAGATGCGAAGAGTCTTTGATAAGATCTTTAACTTAAGGCAACTTATCTGAAATGGCTTCCACATGAGGAATATCTGAGAAACGTGTTAGGAGCCTAACAAGTTACTCTCATTACATTTGGCCATATGGGAGTCACATTAGAGTGAAGTTTATAAAGGATCGAAACGGTGACATTTTCAAATTGTTTTCCAGATGACTCTTTATAAAGTCAGTTGGCAGCTTTAGCATCGTTTGAGCTCAACAGGTATGAAGAACACAAAACAAGCCCAAACGAGCGGTATTGTTTCCGGGGATAACAGTCTTTTTAGAAAGTAAAAGCAGTTCTGAATGAATTGTAAAGAAAAAAAAATATCTGTCCAGTGATCAGAACACAGAGGGTTGTGGTTCACTGGCTCTGTCTCAAAGGACCCAGGAAACTGGGAGGGGCAGCCACTTTCCACACTCCACAGGCCACATGGAAGCTTGGCGGATGAAGAAAAATCCCCAGGGCTAGTGACTGGTCAATTACGAATTGTAATTCAACTGTCTCTACAGTTGCCAGAGAAACCAACTTGGGAACTGTGGTACCCTTTGAGACATGACTAAAGAATGGCCATGGCTGGCTAGAATACAGTACTAACAACAGTGTTTGATCCATGTGCTCAACAGTACAATACGGGCAATTCCTTGCACTTACCAACTGCTTTATCAGTAAAAAAGAGAGCAAAACCATATGGCTATATCAACATACCATGACTCCCTAGTCCACAACTGACTGCGTCTGGTGTTAAACAGAAAAACTGATACTTCAGAGACATGAATCTGCCACCTTTCAAGGATATGACATCTATTGAGAACAAAAATGTGAAAACAAAAAACAATTCCATATAGCAGGTAAACACCTTGACAAATATGAAGACTTTCAATCATGTCAAACTGTTTTAAAAATGTCCACTTTGCCATCCCTCTCCAGATACTTAACGTTTCCTAACACAAGAATAGAATAAATACAGGAGAGAAATCAATACTCTGCACGTCCAAACTGTTCGAGCCTGCCAGTGCAATCAAACTTTCTTCTTTTTCTCTGCAAAGAGCTCAGAGGTAGTTTCTCAGTTCAAGGATGAAACATTCTCACTGCTCCTTCTCTAAATATAAATATAGATAACAGACACATTAATTTCCTGAGAATTTAGCTGAAGAATTGTTTTTAGTTGTGTTCTCAGCAGCCGTTTTCTCTGGCCTCACGGAATGATTCTTTTACAAATGACCTTGTCAGTAAAGCTCCTAATAATTGGCAACTTTTTAATACTTTGTAATTGGTAGAAAAGGCTTTTCTCATGATTTAGTGAGAAATAACTTAATGTTCCCTTTTTAAAAAGGATTATTTTCCTTGAACTCTAATACGGAAGCTGTTAAATTAGCAGCCCTGGAGGCTGGAAACTTCCATTTAGCCACAAAACCCGTAGAGCGGGAAGCTTTCGTACAAGCCCTGGAAATGGCAGTGAAGAGCCTGTAATCTCCAATCCCAACTGATGTAGGCAGGAGGGTTTTGACAGAGCCGGTTTGGGCAATAATTTGAAGTTTGGAAAGGAAACATACCTGTCCAGAATAAGGGCCATCCGCTAATGTATTTCTAAGAGACTATCTAATTATCGTCGGGTACCAAGTAATCTTCTGAA
Source organism: Paguma larvata (assembly GCA_030068075.1). NCBI lineage: Eukaryota > Metazoa > Chordata > Mammalia > Carnivora > Viverridae > Paguma > Paguma larvata. Next base: position 67,081,360 of record CM057825.1, on the reverse strand, counting down.
TAGACTGGGGCCACCTCCTCCAACCTGCTTCCCGACCCACTGATGTTTTCCACATTTCTTGCCCTTCCTGCACTTTAAACAGATTTCATTAAAATCAAGCTGGGTTCTTTTTCTCTCTTTGATGATCAGTGCTTCTTAGCATAATATTCAGGGCCTTTGTCCTCAGACACCCTTGCAGGACTGTTCCCTCCCAGAACTCTCATGAATTCCATGGCTGACTCCAGAAGGCTGGAACTTCTGAAGACAATATTCATGGTTGGATGGCCTGAAACTGTTAGCCTTTTTGAAAAGAATTTCTTAATATTTATTGATTTCTAACAAGGCGATATATACCCCAAAGGCTAGGAGTATCAGCAATTTGATTTTTGATGGGGGAAAAAAAACAGAAATTCAATATACAAAGACTCGGATTATCAGTTTTTGGTATCAAAAATTGAGAAAATTTTTCTTTGGCTGATTTACAATGTGTGGGCATTTTTTTCTGAATGTTTATTATTCTGAAGAAATGGATCATGTAATCATATTTTTAGCAAACTTATTAGTGTAAGGGGAAAACAACTGTTTATATTATCAGCTATATTAAGTAACTCCTTGATTTTGTTTCTGGGGGTTATACATGGAATATACAGTCTGGGGATCATAAAGCATAATACATATTCTACTAATCTTGAAAAAAAAATACCAAATGCCTTCCTATTGCCTTCATTGAGTTAAAGGTTTGGATGTTTTAATTTTCCCTTAAAATATTCTCCACTATAGACTCTTTCTTCTGTAAGAAAATAATATGAAAATTTGCTTTTTATTTAAATATCTTTGATGGGTCCATTACCTGAATCTATATAATCGAATATCTTTACGAAAATGGAATACAGTTGAGGAAGATATGTTGACTTATTCTGTTGCTCACCTATATCCACATGATATTTTCCAATTTCCACATCAAGATACTAGATGGCAGGGATTATTCTTATTTAATTATTTGTAATTATACATTTTCTTTGAATATATAGTCTTCCTCCTCTCTCCCTACCTGTGGTAAAGTCTTGCATGTCTATTGCTGGGAGAGTGATGAGGATAATAATTATAAGTAGGACCTAGACAAGAACATTTGGTTTAAAGAATACTGAATCATCAATGTTGAAAGGGCACACAAATATTAAGATATTGGATGGTTATTCTCTCCTTAGTTTGACAATTACTTTAAAAACAAAAACAAAACAAAACAAAAGCTTTCCCTTTTTTCCTCTATATTTTTCAGGTTTGTATTCTATATTTAAAATATCAAATCAAATTTTCTTATGATAACAGCTTAAGATACATTCTGGTAAGTGGTAAGAAGTATGGCTGGAGAAGCAGACAGAAGCTAGCATACTGGGATAATGGGTTTCTGTTGCTTTTCATTAGCCATCATGAAAATTGGGCAGAAAAGCTGCATATTCACATTTTCACTTTAGAAATATTATTTTTTTTCGTTTATAATAGTTTATTTTCAAATTGGTTTACATAAAACACCCAGTGTTCATCCCAACATGTGCCCTTTTTTAATGCCCATCACCCCCTCTCCCCCCCCATCCCCCTCGCCCTCAGTTAGTTCTTAGTCTTTGAGAGTCTCTTATGTTTCATCTCCCTCCCTCTCTGTGTCTTTTTTTTCTTTCCCCTCTTCCCTTCCCCCTGGTTTTTGCTTAGTCTCACAAAGTCCACCTATTCGTGGAAACATATGGTATCTGTCTTTTTCTGATTCACTTAACATAATACCCTCCAGTTCCAAACATGTTGCTACACATGGCCAGATTTCATTTTTTCTCATTGCCACATAGTAGTCCATTGTATATAAGTACCATAACTTCTTTATCCATTCGTCAGTTGATGGGCACTTGGTTTCTTTCCATGATTTGGCTATTGTCGAAAGTGCTATTTTGGAGTCAATATGGTAGACTGATTAGAATGAGAGAGAACGGGAAGTAGAAGTTTTTCTACCATAGAAGAAAATAATCTATTTCATACACTGTAGACTATAATAATTATAGACTAAACTAATCTAAGCAGAAGATGATGAAGGCCTGAAATACAGAATAAGGCACAGAGAGAGTGCATTAGAGATATTTGAAAAGAGTCATCAGATTTGACAACCCAACAGATAAGGGAAGTGAAAGAATGACCAAAGCTAATCTCAGCTAATGTCAGGCTTTGACTCAAATAACTGGATGGATGACCATGCCATGAAGTAAGATGAGAGAACGGGAAAGAGAAGCAGACTCATTTGGGGGTGACCACATTACTATGTGGAGGTTTCAGTTGTGAGATACCAGGGGGATATCCAGATGAAAGCCAATAAAACATTTGGAAATGTACATATTATTAGGAAGTGCTTCATTGAAATATTTTGCCATGAGAGTTCAATATTCCTCTAGCTTTGTACTGGCATAGAGGAAGAACTCAACAAATGTGCATTAAATTGAGAAAGAAAATTAATTATTGAAGGAATGAATATTCTCACTTTGGCATCTCCCACACTAACTGTAATTATTTCTTCATGTCTATATCTCCCACTAGCTGTGAATTTCTAGAGATGACATCCTTATAAGCTCCAAAACTTAGCAAGTGACCAGAGGATAGAAAACATTCAATTAGTGCTTATTTGTTGACAGTATGAATTAATTAGTGAATTACTGAAGGAGTTAATCAGCCAGATTGTCTCAGAGTTTACTATTTGTAGGGGGGGAGTAGTAGACAAAATCATTTAGGGAAGGCCTTAGCTCTTTCCAATCACTGGTGTACTTTATTAGTTTCCTAAAGCTGGAATAACAAAGAATTATAGAATGGATGATTTAAACCAACAGAAATTATTCTCTCAGGATTATGGAAACTAGAAGTCTGAAATTAAGGTATCGTTATGGCTATTTTCTTTTGAGGCCTCTCTTCTTTGCTGACAGATGGCTGTCTCCTCCCTGGGTCTTCACATGGTCTTTCCTTTGTATGTGTCTGTGTCCAAATATCCTATGTTTCTAAGGACACCAGTCATTGGATTAAAGCCCATCCTAACAACTCATTTTAATTAACTACCTTGTTAAGACCCTACCTCCAAATACAGTCACATTCAGAGGTGGTAAGGGTTAAGACTTAAAGATACAATTCACCCCCTAACAGATACCATTTGGAATTCCTGGAATCTATACGGCCTGTCTAGCAATTTGAAGACAGCAGACTCCATCAGACATTACCAAATAACCTAACTTTGATTTACCTTAACGTTTATATCTTTAAAATGCCCTAGTTCCTTGGTATTCAATCAGTGTATCATTCAATTGGAGAACAGAAAATAGTTCATTAAGATTACTACATGGATTTCTAAATATTTGTCTGAGTATAAAGTATCCAGAGATGTGAAAGATACATTGTAAGGAATGTATATTTGAGTATTTTGAAGAATCATAAGTATCATGAGGATAATTGGGACTTTTCAGAGTCAGTATAATTATTAGATTTGTTTTCTATATTTCAGTAAGGAAATAACTCATCCTTTTTAAGCAAGAAATATAGAGCAATTGAAAATATTTCTATGATCTGTGATCTCATTTAGTGATAAATCATGATTGAGGAAGTGAGTGTTTATTCTGAAGAACTCATGCCATATTTTTAATGCCATTTTTTTTTTTTTTTAACATTGACCTCGGGGCAGACATTTCTAGTTAAGTGCAAGTGTCAGATGCAGAGCTATTGTATTGATTATAAAGCAAAGGTGAGGCAAAGGAGGAAGAGGAAAATCTTCCGAGTCCTGGAGGAAGGCAGGAAGCCAAAGGAGGGAGATGCCAGACTGGGTGAGCCTGCTCTTTCCACTAGTCACATCTTGCACTGTGGACAATGTTTCGCTTCTCAGCAGAAGAAACCTGTGGGACTCAGAGGAGTTATGAAATTTAATCTGCAATTCCTTAGGTCCCATGTTGTCCTTAGCTGCTGATGATTCTACTTTTCCCCCCTCAAATTAAGCGGTGTGAGCTCTTGGAACCCAGAATTTTTTCCTATTAAAGAAATTATTCTACTGTAAGGTGTAAATTCCTTATATCTCTGTAATGAAGAGCTCAAACTTAATTTTTCATTAATGTAAGATTTTTTTTTGCACCTAATTTTACGAATAATGTAAGCTTTGGGAGACATATTCTCTTATTCTACTTTAACCTGCTCATTGGCCAACCTAATTTTTTTTTCCTAATCCTTACCCATTTTACATAAACTACACTCCATGTAGCAGCAAGACGGATCTAAAATCAGCATGGAAGTCAGATGGGAGAATATCCATGTAGAGTAATTTATTCAGGGAGCCAATTTAAATGCCTCATTTAAATTTCATGGAAATGGTCTTGCTTGTCCAGCAACTGCCTGTGGAATAGGTGAGGAGGAGCTTATCTTCTGGCCCCTTATTTTCTCTATCTCTTTGACACTGTCTACAATCTAGCCTCCAGGACTGTATCCAAACAACTCAAAAGAAAAAAGTCATTTTTAGGCTTAGGAACTCCTTCAAGCCAATAAATTTTCCTTGTAAGTTTGCAAGTTAATTGCCATTTGCTTGAGTAGATCTGGTCTAATATGCCTCAAGTCAACTTGTGTGTGGTTCAAATTGGGGTTCATATTGCTGTTGCCTGTCTATGTGCACCGTCTATTAGGAATTCAGTCTGCCGGGGGTGCACAGAAGCCTAACCAGCAGAAATTAGGTTGGGGACCAAGGCACTGATTAGAGTTTTAAAAAGTATGGATTTATTTCTGTTTATCTTAGACTTTATTTGACTCTAAAAAGTCCAGTTGACTGAAGCAGAGGTTCATTTAAGTTCCTTCAGTGTGCAAATCTTATCACTAGTTTTATAGCTTAATAACTGACAATTTTATCCTTTGTCTTTAAATTTCCCATATTCACACATCTCTTTGAAATGGACATTTTGAAATCTTTAAAAAATGGTGAAGCATAAAACCTTCTTAATGACTAACTTTTACAAAGCGAGGACAACCTCAGCTTTGTCCAACACAGATCATAGAGACCTGTGGTATGCAGAGGAGAGGTAGATAACCAGCCGTCAGCTCCTGGGAAAATGGACTCATTGGGAAGTCCCTCTGACTTCTGGACCCAATCAAAAATGCAACTCACTGCTGAATTGGAAAACCTCAGCCAGCTCATCTTCATGTTGTAATAAGGAAGTCTTTATATTCTGAAGACCATGGTGTTGAACCTTGTTTGTGCTTGGTCTTCCTTGCAACATTTTCACAGTTCATCTTATTAAATGGTTGGGCCACATTTAACTCTACACCCACTTTCCCCAGACCACAGTGTTTGATCATAGATTTATAGATCATTTAACACGAGCAACAGCTATTTCACCAACAGTCTTGCTGTCATTAAGCAGCAGCTACTGTCAAAGTTCAGGAACAGGCCCAGCAGGATGATGAAAAGAATCAAGACACAGTGCCTTTCCAACTGTCACAACAGCGGAGAGAAGCATCTGGTGCCCAGGACAGCCAGTAGAAAGGGCACCAGCAATGGGGGGGCCTGACTCTGCAGGTTTTTAGGAGAACTTGCCCCTACTTCCCATCTCTATCTCAATGGGCAAGGCAAAGAATCCCATAAAATCCCACAGAGCACAAATTAGAAAGTTTTTGTGCCAGAAATCCTATGGAATCATCAATAACAAAACCAGAGGAGATTTTCCTGAAAACTGAAAATAGACAAACAAAACTTACTAATGAATACAGACTGAGAGAACAAAAATTGTCACACACAAAAAAATTACTTTAAAAATGTCTTTGCTTCTTGGAATCCATATTTATGGTGGAAATTAACAAATCTTTTTAATTACATATCCATGTGTTATCCCGGTTTGTATTATCTCTTGGTATGGCTGTACCTTCATCTCTGACCCTCGTTCCTATCATCATGATCTTGTGAGGACTAAATTAGAAAGTGCGTGGAAGTGTCTTGACCGGGGCCTAGAACAAAACAAATCTTCCATAAGTAGGAAGATTATGCTTTGTTTTGTTTTAATTTCAAAGAGCAAGGAATTATTTCCCATAAATTTAATTAAATGGTACTCCATTATCAAGTACCAAACTTCTAGAAAATATAGTAATTATTGTTACCAAAGACATAGATTGGACTCCCAAAATTTGTTTATGAGTCAATTGGAATAGACTATTTCACCAAATGTTATCGGTAGTTATAAAAGGATCCAGGCCAGCCCAGAAAATCATTAGTTTTTATCAATTTAAACTAGTGTAATCTTTAAGGGACAGAAATAAATCTCTCTTAAAGATATCATATTTTAAAAATATAATTGAATAAAAAGTAAATATTGTTAATATTATGTATTTTTAATTTCGGTTCTTGAGTAAAGCAACAAGTTTAATGAAAAGCAACTCATAAGAAAGTGAGGTCTTTTGTGAAATTTTATGTGAAATACATTTAAGGGCTTTGGGGGTATATTTTATTTTGTTTTATTTTAACAATGACGAATTATTCTCCTGGTTCATGTATATCTTTTCCTTTAACCTAAGCTTATATTTGTGTTTCTTCAATAAAATAAATGAGTCATTTAATAAAGATAAGAGTAATATCTTTCTTACAAATAGGGCCCAAGACTTATTTAATTTCTTAATTTGAGTGTTAGCACATAGCTGTAGATTTTATAAATATATAAAGTATACACATTTTATATGTATGATATATATATGGTGATATGTATGATATATATGTGGTGAAATCTAATAAACTAAATCAATTAAAGAAACTTTTTTCCTCTGGAAAGCAGGCAGGAACAAAAGACAACAGAGAAGGAAAGCTAAAATTATATGAAAAACTAAGAAATGGAAGTGTAGAATTTATTTTATTCTAATATGAAGAAATAAAAGAAGTATTAAGGGTCAGAGTACCATTAAACAACAGAGACCACAGGACCTTGGCAATTTAGCAGTTCCATCTTGCAACTGCAAGGAACACCGCGACTACCTGACAACGACTTAAACCAGGGCTTCTTAAATTTGGATGTTCATTTGAATCGACTGTTTGTCTTGTTAAAACGCCTATCTGATTCGGAAGGTATCAGAGGAGTCCTGAGATTCCACATTTTACAACTTCCCAGATGATATTGATTATGACCACACTTTGAGTAGCAAGGGTTGGAGACACATTGTATTAGCATTGTATTACTGTAATTAACATTGTATTAGCCAGAATTTGACATCTATTGCTGACTAGATGAGAAATCTATAGTCAGGGTATCCTATGGTTCGTTCATGAGCTCAATGTTATCATCAAGAAACTGGAGAGTTCTCATCCTCTGCTTTAATATTTCAGCATTTTTGTCATATTACTTATTGATCACACATGGCTGCTACAATTCCAGTCATGTTCTCACACAGCCACATCCAAAGGTGGAAGCATGCGTAAGAACTTTACGGTAGTATCTCTCTTCTCTTACCCAGTTAGAAAACTTATTTCAGAAGGTTCAGAACAGATTTCTCACAATAGCTCATTGGCAACAACTGGATCAGATGGCCATTTCTATCTACAGGAGAGGGAAAGAAAGTGCTAGATTTTATAGACCCTGAAGTGAAGGTTGGAGGAGGGAGGAGGGGTTGAGAATGGCTATTAGGTAACCAATAAACAAGTCATGTATAGGAGGTTTCATTATGATTGCCTGCTGGGTGGAGCAGATTACCTTCCTTCCTGGAGTGCAGGAAGAAAGGGAGACCACAGACTAATGGATTCTATAGAGATCTTTTCATTAGTCCATTCTTCATACTTCAAGAAATGTCTGTAGCATATTTCTGGCAGAAGGTGTCAGGTTATTTAGAATAATCTATTTTCAATTGCAATGTTTAACGCAGTATAGGTTTAAATGAGGTTTGTATATAATAAATTGGATCTTTTTGGCTTTTAGCTAATAGGTCTTCATTCCTCCACCTTACAGTTTATGCATTTGACACAATTGTACATCAGGAGTATGAGCCATTCTATACCTTATTTATTCACAACACACATAACAAAATTTGAAATCAAAGCATGATAAAGATGCACAATTGTTGCGGGGCTCTTGGGTGGCTCAGTTGGTTAAGTGTCTGACTCTTGATCTCAGCTCAGGTCATGATCTCACAGATCTTGAGTTTGAGTCCCATGTCCGTGGGGCTCGGTGCTGACAGTGCAGAGACTGCTTGGCATTCTGTCTCTTTCTGTCCCTCCCCGACTTGCTCTCTCTCTCTCTCTCTGTCTCTCTCTCTCTTCCGAAATGAATAAATAAACTTAAAACACTTTTTAAAAAGATGCACAGTTGTTGAAATAAATAGAGCAGATGGGTAGAACAAATTACTTGCTATTTCAGGTAACTTTAACTCTTTAGGTATTTTTGAAGGAAAATATACAATGCCCTAAATGTTTCAAATAGTTTATTTAATTTTGTGTTCAAAAAATTTTTTTATCAAAAAAGGGAAACTCCAAAGACAATAAATTTTTACATGATTGATATCTTTCAGGGAGAAGCATAAAGGAAAAGATGCTCTAAGAAAAAGCGGTAAAGACTTCAAATCATAATAAAGTATAATTTATCACATAAACAATTTAAAATGAATAGATAATAGTTTTAAAAACATTGACCCAGATTATGGACCTTAAACATATGCATTTAATGCTGTAAATTTCCCTCTTAGAACTGTTTTCACTTATCTCACAAATTTTGTTTAGTTGTATTTGTTTTTGTTTGGTTAAAAATATTTTTTGTTGTTTATTCATTTTTGAGAGAGAGAGAGAGACAGAGTGCATGTGGGCGAGGGGCAGAGAGAGAGAGAGAGGGAGACACAGAATCCAAATGAGGGTCCAGGTTCTGAGCTGTCAGCACAGACCCCGATGCACGGCTCCAATCCATAAACTGTGAGTTCATGACCTGAGCTGAATTCAGACACAGACTGACTGAACCACCCAGGTGTCCCTGGTTAAAAATATTTTAAAATTCCTCTTAAGGTTTCTCTATGACCCATGTGTTATTTAGAAGTGTGCTATTTAATTTCTATGTAATTTTGAATTTTCCATGTATCTTTCTGCTCTTATTGATTTCTAAGTTAATTCCATTGTGGTGTGAGAGCAGACATCGTACAGTTTCTTTATTTTGTTTTTTGTTTGTTTATTTTCTTCGATGTTTTTATTTATTCCAGTTAGTTAACATACAGTGTAGTATTAGTTTCAGGTGTAGAGTTTATCAATTCATCAGTTACATAGAACACCTAGTACTCATCAAAACAAATGCGCTCTTGGGGTCTGTGTTGGGCATGGAGATTACTTAAAATAAAAACAAAAACAAACAAAGAAAAAAACAAATGCACTCCTTAATCCTCATCACCTATTTAACCCTTCCCCCTGCCCACTTCTCCTCTGGTAACTCTCAATTTGCTGTCTATAGTTAGAATTAGTTGCTTGGTTTTTCCTCTCTTTTCCTCCCACCATGTTCGTTTGTTTTGTTTCTTAAACTTCACATATGAGTGAAATCATTTGGTAGTTGTCTTTCTCTATGACCATTTCATTTAGCATAATCCTCTCTAGTTCCAACCATATCATTGCAAATGGCAAGATTTCATTCTTTTTTTGGCTGAGTAATATTCCATTATATGTATATGTATATATACATATACATCTTTATCCATTCATCAGTCAATGAACATTTGGACTCTTTCCATAATTTGGCTATTGTTGACAATGCTGCTATAAACATTGTGGTGCATATAACCCTTCTAATTAGTAATTTTTATCATTTGGGTAAATACCTAGTAGTACAATTGCTGAGTCATAACAAAGATCTATTTTTAACATTTTAAGGAACCTTCATGCTGTTTTCCAGAATGGCTGCACCAGTTTGCATTCCCACCAGCACTGTAAGAGGTTCCCCTTTGTCTACGGCCTCACCAACACCTGTTGTATCCTGTGTTGTTGATTTTAACCATTCTGACTGATGTGAGGTGATAGCTCGTTGTAGTTTTGATTTGTGTTTTCTTGATGATGAGAGATGTTGAGTATCTTTTTATGTGTGTGTTGGCCATCCATGTGTTTTTTTTTTGTTTTGTTTTGTTTTGTTTTTATTTATGAAGATGTGCTTTATGGTCCAGAATGTGGTCTATCTTTTTGAATATCTACATGAGCTTGAGAAATGTGTATTCTGCAATTGTTCATTCTGCAGTTCTCACCTTTCATTGGTCAAAGTGAGTCACAGTGTCAACCTTGAGCTCAAAAGAGAAGGAAAATACAATATTTGTACAAGAAGGAAATAAATTCTGGTGAATAGTACTAACACAAACTATCACTTCGATGACATAACGACCCTTTCAATATGAATCTTTTCTCATTCATATTATGATGTGAATGAATTTATTGAACCTCAGTATATAGTTTAATCACCTTGGCTAGATGTGGATATTTCTAGATTTCTTCACCACTGATATCTTATCCATTGCCTTGGGTGTTATATTCAGCAAATAGATAATCTCATCTATTGTTCTTAATTATTAAAATTTATCTTTGTATGTATTTATTACTACTTGTTTTTTGAAATTCTTAACTGAGATCTGCCAACAATTTTTTCTCCTTCATTTTATGATTAATTTACCAAATAAACGTTGATTAATCATTATCCCAACTCCCATGCTGAACATAGGGTTACAATCATCAATGAGACAGACTTAGCCTTTACCTTTTTGGAGCATATAGACTATCAACTTGAAATTCTTTGCAACCAAGAGACATAGATGTGACCGCTCCTTCACAACATGGAAGAAGTCATATACTTAGCAAATTACCATTAGTAATCACCAGCATAATAATTTATTAATGTAAGAAATGTCAATGGAAGATCAATTGGTAAAAATTAAATGTGAAATACGATATTTACATAGTTTCAAATTATATCCTCACATCACACTTGTTGATTACAAAGAGAAAAATAATAACTTCACATTGGAGAAATATGATGCTTAACCAAATGATCCAAGTTAACATCATAGTCATGGCCTTCTGATAGGGCAGACTAAAGAAAAATGTTACTTCTTCGGTATTACTACAAAATTTTGTAATTTGAATATAGCTATGTGGAAATATCAAACATGCCCAAATTGATGGCATTCTTCAAATTGACTGGCTTATGGATGCCCCTGTGGCTCATTCGGTTAAGTGTCTGTCTCTTGATTTTTGGCTCATGTCATGATCTCATGGTTCATGAGTTCAAGCCCTGCATTGGGCTCCATACTGACTATGCAGTGCAGAGCTTGCTTGGGATTCTCTCTGTTTCCCTCTCTCTCCCTCCCCCATGTGCTCTCTCTCTCTCTCAAAACAAATAAACTTAAAAAAAAATTAAAATGACTGGCTTAAAGTCTTAAAACACGAATAGGTTAAAATGTCAAGGAGAGATAGAGCCACATTCAGAATGGCAAAGAAAGAACCTTAAAAAATCTGCTCCTCAATGAAGCCAGTGAGAAGACTGACAAAAATTGTAAAACTCAAACAGGGGACACCTGGGTGGCTCATTCGTTTAAGCATATGACTTCAAGCTCAGGTCATGATTTCATGGTTTGTGAGTTCAAGTTCCATGTCAGGTTCTGTGCTGACAGCTCTGAGCCTGGAGCCTGCTTCACATTCTGTGTCTCCCTCTCTCTCTCGGCCCTTCCTCTCTCTCAAAATATCTCTCTCAAAAATAACTAAGCATTAAACAATAAAAATAAGAAATTAAAAAAATCTGCTCCTCAATAAAGTCAATGAGAAGATTGACAAAAACCGTGAAAATCAAACAGAATAAAAATCTGAATGCAAAAGGTAAAACTATAAAGTCTAAGCAAAAAAAAAAAAAAAAGGTGTAAATCCTCATAGCCCTGGATTTGGCAATTGGTAATTATATATGACACCAAAAATAAGAGTAGAAACAAGTAGAATAAGAAAAAAAATAGACTTCCTCAAAATTTAAAACTTTGTGCATCAGAGAATGTAATTAAGAAAGTGAAAAGACAACCATGGGAGAAACATTTGCAAATCATATCTGATAAAGGACTAGTATCCAAAATATATGAAGAACTCTTAAATTCAACAATAAAAGTCAACCCAATTAATAACTAGGCAAAGAACTTGAATAGATATTGCTCCAAAGGAGATACACAAATAGACAACAAGCACATGAAAAGATGCTCAATATCATTAGTTAGAAAAATGCAAATCAAAATCACAAGAAAGTACTGCTTTACACTAAAATCATCATCATCATTATCATCATCATCATCATCAGAATATAAAAGGTGTTGAGAAAGACTGTAGAGAAATAACAACCTTTTTACACAACTGGTGGGATTATAAAATGGTGCAGTCACTGTGAAAAACATTATAATGGTTTCTCAAATAGTTAAATGTCAAATACCATCTGACTCAGACATTTCCATTCTTACGTATATGGCTAGAATAATTAAAAACATGGACTCAAAAAACTACTTGCACCTAAACATAGTACACATGTACACAAGATGATCATAGCAAAATATTCATGTTAGCCAAAAGATAGGAAAACCACAAATGTCCATGAATGGGTAAATAGATAAACAGAATATGATGTATACATACAGTGGACTATTATTCAGTCATAAAAAGGAATGAAGTACTAAGAAATGCTTTGACAAAATAAGCCTTGAAAACATCATGCTACAAGGAAGAAAACAGATACAAAAGCTCACATATTGTATTATTCCATTTATATGAAACATGCAAATCGATAGAAACACAAATGTATTAGTGATGGTCTGCCCATCACTAATGGGAAAATAAGAAGGGTGGGAAAATAAGTATTAACTAATTAATGAGAAATAATAGCCTGTAGGCACTATACCATTAGTTGTATGGGATGTTCATGCCACCACGCGGTCCCACAAGGCTGCATCCAGCCAATGACTGAGTAAGGCAGCGTTACCATAACCAGAGTATTTTGCTCACTCAAAGACTTTTTAAATGAACAAAAACCCACTGACAGAAAAAGAGCCTGGGTATCTAGGAGGAAAGACATTGTAGCACCATTGAAAGTATGAGTTGTAATGATTCTCTCAGCTTTTCCACAAAGAGACCTATACTTGGGAAAGGGGAATACTTATCCATTTTGAAGATTATTTGACAGTGTCTGAGTTAACATTGATATTTGGAAAATCAAAGTGTTATTATGGCCCTTATTTAGAGTCAGAATTTGTGGGGCCAGAAGAGAAATGGAATCCTGGATAAAGTATGGGTTACATTTGATATACTAATTCTGGAAACTGACCCTTAACTTATTTCTTAGATATTAAGGCAGAGAAGATAGCTGGGGTGCCAATCTAAACAGATTTGACTCTTAAGACCCTGCACTTTCCAGTATAGGGCATTGGATCTAGAGAAAGAAGCATAGAGACTATACTCTTAGCCATATTGAATAAAGGTGAAGATGAGTCCTCTATGAAAAATGATACTTCTGGGCAAACCACAATTGCTTTGTTCACCAAGTGAAGGCATCCTTCTGGTTTTGCTGTCTTCAGGAATTTGGATAAGGTAATTTTACTAAAGTTAAGGTTTTTGGAGTCAAAATGGACAAAATTTGGTGATTTGCAACTCTCCTAACATAAGGATCTTTATACCACTGAATGTGTTGACGTGTCCTGGGCCAGGGTCACCAGGTCTGTAACAACCCGACCTTAATCTGTGACTCCAAAACAAGCTTAGTTATTAACTTTTACTATTATTAACAACCACATTGATGAAAATAATGTCTTACCTTTGTGAAACTTTCTATGGTTCAAATGGCATTATCATACACAGTCTTCTATTCGTTCTTCAAAACACCTTCAAAATGACTTAGATCTGAAGGTCAAACATGTTAAATGACTTCTTCAAATTTATCCAGTTCATAAGTAATAAAGACAGAAGAAACCAGCTTTTCCAAAAGAACTATTCTAGTGTCCTTACTACTAAGATAATAATAAAAGTTAATTTAAATTGAGTACATATTATATGCTAAGAACTGTGTTACATTCTTTGCATGCATTATTTAACTTAATTCCCAGAGGAACCCTATAAAGGATGTGTTATTAATAACCTCTCGCCCACATTGTAGAGATGAGGAAACAGTCTTAGAACATCTGAGCACTATGCCCTGTAAGTAAGAAGAAGTTTATGGGAATCTGATGCAAAGCCCATATTGGTTTGATACCCTAAATTGATTACAAACATACCTCACTTTACTGTGCTTGCTTTACTTTATTGTAGTTCGCAGATACTGTATTTTTTTGCAAATTGAAGGATTGTGGCAATCCTGAGTCAAACGAGTTTGGGCACCATTTTTCCTGTAACATATATTCACCCGTTTCTGTGTCACAGAAACGGTTTGGTAATTTTCACAACATTTTGAAATTTTCATTATTATTATATTTGTCATGGTCATCTGTGATCAGGGATCCTTGAGGTTATTTGGGGGTCCCCAAGCAATGCCCATATGAGATGGAAAACTTAACTTATAAATGCTGTGTGTGTTCTCCCTGCTCCACTGATCAGCTGTTTCCTCATCTCTTTCCATCTCCTCGGGCCTTCCAACTCCCTGAGACACATCGATATTGAAATTAGATTAATAACCCTATGATACCCTTAAAGTGTTCAAGTGAAAGAAAATGTTACAGATCTATTTATACTTTTGTGTTTTATTTATTTAATTTTAAAATCCAATATAGTTAACACACAGTGTTGTATTGGTTTCAGGTATACAATATAGCGATTCAACAATTCCATACATCACCCAGGGCTCACTGGGACAAGTGTGCTCCTTCACCCTCATGACCTATCCCCCCACCCATTTTTCCTCTGATGGTTATCTCTGGTAACCATCCATTTGTTCTTGATAGTTAAGAGTCTGTTTCTTGGTTTGTCTCCCTCTATTTTTCCTTTGCTCATTTCCTTTGCCCATACCTCATATGAGTGAAATCACATGGTGTTTGTTTTTCTCTGACTGACTTATTTTGTTGGCATAATACATTCTAGCTCCATCCATGTCATTGCAAATGGCAAGATTTCATTCTTTTTTATGGCTGCATAGAATTCCATTGTGCGAGTGTGTGTGTGTGTGTGTGTGTGTGTGTGTGTGTGACATCTTCTTTATCCATTCATCTATCAATGGACACTTAGTTATTGTAAGTAATGTTGCTGTAGGCATAGGGGTGCACGTATCACTTTGAATTTGTATTTTTGTATTTTTTGGGTAAATATCTAGTAGATATTCCTGGATCATAGTTCTATTTTTAGCTTTTTGAGGAACCTCTATATTGTTTTCCATGGTGGTGCTTTCAGTTTGCATTTCTACCAACAGTTCAAGAGGGTTTATTTCTCTCTACATCTTCACCAACACTTGTTTCTTGAGTTTCTGATTTTAGCCATTCTGGGAGGTGTGAGGTGATATCTCATTGTAGTTTCGATTTGCAGTTCTCTAATGATGAGTGTTGTTGAGCATCTTTTTGTGTTTCTGTTGGCCATCTGGATGTCTTTTTTGGAGACATGTCTTCATGTCTTCATTTTTTAAATTGGGTTATTTGGCTTTTGAGTGTTGAGTTGTAGAAGTTCTTAATATATTTTGGATACTAAGGCTTTATCAGATATGTCATTTGCAAATATCTTCTCCCATTCAGTAGGCTTCTTTTTAGTTTTGTTGACTGTTTCGTTCACTGTGCAGAAGCTTTTTATTTTTATGTAGTCCCAATATTTTATTTTTGCTTTTATTTGCCTTGTCTCAGAAGATGTATCTAGAAAAATGTTGCTACAGCCAATGTCAGAGAAATTACTACCTGTGGTCTCTTCTAGTATTTTCATGGTTTCAGCTCTCTCATTAGGTCATTAATACATCTTGAATTTATTTTTGTGAATGGCAAGAGAAAGTCCAGTTTCATTCTTTTTTGCATGTAGCAGCTGTCCAGTTTTCCCAGTTCCATTTGTTGAAAAGATTATCCTTTTCCCACTGGATATTCTTTCTGCCTTTGTCAGAGATTAATTGACCATATAATTATTGGTTTATTTCTGGGATTTCTATTCTGTTCTATTCATCTATGTGTCTTTTTTGTGCCAGAACCATACTGTTTTGATGACTACAGCTTTGCAATATAATTTGAAGTCTGGAACTGTGAACACATCTCTTACTTTAAATCAAAAGCTAGAAAAGATTATGCTTATGGAAGATGATATGTTGAAAGCCAAAAGAGGCTGAAAGCTAATCCTCTCATACAAAGTTAGCTAAATCACGAATGCAAAGGGAAAGATCTAGAAGGATATTAAAATTGCTACTCCAGTGAACACACAAATGATAAGAAAGCAATACAGCCTTATTGCTCATATTTGAAAGAAGTTCTATTATGGATAAAATTATATCAAACATCATTACATGCTACAGGGAAATTATTTGTGAAAGGAAGAATCAATCAATGCAGCAAACTTCATTGTTGTCTTAAGAAACTGGCACAGCCATCCCAGGCTTCAGCAACCACCATCCTGATCAGTCAGCAACTATCAGTAAAAAAGCATGACTTTTCAGCTGAAAAAAAAATGACTCTTTGGAAGCTCAGAAGATGGTTAGTATGTTTTAGCATAAAGTATTTTTAAATTAAGATGTGTATATTATTTTTAGATACAATGCTATCCTATACTTAATAGACTACAGTATAATGTAAACATAACTTTTATACGCACTGGGAAATCGAAAAATTCATTTGACTTGCTTTATTGCAACATTTGCTTTATTGCAGTGGTCTGAAACCAAAGCCACAGTACCTCCTAGGTGGCCCTGTACTTCCTACCATTTCAGGCTTCTTGATGGAAACATTTCTTGACCTATTTCTGAAGAAAAACTGGAGAGGAAAGAAGTAAAGCAAAACTTGGAGTGATCTGTAAAATAGAATGAAAAGAACAAACCTGAGGGCAAGCACTAAGGACTTGTACTAAGGACTACTAGGTAAAAGAGGAGACAAGCCAGGAAAAATACAGTCGTCAGTTCTGTTTTGAGGAATGTATCCTTTACCTGGCGCCTGTCCATTCATCAGTGTTAGGTCTTCTCAGACTGTAAGTACTGCTTCTCCCCATGCAGATACTCATCAGAACCACCGTTTTCCTTCTAACTTCTACTTCCAAACCTCACTGTCAGACCACTTTCTATATGATCTTTCATTTATCTATTGAAATCAATGTCTGAATAGATGGTAAGATGCTGGAGGGCAAGCTCTGGGCTGTTGTGAATAAAATCTAAAACACTCCAATTTTTACAGACAGACAAACATTTTACATGCACATGCAAGTACAGAAATACAATTTTAAGTTATATGGATTATTTTAAAACAATGTCATATACATTGCTCCGTTCATCATTGTTACCCAGCATAACTCCAATACTATTTTGTTCTGTTTCCTAAACCATACATCTTCATTCATAGAATATTAGAAATATTGACCTTGCAAAGCTTCAATAATTTAATTCTTTCGTGACTTTTAATTCTTTCATGACTTTCATGTCCGTGGTTTTATCTTGGCTTTGAACACCCTACCAGTCTTCTTCAAATTTTATATTTTCACTTATCCTCCAAACTCAGACCTCTAAATCTTTTCTTATCCTCCTCAACCATGATAATTCAGTTCCCTTCTCCAGAATATCCAAATTACTTTGTTTAATTTGATTATGGTAACTAAACGCACTGATATCCGTTGAAGTTAATGCTGTGCCAAATCTTTGTCCTTAGTTTTCTTATTTATTCAACAAATACTGTTTGAGTTTTCCTGAGGGCAGAGATTTTAATCTTACCCGATTATGTGATTCTTTTTAGCTTTTATCTCCATAAAACAATGAACTGTTTTTTTTTTTTTTTTTACCTTTTTACTACTACTACTTGACACGTTAAAATACTAGTTAGCATAACAATATCTGTTATAATGTACTGAACAACTACCTTGTGCCAGACATTTTAGCAATCTTATTTCAATACATTCTTAAGAAATGTTTGGAGTGATTATTACTAAATTTACCTTACAGAAAAAAAATAAGTCCAAGGTGGATTAATTTGTCTAAATCCATATAAAAATTTAGTCTCAGATCTGGGATTTGAATACAGTTCTGTCTGAAAGGAAGTTCTGTATTTTTAACGATTTTGTGCATGGTCTCCCAAAAAGCAAGTACTCAGAAAGTGGGGAATTTAACTGAATGTTGACTATTTGATAAATGATAACTTGCTATTAAAGAATTTCATGAATTATGAAGAATAACATACTACTTTTGGTGCTAATGATGGTAGAAGAAATTTTCAATTACATCTAAGTTTATTAAGATTTATTACATAAATAGTCAAATTTTAAAACCAAAGCACTTTCTGTAAACTAGATATATTATATCATTACTACCTCTTGACTTGGAATCACTTTAAGACAATATTCTAAATATTCACTTGGAAATAAAAATAAGACAAAAAGATAATAAAGAAGAAATTGAGGAGCAGTAAGTTAAACTGTTAGAAAATAGGTTATACAATCCATACAAAGACCTCATCAAAAGGCAGAGAAACCACTCAAGGATTACATTAAGTAATAGGGTTAAGAAGAATACGGTCTGAAAAAATTGAGTACCTTCTAATAACTGTAAGTACATGAGTTTCTAAAATGCCATACATAATATCCATGAAATTATGTTGCATAATGTAATAACACGTTATGCTACCATTAACGCATTGTAACTATGTCATTTGGAAGGCTAATTTTTTTGTGTAAAACCACTTAACTACATAAAATTGAAAATAATGATTATTGTAACTACTTTCACTTTTCATCTTTAGAAGTTCAGGATTAAATACTCCATACGCAGTTATTTTATGGTGATGTGTATTTTTATGGAGTGATCATAGAGTGTTCTAAGTAATAATTGTCTTAAAATTCCCAAATACATAAATCATAAGATCTTTTTACATATTATCATTATGAAAAGTCAAGGTAAGTCACTTAACACCTACTTAACAATGCATATAGAGTTGAACATAAAATTTGGATAAAATCTCAAAAGAAAACTACAAGTTTTCAGAAACAAAAGGAAGGGAGGTAAAATTTTATGGGCTAAGCTCTCTATTTTATATGCAGGATTTATTCCAAATCTATGTAAAGTAGGATATTATTTTTAAAATTTTCTCCAATTTTAGGAATAAGAAGAATGAGGCTCAGAAAGGTAAAAGTCTTCTCCATATCACAGAACTAATAAGTAGCCAAGGACTAATAAGTCCTTTTTTAGAACTTTGATTCTGTAAAATATTTTTCCAAATATGTAATATGTATTCCATCAGTTAAACTTACTTGAACATTTATTAGATATCAAACATGGCTTTAGATGCTGAAAATTATAAAGATGTTTAAGATATTTCTATCCTTAAGGATCTCACCACATAGTGAAGAGAGACAGATAAATGAACAAATACTGTAATGATAAATAGTGTACAGGATCTGTTTGTAAGATGCTATGAAAGTTGAATCTATGAAGTGTTCCTGTAATATGGATATCATGACCTGGAGAACAATAGATTATGGAAACTAAGAAAAGAACTGCATCTTTATTTAAACTTGTCCTTACAGGTTTTCATTTATCTGCCATTTTTTTCTCATCTCCCTTCTAATTTATGACTATTTAGGTTTGAATGTATGATTGAAACTAGTCTTTGTTAGCAAAGAATCTTGACAGTGTGCCTGATAAATGCTACATAATACATTTCACATTCAAAAAGCAAACAAATTAGGATGTTTTTAAACCCCAATTGTCTGCCTTGAAGAATAGATAAAGACTAAGTAAAGGTTGACAATAGAGTTTTCAAAATGGAGATTGGCTAAAGAAAGCCTAAATGTGATTTAGTTTGATAAATACTCAGTCTTGTTATCACATTCATCTCTCCCAATCTCAAACTCCAAGAATTCCTGTATCTTTTGTGGTGGGGCTTTATATTTTTTGATTAAAATCATTGATTATCCATATATTTATGATATTAATGCATTACAGATAGTACATTTAAGCTTATTATATGTATTATATTACCAGCTACATTATAAACGTTTAAACTTATTTGTTAATATATTCTTTTCATTGATTTATGATTGGGTTACTTTATTCTTTCACTTTCCTATTTGTCATTACTTTCTTGTTTTCTTATAGTTCTGAACATATATCAACCCAACCTATTTTTCTTTTATTATTTGTATTTCTTTCTTCTTGTTTTTCTCTTTCTTTATTTTTGCATCAGAGTTGGCAACATTTCCCAATTATTATCAGCTGCAAATTTAATTAACATGCTGTTTATTTCTTCTTCCAGATAATTAATAAAGTTGTTAGAGAAAACTTGGATGAACACCAAACACCCCACCAGACAGCTCCCCTAAGTCGGATCCTCTGCCATTTATAATTACCTTTTTCTTATGGTCCTTAAGCAAATTTTCAGTGCTCATTCCAGAGCCAATTTAAATTAATTTGGAGGGAACTACTTTAAGAAATACACCAACTGTTTCATAAGTCCTTTCTTAGAACTTTGATTCTGTAAAATATTTATACTTTATTACTCATGCCAAAACCATACTAATGAAATTGAACATTTAAGCACAAGGAGAGCAAAGTCTGAAAGTTCTCAATGAGAGAGCGTGGTCTCAATAAACATTTAAGACAAAGCTCTAATTGCATTATTTATGACTTAAATGAGAGCATGAAAGAGGCATTTACTTTTCACCTTTTGTGCCACTGATTTCCTATTTCACTTAATGAAATTACTAGCTGATTTCAACTTTTATTAATCATTTTTGGCATTTAATATATTCTATAGTAATACATTGAAAAGTCATTAAGATTTTGCCAAAATTGAAGAAGAGTATTTCAAGAAAGCTTTATATTAATATCATTTCAAGAGCTCCCAACTGCAAAACTTTAGCACTAACCCAGGGTTATTCTCATAATTTTAAACTTATATAAGTCAACACATCCAAACTTTAATATCTTTCTTAGGTTTTTACATTATGTGTTAATACATGAGTCTACTACTATTGTACATGTTACCATCTTTGATTCCTATAATCATGGTATTTTAAAGCTAAGAGGTATGCAAAATAATAATACAATTTTCCTGTTTCATAATTGAAAAAAGATACTGAAATTAGAAATGATAACTAACCCAGGTTGGTCAACCTGGTACTGTGATCCATAGAACCATTCTCTTTGAACTAAAACTTTAGAGCTTAGATCTCTTAGATATTTAAGTTTTCACTTTCTGAACATGTTGACTGTGGCAGTAATCCAGAAGAACATTGTGTATCTACTGTGTGGATTAAGTAATCAACTTACATATTTTTCAGAAGCCAAGGAAACATCACAATCGGAAGATAGCATTGTAAATAAACGCCAGTAATGTAATTAGATTGTTATAACACAACAAATCTATAGTACATGGAGGTATAGACTGCCTGCTCAATTACTGGAAATAGACAGATATGCCAATGGCCATTTGTCATTGTTAAGTTTAAGCTAAGTGTACTTATTAAAAGAGGAAAAGTTCCAGGAACTCATGAAACAGGGCCGATAAAGAATCTTAATAGCCAATAACTCCTTCCTGTGTCCAATCGCAATAGGCAACAAAACATAATTTAGAAGTTTTAGTTAAATCTTCTCTTGTCCTAACTCACTAAGCAATTACAGTTACTTAAATATCCATAATAGACTAAAGCATTTCCAAAGGAAATAGCTTCGATTTTCTATTATTCAATTTAACGCACTACGTTTAAAGCACATCTATTCCTTCATTTTCCCACATGAGAGCCCAATGTCACACGTTTAAATGAACTACATAAGACTTTGACATTAGACAGTTTTCCTTAAGTGTGAGAGTCCCTTGCCAAACTCTTCTCTATCACCCCAGCTTTCCCAAGACGGTACTGATTTTGAGATCATAAGATGTGTTATAATTTTCACTTGCAGCTGTATCCCAGAATATGCATATACAATATTATAGGTGCAAATCTGTTAATTCAAACTGTGTTCCTCACAAATACTTAATACCTTACCAGAGATCAACATTTTTAATGTGAGAAATCTTCCCAAAAGTCAGAATTCAAATTGTTTTTGAGGAAGTTATTAAAATGCAAACCAACCATATGTCCCAGACAGAGAGCTGAGCACACACTGTAATTTCTTTCATTAAGACTCATTGGATTGAATATAAAATAGTATAGAGGTGAAAAACTACTTTAAAATTCTGAGGTACAATCTATAAGAAAGGGGAGGGCAAGAATATCAGAGGACCAATCATTTTGTATAATTTCTTAAAAGTGAAAGCATATAGAATCAAACCTATGGATAAAAACGGGCCAGCTAATTCAAAAAATATTGTTCAAATCTGTATCTATCTATCTATCTATCTATCTATCTATCTATCTATCATGTATCTATGTATTTATCATCTCTCTATATACATCCTAGAATAGAATATTGATTTTCCAGGGTACAATTTCTTAGTATTGACAGGTAGCACGCAGTGTGGTGTGGCAAGTGGCTTGTCTGCTAGACCAAAATGAGCCCTTCCAGTTATGAACAAGCTCTCCACTCACAAAGGTTTTGTGGCCAGTCCTCTTAAGTTGGGTGAAGGGCCAGTAGTAATATGAGAAGTCTCCATGACTACCTATATTAATCAAATTAGTTCTTCACTCATAAATGACAATTATCACAATTATCACTAAAGAATCATTAGACCTAGGAAAAATCAATAGTTTAAAAGAAGAAGACTGAGATAAAAGAATAGAAAAACTAGGATCAGTAGAAGCAGAAAAAATGGAAAGAAAAAGGATGTTGAAAGAATTCCAAAGGTACCTCTCAAAGAGCATTGAGATAACATTGCATCATAACACAAGAAACTGCTCCTACGAAGGAGGAACAGAGAAGAGGAAATAGTTCTGAAAGTGAACTGATGGATGAAATAATAATAATAATAATAATAATAAACATAGTAGTAAATGTACTACATTTACTGAAAAATTCTCTGAACATAGAATAGAACATCAGAAAGATTGAGCACTTACACAAAAAAAGATTGAATACTAGAACAAAAAATAGTCACATAAAATAAATCCAGGAGGTTTATTCTAACAGAATTTGATTAATTTATTAGCCAAATGTATATATTGAGTGCTTTCTATGTACTATATATTGTCCTTATGGATTTTGTCATAGTAATGAATGAGAATCTTGGCCTTCATGGAGTAGGTAAGAATCAAGGCATTCTAAAAAGAAAATATATATATATATATATATATATATATATGAGAACAGAAGAAATATAAGTAACCAATAGAAAAATATTTTCCAGAGCTTCTTAATATATAGTGAAAGCAATTTTGAATTAAAAATTCTATACCCAACTTGGTGAGTGAAGTGGTAGGCAGATAAAAGCTTAACAACCAGTACTGAAAACAAACAAACAAACAAACAAACAAATAAATAAATAAGCCAAATGTTCCTATCATGGGAAATTTCAAGCTCCCAGAGCGAAGTCACAGAGCTGGGAAGAGATGCTAAGCGGTCAGCCTTTGTGAGCCGGTGTGAGTGAATTCCGCCCGTACCACTGGGGGCACAGTGAAATAAAGACACTTTCTTAGAAATGCAAGGTCCCAGAAATTTACTACTCGTCATCATTCTTTTTTTTTTTTTTTTTTAGAAAATGAAAACGAAATTTAAAAAAGAGAAAGATATGAGATCTAAAATATATTGGTCTTATCTAGGAATACTTTAAGTCCCATAAAGAAGTTTCTCCAAATTTCACCATTCATCTCATAGTGCAAAGAGTATGTATTTCTATTTCTTGTTTTTTAAAATTTATTTATTTACTTTGAAACAGAGAGAAACAGAGCACATGGGTGGGGGGGTGTGGGGAGATAGAGACAGGGAGAGAGAGAGAATCCCAAGCAGACTCCGTGCTATCAATACAGAGCCCGATGTGGTGCTCAAACTCACAAAACATGAGCTCATGCCCTGAGCTGAAGTCAAGAGTCAGATGCTTAACTGACAGAGACACCCAGGCACCCCTATATTTCTGTTTTTAGTGTTAATGGTAAAACTATAGAATTAGAAACTCTTGCTATCCAAGAAAGTCATAGTCCCTAAAATTTGGGGCAATGACTGGGTATTTGACTTTGACAAATACATGTTTGACTTTGACATTTAGGGGCACCTGGGTGGCTCAGTTGGTTAAGCGGCCGACTTCGGCTCAGGTCATGATCTCACAGTCTGAGTTTGAGCCCCGCATCGGGCTTTGTGCTGGCGGCTCAGAGCCTGGAGCCTGCTTCAGATTCTGTGTCTCCCTCTCTCTCTGCCCTTCCCCTGCTCATACTCTGTCTCTATGACTCTCAAAAATAAATAAACGTTAAAAAAAAAGACATTTATCTGGGTATTTGACTTTGACAAATGACATGTTTGACTTTGACATTTATCTTATCCATCCTTAAAAGAAATAGATTTAGCTAAAAAAAGAGTACCTGCTTCTTTATGAAAGCAATATTTACTGTATTCTGTACTCTACAGTACTTATTATTTTAATAATAACAATTTTTCAAAAACTATTCATTGCCAGTTTTCAGAATTAACTTAGACATGAAGCAGAGAAAACTAAATTACACTATATAAATATACATAAAATATATTTTGTTGTAAGATATATAAATGAGAAAATAAATGTACAACTGGCAATACCGTACTTGTGACACAGTTAACAAAAGTTGAGAGGGGTTAGAGAAAGGAAGATGGAGAATGAGATGGAGTGTCAATGCCTTCTCAAGCATAGGGGAGTTACGTATAAGACTAAAAAGTTATAAATCAAGAAATAAAAGTATGTTTTTATGGTGTAATCTATATAACTAAGAAGAGAAATGTAATTCACAAACTTTGGAGTTTAAGAAGAAGATAATTTAGTGAGCTGAATTCCTTACCTTTCTTAATGAGAAGCCAGCAGAAGTCATTTATTGTTGGTAGAATAATAGAAACCTTAGTATTTAGTTTTATGGAAGAAAGCGGCGGGAGTTGATAGGAAAACTCACTTTTATGTGAGTTTAATTTCATGTCTTTCTGTAAATTCAAATATTTCTTTTCGATGCATAGTTACATACATAGGAGACACATTTTCAGGGCAAAAAAGCTACATGGACAGGATGGCAGCCAGTCTCGTGGAATTCTCCACTCATTAGCAGCAGTATCATATGTTGGCAGATCACTGCATTGTTCCTTTGCAGAATCTATCAATTTCAGCGCGTACATTTTGTTGTCTGCATCATGCTGCTTGTCAAAAGTTTCAAAAATGTCCCATATGCTCAACATAGCTTGTGTATGGTATATGGAAAGTACATAGTAAAAACAGATCAAACAATTGATTTCCCCGTTAATTGATACTGTATAAAATATTTCTAAAACACAAGCTTATTATTTTATGTTACCCTGGACACACACACACACACACACACACACACACATTGAGTTTCTTTAAAATAATAACCCATAACTTGTACCATGGAATTATATCCAAGAAGACAAAGGAAAAAAACAATAAATTATGTTTTATTTTGATATATGCTGCTTCGTTATTTAACCATTTGGAATTTAGGCTATGCGATTTAAAAGGAAGAACAAAACTTAAGTATTTGGGATCATAATAGACAAAAGAGAGTTGGAAAAACACAAGTTGAATATTCAACCTCTAGAGTATGGTCAAAAATGAGCATTATGAAACAATTACGTATCCTATCCCTCTGACTTAGTTTTAGAGTTAAACATTACATGTCATGCTGGTTTTGAAAAAACAACTTTTAACCTTTTTAAAAAACACTTGATGCATCCAGATAAATCGTGTTATCAGGGGTCAGGGAAACAAGGTAAAGAAGATGGCCTCGGGCTAACTCCATACACTAAGATATTGAATTGGTCATTTCACATAATTAGTCTTATGCTTAACTTTCAAATATCTCCTCTACAAACCTCTAAGTTCCCAGAAAACAAGCAATGGCATCTTATTCATTTTCTTATTGTACATATATAGGAGATGTGTACACAAAAGAGAGTTAATAAATATTTATTAAATAATAATTGAGTTCCACAGTATGTTGGGTCATTGAAAATATAAAAGAACCAATTTCAAAACTTGGTAAAAATTAGAAAAAGGAGAAATCACATTACATATATTACAATGTAATATATAATTATAGAAAATATCTAGAAAATTAGAAAATACTTAGAAGTAGAAAATATTTATAAGAAATAATATGAGTAAGAATGGCCAGGTATCTCTCAGGTTGTATTTGAGTGTAATAAGAAATTTATATTAGAGAAAAATAATTATAAAATGTGTTACCCCGTTAAGATTTTGTGGAAGAAGGGGACTGTCTAACCTGTATCTTATGGGTGAGCAGAACTGGTCATGAAGGTGTGGGACTGGGGGACAACCTCAGAGCAAAGCCCTCAAGGCAGAAACAAGTGTATGTGATTGGTTGGGGAGAGAGGTTCCATGTCAAAAAACAATGATAAATCATTTTTAAGACAAAGTTTGTGAATTTTCTATTTTTTCCCTTATTAAATAGAAGGACTCATTTTCTGCAGACTCAGCTTTGTGTGGATTTTCATGAAACACAGGACGTAATTTGGTTTTATGCTTGTTGTTGGTCTGTGGAAGGATATGCAGCTACCTGGGAGGTATTGCAGCAAAGTTAAATAATGTTTCTTCAATATTTATAACATCTAAACGATATTTTCATAAGTATACATTTTCCTTGTTCACTTTGAATTATTAAAGTCACCTCAAATTTGGGAAAAATAATTTTTGAGATGTTTATTCCAGAGAGGAAGTACATGTTAATGTTTAAACCTTAGGCTGTTGATCAGACTACTTGGGTTCAAAGTTCCAGCCACCGACCGTGTGACCTAAGGCAAATAACCTATTTGTGCCTCAGTTTGTTAATCTACAAAATAATAATAATAGTATTTAATTCAAGAGGTGTGGTGACGTTTACATGAGTTAATTTGGGTAAAGTACTTAGAATCCTATCTGCCAGACTGTATAAACATATCACAAGAATAAGCTATTTTAATATTTATTTTAAAATAATAATTGTACATAGGTAGTAAATGATTAGAAAGGTAGACATTGAAAAATAACTGTCTCCTCTCTGAATTGCTTCTCCCAGAGGCAACCATTGTTTCAAAATCCATGGGCATCTGCAGTCTTATGCAGGGAACGAGTAGCTCTTTCCACTTTTCCAGTTTTCTTTTTATGTCCTTCAGAACATGTTACAATTTTATACATAGAGATCTTGAGCAATTCTCTTTAGTTTTTTTTTTTTTCTTGGTATCATGTCTTGGTGTAAATATGAAAAAGACAACTTAGTCATTATTTTCTAATCCAATATATCCTCAGTATGCGAGAAATCTATTGACCTCTATATACTAATTTTATGACCAGCCAATATCCTGAATTCTCCTAATGGCTGCGACCATGTTCAATTATTCAATGTTATTTTTATGTTTGATGTGATTCCTTTAGCCTCAACTAAAATTCTTTTCAGACATCTGTCTTCCTAATCATCCTCACCCCACGCTGTGGCTGTCCAGAATGGTGGTCTCCAGAGTGGACAAGTCATTCTATTAGGATATAGAAACATATCAGGTCCTATCATCAAATTTATTTTCATCTAATAAACAAAAAGAAATTATGTTTTTCTACAGATCAACACTGGTCCAAAGAGACAGGCTCATTGCTATGCATCCCATCCTGGGGAAAGAATGAGGTTTAACAATACGGTTGGACAAGATGGCCTTATGCCACTGTTTGCCTTCAGCACATTGAAACAAAACACAGCTCTCATACTGAAGGATTTTTAAAAAATGGAGTTTATTCTCATATAAGCAATCCACTTAAAAGGTAGAATCTTTATAGTAATTTTACTGACACGAAGAATGTCATGAAAATATTCTCTGGTTATCTTAGGAAAAAGTTCCTAGAAAAAATGTACTATATATTTTTATTTTATAATAGAGGTAAGTATTCCAAATTCATTGATGATAACAAGTGGCTCCAGGGGTGTGATAATTAGCTGGCTTTTTCCCCCCAAAAGAATAAAAACGTTCATTATATCTCTTTTTTAATAATATTTATTTATTTTGTGAAAGAGTGCAATTGTGGGAAGGGCAGAGAGAGAAGGAGAAAGAGAATCCCAAGCAGGCTCTGAGCTGCCAGCACAGAGACCGAAGCAGGGATCAGGGCTCGATCTCTGGAACTGTGAGATCACAACCTGAGCCGAAATCAAGGGTCAGACACTTAACCAACTGAGCCACCCGGGTGCCCATCATTGTATCTTTTTAAATAAAGATGTTTTATATTAATAAAAAAAACTCTCATTTTGAAAAAAATCATGTAATAAAAATATATTTTGAAAATAGGTATTTGGAGATGGTATGTCATTTTGGGATTTTTGTGGGCAAAGTGATATAGCCTCCATAGAGATGCAACACTTTCCACTTAAAAAGAGAAAAATCTTAATAAGAAAATTTTCTAATATGTTTTGAAATTTCCTAGAGAATTTCAGTAATGTTGAAGCTATTCATTAAAAATATTAAAGTGTGAGGCACCTGGGTGACTCAGTCAGTTAAATATCTGACTTAGGCTCAGGTCACAATCTCATGATCTCATGGTTTGTGAGTTCAAGCCCCACATCGGGCTCTGTGCTGACAGTGCAGAGCCTTCCTGGGATTCTCTCTCCCTCTCTCTGCTTTCCCCCAACTTGCTTTCTCTCTCTCTCTCTCTCAAAATAAATAAATAAACTTAAAAATATATATATTAAAAGGCTACTAAGTCCAACTAAAAGTAATTGTTATCAGACAGATGGAAATTTATTATCAACATTTAAATAAAAAGTTTTGCATATTCTGGGATTGGATTTGAAAACCAACCATTTTATGATTTCATAAAAACATTTCTTTTATAATAACTGTGAGGTATTATTTCCAGCTATAGTAACAATTAAAACCAAGTATCAAAATAAACAATCTAGAACCAGTCTTTGGAAACTGCTATAGCAGTAAGATTTTAAACAAGATTTCCAAAAACAAGGAATCATATCCAGTTATGTACAGTTCACTAAAATATTATGATCTATACCACTACTAGAAGCCAAATAAGTGTTTCCCTGTTAAATAAATTAGACATTAATATATTTCCTTATTTTCTCTCATCCTTAATATCCTCTTTATGTGTATCTTAGAATATTTTGTGAGTAGACTAGATAGATATGTAATTTATAAATATGAATATATTATGGATGCTTGATCAAGTGTTTTACTGATAGAGTGGGAAAAATAAAAATTTAAACTGAGTGTAAGGCACCAGTCAATGTGAGAGAGATATATATATAATGGGACCCTGGTGGCTCAAAAGTGAACATCTCTTTCCAAGGACCTAACTTACTGTCAGGAAATCCCCTTGCTTAGAGAAGAATATGGCTTATCTATTGATAGGCTAAGGTGACGTTGTGCTTACTTGCACTTCTCCACAAGCTCAGATGCTGAGGAAAATAAAGAGAAAAGAAGGGAGGTTTTCTTACAGTTTGGGTTTGATAATTAATTTGTTAGATATTTATTTAGGTTCTGAAATATTTGGCCACTGAGTGGCAAAGAATATTTTAAATCATATTGATCTAAAATAAGAGAAAATTTAAAGAAAATCATATATTTAAAATTGGTATATATTTAGACAAATGGCTGACAATAAAAAAAAATAAAGCTTGATGCTAAAACAAAATTTTACATATGAAATGTAGAGTTCCAAAGGACAACGACAGTATTACCCACCGTGCTCCTGGGTATCTCGGCAAGAGATACAGATACAGAACATTCCATAGTATTCCCAGATCACTTCTTAATAAGAAAATAATATATTAGTTAAGAATTTATTTTCCAATAGGAAAAGGTGTAGATATACAAGGACAAATTTCCACAAAAAGCATGATGAAAAGAGACATTTTCCCCAATATTCTATCACTACAGGTAGTGAAATTCTCAAGAGATAACTTTTTTTTAACATTTTTATTTATTTTTGAGAGACATAGAGACAGAGAGTGAGCAGGGGAAGGGCAGACAGAGAGGGAGACACAGAATCTGAAGCAGGCTCCAGGCTCTGAGCCCTCAGCACAGAGCCCGACACGGGGCTCGAACTCACAGACCGTGAGATCATGACCTGAGCTGAAGTCGGTCGCTCAACCAACTGAGCCACCCAGGTGCCCCTCAAGAGATAACTTTTAACAGAAGCAGGTTATATTCATGATAAGCATGCCATTTATGTTGAGGAGCTTAACTGTATTTTTCTCTTTCCTCTTAGATTCTAAGTTTCCTGAGAGCAAGAAGTTGATTTTGACATGTTGCGTAGCTCTCTACGGAATTGAGATTTACTCAAAAACCTTAACTGGCTAATCCCTACTTTTGCTTTTACCCTTTTGGCAAGTTGTTTGTTTATCAAATGAAGAAATAAAAAAGGGTACTTTGGAGTATAAAGTTTGAGAAGATACGGATTTCTTCATGGCAAAGTTCCAAATTTACCTCAAATATTTATTGTATTATTTATATATTTGTTGTTCTTTACTCTTTTTTTTTTTAAGTATTTATGTCCAGCATTTAAGTATTTATGTTCCAGAATTTGGAACTTTCCTGGTAGGAAACACGTACACCTGTTCACTCCCCACGTTGTCGGGATTCGGTTTGGAATGCAAGCTCTCTTCTTTCACCATATCCAATAGTAAGAAGGGTTCAGGGGTCGATATGCAGGGAGATGCTCCCCTGATTTGAGCTGTGCTAGTCATGAAGTTGGGCTAATACCTATCTCACGGGGGTACCCAGGGGATTAAAAACATAGATTTCTCTGAAGCTCTTCGGAGATCCTTGGATAAAAGGGGCCGCCGAGGCACACAACGCTCTTATCTCCCCAGTTGCCACAGAGCCTGCGATTTCCCATGGCATGTTGTATCAACCTGAGAAAAAGCAAGGGTGAGCTGTGGAAAATAGGAACCTTGGCAACTGGAAGGGACAGATAGCACTAGCCCATCTGAACTGCATGGGCTGCCTCCTGGGATGCTAGCATATAGGCAGGATTGTAATTAATGGACAGGGATGTCGATTCTCTTTCTGGGATAACTGTGGCATTGCAAATTGGTGAAATTACACAGTGTGTATTCTGTAATTTTGTTTGACTAAAAAAAAATTAACTAGTAAAATAGCCTCTAGGAAAACTCAAAGGAAGCATAGCATCAAAACCTGTAATGTGAACAGCTTAACATTGAACTTGAAAGGTACCCTGCAGTTAACTATTTCATTTATGGGCCAGGAATTTCTACGAGCCAAGTTAAGTAAGTGTTCTTTATAAAGATCTTGCTGGGTTTGGCTATGGATAAAGATGTCGAACAGGCATTGCCAGAGGGAGAAAAGTCTTTAACTTATGCTCTATATTGTTTTAAGTGTCAAAATACATGCCATATTTTGAATCCCTTTAATTCAAATAAGCCTTATTTTGGCTTTTAAAAAGCTATTAATTTCAACTGCCTCATTTTATAAATATCACCTCTGCAAAGCACATATTTCTCTTTCTTACAGAAAAATTAATTAGGTATTCCATATTGCTATTATATGACATGATGACATTAATTTCTCGTATATATGTGGGTGGGGGAGGAAGGCGATAGAAAGAATAATTCTTATTCCTTTTCCTCTGATGGTGCTAGAAATCACCGAAAGAAAGTAAAACACAGGGACTAAATAAAAATATGGGGGTAGAGAGGGAAAATCAATAAATATCTAAATTATTTAAAGAAAAGCTACTACCGGGTGTCTTACTGTCATGCATCATAGCCTGGATCTGAAAGCAGACAGGTGAATTGTCTCCAGCCTGCATTGGTTTGGACACTCTCTCCAGCATGCTCATTAGCAGCTCCAAGTCTAGGCTCCCTGTTAGTAGAAAGGCAGGGATCACAGCAGGGAAGTTATATCTCAGGCTTCTCACATTCCTGCTCTATCTTAGCAAAGCTTTACAAAGCCTTTTCTGGCAGCTCATTAGTAGGTGCACTGATGCATAAGAGACAGTCATTAGAAGTGTTTTTCAACATTGGCTTTTGATCAGGTGACTAGTAGCATCGTGGAGACATTTACTTACATTGTTTTCCATAAGAGATTCTGTTGCTATATTGAGAATGACATACATAAAAATGTTGAAAACTAGCTTGACCTTTCTATGACAAAAGGGGAGAAGAAAAAGAAACTCCATTAGTTCCCTGAATCTTGCCTTTATACTGTCAACTATGACGTAATAGATGCGTGGACAGCTCCCTCAGTAACTGCTGTCTTGTAGCTTTAATAATCTAAGCCAAGTTCAAATCTACCATTTGATTTAGGGTTATGACAAGGGGACACTAGTGCGAGCAAATACAAACAAAATATCATAAGCTTTATAGAGTCTCTTGTAACGCTAGGCATTTGTTTTTTCACCATAAAGGCTGACTTTCCAAACGAGGGCAAAATCCACCACACACAGCCTACTACGGCACTGTAAAAAAGTTAGCAGACAAAATTCAGATGGCTGATTAGTCTCTAAGAGAGCTTTCATTGTAAAAATTTGTTAAGGCTACAGGAAACATTTTTCATGAGTAAAAGCATAAGACACCACATTTGGAGAAAACGTATATGGTCAATGGAACCCCCCTTACAAAATAAGATTGAATTTGCCACTCCTTTAAGAGAGCTCCGTTTATAAAATAAAGCAGGCTATTGTGGGTAATTGTACTTCTGCTCATACATTTCACTTTCGTTGATGGTTATCTTTTACCACCAACATTGTCTTCCCTTTTCCCCAAAACACTGATTTTGTCAGGCCTTTGTTTGGTGACGATTTTTATTTCATCAGCTCACAGAGCATACTTTTAGCCTTTGATTCCTTTTGAATAGAAGAAAATCATGGTAAGTACATACCCTGATGTGTAACTCAAAAGGAGGAGAAGCTTTCTTTGTCAAACTTTCCTGAAACAAAGTGCATCAGCGTAATCAGGTCTGTTCTTGGCAATGTAGGAACATGACATGCCAATTACATAAACTTTCAAGTAAGTAAAGACTCCTGCTGACTAATTCAGTGTTGATTGTTTTCCGCTACTTGGCTTTGACTGCTTGTTAAGAATTAAGGGGGACAAAAAAGAGAGAGAGAGAGAGAGAGGGGATGGGAGAGAGGGTAAAAATCGTAGGAATTCTCTCCTTCCGTCAAACATTCTTATGATTGCCAGCAATTAGTTAAGCTTCTTGGCGGTAAAATGACAAGATGGAACTTGACCAAATACAATGTGTGGAACTCACAGGCATCTGCCCCAGCTGAAAGACATTACAATGTTTGTTAACCTTACGGGTCATTCCTGATTCACTTCTGCAGACAGAAAACAAGATTTATATAACACAGATCAATACTGCCCTAAGACTTTCACCATTGAGGATGCTAGATTGAGGCACTTCTCTTTATCAGTTTACCATGACACTAATGTATTTTGCCTGTTTTGCCTGGGCAGTGATGAATCTGTTGGCAAGAGAAAACAAATAAGTTTTGTTGTTGAGAGACATGTTGTCCATGATTTGTCTCAGCAGACATGCCAGCTTGCTGGCCAATTCATTTCCTATTTAATTTAAGTGGCGTATCTGTCTTCCCCTTTCAGGTATGTCTTTTGTCTCCCGCACAACCACACTGGCAGTGCACGGAGAGAGTTTGTAGTAGATCTCTGCAAGGAGATTGACACGGCAGAGCCAGGAGCCCAATCTATAATTTTCAAAAGAAGCTCTCTGAAATATAGAGCCACCATCTAACCTAGCATCTGGCATGAAACCTACGCTCTTACCCAGTGTCTGGCATGAAAGAATATTTTAGCACCAGTTTACAAATAGTTCATGAATCTGAGGCTTCTTCCAAATTGTAAATATATAGCAAGCGTTCTTTTAAAACTCGGAGCTTATTTCCTAATGGAGAAATATATTGTATACTTCAGGAGACACACAACTTTTATTTAGTTGTGAACTATACGTGGTAAGATATGAAAATACTCATGTGAGTTACATGACGGTATGGTTCCTAATTTCTTCATTACCTCCATTAGTTTTACGATGCTCTCACCTTTAAGACATAGGATGATATTTCAATAGCAGAGAAACAAAACACGAGGTGATTCATTTTAAAAGCAATGTTTCTTCTAGAGTTTAATTGAAAGTGAAGCTGTTTTTAATAGGAAGATAACGTACCCTATCGCCAGATATCCATGACACCTAACTAAATATTAATGGGAAAGCCAAGGAAGAAATGACGTTAAATTTCAAATCATGACAAAGCTGACGCCCTCGGAAAATGTGTTGAGTGGTGGAAGGAACTCCTAACTCTGACAGTCCTCAAGCAAGGGAACAGTTAACAGAGCACAGCGCGGTCCACAAATGTGCCAGCTAAATCTCTGTGTCAGAACACATTAATTATAGCAGTCAGTTTACCTTTCTCCTTCATAACATTTTTGATTAAAATTTCACACATTACAATGATATGTGTCTTTTCTACAAGCTGTGAAATTTACTCAGCCATCAATAGGTTTGGATTTTGTTCCTAAGAAGCTTATAGTACATAAAAAGTTGACTTATGATCTCTGAATAGTGAAATCAAGGACAGTTTGTTTTGGACAGACTTAGGATTTTATCCCAGCAGTGGTGTCGCAGAGCAAAACATTCATTAGCAATATCGTACCCCCAAAAGCAATAACTTCTCTGTTAATATGTTGGCTCAAAATTTATAACTGCAAGGCTTAATTAAGCTGTAGATTATGTTTTGAAAGGTATAGTCAATGTAATGAATCCCTGAAGATAAAAAATAAACAATAAAAGATAATCAAAACATTTATCTATTTAATGGATTTATATAGTTGTGTTGTAAATGTTATTTAACAGATGTGCAAAGATTAGTAAAATAATGCAATGATAATTGTGAACACATTCAAATCATTACCATCTAAATTGACATGCAATACTTCTATGTTAACTCTTAAAACTGCAGATACAAGTTTTTAAGTCTATTTGAAATCCCATTATTTTTAAGGGTGGAGCACTGTAGTTTAGATTCTATACTTTTCCGATTAGTTACATAACACAAGACTGTTCTCTACTTAAAACCTGAGGATTTAAAAAGTAACCTTGAATGAAGATTTCTCCAGTGTTCCATCGTTTATCAAATCTTAGGATTTCCTCTACGTCAATCATGTCCTAGAATTACTCTTTGTATTCTTTTCTTCGTATTCGTATTCTTTTTTTTAATGTTTAATTATTTTTGAGAGAGAAAGCAAGTGGGGTAGGGCAGTAGAGAGGGAGACACAGAATCCAAGGCAGTCTATAGGCTCTGAGCTGTCTGGATAGAACCTGACGTGGGGCTCAAACCCATGAGTTGAGAGATTATGACCTGAGCTGCAGCCGGATGCTTAATTGACTGAGCCACCCAAGTGCTGTACGAGATTCTTTTCTAAGTAATTATTTAGATACCTGGAATAAGAGCATGCAGTGTATATTCATAAATACACATACATAAGCACACACTAGCCACCCATTCATACAAAGATAATATAATATGTCAGACTGCCGGGAATTGCTAAAGAAATCAAACGTTATTATTTTTTTCCCTTTAAAACACAACGAATGACAAATATTTTTGTTACTGAAACAAATTTGTTATTGATATATTAAACCCCTAACTCCTTTATTATATAAAAACAATTTGAAGTATAAGCAAAATATTTCAAATTTTCTATCGCGTTTAAAAGCTCTACGGATTTGAATGCCAGTGGGCATCTGTAGATCCTCCTCTCAGACATGAATATTCTTAACCTTCCCATCATAAGAAGAGTGCTTCTTGGACCCTAATAAAAGAGCTAACTGGACTGTAATCAATTTCCTTAGTTCTCACTTAACAGTTTCATAAAATTCAATAGTTTGCTTTTAAAATGGAAGATTTCTCAAAGAGAGAATATACCAACATCAATATTTGGAAATGGCGTGAATTATAATGATTAATTTTTTTAAAAAAATTAAGATTTGGTTAAACGAAGGTCATCGATTCTAAGGCTTCCTAAATTTTAGACTATAAATACCCTTTTAACCTCCATGAATAACTGGAATTGAATCATTTGTGAAGTAAAACTGGTCATTTCTCATGACACCTCACCATATTGCTAACAGTGGGAATCCACAGCAATGTTTCCACACCTGGACCAGGGACGATAAGGCCCTGGCTTCCTTCTCTTCACATCACTGCCCAGTTTTCCACCGAAGAAGTCCAATTCTGTTCATGATGAAGCCTTTCAGTGTTGATCCTAATTCCAAGAAGGTTGTTCTAGTTAAACTACACCCTGTCTACTGCAATTTAAGCTCATCTTTTTCATTCTTGCCGTCGAAGGGGATAAACTACTAATGATTATTTTTCATAAAATTGAGGCAAAGTGGTAGGCCGCCTTTCAGTCTTGCCTTCTCTAAATTATTTAATCTGAATTTCTTTATTTTTCCTCTATTAGCCTGCTTCCAAATCTCATGGTTATTTCTACTTCTTTCCTTCATATTATCTTCAGTTTCCTACGTTTAGTTTAATGCGAGGATCCCAAATGTTAATGCAGTCCCAAGTTTAATACCTCAGTGTGCAAACATCAAACCGGCCATGGAAATACTGAGTTTAAACACATTAACAAGCACATTAGTGGGCGGCTGGGTGGCTCAGTCGGTTGAGTGGCCTACTTTGGCTCAGGTCATGATCTCACAGTCTGTGGGTTCCGGCCCCTGCGTCGGGCTCTGTGCTGACGGCTCAGAGCCTGGAGCCTGCTTCGGAGTCTGTGTTTCCCTCTCTCTCTGCCCTTCCCCTGCTCATGCTCTGTCTCTATGTTTCTCAAAAATAAATAAACGTTAAAAAAATTAAAAAAGAAACAAGCCCATTAGTAAATACAAATAAACTGCCATTATATCCAATTTGCATGTACTTTCCAAATAAAATAGAGATTGTTGTTTATCTAAGAGTCAGTATTTATTAAGAATGTTGGAAGTCATCGTTCACAGAGGTCACATGAGGACTTTTACCAAGCAATATAACCAATATTGGAAATAATATAAGCAATATTCTTTCCCAAGGAAATGATACATTTGAGTGTCATTGAGAAGGGCTGGGGGAAGGAAGCTGTGCATCAAGACCTTTCTTTCTCCATCTAGAAGGCACCACAGAGGTCATTTGGGAGAGACACATCCCTTCCCACCACTAAC
Source organism: Paguma larvata (assembly GCA_030068075.1). Classification (NCBI taxonomy): domain Eukaryota; kingdom Metazoa; phylum Chordata; class Mammalia; order Carnivora; family Viverridae; genus Paguma; species Paguma larvata. The sequence goes on along the minus strand of CM057825.1, from coordinate 67,043,951 downwards.
TTAGCTTTGCCCTCCTTGGGAGATGTGTACAGGCTTCTGCTCTTCCTTACCCTCGCTGGGTTAAACAGAACCGGGTGGTTTCCAATGTTCTATTCATGGAAATCCCGAGTTCTTCCTCCTATTGCTCTGGCACTCAGAAACTTGGACAATGTATCTCAAACTCTCAATTTTAGATGCTCTAAAAACAAAAATAGGCAGGCTTTGGTACAACAGAAATTTAGAGGCTAGATTAATTCTAGAACTTTTACTTTACATCAAAGGCATTCTTAGTGTATCCAAAGAGATCACTGTGGGCCAGAGGTTCCGAAACTTTAAACGTCAGAATCACCTGGAAGGTTGGTTAAAATACATATTACTGAGCCCTGCGTGCAGAGCTTCAGATTCGATAGATGTGTGATGAGGCTTAAGAATTTTTCTTCTTCACAGCAAAGGAAGCAATCAACAAAACGAAAAGGCAACCTACCGAATGAGAGAAAATATTTGCAAATCACATATCTGATAAGGGGTCAAAGACGTAAAAACATGAAGAACTCATATAACTCAGTAGCAAAAACCACAATCTGATTTTTAAAAATAGGCAGAGGATCTGAATAAACATCCTTCCAAAAAAGACAAATAGCCAACAGACTAATGAAAAGGAGTTCATCTCTAAGACCAGGGAAACGAAAATCAAAACTACAATAAGATATCACCTCATCTTAGAATGGCTGTTCTAAAAAAGACGAGAAATAACAAGTGTTGGCAATATGTGGAGAAAAGGGAACACTTAGGCACCGTTGGTGGGAATGTAATTGGTGCAGCTACTGTGGACAATAGCATGGGGCTTCCTCAAAAATCTTAAAATGGAACTACCGTATGTTCTCTCATCCCTCTTGTGTGTATTGATCCAAAGGAAGTTAAAACACTAATTTGAAATGACATATGCACCCCCATGTACATTGCAGCATCTTTTAAAATATCCAAGACATGAAAACAACCTAAATGTCCATTGATGGCAAAATGGCTAAAGAAGATGTGATATATATACATATATATATGAATATTATTAGATGTGATATATATATGAATATTATTAGATGTGATATATATACATATATATAAATAGGAATATTATTCAGCTATGAACAAAGAATGAAATCTTGCCTATGATGATGACATGGATGGACCTTGAGGATATTATTATGAGTCAAATAAATCATACAGAAAAACATAAATATCACATGATCTCACTTATATGTGAGATCTAAAAACAAACAAAACAAGATCATGGATATAGAGAACAGATCATTGTGTTGTGTGACACAGTCATTGGGGATCCATGAAATGAGTGAAGGGGGTCAAAACGTACAAATTTCCAACTTTAAAATTCACGGGAATGCAATGTACAGCATGGTGACTGTAGTTAACAAGACCGTATTACATATTTGAAAGTAGCTGGAAGAGTGGATCTCGAAAGTTCTCATCACAAGAAAAAAAAATTGGTAACTCCGTAAAGGTGATTAGTGTTAACTGGCTCTCTTGTGGTGATCATTTTGCAATATCTATAAATATTGACTTTTTTAAAAAAGTACTTTCCACTTCTAACAGCTCTCAAATAATGCTAACACTGGTGGCTGAGGACCACACTTGGAGAGTCACTGGCATAAGCTATGCTTAAACAGGCAAATTCTAAAGAGATGAACTTTCAGTACCCCATAAAACACACACACACACACACACATGAACACACACACGCACACAATGAAAATATTGGGAATGAACTGAGTCCTTCTTCTCCTTCATTATCTTACTTTTTTTTAACCGTGGCTTGGAAAATAATTTGGTCACTAGAGACTCAGAATTGTATTTGTTTGCTTGTCTTACTCAGAGCTATGTTTTTGTAGGAAAAGGTTAGTATAGGAAGGGACTTGGTTTTAGCTGATGCTATCTGCGCCTTCCATTGCCTCCCCTCCCCTAGTTTCACGTCACACCCTTCCTCTCATAGAAGCACAGAGGAGGCGAGAACTCCGTAGCAGCATCGCTCATGTGGACCTATGAGAACAGTAAACCTGACGTTTAGTTCTGAAAATATTTTACATAGCCAAGCAAGATCAGAGTTCTAGCATTTTCCCACAGACATTTATTAAATTCCTTCTCTAGTTTATCATGCTGAAAAGTATAATGGGTACGAAGATACTTCGGAGGTCTTTGAATAACTTCCACTTGTTTCACTTTACTATTAAGAACTGTTTTTGCTTGTATTATCAGATGTGATCCTCAAAACATCCTTGTGAGGTAAGGATCAAATTTAAGTAATTGCTGGGATTTGTACCTCTTGATTTAGTTTCACCAAATAGACCCTAAGACAAAGATTCAAGTGCGAATACTTTATTCGGAAAGTCATCCAGAAAGTACTATGAGGGAGTGGAAATGTGAGACAGACAGGAAGAAAGCCAACAAATTACATGCACATAGATAAACAAGTTCACAATAAAATCCACAATCTATGTATTAATTGGTCAAGGAAAGATGATAATAACTTATCAGCAAGGAGATATTTGTGTGCTTCACTGCATTTTTTTAACCATGACAAAGATTCTTAACATTTCTTAAATGCCCCAATAATACTACTTTTGACAATGAACGATAGTTCCCCCTGCCAGTTTTTGCATCAAAGCTGACCAAGCTGCTCCTGCTTTGGAATTTTAAACAAAATCTAATTAAATCAACAAAGTTCGCTGGATGGGGTGAGGCTGTTTCCTGAGTGCACATGACTCTCCCGCTCTGCCTGGAAGAGCGTTCAGCCTTGTTTTCAGCTGACTTTTTCTTCTGGCTGGCCCTTGATCACGCTTAATGATCCCCAGCTGTACCAGTTCCCTGCCTGCTTTAACCCCAATTGGCCTGGCCTCACATCTCTGCAGCGTCTGGAGGACAAATGAAGCCAAGCTGACCAGCACCTCCTTAATGTAGTCCCAGATAATAGGTGCTAATAGACATTTAAATCATTCCTTTTGTTCTTCTATACGTGCTATGAAAATTAATACGGGCATTTTTTGAAAAATCCGGAACAAACGATAATAAGGTGTTGTGTCTGTCAATCTGGTTGCTATACTCTATCACCGTCCCCGCCCCTCTCACCTACTTCGTTATTTTAAAGATGTTTACAAACCTGCCAACATAGTGCAGAGGCCGTGACTGAAAGGCCGTAGAAATTTGTTCAGAATTGGCCACAGATGGGCTATGGCCCTACGACCCGAGTGTGCCATCGTCTATATCCTGCCTAGTTCTAAAACTGACCCTTTCTCTAGAACGCCTATTCATGAAAATCATAGATCGTATAATAATATTAGTAGTAGTAGACTGTATTCATTTATTTTAAATGAATACTTTCCTAAAGATGAAGAAAGTATCCCAAAATCGAGTGTTAGACATGAAGATTGGCAGGGGGTAAGTTTGTCACATTTGGCTCTTACCACATTAACAGACGGGAATCCGGACCCTCTGTCCTATACAGAGATAGTAACAGATGTAACTTAGCTAAGGGCTTGGTGGTTATACGCAGCCCAGAAACTCTTACTAATGAGTAAATAGTCAAAATGCACACAGACACACCTTGAATGTTATATGTCTCAAGTCATGTCACTCAATCCCCTAACTTTGCTCAAATCACTAGCTTATATTTACACACACTCCAGTGTAGGTTCTTGTTAGGAATTGTCATTGTTTTATTTTTATTTTTTAATTTTTGTTGTTATTTTAAGATCCAATTATTTCTTTGAAAACAGCAACAACAAAAAGAAATCAACTTCCCCGATCACTCTCCTCAGCTCAGGAGATTTCGAATTGCCAACAGTCTCTTCCTGAGTGCCATCACCATCAGCCACAAAGTCAGCTTCTTTACGATTCACTCTAGACACAGTTTTAGAATATATTGACAGAGAAAGGAGAAACCAGGGACTTGAAAAGAACTGTTATAAAATGTCATCTAGTCATTTTCCTAAGGAGTTTTGTCACCATGGGCAATGGTAATGTAATGAACAAAACTTTATTGAAAAAAATGTACCTAACAGTTTTTCTTTACAACCAAGGATAGATTGTTTGCAAAGTTGAAGATACATGTGTGTTTGTTCAATTCAAGTTTCACCTGCATTTATGCTTTTATCCTACAGGGAGCCATCCTGGTCTGTGTATATATGGATAAATCCACTTTACACGTGAGTACATATGGAGTATATGCCTCGGTCATGGTGGTGTGTTCCAGAAAATGAGTGTGTAGGTATATACATAAATTTACATAGTATACAACCACATTAATACTCGCAAAAACTGAATTGCAAAGCATTGGCTGTTCACACTCTGAAAAAATTTTAGAGAGAATCACCCTTCGAACAATGGTTCCAGATGGATTTCCACTGATTTTATAATTTTTCTGTGAATTTATTTTTGGTCTTGTGAGTTGTGTGAAAGAAATATAGAACTGTTAAATAATGTTATTTAATATAAGTTTAATCATCCCACTCCCTTTTGTGTGGAAACCAGGTTTTTATTTCATGTACTTACGCCCCAAACTCAATTCTGCACATTGATATTCATGCCATGAAACTCCTTGGAGAATCGAACCAAAATCACCAAGAATGTAATTCAAGTTGAAGTTTTCACATAGCCGGCTGGCAGGAAATTTGCCTATAATCATATGCTTGTGATATTTGGTTTCTTGGTGAATGATTTTCCTGTCAGCACTGATTTCTACCGCTGAGGAAGAATGGGTAGCGTGTATGTGTGTGTGTGTGTGTGTGTGTGCATGTTTGTGGTGTGGTTAGTACCATGAGTTGCTTTGCCCCAGCCCTTGAGAGTGTTTACTTCTGCCCACTTATGTCAAGTGTACTAGGTGATGCACTTTACAACTAAAATGCAAAACACTATGTAAATACAAGATTTATTCACCCTCCATAAACTGATGAAAGCAATGTCTGAACTTGCCTTATTGAAAGGATTTTTGCAACAAATGGTTCAGAAAGCCCTTCATTCAGCTCTGCTGGGGATAATGTGTCCAAAGTAAATACCCAAAAGGCCTTCCGTCTACTAAGTTCACCACCTGAATTATCCTTTCTCTGTGAAGGATTAATTTTCTAAATGCCTATGAATTTCAAACTAGAAATCGCATGGTACAAATTAATAAAGAGTTTAGCTGTAGGGCAATCAGTGGCACTTTCTCTAATCAAACACAATATACCCGATGTACTCTTTTAAGATTCTAACTGTTCACCGAATCTATTCGAAGTAATATGGGCATGTCAAATAGCCTTATTAGAAAAACGACTCCCGAATTAATAAAATCTGAGACTATCATTGTCGGAATGTAAGGAGTGTTTGATGAACGAGAGCCAGCAGCCTCGAGGCGGAAAGCGTAAGGGAAACTGACCACTTCCATCCTCCCCGAATGCACTGGTGTCGGGCATGCTCTGAGAGCACAGACTTCACTTTTGCTTTGAGTTGAAAACTTATCTGAAGTTACATCCTTAGTGATTCAGGAAGACCAAGATTAACATGGTTGCTTGAGCCTCTCTTGTCTTTCACGTGCCTCTCCTTTCCTCCTCCTCCATTTCTTTTTCTTGTATAATCTCAGATGCAAAGAAACAAGTTAAATCCCTCAGCTCATGGCACCTCATCCTATCCCATTTCTTCAACGCGTTGCTATCTTATTTTGCTTTTAGTTTTTCTCCATCTTTTCCTTTTCCTCTTCCTACTAGGTAAACACTCTCATTAAAAGTAAATTTGTAAGATATGTAAGAATACTTAGAAAGATCTCTAGGTGTATGTTGGAGTTTTTACTTTCATGTTATACCTATTCTACTATTATCCTTGGTTTTTACTTTTCTAGGTTTTGTCATTTTTTTTGAATTTCTTAATTGTTTATTTATTTTTGAGAGACAGAGAGAGAAACAGAGTGTGAGTGTGGGAGGGGCAGAGAGAGAGAGAGGGAGGGAGAGACGGAGTTGGAAGCAGGTTCCAGGCTCTGAGCTGTCAGCACAGACCACAACATGGGGCTTGAACTCACAAACTGTGAGATCATGACCTGAGCCAAAGTCAGAGGTTTAACTGACTGAGCCACTTAGGCACCCCAGGGTTTTGTCTTCTTTGTTTTACTTTTTCACTCAGCAATAAGTTTTAAGATTTCCTCTTCCTCCATGTACTTCTAGTGTATTGCTTATGACTCTCCACGCTTTACTTACCCATCCCTACTGACGGACCCTTAGATTGCTTCCAATTCACACACATGCGCACACACATACACACAATGTTGAAGTAAGCATCCTTGTATTCACACCCTATTATGAACCTAAGCCAGAATTTCTCTGTATGGCGAACAGACTCAGGTATAGAACTGTAGAGTCCTATGGTAAAGGTGTCTGCACATTAAATATCGCTGAGTACCATAACCCACTACTGTAGGTACAGTATTGCTATTTTAATGTATATTTCTCTCTTTACTAGTAGTATTGCTCTACTTGTCCATTTTTCTAGTTTTCCTCTTTCTCTTTTTATTTTACAAAAGTACTTTAATCGATGTAAACTACAGCCTGTTTTGCATTTTTAGAGTGTGTGTGTATAAGAAACTCTTATGCACTTTAATATCACAATGTCATTGACATTTACTTAGAATTTGTAAGATCGACATGCCTGGTTGATATTGTCTTAGAACTGTTCCTTTTAGACCTTGGAAATTTTATTTGTAAATATTCTGTGCCTTACTTATATATTATTAGTGGGTCTACAGCTATTGTAAGTTTTTACATTCAGAGGCTTTCATTCTAGCAGTGACTGCTTTTTAAAATTTTATTAACACCTGAAAAATGGATATACTTCTAGGCAAAGGTTTAGTATATTAGAAAATGAAATCCAGTGCAGTAGATATTAGTTCTAAACTCTATAAAATATCTTCCTTCATGTCGTTGGTTTTCTGTTTATCTTTTGCAAAAGTAAATATTTCTAAGTTCTAAATATATATTTCCAAATATATATATTCTTTATATATATATCCTGAGATTACATCTTAGAGACTGGAAGGGAGTAAAAGTTGAAAACAAGCACAGTTTTATTAAATGATTTTATAAATAACTGGAAAGGAAAATTTCTTTTTTGACTGTTAAAATTTCTTTCATTTCGTCTGAGAAATTCTTGGGCTTGTGGAGTTTTTTGACTCTTGATTTGAGATATTTTGTGTTCATAATGATCTTAAGCGAAACTCAGAATCCATGCAAAAAGACTGAAAGGACAAGATTTAGGAGAGTTGATTCCGACTGTTAAATTCATTCCTTCATAACCGTAGGTATAGCGGGATGGCAGAACATAATTAGTAAGGGGTTTTCTTCCCCAAAGGAAAAACCCCATTATTACCTTGCCGTGAGGGGTGGAGGAGAGTGTGGAGAACATGTGAACATAGGGCATACAGCAGCAGGAATCCTGGGTGAGGAAGACGGTGACTCAGTCTCGAGCAGACATGCCCTTGAGTGATTTCCCCACCGTGCATAGGGATTTGCTTTGATCCTTCCAAACTCCAGCACATGGATCTCTCTTGTGACAAGTAACATACATGTGCAAGAAAGTTATTCGTGATGAAGGGTGTGATCCATAACCCTTGAATACAACAAAGCAAACAATTGCACCCAGTAGTGAACTTGTGACCTTAGATTCATTAGTTGAGTGTTCTCACCAATTGCGCAACCAGCCATGGATATATACAGGAAGTGGTCCTGCTGAACTTCAATGCCACTTCGCAGTCAGAACTCAACTGTAGAAATTAGCCAGACAATTTGTACACCAAAGAGCATGAAAGAGGAATTGAAGTACAAGAAATTAGGGTCTGATCGCTCTCAAAGATTTCAGTTCATGAACGTGACACTTACTAGCAGCAGATTCAACTCTCAGATTATAATATAATTTGTGGTTTGTGAGTCCTTAATTTATTTAAATTGATATGTAATTTCAGATTTAGTGTTATTCATGAATCATGAATCAAAACTTGTCGAGAGAAGAAATTTTATTAAGAACCAAGAAAGCTGTTCATGGATAGTTTTACTTACAACCCTAACGTGTGCCTCAAACTATAAAGAAATAATCAATGTAAAATATTATTTATTAAGCTATTTTACATGTTATAAATATTATATAATGTAATTTGATTTTATTGAAAACAAAATATATTTATTGAAATGTAAAATACTATCACTGTCAATATCGTCTCATATTGTAAGTAAAATTGAACTTAATTACAGTATAAAAAAAATCACAATAAAATATGTATGTATAAAACCAATTGTTGAACAATGTCAGAATATCTTCTCCAAGAGAATAACATTACCATCATTGAAACTTTAATAAACTACATTTATAGCGATTTAAAGAACAGTTATATTTGGAAATCAGGATAAATTATGGAATATGCTTTTCAAAATTTCCAAGAAAAATTTGGCTTACATTAAATAGTCATGAAAATATGAAGGCTCTTGGGAAGTCTTTCATTATGTTATTATGCCTCAATTAACTGAGATGTACAGGAAATGAGTAGTTCTGCTTCAGACCTAACTCTGGTTCAAACATATTAAATAAACATGTACATAAGACAAAAATAGTCAAATATTGGAGATTTCATATGGTTCAACATAACAGTTTTGTATTTGATTTTTGTTGGCTATTGATCACTTTCCCGTTACGTAAGTATAACTTCTTAATTAAGAAAACTTGTTTCCTTTTCATAGGTCTCTTTCTTTAAAAATCAAGGCTAAAAAAGTAGTCTCCAGTTAGTGGAGGTGTGTGAATCAATTGATTCTACTAATGTATTCAAATACAGATAGAAACTAAAGAAAGCCTTTTAGACGTTTTCAATACTGCATAACAAATATAGAGAGCTTGGTATTGGTATTTGATTTGAAAATTTTTATTCGATTCTCTTAAAAGTTTGAATCCAATGATCTTCCAAACTTTTCTAGAATATTAGGAATTCTAATTTTGGTATTACGTTTAAAAGTAGTTATACACATAACACAGTTGATAGCTGTACAGAAATATTTGATTTGTATGCATGTAACTGATCAGGATATATAAGTTTACAGACAGAGTATATATGATAAGGTCGTTGGTCAGATAGTATAAATATAGGAAGGTGGAAAAAATGAGTCACTGCTTTTCAAAATGGGATGGTTTGCATTTATTTAGTACTCTTCTCTTCCACATGCTTTTTTTGTTTATTTGTTGCTTTTGAGGCTTGGAGGTTTGAGACAAGAAAGATCATGAAATAGAGGTGTGAAAATTCAGATAGCAGTTAATTAGTTTAGTTAGACTGTTAACACGAACATAATGGATTTTCAGCTTTTTCTCTTTTTTATCCTCTGACTTCAGGCAATTATACACCAGCGCTTCTTGAATAAGTTATTGTACATGATTTCAGAAAATAGACTGCTTGCACACTTAAGCCCAACCTAATTAATTCAATTTATTGAAATTGTATATTCATCTTAAGTCCAGTTGAGTCTACAGTGACCATCATGGAGCTCACTCATGTACTGTTATTTTTGATGTTAAAGGAAGTCACCTCTTTTCTTTCCATTGGCTCCAGAGGAAATATTGTATATTGAGCAATTTATAATGTAAAAACACTAACTTTATAAAAGAAAGATTACATTTATTGATTCTTACATGCATGCATCTGAGAAATCAGTCCCATTTGGGTCTTGAATTTTACGTGAGTATTGTAAATTTTATCTTGATATTTTATAATTTACCTTGTATTTTTCTAACACGTTGGGAAAAATCCAAAAATGGGAATTGAGGTAAACCATCTAAACTTTTAAAAAATTAGGCAATAAGAGAAGGATGGGGACTTTGGGAAGTGGTTTTATTTTCTCATGTTATGGGAATGTGTACAGAAGCTTTTCTTTCTTTCTTTTTAAACGTTTATTTATTTTTGAGACAGAGAGAGACAGACCATGAGTGGGGGAGGGGCAGAGAGAGAGGGAGACACAGAATCGGAAGCAGGCTCCAGGCTCTGAGCTGTCAGCACAGAGCCCGACGCGGGGCTCGAACTCACAGACTGTGAGATCGTGACCTGAGGTGAAGTCAGAGGCTCAACCGACTGAGCCACCCAGGCGCCCGTACAGAAGCTTTTCTGACTCAACATAAGGAACTCTCTTATTTCCAAGAGTGATAGCTCTCATTGTAACTTTCCCTCTCTGTTTCCGAATTACAAAACACTGCTCCACTCACGCTCTCCTGCATCATCCAAAAGGCTATTGTTATAACCCATTCCTAAAGTTGGGTATCAAAGACAGGCCCCAGACACCTCAATTTGGGGGAGTCTAAGGTTTTTGCAACAATCAAGTTTGGCATCACTTGTTTATTCAACTTTTTAAGTAATTATCTAAACTTTTTAGAATTTGGTTTTGGAAAATAGAAAGCATTTAAAATATCCCTCACACCATATAAATGAATAAAAAAATAAATACACAGTCTTACTGGGGGATATGGGCATAACATTTAAGTAAAGACACAAGGATGGTAATCTGGCCATTCTACAATTGTCATATAAGAAAAAAAGCACACCATCCTCAACATTTTGTAGTGATTTTATGATAGGGAAAGATGAGATAAAATAGGCAGAGAGGGAAAGGTTAGGACATGTGGACCCTGGGTGGGAGGAAAACATGTATTTTGGAACAATGCTGGGAGAAATTGACTAGGAGCAAACCCCCTCCAAACCCTCTCGGGCATAACATTCCTGATCAAATCCCCTGGGTTGTAAGGTTCCTCTTAAGAATGTAACAGATACCACCTACTCCCCTTCAGCTTCTCAGGAATTTGATGTTCAAGATACCTAAGTAAAATTAAACCAAAACTTACGTTAAACGAGGGACAGTATAAGGATGTTCTGACTCCTCACACCATGGAGTGGAACCAATCAGGAATGGACAACCCAGCACCTACAGCTATCATGCCAATCAGGGCAGAACCTGAGAAGCAGCAATGGGGAAGGGTAGTAAGCCACCAAAACCCTATAAAGCAAAGTCCCTTGCCTATAGCTGGGGGGTATTCTCTTTAGAATGTCCCTTCTCTGGAAAGAGAGCTTTCTTACTATTCTTATTTTCTAATCTTATATTCTAATAAACATTTTTCTACTGCTCATTTTATTCTCTGTCCACTTCTTCATTCTTCAAAGTGGTGGGACAATGAAACCGGGCATTGAAGTGAAGAATCCTGCAACAATTGCATCAGAAAACTAGAAACAACTAAAATTCTGTGGCCAACCAAAATATGAAATACACAACTATCCGCAAATGAAGACATTCATTACTTTACGAAGCGATAACTTTTTCTTGACTCGAATCATCAAGAAATCTTGGAATATTTTCAAAGTAGACCATGGATGGCCCCCATTTTTAACATAATATGAGTGGCATAATAATCAAAGGAACTTCGATGAAAAGAAAAAAATTATTCTTCGGGAACTCTCAGAGTTCCACAAAAAGTATTTTATAACATGATGAGAGTTCCTGAATGAATCACATTTCTCACTTAGAAAAGGAATGAGGACTTGGGTTAGGAGGGAGCAGAAGGATCGAAAGGGGGGAAATGTTTTTTTCTTTATTTTTTTTAAATGTTTTATTTTATTTTTGAGAGAGAGAGATAGACATGAACAGGAGAGGGGCAGAGAGAGAGACACACAGAATTTGAAGCAGGCTCCAACTTCTACACTGTCAGGGCAGAGCCCGATGTGGGGCTCAAACCCAGGAATCGCGAGACCATGACCTGACCCGAATTCAGACGCTTAACCAGCTGAGGAACCCAGGCAATGTTTTAAGAAACACTGCAAAGAAACTAGAGATTTGGTGGTTTACTAACTAACGTGTAGGAGAAGACAAAGAAGGACATATTAGAGGTCATTCTAAATTTTCACCTACTCAAGCAAGTTTATAACCTTTTTAATCTCTTTCCCTTCCTCATTTCATACCAAGCAGTGAAATGCGATTACATGTAAACTTTTGTCTGACAACTTGCAATGGCATTTCCACTGATTTTTTAAAGAAAGTCTACAAATTTTACTTAATGTTTGTTGAATTTGAGATGATGGGGCTAACACCAGGTAAAAATATCTAGCAGGGAGGACACTCAGGAAACAGTGTGTGGTCACTTACCAGGTAGAGTTATAAGACAACCGATGTAACAAGACATTCCAAAGACATGGTGCCTAAGTTCACTTTTAGAGCTATTAGTTATCAAATTTCAAGGCTTCTCCTTGGATTAATTTCATTCCAGAGACGAACATGTTACTAGAATTTATTTATTTTTTTAATGTTCGGGTTTTTTTAGGGGAAATAATGTATCCTTAAATACTTGACTTCTAGAAACACCTTTGTCCATACTCCTATTCTCAAAAGCCAGGAAAGACACAATTTGGGAGAGTGTTGATAGTGACAAATTCAGTTATCTCGAAGACATATATAGGCTGCCCAGGTCTTGCAATCTATTCCCACATAGCATAATGCTGTCTACATTGACTGGGCCAGAAATACTTCATTTCACTGGATCACAATCTTATAAGACAGCCTTGTCATTTTAATTTGTCACTCTTTGTCTCCTATTTCTCATTGAAGTCTCATCTCTTCAGCCAAGTGCCATAGGCTACTTTTCCCAGAAAAAAAAAAATGCTATCACACTGAATAGAAAAAGGAAAGTCACTAAGAGAAAGTTTGTGTCTAAAGACACTACTATAGATTCCATTCCCACAGACATAGCAGGTGGTATAAATACAATCTAAACTGAGACAGAAAAATGAATTGTTGCTTCTATTCCCTGTCTCTAGTGTTTCTCGGAATGTTATATCTGCTTCTTCTACACAGCTATTGATTTGGTATCCCATATCATCCACAGAGCAGAAAGGAAGGGGGTGAAGGAAACAGAGGATGGGAGGGTTAATGTTTGATGCATGGTCGGAGCCTGAAAAAAATATAGCAATTGTGAATTATTAAGAACCATAAGCCTATCTCCTTCAGAAATCTTTCCTGCTGATTTAGAAAATAGGTCCCATTTTTATTAAAGCTCTACCCTGTATAAAGAAGAGGTATACAGATATGAAGCACTTTTATTATGTCTTGTCCCCTCTTTTAAATTGATCTAAAAATTTGTGACATCGAATACACACAACATAATTGTCATATGTATACTAATGGTGTATATCACTGTTTTCCCTTATTTAAAAAAGTAATTAAACAATTTTCCTGATTAATAATAATGCCCTCCTTCTCCTTATTACACTTTGGAACAACAAACACAATGCTGTCTGAGGTTCCTATAACTCTTTAAAAAGTATCCACTGGTTTTATAGCTGAAGAACAAGATTGAAAAATCTGTATGTTTAACATATGTTCTCTACACAGCAATTCTTCCCTTCTGTTGGGCTTTCTTTACAGACATTTTGCCTTCTTAGACAAAGATTTAATCAATGGCCGCATTTTACTTTTTTTTTTTTCCTGCAGTGGAGAAGATGACCACAGAATTAGCACTTACTCTACCTGGCTTTTAAGACACAAGACTTCCAGCTCTAGTGCAGATACCTGAGAGTTTGGCAGGGCTGTTAGATCTGGTTAGCCTTCTAATTCTAAACCAAAAAAACAAAAGCAACAAAAACAAAAACAACCTTCAAAACCAAAGCAAAACAAACAAAAAAATGGAAGCCTCACTTTTACACTCTTTATGTAAATTACTTTGCGTCACGCCTTACTTTTCTTCATATTTCTTCAAAATAAATGCTGAGAAATTCTTATAAGGAGATATAAAAGTGAATGAAGATTAATGGGAAATGAAATGATCCAAAATTGTGTGAATGCCCTTTCCCATCTTCATAAAATATTAATGACATTAAGCATATTTTTAAGACCTAAGGTATAATATTAGGCTCATAGGTATTTAGTTGTTCATATGCTTTTCATGTATGTATTACTTGTTTGAAATTATTTTCTTTGAGGTCAAAGACCGCATTTATTTAAGCAATTGTCCATGCTATTAGGTACAGGTAAGATACCAAAAAGAGTTTTTATGTGATAATCTGATATTAAAAGTAAAGTGTGTGCAATAAGTCAGAGAAAAAGGCATAAACTAGAGCTGGATATTAAAGACTAAAATACAGGATTTAATTCCAGCCGCACTTAAGACATGGAATTTAATTTTGATTTGGGGACTTCTCTGGCTTATTCCCATTCTGTGGCTCTGTACTCCAACACTGTGGACACCTCCTCTAATTTATGATTCTAGAATATCACATGAGAAAGTACTGCTTATATCACTTTTTTACCCTACAAGGATGCAAAATACAAAATTAACAAATTTAGTATTTAATAGACATGTGCACAGGTGGACATTAAACAAATGTTTCTTGATAAAGATAGATCTACATCTGTGTGTTTACCTGCTCAAAGAACTACCAAAGCATCAGGAAACACTAGAGTGTGAACTATGTTTCTAAAAATGATGGCATTGATGGGGTGTCTAAGAATGTAGTTTGAAAGAAAAAAACATAAAATTTGTTTTTCTAAATTAAGTTTTACTGAACATATTATGCACTTATCTAGTAAATCTTTTCACTTGGGAACAATAGCATAAGTAATGTGCATCACAAGATATAGGAAATAAAAGAAGATGAATGAGTAGTTATCAAAACCCTGGGTTAACACTTACTGTGGTGAACATTGAGCAATGTATAGAATTGTCTTTGTTGTGCACTTGAAACCAATGTAACATTGTGTGTCAACTAGACTTTAATAGTGGAAGGAAAGAGGTGGGAGAAAGGAAAGAAGGGAGGGAGGGAGGAAAGAGAGGAAGGAAGGAAGGAAGGAAGGAAGGAAGGAAGGAAGGAAGGAAGGAAGGAAGGAAGGAAAGAAGGAAGGAAGGAAGGCAGGCAGGCAGGATTGGAGAGACGGAGGAAGGAAGGAGATTGATTAAAGTTTAAGGGCTTCCAAGCTAAACAAAAATCCTGGATCATACAAGTGCTGACTGAAGGACTTCGGCTTTTTCATAGTGTATTTTACATTTGTTGAAATGAAATATGTGCTACATGTAATAATATCAATGTTTATTTTTAACATTATTGGGATAAATAATTGACATACAATAGTCACCCCCTGAAAATGTGTAATTTTATGATGTTGTTAGATTATTTATAAAGATGTGAAAACAGGGGTGCCCGGGTGGCTCAGTCAGTTAAGCAACCAACTCTTGATTTCGAGCCCCACCATCAGGCTCTGCACTAACAAAGCAGAGCTTGCTTGGGATTCTCTCTCTCTCCCTCTCTCTCTGCCCCTCCCCTGTTTGCACTCTTTCTGTCAATCTGTTGATCAATTTACCAGCTAGTGGGCTTTTGGATTTTGTCTACTCTCTGACTGTTTTGAATAATGTTGCTGTGAGCATTTGCGTACATATCTTTGTGTGAGAATGCATTTTGATTTCCCCTAGATTAATTTTCTAAGAAATTAAAAATTGTTTTCCAGAGTGTCTGTAACATTTTGCTTTCCCACCAGCAACGCATGATGATTCCAATTTCTTTACGTCTTCGCCACCGCTTGGTATGGTCCATCTCTCTGACTACGGCCATTTGAATGGATGTGTAGTGGTATCTCATGATTTTACTTTACATTTCCCTAATGACTAACAATGCCAAGTATCTTCTCATATAGCACAAGCCATTCGTATATTTATGAAAAATATGAAACATATATTTTATTTGTTGTAATCTTTCTTACTATATTTTTTCATTGTAAAAATTGGGTTGTATGTCTTCTGTTAATTGACTCATTACACTTCTTTGGTATTCTAGATAAAAATCTTTCATCAGATATATGACTTGTCAAATTTTCTCCCTGTCTGTGGCATCAAATATATCATTTTTTTCTTTATTGATCATACTTTTGGTGTTACACCTAGGGACTATTTACTCAATCCAAGGTTATGAAGATAGTTCTCATGTAATTCTCCAGAAGTTTATACTTTTTTTCTTTAATAATTAAGTTTAAGCTCCATTTTTAGTTATTTTGAATATAGTAATAAGATAAAGTGTAATTGTTTTTTTTTGTTTGTTTTTTTGTTTGTTTTACTTTTTTTGCGTGTACACATTCAATTATCCTGGTACCATTTTTTGAAACAGCTAACTCTTCCTCATTGATTTGTATTTATTGAAAATCAATTGAACTGAGCTATAAGAATACATTTGTGAAATCTCAGCTCTGTTACATTGATCTGTTTCTTTGTCCTTATGCCAGTACTACCCTGCCCTGATTACTGTGGACTTTACACATTTTTAAACCAGGCATTGTATGTCTTCCAACATTTTTTTTCTTTTTAAAAATTGTTTTGACTATTCTAGGTGCTTTGATTTTCCATACAAAGTCTAGGGTCAGATTGACGATTTCCACCCAAAGAGCTTGTTAACATGTAATCGGGATTACAATAAATTTGAAGATCAATTTGAGGAGAGTGGTCATCTGACAGCATGGAGACTTTAATCCATGAATGTGGACTACCTACCTCTCTATTTATATGTTTTTTTTTAAATTTCTCTCAATGCTGTTTGATAGTTTCCTGTATGCAAGTCTTAAACATTTTTATTAAATTTATTCCTAAGCAGTTTGTTCATTTTGATGGTATTATGAATGAAAATATTTTCTTAATTTCATTTTCAGATTTTTCCTTGCCAATACATACATACATTTCTCCTTTAATTGATGTGATCATGTGATTTTTTTTTAGCTTGTTAATATAGGAGATTTATTTGATGGTTTTGAATACTGAACCAGCTTTGCAGCACTGAAATAAACCTCACTTAGTTGTGGTATGAGGTTTTTGTTGTTGAACTTTTTATCTTGAGATCATTGGAGATTCACAAGCAGTTGTAAAAAATAATACAAAGAGATTCCTTTTACTCCTGTGCAATCTCCACCAATAATGACATCTTACAAAACTATGTTACAACTTCACAATTAGAATGTTGCCATTGATACAATCCATGTATCTTATTCAGATTTCTTCAATGTTAGTTGTACTTCTGTGTGTGTGTGTGTTTGTATGTGTGTCTATTTAGTTCTATATAGTTTCACTGGTGCCACTTTGTGTGTCAAGATACAGAATAGTTTCATCACCCTTGCATTATGCTTTTATAAAAACACGCAGTTCCCTCCCACTCCCCATCGTGCCCTAACCTTTGGCAACCATGAATCTGTTCTTCATTACCAAACTTCTATCACTTCAAAATGTTAAATAAATGTAGTCATATACTCTATAATGTTTTGGAATTGACTTTTTTACTCAGCAGAAGTTCCCAGAGATTCATCCCTGTCCTTGTGTGTAGCTGTAGTTCATCCTTTTTTATTGCCAGGTGGTATTTTATTGGTATACACATACCCCCATTTGTTTATTCATTCGCCCATTTGATAATCTTCTCACTTAGAGTAAAAAGCAAGGTCTATTTTAACCAAACTTAGGTATAAAGTTATCCGTATACAAGAAAAAAGAAAAGATAAAGAAGAAGACAAATACAGTTTCTAAGTAACTCGCAGGAATTTTTCTGCTAATCTTTGACCTTTATTTTCTTTCTGATTCTTGGGATTTTTAGTACAATGTTTTTCTTCGTGTACACTAAGACGGATACAAGTTTTGAGAAAGTCTGAGTTCATATGAAGTCTGAGTTTATGTAATACCAAATATTTCAATTTGTCTTAAAAATTGGTTTATTCAACCAGTTGATCTAACAACTTTCTTTGGGTGGTTTCCTCTAGTGTGTACAAAATTACTGATATACAATGGATACTCTTCACATGGAACCCGTCGTGATTTCTTTTTAATATTTTTGTGTAATCATTAGAAAACTATTCTCGGTTAAGCCTATTTTTATTTGTTGCTGTTTATCCATTTAGTAATATAAATTTTTATGTTATGGGGTCCCTGGGTGGTTCAGCAGGTTGAGCATCTGACTATAGTTCAAGTCATTATCTCACATTTCATGAGTTTGAGCCCTGCGTCAGGATCTGTGCTGACAGCTCAGAGCCTGGAACCCAGTTTGGATCCTGTGTTTCCCTCTTTCTCTGCCCCTCCCCTGCTCACACTCAGCGTCTCTCAAATAAATAAACTTTAAAAAAAAAAAATTTTTATGCTATCATCTCATTTACTTTTCCTTTGTAACTTGGTTTTTATAGCTGCAAAATAGTCAATTTCATTGATTTACTATATTTTACTTAATTATCTACAGATATATGGTCAATATTACAAGATTTTAATATTAGAAATACTATAATGATGACAACCACGTACACTCTCTTTTGTATACATTTCAGTGCTTTTTAGGAAAATTTCTAAGAGATAAGCTAACAGATAAAGTTTATACACATTTTTTAATGTTTACTTATTTTTGAGAGATGGAGAAAGACAGAGCATGAGCAAGGGAGGGGCAGAGAGCGAGGGAGACACAGAATCCAAAGCAGGCTCCAGGCTCTGAGCTGTCAGCACAGAGCTTGACGTGGGGGTTGTACTCAGAAACTATGAGATCATGACCTGAGCCGAAGTCATACGCTTAACCCACCGAGCCACCCAGGCACCCCCATTATACACACTTTTTAGGCTTTTGTTACATATCGCCAGATTGCGTTCCAAACAGGATGTATTAATTTTCATCCTAAAATCCATAGACGAAGAGTGCCCGTTCTCCTAGATTATCATTTACATTGGACGTTAATTGGGAATTTTTGAAGAATGATTCTACTTTTCACATGTCCAGACTTGGCGTTGTTATGAAATAACAAATAATGTGAAAAGATTACTGATAATGCCTATTTAAAAATGCATAAATACTCAGAGAACATACAAAAGCTCTGGACATCTGCATGCTACAGAACATACGATATTAAGTGCTTAACCATTTATTTGTCCATTTATAAAACATGTTGTAGTAGGATTAAACTGCATCCCCAAAGAGACATTAACTTGTATTATACTGAAGTATTTATTATTGCAGCATATGTAGCAGATAATATTTGTTTACATTTTTAATTACTTACATTTTCAGCCAAGAAAATCTCTGAGGATAATGCTTCATTTACAAGAGTGTCCTGGCAAAAGACAACATAATGTAATCACATATTACCAACAATTCCATGACAACGATGCAGTGGTTTTAAAATGACTTCCAAATAAAAGCTTAATTATAGCAAGCTATAAAAAAAATTAAACAGAAGATACAATAACGGCACTAAAATTAAATTAAGGAAAAATCACACAGTACATAAAGATGTGAATAGAAATGAAGATAGTGAAACTAAATACCTGGCATATTGTCCATTATGTTCTGGAATCCCATTGTTCGAGTCTAATTGCTCCTACCTCAGAACTCACAATGCTGGATACAAATGAGCCACAGGGCTATACTCAATAATCAGAACTGATGCGATGTTTGGAGGAAATAAGGTACTTTTTATTAAAAAGTCATTTCTACTTTTTCTATTCTAGTGAGATAGGGGGTGGGGGCGGGGGTTGGAAGCTGGGGGAACAGGATTACATTATTATGAGGGACAGGAACTACATCATCTTACTCATTATTTAATTTAAAAAGGCACTGCATTCAGGGTGGGGAGATGGGCGAAAAAGGTGAAGGAAATTAAGAGTACACTTGTCATAATGAGCACTGAGCCTGTATAGAATTGTTCAATCACTAAAATGTAGATCTGGAATTAATATAACACTGTATTCGAACTATACAGGAATTAAATTTAAAAAAATAAAAATGAGCAAAATAAATGTTTAAAATGCATAGCATTCAGTAAGTAGGCTGAAAATATCTAATTTGCAACCTTTATTGTTGGGTTAGGAACATACCTGTACTGAGTATTATAATGTATGTGTATCTGGTGCCTCATAGATCTAAAATTTTAAGGAAAGCAAGAGAGCCATAGTGAAAGCTTCGACTCATAAGAATTTGGTAAAGTATAATCAGGAATATAGAACAGTAGAAACAGGAAGCTTATATCTTTATATTAGTGGCTATAGTTTTTCTTCCCCTTAGTATGCATGGTGTATTCCTGACTTCTGAATTGCAGAAAACTCGTAGAGTTTATCTCTTCAAAAAGATGTGAAAAAAAATGAAAGAAGACAAACTTTGCTATTCACGTTGGATTCAACCTTCTAATATTCGAGATGTGAACTCATTGATCTGGCTGCACTTTATTTTGAGCCCACTCCCCATACGGTACGCATCTTCCAGTAATATATTTATTTCAATAGCGTCTCGCAGGTGATCAAAGGAGGTCTGGGGCAATGTGAGAGAAATTCTGGAAGAGGAAATTGTGCTGTGATTCAAGAAAGGGTTGCGGCTGTGGCTGGCTGCATTTGGAGGACGTAATCAAAATGCAAACACCGAAAGGAGAACCGTAACTATACTTTAGGAAATTATTTGGCTTCAGTTGAGTATGCTATCTCTTTACAAAATGCTCAGAGGTATTTCCTACACATTTTCCCTCACTTGTTGATGACAAAGAGCTAGCATGATTATCTGAGTAAAATAAAGGAGAATGAAGTACAAATAACTTTTTTGAGGTCTTTTATTTTATTGAGATCAGAACTAGAAAATACATTTTATTTTATTTTAATATGTGATGTCATAGATTTGTGTTTCCTAGATTTCCCTAGAGTCTGTGAGGACCCACAGAGTTTATAGAAAGATTATTTTAGGCTGAAGACATTTTGAAGTTCAACAGATGCAGAGGGAAACCTTCTCAGAGCTTCATTTATCTGACGAAATGCAGAAACTTCTGAGAAATGAGGACTGCCATAATTTGCCTTTTTGAGGTGTGTTTTACTCCCTGAGGAGAGATGAGGAGTAAACCTACCATAAATTCCCTCACTGGGGGATTTTTATGGCTCAGAAGAAGACACAAAGACCACTCATACCTGTACAGACAAATATTATCACAACTTTTCTTATCTCTCATCAGTTCTGCTAAGGAAAAAAAAAATCCCTTTATCTTTCCTAAAGAAACCAATTTGTTCTCCCCACTGGAGTCGTTTCCTCTTCCCTCCCTTTCCTCTACTAAGTCCCAAATTCTAACCACCCCTTTGAGTTACTCATCACTGAGCATTCCTATCGTACATGTGTTATATGCATAAATAAACCATTTTTCTCCTGTTAATCTTTTATCAGTTTTATTAGCAACTCCCAGTTTCCAAACATACGAGTGTAGATGAAAAGATTCTTTTCCTCCCCTGGCACTTACTGAAATTCACTTTTACCTAAAATAGGTCTATTGAATTGGAATCTCTAAGAAAGGATTCCTGAAATAAGCACTTTAAACAAAAATCTAAGTTGAAAAAATTGCAGAGAATGTTAAACTAGACAGATTTATTCTGTAAAACTGTAATATAGTAACTACCTCACGGGTTGGTATAAAATCAAGACAGACTAAAAATCTTGTACAACAACAGACTATTGGGATATGAGTTTCAGCATTCTAAGTGCTATCATTAATTTGGAGAAAGTGAAAATTTTTATTAACTTTAAATTTTGTTAAATTTTATATGTATGTTAAAATTCCTAAATTAATGGAAATATAAAATATTACTTACCATTTAGTGGAGACAATATTAAAGTTATTATTTGTAAATTATATGATTTCCTACAAAAAAATCTGTGACACATTATAGACAAATTATTGGGATTTAAGAAAGAATTTTCTAAGTTAAAAAATATTAGGCAATTCAATACATGAAGATATACAGACCAGTGCTCTAACCCCTGAGCTATTGAACCAACTACCCGAAGGTATACGAAGTATGAATATATAAAAGAATGACTTAGAAAATATCATTAATATAAAAATAAGTTTACAAAAGCATTAAAAGATAAAGTACTATCAATTAACCTAAGAACAATGTGCAACAACTTTATGTAGAAAACCATAAAGTATTATTGAATGATATTTAAGACCCAACTAACTGAAGAAGTATACTGTGTATATGGATAGAAAAAACAAATTCCATTAAAATATGAATTCTTGCCAAATTGATCTATAGAGTCAATGCAAAATCAAAACAGGGTTTTATTTTAAATGAATGTTGAGGATCTGATTCTATGATACAAGATTAAAGACAAAGAATATCCAAGAAACATTCTATGAGAACAAGTTGGAGGACTTCATTATTAGATACCAACAATGATTACAAGGTTAACATTTAAAACAGTGTCATAATAGTGCAGGAATACATAGATAGACCAAGGTAATAGTTTGAGAGCACTAAAAAGTCTTCTGATTTAAAAAAGGAGAGAGCTGGATATTCACATTGGTAGAGAAAGAATGGACTCTTTACTAAACGGTGCAGTTATAATTGGTTATCCTTTCAGAAATAAAAATAAAAGATAAATGCTACTCTAAACCATACCCAAAGCCAATGAGAGGAGGACATACATTGCCAAAAGCAAACTTTTTATGTTTTTAGAGGAAACTGTCATCTAGTTTGGCAATTTGTTTTAAGTAAGACATAAAAACACAAAATGTAAAAAAAAAAAAAAAACTGACTTTGTTAAAATTGAAACTTTATATTCAATGAATGACACAGTAAGGTAGAGAAAATACAAACCATAACTAGGGCTGGAAAAAAGATAATTGTAAAACACACAAAAGACAAAAGATTAGCATTCATAATGTAAAAGAATTCTTACAAATCAGTAATAAAAACATCAACATTTCAATGGAAAAAATGAATAAATGACATAAACAGGCACTTCAAAGAAGATAAGAAGCAAGTGGCAGATAAATACATTAAAAAGTTATTCGACAACTATAGTAATCAGAGAAAAGCAAATTAAACACATAATGATATCTCACTGGTTAGATTGACAATAATTAAAACATTAGTACATTCTAAATCTTGACCTTGATTTAGAGTAATGAACTTTCACGTATGGATGAAATTTTTAAATACACAACTTTGCAAAACAATTTAAATTATCTAATAAATTTGAATATATATATATCCTTTGATTCAGCAATTTCAATTCTAGCTATATAGCTTAGAGATACCTACAAAAATGTTCATAGCAATACAGTAACATGAAAAACAAACAAAATTTTAAAACCTGAAAACAATCCAGATGATATTTACCAAGAGCATAAAGGATTAAGTAATGCATCTTGAAGCAATGTATCTTAAAATCAGACTATTATTTGCAGTAAAAATGTATGATATACAAATTGATAAATCATTAAGGCATTAAGTTAAATGAAAAACAGATATTCATCAAATGGTACACACATTATGATTTTATGTAGATAAAGTTGAAAAAAATTATGGTGATTGTACATATGATAAAACTATAAGTAAAGACAAGTGAATAGTTCCTACTCATTTTACATATTTTATGTGCGATTATGTTTCACACAAAAAATTAAAACCAATGCAAAAAAAGTATACCCCACCAAGTAAAATATTTATTGCGTAATGATCTTTCTATTCTGCATACCATGCTCTTTAAGCTTTAGCTGTAGTTCTAATTTCTACATATGATTCTTTCAGCTCAGCCCACTATAAGGAAATTGCAATCAGTTATCATAACATTTCATTTTCTCTGATGAGTCTTACTAATGTCATGTGTGGACACAATACTTATGTGTTCGAGATGTAAGAAGATGTGGCTTGAGGGTCCCCACTGCTTCTATTATATTATGTTATTTTAAATAGTAAATACAGCTCCAAAATTTAAATATCTGCTTAAAGACAAAAATGACAATGGATACCGTAATGCTATGCACATACTGTTAGCTCCTCCTGCAATAATCAAATCGATGCTTTGTTTTCCATCATTTTATTTTATTGTTTTTTAGAGGTTTAAAAAGGACAATTGAAACCTTTTAAACTACTTGTGAGGCAAAATTTGAAGAGAATATAAAGCCATTTTCCAATTTTTGTTACTAAAATACATTACCATCTGCTTGGAACAATTAACAAGGGGCAGTTTTCCTTTTAAAATATTTTTCAGCTTCTTTTAACATTTCCTCAGAATAGAAAATCTAACAGAATCAGATAGACAACCAAAATAGTCGAGGAAACATCCTGTACCCCAGTAAATGCTCGAATTACATTGGGCTCACAAAAAATAAAACAATATCCATATAAAGATTATACTTGATTAATGAAACTGCTTTAAAATATTTTTAATGCTTATTTATTTTTGAGAAAGAGAGAGAGAGAAGGTGAGCAGGGAAGGGGCATAGAGAGAGGGAGACACAGAAGTGAAGCAGGCTCCAGGCTCTGAGCTGCCAGCACAGAGCCCGCCGCGTGGCTTGAAGCCAGGAACCCTGAGATCATGTCCTGAGCTGAAGTCCGACGCTTAACTGACTGAGCCACCCAGGCGCCCTAGTGAAATTACTCTTATTTAATGAGTTAATACTGATGGTCTTCACCTGCCTCTTGTTTTCAGCATGATAATTTACTCTAGTTCACATGCATGCATACACAAATGCATGAAAACATACATAGACACATATGAATTATCAAATAAAAGTTTAGGTAAGTCTATAATCTAGTAGACGAGATGAACATAAAGCAAAAATCATGTACTTGTAACGAATTTTAAGACCTTGACTTCACAGTGAAACTGAACGTTTAAAAAGCCCCAAGCCCTAACAAAGCAAGGATTCATTATCAAAAGTTTCTATGAAAAAGAAAAAAAAAATTTCTTCGAAGAGGAAAAACAAATATATCAGTGACGTGAACAAACTAAAAATAAAATGACCTCAATCTTTAAAAGGAGAACATGGAATTAAGGAAGGATCTAGAAAGACACATCTAAGCTAATACCATGTACCCTGAGAAATAACTAATGCCTTCAGAAGTTACCAGTCCTGGCCACATTATACTGAGATATATCCTTGGTCACAGAGGAAACTGAACAGTCTTGCTCTTGTTAATAGTAATTGAAAAGTGCTGTAGCAACTTGTAGTTGCAATTCTGAAGGAGGATAAACTTTTAAAAAGGTGGGATTTTTTAATAAAATAAACATAAGTTTTGGGTTACCTCTGTACTTATTAGGACTCTGTAAATTTTAATTAATGAAAATGAATTCAACTAGATTAAAATATAAAGGAAGAAACAGAACAATCCAAACTTTAGAAATGATACACAGGTATATTATAACCCCAGAGGAGAAATTATGCAGGTTATCTCCGTGAACGGGAAATTTTGCGGGCAGTTCCTCTCTTTGTTCGCTGGCTTTCTCTGCCTCTCAATCACCACCACACAGTGGGTAGAAGAGAGACACCCCACCCTTCTAAGTTTACAGCTGCTCCTAACTGAACAAGGATATATCAGCATCAGTTATGAATTCCCTAGAAAGAAAAATCTTCTTTCTTGTCAGTTTTGAAAGTCTTTTTTTTTTTTTTTTTCCTTTTGGTTCAATAGAGGAAAGTAGAAAGTTTGATTATGCCCTCAGTACAACTGACAAAAGGCAGTTGAGGTAAGGCAGGGGCTGTTTGTACAATGGCGAATGCTCCGTGGAGTATTTATTATAATCCCAGCAGGTCCCATTCACTAACCCAGGAATTTGGACAGCCTCAGGAAGTCTATAATTAGATCTACTTTGCTGTAGCAATTGTATGATTACAACACTGTCCGGATTAACACACCTATACAAATGTATATGTTTTGGGCTTAATAGGGCAGTTGAATTTTATTTTGAAGGGAATCAAGTAGTGAGTTTCCTACTGTAGGGACTGCCCTGTGGAAAGGTTCATGAGATAAGTGCACCTTTGGTACTCCCCTACGTGAGTATATGGCTGATCCAATTACCTGTGAAGGTAGTACGGAAGTAGCAACTAGAGTTTCATTGTTTATGCTGGATTTATCATTGGTGTGTACTTCCTCTCACGGATGGTGAGCTATTTAGGGACTTAGTGAGCTATTTAGAAAACACAATTTTCAGAAGCTTTGCAGCATGGAAGTACTGTTTTTAGAGACAAATCATCACAGTCCCACCTAAAGTTTTGTCATTTACTAGTTGTGTGGCCTCCATCAGATTACTTAACCTACCTGTTCAGCAGTTTCCTCATCTGTGCATCTGGGATTAAAAACAGATTAAATAAATAGGGGCGCCTGGGTGGCTCAGTCTCTTAAGTGTCCAACTTCAACTCAGGTCATGATCTCACAGTCCGTAAGTTTGAGGCCCACATTGGGCTCTGTGCTGACAGCTCAGAGTTTGGAACCTGCTTCAGATTCTCTCTCTCTCTCTCTCTCTCTCTCTCTCTGTCTCTCTCTCTCTCTCCCCTTCCTCTGCTCGAACTCTGTCTCTTTCTCTCTCAAAATTAAATAAACACTTAAAAAACAGCCTCGGACTAAGGCCAATTCACTGTGAAGTTAATTAAACTTAATTTCCCAAGTTCTTGACTTTCTAAGGCTCATCTATCTATCTCTGCGTATTTTGTTTCTTAAGACACATTCCATATGGTATAGGCGTCAAGCCCAATAGAACTTAATTACACCCCTGGCCAAGTAGAGTGGACCCAATCCAGATAGTTATTCATAACTGTACTAGGAGGATTTCTTTGACTCAGACTTTTAGCAAGATGACAGAAAGAAGGGTTGACAATGACTGAACGCTAATTATGTTAGAGGAATCAGTCAAGTTTATTTTACACAGAATTTTAAGAATAACAACTTTATTCTTATTCTATATAAGAATAACTAATAGTAACTTTAAGAATGTATGTGTCATTCAGTATAGTCATTGTGACCATAACGAAGTGTAGAAAATGTTAATTTAACTGCTGCCTCTAAAATCCTCTTACGAGAGTTATCTTTGAGAAAAGAGAAGTTCTTGGGATGGTAGTGAGACTCCCAGAGGCTGGTTGGCCATCACTGCTCCATGAAAGAAGGAAGAAATTAGAAGAAATTGCTCTATGTAAAAGGAGGTTCCACAATCTGCCAAGAAGCTGTCAAGGACACAAAGAAGAGAGAGAAACTGCATGCTGTGCAAAGTGACTCCCCCCAGAGACCGTTCCAAATTCTCAATAAAGTCATTTAAATTTGTAAAAGTTGTGGCAGTGACTATTTATTTTGAGAACTGAAGAAGCAGCTGAATTTCACCCATGGTTAGCTTGTGAGAACACAGGGTCCCTGGAAATGTTACTGCCTCTGGAAGTACACAGAGATCTCAGGTAGGATGCCATAGCCTATATCCTCCCCAAAGCCAATGCTGAGACAAGGATTCTAGTGCAGATAGTTTATCTCAAAGGAGAAGAGATCACCAGTCCAGCAGGGAGGAAATGAGACAACGAAGGGAAGGCGGCCCGCAAGATGTTCCTGATTAAGCTGTTCTAGCACTCTGAGTGGCTAGGCATCATCCTCTTGGGGGAAGGGGAGCCAGTGTGAGATAACACACCTCAGAGTTATCCCAGTGCTGAGGGGGTATTAATATATCATTCCTGCCAATTATTGGTAGAGAGCTATTCCCAGAGGATACTCCTTGCCACCTCTGTCCCCAAGAATAGAGGGATATATGTTGGTGCTGGAAGTTGAACGCTGAGTGAGGGCACGTGGGCAGGGCAGGAACACCATCTATTCCAATGGTTTTGATTTCTATCGGCTCTGGAGTTGACAGGAGTTTTAAGAGGAGTTCACTAGAGTTCTGAAGGTCAGAATGACTCCCAATGTCTTTGCAATGCTTGGTGGTATTTTATTTTGTTTTAAATTTAAACTCAAAAAGGATTGATTCTTTTCAAGAAAGACTTTATAAAGATATGCCTAGGAAATGTGTTATGTGAGAGCTTGTCCTGTACTTTTCCTCTGAATCATTCAGCTGATAATGATTCTCTTAAAATGTCCACGTTCTTTGTCCAAAGGTTTCCTATTTTTTTTAATTTTTTTATTAATGTTTATTTATTTTTGAGAGACATAGAGGCACAATGTGAACAGGGGAAGGGCAGAGAGAGCAGGAGACACAGAATCGGAAGCAGGCTCCAGGCTCTGAGCCATCAGCACAGAGCCCGACGCGGGGCTCGAACTCACAGACCACGAGATCATGACCTGAGCTGAAGTCGACCGTCCAACCGACTGAGCCACCCAGGCGCCCCCAAAGTTTTCCTATATTGAGATGGTTTCTCCTTCGTATAATGTCATTAAATTAGTGTAAAACCTCCACTCTCCAATGTTTAAGACCTGAGTTTTAATAAAGATATTTAAAGGCATCTATATTGCCCAAGAATTGGCCCAATTTGCAGTGCTTTTAATTCTGTCTCCATTTCTATAATTTCATAATCTGTAATATTAGGGCTTTATTCTCCTTTCTTTTTGGAAAGAAGGAAGAAAATAAATTCCAGATGCAGCCTGAACAGAAAAGATTCCTAGAATTACAACGAAATGTAGAAACCATTCCATTGTCAGTATAACACATTTAAAAATAGGCACACTCCCTACTCCGATGCTACTAGCTCAAAGCTTAACTGCATAGACATCCTACACAGCACCGAGTGGTCTGCAGGCATCATGTTTGAGATGTGTAAATATCCAATACATGCCTGCAAACCGATGGGTAGGAAAGAGAAAAATTATCCCTGGCTTCATGCATTTTGAAATGATACACGGGCTTAATAAAAACAGAAATGTGAGTGAATTCAATAATTTGTGGAAATATACATTAACCTTTTTTCAATAATCATCTACAAGTTATTGATCTTCAGTTTTACATCTAGTGCTTCATTTATCTTTTTATTTCCTCATAGTTTCAATCCCGGCGTTGAATTTTCTTTGGCCTGAAAACATTTTAGTTCCTTTCCAAGTGAACAATGACTTCCTTTCTTCTATCTTTTATCTTCCACAATAGAATCTCTAATACTGGGGGCCATCCCAGCCTCCATGATTATGAAGACAGTTCTGGTTCTCTTCCTTCATAGTTCCACAAGGGTTATCAACCTGCTTTTTCTCCACTTCAGGTAGAAGTTCTCTTCTGAACCAATTATCCTCCTATCTTTGTCCTCTGAAGAATTGGTTTTCCACTCCCAGCTATTTTCTCTCTGAGGGTAAGCTTTCTGTCTGGGTCATTTTGCTTATTTCTCTACTCTCTTAAAAACTAGATTCCTCTGCCTTAGAGGATTCTCAACTTCACATACTATTTGACATGTTTAAAATTTCTTCGATTCTAAGAGAATTTTGTTTTGCTGCTATTTGAGAAGTGCAAAGCCGGTCATCAGTTCGGAAACACAGAAACATGTTACCTTGAGAAAGAACCCACAGCTGTATTTTGCAGGTGCTACAAAAATCATGTTGTGGGGAACTATCCAACTACTGTGTTTTATTTCCCCTTAATCACTAGTGAGTGGAAATTTTTAAACTTTGGAAACAGTTCACCAATGATTGAAAAAATTTTCTTAATTATAACTTGACCCATCTTTGCAATTTGTGGGCTGTATCCTAATATTCATCTTCCTAACAATTAAAAGATGATTGACAACATACATGGAAAACTGATCTTGGTGAAGGTAACTTTTTTTTTCATTTTATTGAAAAATAATCGGCGTACATTACTGCATAAGTTTAAGGCATGTGGCAGGATGATTTGAATTACATACGTTGTGACACAATTACAATAGTTTCAGGTAACACTCATCTTCTTACATAGATACAATAAAAAGAAATAAAAAAGGGAACAATGAAGAAAAATAATCTCCTTGTTATGAAAACTCTTAAGATTTACTCTCTCAAAATATTCTGTATACTATACAGCAATGTTCACTGTAGTCACCATGTGGTACCTTATATCCCTAGCATTTATTTATCTTATAACTGGAAGTTTGTGCCTTTTGACCACTTTCTTCCAACTCCCCCTCCTCCCACCCTCTGATACCAGTAACCACAAGTCCGATCTCTTTTTTCATGAGTTTTTATTGGTTTTTATTTTCTTGTAGATTCCACATATAAGTGAGAACATTCAACATTTGTTTTTTCTCTCTCTGACTTATTTCACTTACCATAATGCCTTTAAGTTCCATCTATGTTTGTCACAAATGGTAGGATTTCTTCATTGTATTATGGCTGCATAATATCTCATTGTATGTCTAACCACAATGTTTTTATGCTTCGTCCATCATAAGACACTTAGGTCATTTCCATGTGTTGGCTATTATATATAATGCTGCTATGAAAAAGGGGTATAGATATCTTTTCAAGTTAGTGTTTTTCTTGCTGGATCACATGGTAGTTCTATTTTTAGTTCATTAACAATTCTCCATACTGTTTTACATAGTCACTGCACTAGTTTATGCTCTGACCTACAGTACCCAAAGGTTCCTTTCTCCATAGCTACGCCAGCATTTATCTCTTGTCTTTTTGATGATGATCATTCTAACAGGAATGAGGTGATCTCTCATTGTGGTTTTAATGTGCATTTCCCTAATGACTAGTGATGTTGAGCATCTTTTTATGTACCTGTCGGCCTTTTACATATCTTTTCTGGAGAAATATCTATTCAGGTCCTTTGCCCATGTTACTTGGGTTTTTGGGTGTTTCTGCTATTAAGTTGTATGAATTGTTTATATACTGGGATTCATTATCACATATATGGTTTGCAAATATTTTTTCCCATTCTATAGGCTATCTTTTAACTTTATTAATGATTTCTTTTGCTGGGGGGACTCTTTAGTTTGATTTAGCTACACTTTGTTTTTGTTTTTTGTTTTTTTGTTTTTTTAGTTTGTTACTTATGCTTTAGATGTCATATCCAAAAAAAAAATCATTACCAAGAACCATGTCAAGAAACTTTGTTCATAAGTTTTCTACTAGGAGTTTCATGTTTTTAGATGTTGCATCCAAGGCTTCAATCCATTTTGAGTTAATTTTTGTGAGTGGTATAAGATATGGGTCTGGTTTTATTCCTTTACTTGTGAATATCCAATTATCCCAGCAACATTTATTGAGAAGACCATCTTTCTTTATTGAGTATCTTTGGCTCCCTTGCCAGATATTAGTTTACTGCATATGCTTGGGTTTATTGTTGGTCTCTTGATTCTGTTTCATTGATCTGTCTGTTTTTATGCAGTGCCATAACTGTTTTGATGACTAGAGCTTTATAGTATAGCTTGAAATCAAGAAATCTGATCACCTCCTGCTTTGATTTTCTTTCTCAGGAATTCCTTAGCTTTTTGGGGTCTTTTATGGGTCCATAGAAATTTTAGAAGGTTTTTCTTTTTTTTTTAACTTCTGTAAAAAATTTCCATTGTAATCTTGATAGAGATTGCCATTGATTCTACAGATGACTTTCGGTAGTATTGACATTTTAACAATTTTAATTCTTTCAATCCATGAACATGAGATACCTGTCCATTCATCTGAGTCATTTTCAATTTCTTTTGTCGGTGTCTTGTAGTTTTCTATGTCCACATTGAAGATCTTTCACCTCCTTTGTTACATTTATTCCTAAATATTTTATTGTTTCTGATGTTATCATAAATGGTATCAATCTCTTTATTTCCTTTTCAGAAAATCTGTTGTTAATGTATAGAAATGCTAAAATCAAAGGAAAGAGAATTCTTTTAACAAATAGATTCTATATGGGTATTTGCATATTAAAATCACTTCGGATGGCAGAATTTCAGTTGGAAATATAACCACTGGTGAGATATCAAAGTGTTCACTGACTAAATGGGAATGTCCAAGAGTTCTGCGGATGATGTTGAATAGGAAAAATAGAGGTGGTGGAGAAATAGGCCATAAGCCTCAACAGAGGCTCAGGAGAACCTAAGTTTCTATTCAACGGTGAAAAAGACAACAATATAGAAATAGCCTGGGAAACCAAGGGAATATTGACCAAACTTCCTCCCTGACATATATGAAGAAATGGGATCTATATAAAGAGCTTGACATAACGATCAATACTTGTTAGAGGTACAGTGAGGATAATAAAAGAGCATTTTGTATGCATTAAAAAGGTATAGAAATGTTATTGATTTTTGTATGTTAATTTCATATCCTGCAACTTTACTGAACTCGTCCATTAGATATAATAATTTTCATGTATTCATGAATTTTCCAGTTTTCCTTTTGTTATTGATTTCTACTTTCATGCCATTGTGGGCAGAAGAGATATTTGGCATGGTTTCAATCTTCTTGAATTTGTTGAACCTTGTTTTGTGACCTAACATATGGTCTACAGTAGAAAATTTCATACCACAAAGAAACTATTCAGTAGGAGATTATGGATTAAACAATTCATTTTCCAAGCTGAATTTCAAAAAGAATAAAATATGTATCTTGTTTTGAAAGTATTAGCTAGCTCTAGAGTTCTTGAAAATATATGGAAAGGAACTTCCTTGGTAGCCATAGAAAAAAATTTTTAAAAAAGGAAAAATAGTGTTGTTACAGAATAGGACAAGAGTTCTAAAACGTGTCTTCACTGTATAAATATTCTCGGAAATTCTCATAAAGAAAAAGGAAAAATTATGAGATGGCACATAAAGAAGAGGATAGAAAAAAAGCTGTGTTGAATGTAATGGTTCTAGTGGAATAAACTTAAATATATATTATGCATGTGTGAGTATGTGTATGTACATATATTTAACTCAAACAAAAACTAGAAAATATCTTTAGAAGAGAAATTTTAAATAGATGCATCTTTCAATAATACAAAATAGTACATAATAAGAAAAAATAAAATGGATATTAATTTTATAAGATACAATTTATATTTTTAGATGATTAAAAATTAAAAATAATAGACTTAAGACCACAAAACCTAAAAGATCACAGACATAACAAAGTATGGGACTGAGATTTTGAAATTCCACAGCCAAGTGTAGGAATCCTAGAATCATGGAATACTAGAGTTGGAAAGAATTTTAGAGATGAGGGAATGCCATAAATCTGAGGTTTCTTCTGAATGGCCTACCTGTTGAATGAAGAGCTTGCCTCCCATGACATGTGGTATTTTACTGGAGAAGAAAGAAATAATATACAGTAGAGGGAAGAATCATTTGTGGTTGACTTGGAATGTTTTACAAGAAATAAGAAGGGCATGTTTAAATTACTTATAAGAGAAAGTGTCCTAAAGGCAGGAGCAATTTAACAATGGAATAGCCACCCAAAGAGGTCATTGAAGAAACATCAATAAGACATTCAGAAAGAGATTAAATATAATTCTAAAGGGAATAATATAAGTGTCTGGCAATAACATGTACTAGGTACAGAGGTCTGAATACAATGACCTGTCATTTTCCCCATAGTCCCTGTGTCTATGATTCACGTAAAATAATCATGAGAGCAAATAGAGGTAAGGTGAACATCAAAGGGGGAAAACTCATGAGACAAAATAAAATAGGGCTACCAGAACTGACATGGTAGGACAGAAGAAAGCAATTCTTTTTCAGCCGAAAAATCTTACTAAACAGCATTCTCCTGGTACATTTTCTGCCTCTGTCTAGAGGAGCAATAGCAAGACACTAACGTGCCATTCTGTCAAAAGCCTCAAGGTTTTTTTAGAATTTTTTTCTCTAATCTGTAACAGAAGCACAGTCTGCCTTTGAGTTTTTATGGTCTCATCATGGAATGGATGACCAAAAAAGGAACTTTTACAAAAACCTGTATAGAGTCAGAACACAAATCCAATGCACTTAGTAACTTGTGAAGGTTTCTGCTGGCAGGAATAATGTCACAAAGCAGAATCATAAAATCAGAATGCTTCGATTGGAAGAAACTTTTAAGATCCTTAAGCATAAAGCTTCATGTGGTTGAAAAATAGTAGCATGGGCTTCTTCATGCTCAATCCTAAGGCAAATATGAGAATGCGAACCCCCAAACCCTTACCCATGTAGCAATGGGCTAAAACGCACTCCGGGAAAATACAGGTGAACAATAACAGTATCTTACAGTGCAAAAAAGCTGTCTAAGCAAGAAATGAAACCCAGAAATAATAATAGGAAATAATGGTGATTGTTATTACATTAAAATTTTTACTTTCTATATATCAGGAATCAATACAAATAATATTGAAAGTAAAAATGATGAGCTGGAAAAATGAATTTGAAACATATATTATAGGCAAAAGTTAACATATCTACTATGTACAAAGGCTTTGACATTTACAAGAGAAAGATAACCAGTTTTTATGTGTTGAGAAATTTCAGATGTACGCACACACTTGCACAGATACAAATGGCTGTGACCATACTAAGCTTTATCACAAATCAAAATGCAAACTAAGATTTTTTTAAATGATCAAAGTTGTGGAGAGTCTTTAAACATAACAACATATTTTGAAGAGAACTTATGTTTTGATGACAAAAGCAAACACACATATAATATGGATGGTATGAAAGTTTACAAAAAATTTTTGAAGAATTATTTGGGAACACAGATTGAAAAACTTATTTTGCAAATGAAAAGCTTTCATTCTTTTTTATGACTAATATTGCATTGTATACATATACCACATTTTCTTTATTAATCAGTCGATGGACTCCTGGGCAGTTTACATAATTTAGGTATTGTAGATAATACTACTATAATCATTAGAATGCATGGATGGAGCTAGAGAGTATTATGCTAAGTGATATAAGTCAGACAGAAAAAGAAAATGCCCTAAGATTTCACTCATATGTAGAATTTAAGAAAGAAAACAAATAAGCAGAGGGAAAAAGAAAGAGAGAGAGAGGGAGAAAAAGAGAGAGAGAGAGAGTGTGGGAGGCAAACCAAGGAACAGACTCTTAACAATAGAGAATAAATCCATGATTACTAGAGAGGAGTTGGGTGGGGAGGGATTAAACAGGTGATAGGGAGTAAGGAGTGCACTTGCGATGAGCCCTGATGATGTAAGGAAATAATGTTGAATCACTATATTATGCATCTAAAACTAATATTATGCTGTATGTTAACTAACCGGAATTTGAATAAAAACTTTTTAAAAAGGAAAATAATTAAAAATATAAAATCACAAAACCCTTATTTTGCATATTCTTTAACACAAAATTCTAAGTAATTTTCTTTTTTTAAATTATTTATTTATTTTGAGAGAGAGAGAGAGAGAGAGAGAGAGAGAGAGAGTGTGTGTGGGTGAGTGGGAGAGGAGCAGAGAGAGAAAGAGAGAGAGAATCCTAAGTGAACTCCGCACTGTCAGCACAGAGTCCAATGCGGGGGCTCGATCTACCAACTGCGAGATCCCGACCTGAGCTGAAATCCAGAGTCAGAGACTTAACTGCTGCATTAATTTTCTAAAGAAAGTAATTATATGTGAAAAAAATGAAGATACAAGAGTATTAATTCCAGCACCATATATGTAAAAGCAAAGCGAGGTAACTTTGACAAATTTTTCTTGATAGCTCTGAGTACTTCTCTAATTCTACGCAAATCATCCAGTAACACTTCTAGACTTACAACCTTGAGTATGAAACTCCCCCTCTTAATTTTATAAGATTAATTTTATGTTGTCAGACTCTCATGTATCTTTAAAAATAATAAAGGAAAAGTTTATGTACAATGTAGCAAATGGTGTATAATTGGCCATTATGAAATAATTCTTAAAAGGGCTTTGTTTCCTCAAGACATTTCAAGTAAATATTTATGTTCAGATGCACGTGATGTATTCACTGAATGAATATCTTTTCAGATACATTCATAATGTTTCATTGTGATTGTGTTATTCTAAATAAATTCAAGTTTTAACTTATTCAATAAAGTAAAGAGCATTCAGTATTTCCTGAATATGAATTTTAAAAGTATAATCAGAAGTAGTATACAAAGCCCCTTTGATAGTAATTCAAGGAAATTGGCTTAGCTCTTTGGTAATTCCCTTTGGTAGATTCTACTGTTTAATATAAAGTAGGAAAAATTGTATCCATTGATCTTATATTCAGGTTGTCACTTAAGTCTAGGTACTTAGCAGGAGCACTGAAACTGAATATCATGAAGGGGAAACAATCAATACAATTTTTTGATGAATTTAGAATTTTTTTTATTTTAAAATAAAAAAGAGTACTCTTTAATAGTAAAATTTCTTGTTTAATTTTCTTGTCAAATGTAAACTTGAGACTGTGGTGTGCCCTTTTTATATACATAGTATGGCTAATTCTGAGAATGGATTTTCACCATTAAGTGTTATAGGATTGGGATAGAAACTGGTTTCTCTGATGAAAGAAAAGCTAAGAGGAACGGTACCCTGTAGTCTTATTTTCTATATCAGTTATTAAACGATTAATGAAACAGATTTTACTGAAAGTTTACTCTGATCCTATCAGCAATTTAGACATGGAGAGCATTGTTTCTGTCAGAATGAGTTTTAGAGTACAATGAGATAGTAATGAAAGATAAAAAAACAAGCCATTTTAATTTGAATAATTACCTTTACAGTAAAGATGTGTATGTATATGGTGTATAGGAGCCTAGGAGGATCACTTTTGTTTGAGAGGGACTTATAAAATGGCCCTCAGAAACAATTGCCTTTGATCTGATACCCCAGGTAGACAAGCTGGATTTAAGAAAGAGGCGGTAGTGGTGTTAGCATCTCAAATGGAAAGCTCAGTTTGAGCAAAGACATAGCTATTTGGAAGAACGTGATGTGTCTTGGAAATGCCGGTATCTCAATATTGCTGTGCCAAATGAAGAGTGGCAGAAGACAGAACTGACCAGTTAGGCAATGGATGTTCTTGAAATGGAAAAGATTCCTATATTTACAAACACTGGCAGGGTGGCTGGGAGGAGGACAGATAAGCAGCTTGGAAGTTAGGTAGTATACACACTACCTCGAAAGCTCAGATATTCCATATCTATGAATCTCAGTGTGTTTGTAATTCATCCGAGGTATTTCCAAGACACCTTGGTTGGAAGTCATTGAGCAACGGATTATAGAAGTTATGTATATACATGCTTTCATTCATTTGGTTGCACCTCCTTGGTTGTACCTCTTGGGTGGAGGCAAAATAAATTTGTGAATTGTGATTCACCTCAGCTAGTCTTCACCTCCATTCCTGTGACTTCATAGGCACTGCCGTAACTATAAACCTTGGAGTCTGTATAGGAGTTTGAATATTTTGGAGGCAACTTCATGACTTGGAATCCATATAGCTTTTTGAGTAAGACAGTTCTGTATTTCAAACCTAGGTACTATGATTACTCTCTGAGCCTATTTTTTTTCCCTCTACAAGAGTGCTTAAAATACCTACTTTGACAGAGTAGTTGAGAGTTATAAGAAATAGAGAAATGTATCTGACATTCAATAGTTAGAAACTCTTCTGGTTACTTTATTTTGTAAATTGTATATATTTATATATTCTGGTTACTATATCTTCTGGTTACGATGAATTCAACCTAGTCTTTATGTTTCCCAGGACCTAGCCTGGAGATTCTGGAGTTCTAAAAACTGCCTTAAAAGGTGGGGCGTAAGCCACCAGTCCAGTAAAAGCCAAGTTGCACCTTGAGACTTTATTTTAAACAGAGTTAAAATGACATACATATTAGATTCTCTGCTTCCCTAAGGGGCAGCCATTCGGTTTTATATTCCTCCACACTAGCCTATGGATAAACACAATAAGACACGGGTGCAGTTTTTCTGTTTTTATATTATTATAGAAACATCTTGAAAATGCTCTGAGTGTGAATAGTTTTCTAAATATAGCTCTGCATTACTGTGTCTCTTTCATTTAATATGGTACTTATAAGCAAAGCTATAGAGGCATAGAGTATTTTCATCAATCTGTATGATCAAATATATGTGAGCATAGTGGCCCATTTGAGTTGATTCCCCTAATCTGCACATTCTTTCCTCCCCTTCTCAGGAAAGATCTATTTTATGAGCAGAAATGTGAAAATTTCATTTGAGTCAAAATGTACCAGTAAGTAGAAACACCCACTGTACCTCAGGCACAATAAAGGAAATCCTGATTCCAGAATCCTAAGAATCGTTAAGATAGCACAGGTACGAAATGTCAAACTGAGGTTTACTTGCAACAACAAGAAATTTCTAATCTTTAATTAATTGCATCAAAATAATTTCAAATAGGTAAGAGGACTTTGAAAAGTTCCCAGAGTCAGCAGCTCATACTTCTGTTTCTTAGCCTCTAGGGGAGGCTTATTTGGTATCTAAGGTTCATCTCATAATACACCTGCCTTTGTTCTCATTTTCCCAATGTATGACCAAAGCATCCATGGACAAATACAAAATAAGACATGCCATGAAAAACTGTTTTCCCCTCAACAATTCGGCTCCTTTGAAATAAATGACCAAAGACATTAACTGGAAGGATTTTGGTAATTATTATAAAGAGACGAAAAAAATTATGTGAAGGGTAGAAAGATCTAAGAAGAATTTTAATTTCAAAAACTTTTTTAAATGGTAAGATCTCATAAGTTATATAATTCTCGGTATTTCTTTTATTAAACAGAGGCTTTACAATTCTTCTGTACTTTTTGCCGGTGATAAAAGATAGATTGCAATGGGGAACAAATAATTATACAATGTATTTATCAATTTATCATTTTATTCCATTTCGTAGTGCCTCTCCCATTATGGGAACTATAGATTTTGTATCTAGCGCTGCTTAAGACCAAGCTTTGTAAGTAATATATTTTCTCATTTTAATTAAAGGGAGCAGTTGTATTAGTTGTGTGGGCTGAGGCGTCAAGAGGGTAAAACGGAATGCATTCACAAGAAATGTTCTTACAATATGAAACCTTAAGAGACATTTTTAACCATCCTTGTTAACAATGCTTGTGTAGTTTCTAAACACTCATGTCTTGAGATGACTGGAAAATAAGATTACAATTAGATATAAGTAGGCGGAAATAGCGTAAATTAATTTATTATGTCATATACATTATAGTAATATATATGTTAATTATTTCAAGAAAATAAGCATTACTGTGATTTTCTGACTGTGGTCTCAGAAAACTCACAAATATTTTCATTTTATTTTATCTTTAACTTTATAAATCATGTTAATATTTAATTATATTTTAATCAAAAACTTTCAAGTGTGGTTTGCAAACATTTTGGAGCAATTCGAATTAATATGAAATGAGACAGCATTTCAGTTTTATTCTTCACCGAAGATTCAGGCACCAGCACACACGTAGTTCATGTCCTTCACAGTAAACGTAGACGAGTACACGATACTGATTGCTAATTATATGTTTTCTCTTCTTTTTGTTTCCTCCACAGGCATTGGGAAACATCAGAAGACTTCAATATAAAGATGCCAATTTGAGTCCATATGTTTATCTTCCTCTTTTCCCTATATCCCAGTGAAAAATCCAAGAAAATATGAAAATAAGAAAGATAGAATTAGGATGGCAAACCAGATTAGGTATCATCAAATAAGCAGATTAAGTAAAGTGCCAATGAATATACACCATTAAATGTCAACCCCGACATTGGTATCGGTTGAATTATATCCCCCTAAAATTCCTATGTTGACGTTCAACGCTTAGTCCTACAAATGTGACTGTGTTTAGAGACAGCGTCTTTAAAGATGTAACTCGATTTAAATGAGATAATTTGCATGACACCTAATAGAACATGACTGGTGTCCTTATAAGTAGAGAAAATGAGGGGACACATGCACACAGAGAAAAGACCAATGAAGACACAGGGAGACAATGCTCATCTACCAGTCAAGAAAAGACTCTTCATCTGCAGAACTGTGATGAAATAAATTTCTTTGTAAAAGTCATTCAGCCTGTGGTAGCTTGTTACGGCGGCCCTAGGAAAGGAGCTACTTCAAAAGTAATTGGAAGTATATTCCCAAAAAAGGTCTGGAAAACGCTCATGCACAAAACAGTGGCTGGAAAACTATGTATAACTCCAGTTTAGGAGAGTGGGAAAGGAAGCAGGGAGAGTTGGTGGAGAAGTCAAATTTCATTGAGCCCCGAGCAATGGAAAGCAGTCTTTGTCCTAGATTTAATTTAATGTAAACATTGACGGCTCCTGACTTAGAGGTACAGACATGAGAGAATGAGGCTAGCATCTTAATAAGCAAATTTGACTCATCACAACAAAAAATGAGTTTAAACAGACAAAAAAAAAAAAAAAAGGTTCAAAAGTCTGGTTAATTTACACAGCAATTCATGGCATTCTAACTGCGAATTTCAACTCTGACTTGGCAGAGACTCTTGTAAAATCCAACCAGCCGAGGCAGAGGAAACTTTGGGGAGCTGCCTCAACAAAGAACACATTGAAAAGCTTTCAGAATTTCATAAGAACCTTATGCTTAAAGTTGCTTCTCTCGAAATCTACTTGGCACAGAGAACTTACATAGTCGAGGGGAGACTTCAAGCCTGTTGAGCATGGTAGACTCGAATATTGGATGCCGTGCACTTCACTCATGTACAAGTCCAAGTGTACAAGCACCAAAGGAAAAGGAAAACCACAAGATCGATAGCCCCTAAGAGGGAGAACAAGATAAATCATCATAAATGTTTCCCCAATTAATATATAACAGAAGTAGTGATGAGTAGTAAATTGAAGGGGAAAAAATGCATATAAGGATCATATATCTTATTTTTTTCTAAATTTTAATTCTAAAGTCTTAGATTAAAATTAGTAGGTTCTAAATTCTTATTCATAAAGTTTACTTTGAACTTCACAGTTGATTATAATCTTTTAAAATTATTTGACCAGAAAAGTAAGGAACAATGATACACTAGAATTGGTTTATAACAGCTTGCTAGAGTAAATTCCACATACTTTTTCTAATTACACATCTGGTGCCATTGATACCCATAGCTTAAGACTGGCCATGGCAGAAATATTTACACAATGAAAACTGGCAAATTCTAAAAGTCGAGCATTTTGTTATTCCTCCAGAGAGTCAACTATTAAACATTTATCAGTACATATAATTAATTATATGTATTATATGTAATATATCAATTATATGTATTATATGTAATATATTTATTGTATATGTATATAATTCTATGATGTTTGAGAGAATGAGAATAAGTGACCCAATTCACCATAATTAATAAAATATATCTAAGATTGGCTATAATAAGTAGTGTATATATATATAGAAAAAAAGCCCCATAAAAAATTACTGAGAGACATAAGGGATGACATACAAAATATTTTGTGGGAAATCTAAATTTATAAAAGATGTCCCCCCAAAAATCATTCTGTACATTTGTTACAATTCCAAAAAAAAAATAAACTACAACTTGGGAGATTGCTTAAAGTTTATTTTGTTCACGTAAAAAAATAAATGCTAAAGTATAAACAAAAAATGTTTAGCTCAAAATGATTAATAAATTTCTCTAACCAAATATTGAAATATTTTATAAACCCTTTTTATTAAAAGAATATGACAATGAAGAGGAATGATTGTATTTTTGGAACAGTGTGGAATACAGGAACAAGTAGATACATATTTAAATTTATTATCCAAAAAAATGGCGGTGTTTCAAATCCATGAACAAAAGGGCGCATTTTTTATGAATAATATTGGAAGAATTGGCTACATTTGTGAAAAAAAAATTTAGATCCTTGCCTCATGCCACTATAACTATTAGGTTAAAGAAGCATGGCTTCTGGGCTACAATGATAAACTTTGTCTTGTCTCTTTTCTTCCTTTAAATATAATCTGAGTTCTGCTGATATCTGCTCGCCCCCATTGGTGACCCTTTGGGACAAGACCTGAGCTGACCCCATGCTCTATGCTTCTGTGTTGAGGGGCATGGGCTAAGGAGCTTCTGATCATAGGAAACACTCAGAAACCTCTGTACTGAGAAATTCTGGGAATGCAGATCAGCCACTCAGTAGCAATCTGCCCTTCATTCTGACATCAAAGAAGCTAGTCGGCTAGTCACTGGTCCCTTCAGTTCTCCATCCTGCATCAGACACCTACCCACTGTGCCCTGAAACTTCAGAGGACAGCTGAACTACTAGTTAAGTGGTCTCCTTAAAGTGAAGGGAGCCCTACCACGCCACTCCTCCTCCTGACGATGATAGTGAGATTCACGGGACACTAAGAGCTTTATCTAAACAACATCCACCCCTTTAATCAGCAGCTCCTGACCCTCCTCTATCCTTGATAGAGTTGAGAGGTTTAAGAGTCCTGCAACCCTCATGATATAAAACTGTAATGGCTGCATCTCGTTCTAGATACTTTAAAGTATCGCGCCTTGGTGCCTCAACAAATTACAGTTGTAGTATCATGTTATACACGTTTATATAAACAATTAAAAATGGATTCGATATACTAATAAGGCTAAAAGTAAAGTTTATATAAGTTTATAATCTTGAATAAGAAAGGTGCTTACAACAAAGAGTAGAAATTAAGAAAAGATCAACTGACTCGACTATATAAAAGACTACACTGAAGGATATATAAAGCATATTAAAAAGCACAATGCAAACTTGGAAACTGCATGCAGCCTATGTGACAAATAAATGGTTAATATCGTCACTGCATAAAGATGAGCACAGTAGAAAATGGCAAAAGAGGCATAAACAGGAAAGTCACTAAACAAGAAATATGCATGGCCTTTAAGTGTATGAAAAGATATTAATCTCACTAATAAATGAATGCAAATTAAAACAACAATGAGGATTTTTGTCTATCAGGTTGGCAAATATTATAAAGACCCATAGTTGTTAGTATTAAGGATTTGGGGCGACAAGCATTCTCACATACTGCTAGTGAAATTAGTACCTTTTAACAAACTTTCGAAATGGAATCTGGCACAATTGATCAATTTATAAATATATCAATGTGTATCCTATGCATTGTCTCTGACGCAGTGCCACGATGCACCACCCTGGACCCCCTTTCAGAAATGCAGGACTCGCTCCCCTCCAGCTGTTGGGAGTGCTGCCGGCAGACAGCCCTGAGCTGTCAACAGGCTTCAGGAATCACTCTGGCTGAAGAGAACCACCTTGCTCAAGGGCAAGCCGGCCTCCTTCCTGGGGCAGCCTATATCCAGTGACTAATCAATTTTGGGACCTTCCACCTCGATCCAGCTCCAGGCAACTCTAAGAGGCCACCCCAGCTTAAAATTTCCCTGGAGGATCCACTGAGGCTTTCCCTGAGACTGCATGACAGTCAACTTCTCACGGTCCTGCTTCCTTCCCTTCCATTCCACAGGTATTGACCCCAAGGACACTTCATGATATGCCCAAATGCAATCTTTACCTCACAGTCTGCTATCGGGAAACCTCACCTGCACTACCCTGCTATTCTACAGCGAAGATTTTATCATAAGAAAATATAGCAACATAGGCATATAAAGGTGTAAGAGGCAGAATACCCATGGCAAATTACTCTATAAACAGAACAAAACAATAAAACAACCAAACAAAACAAAACAAAACAAAAAACACAGTAAGCCAAATATCCTTAATAAGAGTAGAGTTAAATACAGTTTAAAAACCATACCATGAAGTTAAAAAGCCAGCTATGGAATGGTACATATATGGTTCAATTTTAAAATTTACCTATATGATATGTTTAGATAATATATTTATATATTGTATAAAAAAGTTTAGAAGGATACCTCAAACCCTCAACTATATCTAGGTGTTTAGATACTATCTTTCTCTGTTTGATTTTGTTGTTGTTGACATAAAAAGCTATCGACATATCGAAAAAAATCATAAACAAAACCCAACTAACCAACAAAACCAGGATCACTCAACAAAGATAGGCTAAAGTTTTAGGCTTGAGTCTCTACACGGATAAAGAACACATTAAAGGGTCTTTTCTAACTTCCCTGACCTGTGAAGTATAGCCACTGAGGTCTATATATTGCAAGCTCATAAAATATTTTGATTTCTTCAATTGAAAAGTATTTTATTAAGACAATGGTTAACATTTGCATAGAAACACAATTAGGTTTTGTTTTATATGCCCTTTACTCACATATATGTGGGAACAACAGAAGATGAAAAGGACAAAAGATTATGACTTTGATTGTTGAGATTCAAATCTTGTTTCTATCTCTAATTCAATTTATAACCTTAAATACTTCTTTCTCTTTTCTCATCAAAGGTGAAAGGAGAAACGGGAGAATGCTTATCTTTGTCATAGTTCTGAGAACCAGATGCAACGGCATCTAGAAAGATCTTTTTCATTCAAAAAAGAGAAAAGGGATATACTAAGATAAAGGTAAAAAGTAACTATAGGATTCAATGGATTTTGCCACTTACAGGTTTGTGTGGTCTTATATAAGTCTTCCTGACCTGTCTGTATGGGACATTCTCATGCAGGGCCAGGTCCCATATAACAGCTGTTTGCTGGTTTGGTTGGACCAAATGGAGAAGCTACAAGTGGGTTTATGTATCACAGAAGCAATATAATTTCCAAATGGCATAACGTGTAACTGGGAAAACGGTATCTCGTCCAGGCTCTGTGGTAATTCCTGATACGGCCTTTGCTAGTCACTTTCATTTCTAAGCCACTTATTTGGTTAAAAATAATAGACAAACACATACATACACAA
The DNA here is from genome assembly GCA_030068075.1 of Paguma larvata. Taxonomy (NCBI): domain Eukaryota; kingdom Metazoa; phylum Chordata; class Mammalia; order Carnivora; family Viverridae; genus Paguma; species Paguma larvata. The sequence continues at coordinate 66,999,488 of CM057825.1, read as the reverse complement.
ACGCAGATACACATCCATTCATACATATGTACATACATATATAAATAATTGAGAAAATAATAAAGGTATCAAACAGTATAATCTCTAAGTTTTCTTCTGGCTGAAAAAGACTTTCACCAGTGTTGTTTGTCTTCTTTTACTACTTGGTTTCTCTGAGCTTCTGCATCTTAGCGAGTAAAATATGCAAAGATCTCTGGGCTCACTCTTGACTGAGTGTGTGTGTGTGTGTGTGTGTGTGTGTGTGTGTGTGTGTGTGAGTGTCCCGCTTTGGCAATCAGCCTCAAAGTCATGGATGTGAGGTGGGGAGTCTTTCTCTCATTCATTCTTTCATTCATACATTTAATAATCTAAGGATTTATTTCATGTAAGGGAGTGTGGTGAATATAAAAGCAAATAAGACAAATGCTCTGCTTTCCTGGACTAACACTTAAATAGGAAAGGTACGGATGATATGGAAATAATGACAAGATAAAGTAAAAACTAATGAGCACTGAAAGAGAAGTATAGAAAAAGAACAGTTTGGAAATTCAGAGTAGAAAGAAAAATGCTCCCATCTGGAGGAGTCTTGGAAATTTCATTAAGAATATGGCCTTTGAACCAAGTCTTAAGGATGGGGTTCCAATCATTCCAAGATTGTGTGTATATATACGAGACCACAGGAAAAATTCAAGAGCAGAACTCAGTTATACCTCCGAACTTCCTCCTCCTATGACTAGTCGCATACTAAGTAACTTGGTTGTTTATTATAGATTTTAAAACTCTCTTGCCTTTTATTGGCAGTAAATTAAGTGAAAATGTAACTTCCTGGATTTTTTTCTTTGGGTTTACTTTTGAAAGAACACTACTTTACAGCCTAATTGATTTCTATAGAAAATCTAAATATCAATACTACTCTAAAGGTGACTCGGGGTCTCTGAATGGGTGCTCTCATGCTGTTTATTCATAAGACTCTTGATAATAAAACTATTTGGGTGAGAAACACATCAAACATGTTAGCTTCCTTCTTGTTTTGTTGCCCTAATAGACAAAACAAAACAAAACAAAAAAACAAAAACAAAAGCACCCATAGCCAATAAAGTAAATCTGCTTTTGTTTTTATTGCTTTGTCTTTGAAATTGTGACCCTTAATCTTAAAACCAACGAGAGAGAGTAGTTACAGATGAGGAAAAGAGGTGGTCACATTGGAGTGCCATGTTTACTTGTGAGAGGTAAACAGGCCAATTTTAGTAAAATAAAACTGACCGAACTCTGTGCTAAGATTTCCGACTTAATAGCCACTCCAATTCTCTCTGACATTTAAAAATTATAAGGCACTGCAAAAAAGAAATTCTTAAATGTCAGAATCCTCATAATTTCTTCAACTTTTGCTACTGAATTCTTAAATCCTCCCCACACAGAGCCCCCACCCCCACATTCTCTCCCCCCTCCCCCCAACAGCCTGTGAGGGTGGGGAGGCTGGGGAGAGAAAATCCGGAGACCTATAGCTCTGCTGGTAGCAGGGCCAGTGCAGACCGAGACACATTTCCTGTCTTTATGCTCAAGCCAGCTGCTCTGGGAGCCTCCTTAGGAATCCTTCCATTGCCTCACTGGCATATTTTAAGGTGGAGTTAATGGAAGGAAGAAGTCTGGGGAACTGAGGCACCACAGAGCTCTTCCGCATATTTCCTTTTCATTAATCTATCAAGGTAACTATTTTGGTTACCGCCTTTGTGGCACATTGGCCTTTAACCTAGTGAAGTCAGATTCATTGGAGGGCTGAAATACGGTAATCGTCAACGAGATGTCAAGAGCAGGGAGTTTTATAACAATAAGGAGGATGGAAGAGGAGTATGAAAAGTAGAAGGAAGACGAGAGGAGGAGAAAGAGAAGAAGACAAAAGGACATCGAAGACTTATCACATACTTACTGAAGTGAAGACACTCCGGAATCTTGGATAAACCATGGTCACAGCACAGTGAGGATGCGCTGTATGTTTTGCATACAGTAAGCGACGACTGGGGCTCAGAGGTGTATATAACTCGCCTATGATCCCATAAGTGGCAAATCCGGGATTCAAAATCCCACATTGTGTCTTTCAGGACACCCCAGGGAGGTGCTGGCTGTAATGAGATGGTGTTTATGTTCGGGAAAATTCACAGAAATACTCCTCGGTCTAAAAATACTAACTCTTTCCACGTGATTTATTGAATGCCTAGCAGTATGATGACATCTTTTAATCAATACCTGCTAGTTTCATAATCAAAAAGCACTGAAATAGAGACAGAGACCTTCTCGTTTCTTTTCTTAGTATTTTATGTGAACTCATTTCTTATAAATCCTAATTTTAAAGACCATGAAATAAAAGAAGACCTGTTTATTTTTTTCTCCTATCAAATATTAATATGCATTCTTGGAAGTGGTTCTTGTCTGTATGAGTACGTGTGTGCATGTGTGTGTGTGTGTGTGTGTGAAATATATGTATTACATGTATACATTACATATATTCAGCACTACAATTCCTAAATTATTATTATTGGGCAACATCTCATCAATTCCATTTTCTCAGTTTTGCATTTGGAAGAACCTTGCTGATTCTGTTCTTGGGACTGGTTTTTGGTTTTTTGTAACATTTACTAACTGTCAACAAAGGAGATTTTATTTTCTACCAGCTTTCTCAACTTCGAAATATAATAATTATCAGATTATCATTAGGAGGAGTATTGATTCATTTTCTTAAAAAAAAGGAGATTTAAAAAAGAATCCTTATTTTCTTGTCACAAAACCACTACAATATAATAAGAATGTTTTCTTTTAATTTTTAAAATATTGCCTAATCAAACAATCTAGAGACCCCCCGTTTAAGGGAGTGACCCCTTATAGCAATGGAGGTATTTTACATAGCCTTGTCAGAGGAGATGAATTGTATTTTCTGTAAATTTCACTGTAATTGTGTCCATTTTCTGATTTTTCTTTAGTTTGGTTGTTAGCTATAAAATTACTGATAAGTAATAAAACACAGGTCACAGTATTAAACCCTTGTTGCAAATACCACCAAATCAAAACAAGAAAATATCAACTGAAAGCCATAATTCCTAGCATTACCTATAAAGTATCGTTTAAATAACAGAACCCTTTTTTTTCCTTCTTGCTGTGGCTTGTTAAGATTTTATATTGCTTCCATATCTTAGCACCCACATTAAAACAAACGAAGAAACCAACAAACAAACAACTGTGTCTAGTAACTTCTTTGGTCTTTCTACTTGAGAACAAGTTATCTTTAATCATCAAATAATCATAAAAGGTTTGGGTCATTTCATTTTTCGTCTGGCAAGGAATTTCATGCCATGTAACCTCTCATCTCCGTAATGAAGAAAGGTGAATGCTTGTAATAGTTTCTCTGGCTAACTCTTCCTAAACCATTGCCCTTCTTTTAAAAAGTACGTTAGAGTTATAGTCTTGTTTATGATGTTTTAAGGCTCCATAGAACTCTTATGAATGTCTTCTGACTTGTAGTTCTGTATAAGGCTATAACTCTCACATATAGACTGAGACAAACAGGGGCAAAATAGCGAGAGTCGAGGGAGGACTTGGGCAAAACCAGGGAGAGCAGAGGCAGGAAACAATGATACTGCAGTGACGATGTTGCTTTTTCTTCTTACGACATGACATCTCTTATTACCAAAAGCTTATTTGACCAAATATTTGTTCCGTCTTCCTCCTAAATTTATGGCCAGCATTTCTCAACATGCATTTCTGAAGAACAGTTGGTTCGAAGAAGTGCTAGCAGATGTTACTTGAAAAAGGGTTCTAAGATCAAAGAAGTTTGGGGAATACTCAACTATGGAAAGTTAAACAGGTTTCTTTTCTCAAGGGCTTCTTAGAGCTTTTAGTATGATACTATTCACTGTGAGTTACAACGAGAAGCATATAGATTTGCAACGTTCCTTGACTGTATTTGTAATTTTTTCATATAGGATGCTTACGAGAAGAATGTTTGTAACATTTTGGAGAACACTGATATAAGCAACTACAAAGTTATTGCTGGGCGTATCTTTAAACAGGGGAGGCCGGCAGAGGGATGGGTAAGTGGAAAGCTTACCTATTCTGCTTCTGACACAATTGGCTGCGATGAGAAACAAACTTGAAACTGTCACAGAACCCACATTTAATAGAAAAGTGGGCATTTTTCCTGGAAATACTAACTCCAAGGTGATACAAAATGGCAATCTCTTCACAGAGATGCCTTAGCCTCATTCTAACCTCAGGACGTCAAACTAGTCACAATAATTGTGGTTATAGTATAAACTATCTTAAAAGGTGATGAAATTCCTGTCACTCTAGATATTTAATTTTTTTAAGTTTATTTTTGAGAGAGAGATAGAGTGTGAGTCAGGGAGGAACAGAGACAGGAGAGACACAGATTCTGAAAGCAGGCTCAAGGCTCTGAGCTGTCAACACAGAGCCCCACGCAGGGTTCATACCCACAAACCGCAAGATCATGACCTGAGCTGAAGTCAGACGCTTAACCGACTGGGCCACCCAGGAGCCCCATGTCATTCTAGGTATTTAAACATAAACCGAATGACTGCCTCATAGCAAGTTAAAGGTACAATTGGTTGGGTACAATACTTTAAAGAACTCCTCCAAATTTGACAGTCTTCAGTTTTAAGATTATAGGTTATAACAATCTATTCTTGCACAGAATCACCACGTTATACTAGTAGTATGTTTTTCTCTTAAAGATTGTTAAGAAAGTGTCAAATTGGATTATTTTGTTTCTTCCTCAAAAATGGCTTTTTGTGGCTTTCACAATGTGGACATTAGGAATGCAGAAGGTATCCTCAGAGCACATCTCCCCATACAGATTAACAGGGAAACATTCTTATCTGTGTTTCCTGTATTGTGTAGAAAACCTCAATAATGCTTCACCCTAAAAGTCTGAAAGAGCTTCATTTGTCTCCACAAATTAGAGAACTGAGAATAGTGCTCTCAATTCTACTGCAAATAAAGTCATGGACCTTTATAAGATATCATACAACTACAAATACACAAGTATTTTTGAAGATGAAAATACCACCGCCACCCATAATGACCTTATGAACTTCGCAATTTATTTTTAAAATATTTATAAATGATCAATGTGAGCTTGTTAAATTTTTATGTTTTTTGACTAGCTGGCAAAACAGCTCCATATGGAGGCATCTTTATTCCCTTGACCATTTCGTTTTTCTATGACCATGTCCTAATGTTAAAGGATTCACCAATCCACCTGCTCTGCTCAGGGGTTGACCGGGAAAACAAGCTCAGTCCTTCGTGCAGGCTGTCACTGCACAAAAGTGTCTCTCGCCATCCCTAAGTCTGCAGCATGAGTGGGAGGGATTGTTAGCATATCTCCTCCAAATCAATGATGCCTTTACTCTTTCATGTTTTGTGTTTAATCCCTGTAAATATCCTATCTGTTTGATAGTTTCTGATTCTCCCACAATGTCCCTCCCTCCAGAATCATGTCTTCATATTCTGTCCCAGAGCATTTAGTCCTCAAGTTCTGGATAACACTTATCATCCTCTCATGTTACCTCATGTAGTGACATAACACGACTTAAAAACAGCTTACGTGCCTGTATATGTATGTTGTTATGCACGGTCCCTTAACCTATTCTATTATTCATGTAAGTACTAATAAAGTTGGATTCCTACTAGTTTTTTCCTCTGATGGGTATGTGATATAAGATAAAAATCTGGAATCGAGAGTTAGAAGCCCTGAGTGGGACCAATAATTTAATCTCTCTCTCAGTCTGTAAGTCACTAGTGGACAAATCTGCACACATTACATGTAATACGTGTTTTTAACTCATGTATCACCAATAGCATAATTCTCTTCAAGGAATTCTCCTGAAATTTAACAAATTCTCAAATCATGAACTTCAAATTTAACAAGTTTACAGTAAAACCCACTTTCTAAACTGTTTTTCTAAAATAGTATCAGTTAGGGACACCTGGGTGGCTCAGTTGGTTAAGTGTCCGACTTCAGCTCAGGTCATAATCTCGCGGTTTGTGAGTTCAAGCCCCACGTGGGGCTCTGTGCTGACAGCTCAGAGCCTGGACTCTGCTTCGGATTCTGTGTCTCCCTCTCCCTTTGCCCCTCCCCTTGCTTGTGCTCTGTCTCTCTCTTTCAAAAAGCTTTTAAAAAATTAAAAAAATAGTATCATTTAAATCAAAAAAAGTTTGATGTGAATTTCATTCTTTTGTAAGATGAGTAGTGATTTTCCATTTAGATTTGAATTTTCTAGTGAGTATATTTCTATTCTATCCTGCTTGTGTCCCAGACTAGATGTTCCATGTAGTCTATATCTTCCTAGAATGTGCTACATAGAAAGGTGGACAGCGAACAAAGAATGCCAGCCATGATAACATTAGGCATAAGAAGTTCAGGGTGATTTCCTCTGAGATAAAATTAGGGACATAACACTCCAAACTCCCAGATTTTCTCACTCCATAGAATAACTGATTCACAAAGAATGTATCATCTACTTTTCATCTGTGGATCTAAAGATCTCATAAGGGTGTGGCAGAATATGTCAGTTAGAGTCTGGTCCGGGAAATGGAGATGAAGAGAATTTCAAGTAGAGACTTAGTTAAATACTCATCAAAGGACTCGAGAGACAATGAGAATACATAGGGTTAACACAGAGATAGAAACTGTAGGGAGAAGCTACCTCTCTAGGGATGGGGCAGCAGAGGGAAGAGGTTGAGGGTATCAGACCCTAGAAGTCAGATCAGGAATCCTACAACTTGACTCCTGAAGAAGAGACACTGTTTAGCTAAAATTGAGACCTCCGAGTGGGCATAATATGGCTGGTTCTAGGAGCACGGGGAAGAGAAGAGAAACTTGAATCAATTACCAGTACACAGGAAAGGCCATTGCTAGAGTACCATTAATAGAAAGATCATACAAACAGAGAGGAGAAAGTCCATTCTTTCCCCTCCAGCAATATGGTCCCCCTATGATGTCCCCTATTAGCAGAATTTAATGGAGGAAGTAAGCAGAAGAGGGGTGAAGTTTGCAGGGTTCTAGCCCCAAGATTACAAAGCATAATATAGAAGAGTGGGTTTGTAGTTAAGAGATAATAGCTTCAAATTTAGCACTGGGAACCAGAGAGTGAGGACCTGAGAGTTGGAAAAATAACAACTCACTCTGAGGGTATTTTGTGCCTCCACGCTCTTTCCCCTGCCCCCCCCCCATCCCTAGAGAAGTAGCTGCTTCTTGCAATTATTCTGTGTTTTCTCTATGCCATTCCGTCATCTTATCAGCCCTCCAATGCCACTACAACCAATTCTCTATTTGGAATTTTTATTGTTTTCCTTTTCCCAGCAGGGACAGGCCTTGCTAGACCCCCTCTGCCGTCTAAATTCCAAAGACTCTAACACTGGGTAGTCCAAGCCCTGTTTGGTCACTGTGACTTAAGCTATGCTGTTTGCCTTAAAGAGTCCTTTCTTCCTCAGCCTGGATCCTGACAGTTCTCCTAACCAGTACCTGATGTTGACTTGCTTGTCTCTATTACTAGTTAATCCTACTTAAGATCCTCTGTTTCTATCAAAAGCCATATTACTTCTAGCTTGATCGATTTCATTTCTGATCTAGGTGTGGAAACGTCTTATGGGGACTTCCAAAGACATTTACCAGAGAATTGTTTTGTAGCACTTTCTAGCCCCTCAGGTTTGGAAGGTTTATGGGGGAGGGTATGTCCGTGAACAGTGGGGGGAGAAATTAAGGAAAAACAGCAAATATATATTTCTTGGTTGGTAACTTACTCATTAGTTTACACACATTAATTCATTTAATTTTCCAAATAATCCCATGCATTAGATGTATTATTCCCTTTTAATATAGGAGGTTCAGCAACCTGAAGGAATTTACTCTAATCGGAGCCCAGATTCAAACCTCATTCTCCTTGATTTCAAAATCTATGCACTTACAGATTTAATATTTTTGGTGGAGCACAGGGTCACAGACTCCAACCTGACTGGAAACTTTCTGGCATTGATTCAGTTTAGGTAAAAATGAAACATCTCCATATCCTATACTGACTTCACTTTTTATACATGATTATTGGCAATCTGATATCAACCCAATTCGACAAAGATTTATTGACCCTCATGTGTGTGGCAGGCATGTGTTAATAAGAGTTAACCCATTCATCAAGGACTTACCGGGTATTGGGTATTGTTTCACACACATGTCGTGTCCTTCCTTAATTCTCTGAACAATGCCATCAGGTGGGTGCTATTAATAACAACCTCATTTTACAGCAAAGGAGCTGAGGTCCAGAGTGGCTAAGTGGCGTGGCCAAGACCTCACAGGTAGGAACTGGCAGAGCCAAGGACAGAACTGATGAGCGCTCTACAGCCCATGGCCTTAACCATTTTCTCATGTAGAGGAAGCTGGAGAAACCAAAAGGAATAAGACAGGCAGGAAGATCAGAGTCTAGGTGGTGAAAAATGGAGAACCAGAAGAGATGTGATAAACACACTCATAAAGAAATATATACTGGAAAGAAAGTAGTGATTCACTTTGCCTGGGAAGATCCGAGATCTAAAAAAGATGAAAGTATAGATTTCGGTCTTGGGAGTAGAATCAACAGGTCCTGGTGACGTGACGTGGAAGGGAGAGAAGGGAGCACAGGGTGGCTCTGTGAGGAGCAGATCTAAGGAGGGAGATTCAGAAATTCACATCAGACAATTTAATTCTGAGTGTGCGATGAGAAGTAGGCAGCCAATTAAAAATAATTAAAGGCTGATGTTTGGGATAAGAGTCACAATGGTTTTATAGATTTTGGAATTTCCAGCATAGAAATTTCACAGGAAGAATAAGTAGAGACAAAGAAATGGGATTTTCTTACTCTTCTTCCAGTCAGAAAAAGACCAACTGGGTAGTCCAGATTAAAAGGCAAAGAACTGAGAAAGGACAAAGTAGCCTGACATCCAGGAATTGGTAGCCTGTTTGGCAGCTGGGCCCTGGTGTTGCTAGGAGCTGGCCTGGCACCATCAGCCAGGCTTTGGGTTCTCCTGTTGAAAATACAGGATTTCACAGGATATCAACATCAGCCAAGGCAACTCTGTGATCATGACAGACAAGACGAAAATGAGACTTCTCTGTAATCACATCCAAACACAGACAAAAGATGAACATTTTTCAAATCGCAAAACTGCTCAAACATACTTTTCTTGGCCAATATGAGTGATTGCTAATATGAGTGATTGCTGCTTCTTTACCATTTACAGCTTTAGCTTCATGTATTCATCCCCTGATCAACCAGGAATTAAAATATCCAAACACAGAACTGTTCCTTCTTACTGACATCACCCATTCCAGGGAAAACTACCCCTTACTTGGAACCACCCAGAAATCACACAGACGAAGCCTGAATCTTATATATCATAAGACCTTTCTAACAACTTCTTACTGAGATACTTCGCAGTTCCCTGTAGGAGGCTCAGGTCAGACTGAAAATGTGAGGAGAAGCCGCTGGAGCCCCTGGAGCTCCCGGAGAGGGAATGACCAATGCTAGATCTCTCCCCAGGCCTGAGTTGTTCCATGGCCAACTGGCCTCCAAACCTGTCTGTCCCTGCCCTGCCCACAAAGTCCTCAGCCCACTCCCAGGGAAAGTTGATCAGGGAAAGCCACCGAGTCACCCACGAGTGCATTGAAACAGAGTTTGGAAGGATGAGGTCTCAGGGCATCTCTGCAGGAAGGTGGAGCTCCAGAAATTTCTCATGGGCTCAGCAGAGATGCCATGCCCTGGTGTCTATGAAGCCCAGGTGTGATGCTTGGCTCAAATGCCCAAGGTGCTTCCTCCTGTCCAGTACTTCTCTTCCAACCCCCCTTTCGGGACCCTCAGCCTGGAGAGTTCCATGCCCCACAACCTCTGAGTCCCGTCCAAGACTTCCCTAAGTGCTGCTTTCTGATTAACCACCTGAGCACCCTCTGAACTGCTTACTGACTGTGTCTCCCTGGGCATCAGGCCTAACCTCTCAGCTTCAGCTTCAGAAGGTTGTTTAGAGTTTAAACTAAGACTTCAGAAAATGGTAAAGTAGTCAGCTGGGACCTGTAAGCCCTTAGGCCCTAGTGTTGACCGCTCCCCACCATGGCCTAGAGGGAAGAGCTGAGCAGAGACAGCTTGTGAATGAGGCTCAGCACCCCCACCCTAGCCTTTCCACATACATGCACACAAAGGTTTTCTCCTGTCATAAAGAGTAACAACCAGAACTCCTATTTACGTACATACTTTGGCTGGAGGTCACTGAGAGAAGAGAGAATTCCTAAAGGTTTGTTTTCCGCATATTTTATCTATTTTGTTTTGTCTTAAGAAATTGAAGTCAATGAACATTTTACATCACTACTATTGCTTGACTCGATTTAAAAGAGTCAGTATGCACTAATTAGCCAAATAGCCTTTTCACTGACGGAAAATCTATTTGGATGATTACTATAAAAGCAAAACGAGAATAGTGGAAAGAGTAGAAAATCTTATTGCGGATCTCACATACCTTCTCCAAATGTTTGTTCAAATTAATAACAAAAATATCGATCTCTAGTCACTACTGATCGCAAACACCCAAACTCTAACCATCATTTTTAAAAAGCACCAAATCACGAATGGATTGAGACACACGTAGAACTATAATATTTTGTCATACAAGTGAATTAAATTAGTTACAGTGAGCATGTCTTACTTAAATTGTCGGTTATTATTAGTCTCCTTCATTTTTCCCCCCGGCACTAATATATTTTTGTTTGTATCATTTATGTGAACGGAAATATTTATGTAAGAAATCCGGTGGACCGTGAATCCTGCTTCTCTCAGTAGAAGGTAGAAACACACGTTATTTTTCATTGTTTCTCGACATGATATAATGTAATCAAATGTGACTGATGCAATCTGACAAATCCAGTCACAATATGAAATGTCACAGGAAAACAAGGGAAAGCTACTATCTTTATCCAGACTGAAGAGAAAAAAAAAAAACACTTATCATGAAATATAAAAACAAAGCCTTTGGAATATAAGCCAATAATACACCAGCAAGGAGCTTGCTCAAGTATCTTCTATTCAGCTCTTTTGAGATCTATTTTATCGTAGATATTAGGCTGGTGTCATAGACTTCAGAATCTATTGTTTCCAATGGGAAAGTACTAGAAACATCACAATGTGGGGCCCTGCTCCATTTTTAACCCTGTTTAAATACAGTTGGGAGCGGATGCTTTCACCATGACCTCTCTTCTGCAGTGTTCATGGCCCCAAGTTTGTGCCTTCTCATAGGCTCCAAGGCAACTCTAAATGGACTCCATGTCAGCTCAGCTGTTTTTCTGAGACTGTACCCTGCCTCTGAACTGTGCTAAAATAACCTTGCATTATCCTAATTAGGATTATTCACAATACACACATATTGCAAAGGGCCATTTTCATTTTCAATTAGTTGAAAAGGATTAGTTGCAGTGATACTCATATGGTCCTGAATGCTATTATTATTAAACCCAATATTTTTTATTGCCGTTAAAATTATGCTCCTTCCAGATATAACTTAGCTAATGGAGTAAAAAGATGGTCTCTTCCTGACAAATCATTCTCTTCTAAAGAAGATCGTGAAGGTAACAATACATAAATGGAAGGGAATATATGTGTGGTAAAGAGGATGTTTAATCACAAGTAATGGCAAACCTAAAATTACTTCCAATTAAAAAAGAAATGCATGAAAACCAATGTGAATATAGCAGATAAAGGGTGGCATGAAGGAGAGATTATTAAGCAGTAGCATATAACAGGACCCCAGGTGCTGTACTTCCTCATTATACCTGCTCTGGAGCAGAAACATACTGAGTGTTGAGCTTGAGCAAACCAAAAACAAATTTATATACATATAAATACACACACACACACACACACACACACACACACATGCACACACGCACACACACACACACACCACACTCTAGGAAATAATTTTACATGGTGGCTACACTTCAGCAAGGACATGTTTTTTGGAGGAAAGACCGTAACAACTTGGTTTCTACTTCCAAAATACAGTGGCATGTTAATTGCTTGATCAGCCAAATGAAACTAAATGTAATTAAGACTAGTGTGGGGTTAATTTGATCCATAATTATGTTATATAAAGTAAATGAAAATTGTTTCTTTCCTAAATTGCGATTCATTAAAATTACAGATATTAAAATAAGATACTATAAAATTACATGAAGCATGTACACATTAATAGCCATTAGTAATAGCTTGATATTTCTATCTAAGCAACAGTTTATTAGAATGCCAAAAGGTGATATTTGACCACTCACATGACTGATTTTTTTTTACTCCGTTTCTTTGTTTTTCTAAGAAGTTCTTTTTTTTTAATGAAACGAAGCGTTTTAATCTCAGTATGTTTTCGCCATTTTCTAGATATCTATCATCTGCTAAAACCCTTTTGGATCAATCCTCACTGAATGTTTATTAAAATACAAGTAAGTATTTACAAATTCAAAATGGCAAATGGGTATGCACGCTTCATACAATGTCAAACGCATACAGTAGAGGTAAAGGATTTGGAACATTTTTTTTTTCAAAGGGCAAATTCTGCATCGCTGATTAAAATCATAGTCATATATGTATTTTGGAAATGTTTTGTGTTAACCTCATTAAAAAAGAATCGAACATAAAAAACACATGAATTGAAAAAGAAAGAACTAAACATTTATCGAGTGTCCTGTTTTTGAGCGCTATGCTGCGCACTTTAAAGACCTTTATTCACCCCTTTATGAAGTCAGTGTCATTTGTTCTTCTTCTACAGATGACAAACTGAGGCTCAGAGTGATTAGGAGCTTGCCGGAAGTCATGGAACTACTCTGTACCATTTGCTGTGAGGTGGGGAAGAGTAACCTTCACTTAGACACGGTGGTAAATCACAGGGAAAACAATTACTTTGCTGGGATACAACATAGCATTTTAGTTCTCACTTAACATTCTTATTCATTGAAGATGATCTGTTTATTTCTGTGAAAATAAAACCCAAAATGTCGTAACATATCATCTCTGTGCCCCTTCATGTGGCATTAAATACAAGTTGGCAAATAACCGTATCGTTCTGAGTCCCCAGAATTATCTAACGGGGTCTCCTTAGTGGCAGAGAGGGGAATACTGATGGCCAGTGGATCTGTCCTATTGGGAGTAACAAATGCCTCACATACAATTCCACCAGCACACACAGAAAAGGCTCATATTCAGGGCAAGACAGAAAGCATCAGATGGTTATGATACTGTCCTGTGGGAGGCAAGAGAAAAGGGGTTGGACGAAAGGGTGGTATAAAACAGTGGAAAGTGTGTTCCAGATTCTACTAGCCTTCTTATGTATCATAACACTCTTTACATCTAGCCACTTTGGGATTGAAGGGAGAAATGGCGACTTGGAGATCTGGTAGAATTTGAAAAGAAAAGCATTTATGGTAGGATTTGCTCACAACACATATCAATAGCGGTTTACCTGCTGGAGATGAGAAATAATAAAAACGAGTCTGACTAAAACTTGAATATGCCACAATCCATTTACTCATTGCTGTGAAGCAAGGTATCTGCATACCCAGGAGAATCTGATGTACTATCTTTGTTTGCACAATAAAGTGTCACTAGGTTACTATTAATAGTACCACATAAACATTAACTAATGCTTCTCAATAATTGGTTGTACTGCACTAATAAGGACAACCATCCTTAAATTTCTCGGAAAGCCTCTGCGTTTCCCTTTAAGTTAAAGCCACATTTCATCCATGAAAAAATGAAACTAAAGGATAACTGTACTTAACAAGTTGCCAGAACGCATTATTTACAGTAAGCGTGTATGCTTAACAAACCAAATATTTAATATTTCATGCATGAAAAACAGGCAGACATAATAGCCATCAGTATTCCAGGTGAGGCAGAACATGCAAATTTACTCAGCTATTAAAGAATGAGTCACATGCTATTTAATATCTCAAAATAGTTTATGTATATTAGAGTAAACAGTGAAATCACAATAGGAAAAAAAAATGGATTTGGTTCAGATGTTGAGCTGCTGTGTAAACCAATTATCTATCCGGAGGGAAACAGCTCTGTCTACAACTACTTAGGCTCTAGGGCCTATTACGAACCCTGGAGTAGGCTGTTGTTTCTGTTCTCCAGGGAATTTCCCACGTCACACTAGAAATAGCTGACAATAATTAGAAGGCCTGCTTCTGCCAGTATTGCACACATTTTTAATACCTTCCTAAGTATTATGGGAGATAATACACAAGGTCTTTAGAATTCTAGTCATGCCACAACGAGCCATGGAAAGGACAACCAGACAATAGCCCCAAACTGGACTGTGACAGGCTAATTATTGTGGCTTCATTAGAAAACCTCTTTTTACATAGGTCACCTGGGAAGTGTAATTAAAAATGCATTATTGGTGTATTTTTTATTGAAGCAATTAAATTAAAAAGCCAAAAAAATAATTATATGAGGAGCAAATAATAATGTTGGTCAACAGCGTTTATCTAAGAAAGAGAGAACACGTTAGTGGTTCATTAGCAGTAAATGTGTTAACGGGAATCTGTTTGAAAAATGAGCCATAGAATGGCTTTTAAATACGCAGATTAAAGGATTTATAATGTCAAGTTTAACACAGAAATTACAGATAGTATTACATAACCATGAGTAATAGCACCTTTAATCTGACTTAGTAAAATGATTTACATCATACTTTACGCTGTTTCGATTGTCTGAGTATCATATGTGCGGCATCTCAGATAGATAATTTCCCTTATATTTTTACACACTTACGGGTCTGTTCTTCCTGCTTCCTAATTATGTGGTACATCTAAATAATTAGATGTTAAAATATGTATCTTCTAGAGGCAGAATGTTTATCTTGGGTATCTGTCTTATGTAGGAATACCAGAACGTGATACCATTTGTTTAGGAAGATTTTTATTAAGCCCTAAATATATCCTATCAAATCACCCTTCTCTCATCTCAAAACTCCCCTCCTCCTCCTCCTCCTCATCATCATCATCACCATTACCCCTGCTATAATTATCATAATCGCTAATAGTTCATAAATACTTTTTTTTACTTGCCAGGAACTAAACATCGCCTGTATTACTTAGAAGCTTAATTCTTTAAATAATCTTAAGAGATTAATATTTTATCTCCATTTTTAAAATGAGGATAATTGATAGCATTTAATTATTCTCTCTGGATATAGCTGTAAGAATTGCACTCTCTTCAGTAGACTGTCCTAAGCTCATCATAGTTTTTTTCCTCTATCCTACTGGAAATCTCCCATATCTCAAAACTTGTTATCTTTACTGAGTATTCTTTGAATATATAAAGAGATAGATAAGCATCTACTAAGTAAGAGTCTCACTGTGCCACCCTTTTCATCCCTTTGGAGAGGAAAGTCAAATTCAGAGAGGTGGAGGATAGAGGAACATTAATTATGGAAGGCTCCGGATGCCAGGGTGCACAAGTGAATGAATGGATGAACGATACAACCTTGTTGTTAAACATGGGACTCTTGATGCAGGAAAATACTTTTATGTTGACGGAAAGAAAAAGCGTTTCATTTATTTTCTACGGTAAGATTGAGTGTTCGTCTAGGAGTAGTTATTACCTACTGACTCTAAACTATTTAATCTTGACATACTATGATTAGTTTAATTAACAGTTTTAGTATTGTTATGTTGCATTAGATTTTTTATTCATGTTATTGTTTATAATATCGGTAGCACCGGATCGTGAATACCTGCTGTCCCAGAACTTGTGCCAGACGTTTTCTATGCATTATCTCTAAGCTTCCACACATCACTGAATCAAATTATTCTTATTCGAGAGATGAAAAACTTGTAGTTCAAGAGGTCAAGTGACTTTTCCAAGGTCACGTGGCTGACAAATTGAGGAGCTCAGATCTAAGACCCTGGTCTATCTGACTCCCAAATTGCATGCGTTCTCTAGTATTTCACTTTGATTATGAAAGGATTTATAAAAGGCATAAAGAAAATTTTGGATTTTTTTTCACATAGACATCTTCCTTAAGCCATATTTTCAATTCAAATTAATTAAAAATTCACAGATCTCAAATAACCAAAATAGTTTTCTGAGTACTGTATATCAATAATTGGACTTATCCAAATAACTATGACAATTACAGGAGTTGAGTCTCTGAAGAAAACACACAGATGAGCTAGAATCACTGTGAATTCACTCTAGGGTAGATTTGCTTAATTATCCCAAATCCATTGAGTGATATGCATAACTGTTACCTTGGCTATTAATCAATACTAATGTCCTTAATATTAAATATATGGAAAGACATTGATTTATTATTTGTAAAATATGAATGCTAAAACCCGAAATTTTACTATGAGAAATTATTTTAAACAGCATGTTAAGGTTTTAATGTATCATGTTTTAATAGCATATTTGTTGTTGATAGTAACAATTGCCCTAAATTTTATAAAACCAGTTGCATATATTGATTATCAGAGCACTATATAAAATTGAATCAAAAAAGGAAGTCTGCCAGTCACAAAGTAGGACCTCTTTAGGGTTTTTTTTATGGAAACCTCAAACTAATCTCTATGTTCTGGCATAAGATGAGCTATTCATTAGAGCAGAGTCTAGGATAATAGAGTTAAAACAATGATATTAGATTTTGGAGCATATGGCAATACATTGTGGGATTATAATGATTATCATTACAAAGCTTGTTTCCCCATAAGGCAAATAACTGGTATTTTAGGAACTAAGGTAACCAGATAATCACTGGGTAGGTGCATCCTCTAAATGGTGATCTAGCCCCTCGTTACAAGGTTGTTCTACCCTTCTCTAATCCAAGCAGAGAAAAGATCCCATTGCTGTAGATAGTCACAGACTGCGCAGATGTTTAAATAGAGTACTCAATGCACTAAGCACTTTAGTAAGTTTAGAATTCATTGTTAAAGACCAGGTTCTAGATCGCAATAGCTTTACGCCAAAATTCGGAATAAACATACTAGAAATGTATCAACAGTCAATTTGATTCTTCTCTGTCATCTGTCATCTGTGTCTGGTCTTAGGCTAATATTTTATAAACAAGTCCAGGATGAGCCCGGTACACCAAACTGTACGTAAAAGGAGCTGAAGTTAATGGAATTGTTTCTGAGCCAGCCATTAACACACTTACTTTTTCATTTATTTATTTCTAGGAAGAGGGGTCATTTTTGATCACCCCCTGGGCCTTCTGTGTAATGTCTACAACTCTTCTCTTTGACCTTCAGGTTTTAAATTGCTAAAAATAGTTTTCTTGACATACCAGCTCTGATTCCCAGGCTTAATATAAATAATTATAAAGCTACCTAGAATTCACTACATGCAAGACGCTACATGCAAAGTGCTTTATATATCTCATTTATACTTCACAGTAAACTATGAGGTAGGTATGTCTATTATCTCTATTTTACACATGAAAAAATAGAAGCTCAGAGAGGTTAAGTAGGGCTACGCAGCTCACAAGTGGTAGATTTGGAATGCAAAGCTGGGTCTATTGACTTTAAACCCTTGCTCTTTTTCATTATCCATTACTGCCTCGACTAGACTACAAAAAAATAAAAATTAAAAAAAAATATTTCTAATACCATTAGGCTGACATCCCAATAATAGCCTTATTCCTTAAGATCAGTCTTACAGACAATACTGATGAGGAGAAGTTCACACATGATCCCAAACTCTACTTTCTATCATGAAAGCAAACAAAGTATTCAATCTGTAAATTATACCAGGCCCCACAGAAATATCTGGGATACCCTAGTTGAAACTGGGAGTCTATAATTTTGGGAAATCTGGTAGGCATAAGGCAAAAAAAAAATTTTTTTAAATCACTTTAAAGCTTCGAACAGTTCTTATCTGACAAGAGATAAAGATTCCAGGGTAGATTCATTTGGAAAAATCCACCCAAATGGTTCTTTTAGAGATACAAATAAAAACCAAAGACCATGTGCTGAAATAGAAACAAGAACTCCTTCAGGTATGAGAACATAAATATTGTCTATTTGAGACCAAAGGAACTTTAGAGGAAATATATCTTATCTAGGAGGCATGAAAGTGTTGAGGAGATGTCATGACATTATTGAACAGGATTTAAGAAGGGTAAGGGCCAGAAGTTGACGGATTTGTCATCATAAGAGATTTTGTGAGACTTTAGACAGAAGTAGAACTTCTTCAAAGTACAGGCTCTGAAGTGAAGCACAAAATTAAGGAAATAAATGTTTAGTCTTCCCTCCTCTGGTCCAGCACCTTGTCAGTGAGAGGCCATTTTACATGGCATCTAGCTTTCCCTTTCCTTTCCTTCCTTTCCTTTCCTTTCCTTTCCTTTCCTTTCCTTTCCTTTCCTTTCCTTTCCTTTCCTTTCCTTTTTTTCTTTTTTTTAAATATTATATGTCCTACAGAAAAGAAGCGAATCAGATATTTTTCTTTCTCTATTTTTCTTTTTTTTTTCTTATAGTTATTTATAGTTCCTTATTTTAGGTGTTCTTGGTATAAATTCTTTAATCCACAGATGGTGATAAAGATATTTTTACCCATTTATATATTTTTATGTGTTATCATAGTTACTATTATGGTGATTCTTTTAAATTGTGTGGTGCCATTAAATCAGTGGGTTTTTCAGCAGCGTTTGGGCAGGATGGACTTGAGGAAAAGAGCCTAGAAGGAAAGTGAGTAGCTAAAATGTTATTCTGATAGGATGATCGCCAGGACAAGGGCAGCAGCTAAGGCAGGCAAAAACAAGAGCTTCTCTGAGGAAAACATTGCTTGGCCTTAGTGATGTTGGAAACACTTAATATTCTCCAAAATCTCAAATATGCATGATAACTCTAATTTACCAAAACCAGAAACTTGATCATATTTTAAAAAATAACGTTTATTCATTTTTGAGAGACAGAGACAGAGCATGAGCGGGGGAAGGGCACAGTAAGAAAGGGAGACACAGGATCCGAAACAGCTCCAGGGTCCGAGCTTTCAGCACAGAGTCCAATGCAGGGCTTGAGCTCACAAACTGAGAGATCATGACCTGAGCTGAACCCAGATGCTTAACTGACTGACTGAGTCACCCAGGCACCCCGATCATATTTTTAAAATAGTTACTAATATATTTATCCAATCAAGGTAAAAGAAATTTATTAAAACACTCAGTTTACAAAAGACTGAAAGATTAATGAGCATATTAAGGAAAATTAAGATATTTAAATGTACTTCTATGCACTGATATTTAACTCAGTGGTGTCAAAATAATTCTTAATATTTACTATGCTTGCAATCCTTCCCCAGTTTTCAAAGTGACTTTACGTATATTACCTAATTGATTCTCACGATGAATCGGTGAGATAAATTATCATATTGTATCCAGCACAATTCTAGCACATTGCAGACTGCATCACACAATCACTTACATTACTGATGCCTAAATTCTATCAGTCATCACATTGCTCAGGTCTGGAGTTTCTCTGTTAACTGAAACATATTTTCAATACCAGTGCATCAGATTTATTTTACTGAAAGGGGTTTATCACCTACAATGCACAGATATTCCATGTCAATCCATTAAGTTAGATTATTTTTATCTATACCATTTTTGACATGAATGTTCTATATGATGATTGCAGTCTATTTCTAAAAACTGACACAGTTATTTAGCTTTATGAGACACTGCCAAACTCTTTTTCAGAGCAGCTGTGTGAGTTTCACATTCCCACTACCAACGGATGAGTGATGCGGGTCTCCCACACCCTCGCCAGCTTTTGATGTTGTTACTTTTTTTTTCTTATTGTAGCCATTCTGACAGGTGTGTAGTCATGTCTCTTTGAGGTTTTAATTGGCATTTCCCTAATGGTTAATGATGTTAAACATTTTTTCATGTGCTTATTTGCCATCTGTATATCCTTTTAGGTGAAATGTCTGTTCGTGTCTTTTGCCCATATTCTAACTGGATTGTTTGATTTTTAATGTTCAGTTTTGAGAGCTCCTCATGTATTTTGCGCACAAGTCTTTTATCCTGGTGGTGGTTAGAAATATTTTTCTCCCACTCCGTGGCTTGTCATTTCATCCTCTTCACATGGGATTTTGCAAAACAAAAGTTGTTCACTGAGATGAGATCCAATTTGTCAATTTTTCCTCTTGCAGGCCTAAGCACTTCTGAGAGAGAAATGAAAACATATGCTTACACAAACCTCATTCACATATTTCATAAAAGATTTATTATATTTGTATTTTTTCTGGTCTTAAGGAAAATCAGAAATTAGAATAGATTTAATATGGGTTATTTTTTTCCCTAGAACCTGAGTCCAAAAACAGTCTCACCCAGTTCAGATATGGCTTTTCATCATTTTTATCAATCATCTGAATTCTTCCTAGGGGAAAAAAACACAGTTGTCTATCACATGAAATTCAGTGAGGTCAAAGTATATTTCATAGAAGATTTGCTTTGAGTAATGTGTGATTTGTGGTCATATGGAGAATAATCTTGATTAACAGCATTCATTTTAAAAATAATGACCATATTTGATATTAATTCAACATTTACTAAGCATCGACTCTGTGTGATACCAAAGATGCCAAAAAACAGTTTAATTCCTGATATGTTGTAGCTACTTAGTCCAGATGAGAGTAGAGGTGGAGACAAAGCAGTGAGGTGGAAGTGGGCTGGCGGTTCTGAAGAGAGATGTTAACAATGCCTGGACGGGTGACCCGGGAATCCACTAGAAAGCAGGAGTCATTGGAATCTGGTCTTGAGGTACAGCGTGCCAATGCATCTGGTTGACAAGTGAGCATTTCAGTTCTGGAAAAAACACATCATTGAGCAGTCGACTCTTGATTTCAGCTCAGTTCATTATCTCATGATTTGTGACATAAAGCCACCGTTGGGCTCTGTGTTGACAGTGTGCAAAACCTGCTTGGGATTCGCTCTCTCTCTCTCTCTTCTTTCTCTCTCTGCCCCAAACCCACTTGCTCTCTCAAACTAACTAAACATTAAAAAAAAATTATGTCAAATTGTAGAGGCACCAAATATTATGAAATATTTAAGAAACTGTAAGTCTTTGGGTATTACTACAGCACGTGGAGTAAGTAAACTGGGGTATTGTAGAAGACGAAGTTGGTTGAAAGGTTCTACATGAACAAGAGTTTTCCACTGAGTGTCAGACTCTTGATTTCAGCTCTGGTCATGATTCCACGGCTGTGGCATGGAGCACGCTGTCGGGCTCTGCAGTCAGCATGGAGCCTGCTTAAGATTCTCTCTCTCTCCCCACCTCTGCCCCTCTCTCCAGCTTGTGCTCTCTCTCTCTCTAGAAAGAGAGAGAGAGAGAGATCTTGAATGATCAAGGAGATGGGACTGGAGAAAAGTGAGGTTAGAAGCAGTGAGACTAGTTAAAAAGTTATGCTCAAATCTATGTAAGAAATATGGGGCCAGTAGAAGTGACAGTTGGTGAGGGATATACTGAAGAAATATTGAAGAGACATTTAGAAAATAGAAAAGACAGGATTGGGAACATATTGTGTACGGGCGATAAAAAAGAGAAAGGGACCAAGATAGACTCCCTGGGTTTCTGAGTTGAGTTCTCTCATGACTAGATGGTCTCATCACTTGGACAGTGAATGCAGGGAAGAGACAGTCTTACCGAAGGAGGAGAGTGTGGGGTTTGTGGTATCTCTTGGACATCTAGGCACTCTAGACCAGCACCTCGTAATTGGGACATGCTAATAGGAATCATTTGAGGATCTTGTTATAAGGCGGATCCTGCTTTTGAAGCTCTGGATTAGGATCTAAGACTTTGCATTTCTAATAAGCTCCCTTTGCCTACCCCTCCTCTGTTTGGAAAATATTACCAAATGCTTTTTTTAAAATATATTAGCACCTGCCAAAGTTTAGTATCAAAGAGTCAATGTGAACTAGAGAGACACAAAGGCCGTTCTTCAATATCCAAAGCTTTTATTTTATTTAATCAGTGAAATGAATACTACCCAGGGATATAATTGGTTTATTTGTGATCAAGTGGTCAGTACCTCGAAAGAAGTCCGGTTAAAATCAAGAGTAGAATCTTTAACAATTTGCAAGAAAAAGTGAATTCAAGAGAGCCAAATCTATCTCTTAAGCTACAGGACTTTCGTTCGCAACTTTGTTTTGTTTTGTTTCCAACATTCAGCTGAATTCTCACGGGCTTAGTAGTTTTAGTGCGGGCCTGCCAGAAAGGTGCTAACCTGCCTGACCTCTCCACGTCTTTTCCAACCCTCAAATTTTATGGCTGTGCACTCTTCCATTTCTCCTTTTATCTGTCAAGGCTTAACTTGTCTTTTCCTATTGCATTCAACTCCACAAATACCGAGCATACTGCATTTTGGTAAGTTTAGTAATTGTTACTCATTTTCATTCAATTATTTTCTCTTTCATCAAATGGTCTCAAAGTGTTTTCAAGCATGCCTGCAGGAGAAACTAACCAAATGCCCAGAAATGTATCCCATTTCAAGAAGCAGGTACTAGTCTATATATTCCCTGCCTAATCATCTAAACACAATCCTAGACAAGAAAATTGCTAGGTTAATAGTAGAAAATGATCACTTATCAGGAGAGAATCAATGGCATATTGTTTGCAGCATTATTTTATCTAACCAGTTTCATTCTGTCAAATACTTGTTCTGGTGCCATATTACGCCACAAGTGTAATTTTTACTGGAAAATATAAGGTAACTACAAATGAAGGACTCCATTCTAAAAAGTAATTATGATTACTGAGACATTCTTGCAAATCCGTAAAAAATCATTTCTACTTTTCTCTCAGCCACCCCAAAGTGTTGCCATATTTCACAATAATTAACTCATTAATCCTTGCATCCTTTCTGTGGTATAGATACATAATCTGATTAACTTTGTTTGGCTGATTTTTTCAAAAGATCATTGTAAAATGACTTGGAAGTCTGTTGTGTTTGGGGATGAGGAGATTAGCAAGTTTTAGTTCTTCGGTCCTGACCAAGACCATTTTACTACTCAGTGAATGAATTTCTGAGAAAGTGAGATTGACTGACGTTTTTGTTTTCGTTGTGTGTTGGGTTTTTAGCAGACTATATCTCGCTTGCCTTCTTACTCTGTCAGCAATATTTCTTTCATAACTTGTTTATTGGGCTTCTTTCTAGGTCACCCCATTACCAAAATTTTCTCCTTGGACATTCTTCCCCGCCGAACACTTTCTCTTGGTATTATTACAAATTGAATGCTTCCTTCAAGGCTGTGTATCTTATTAGGTAATATCAAATTTTATTCCATATCGGCTAATTTTACTTTAAAATTAAATTATTGTCTCTGCTCAGAGGTCACTAAATTTAATACTGCCACTTCTGTTCCCTTTCTGGCTTTTTTTTTTCTTGTGAAAACTCATTCAGGTTACATTTAAGGGGAAATCATCTCCCCCAAACCATTTGCCTAAGTTGTATCTCTAGAGCATAAGCCACTAGCCCGCTAGCATGCCAATCTGACTTTTTAAGCTAAAATACTCTAATTACTTCTTCATATGCCAAACTCATTCTCTATTTTTTCTTCTCAATTTCTTCTATAATACAGTCCCTGGAGAAGAATAACAAAGGAATTTAACTTTTAGCCAAATAAGACATTCTTTTGTTTTCCCCCCTTTTTTCGAATAATCAAGACAAGCCATTCCACAGCTTTTGCTGTCGATACATTGTTAATTACACACAATCATATAATTGTAAAGGCAAAGAAAGTTGGAAAAAGTCTTTCCAGGAGAGCCTCCGTCCGATTCTTCTTCCAGGATGTATCACCCCGAGTTAGCGTATCCCAGGTTCCCAGACTCAACATAGCAGGGTGGGAGAGAGCTGGGCACAGAGCAGGGATTCCGTTCAGCTGGGCTCTAAGCCCACAGAACCCCCTGCTTCTCCACCTCCTCGTCAGGCTCCTATGAGCCCCACATCCATGCCTGTTCCACACTGGGACAGCAGAATTTTCTCCCCATTGTTTCTTCCTAGCATTATCCCACCCCTCCCTTAAAAGAGACACTGGACAACGTCTGTTCTTGGGGCCGGACCGGAGAAGGAAGCTCAGTGCTCTTACATAGTCCCTGTTGAAGGTAACCGTTTTTATTAACTGAGTTATTATGTTGTTTTTTTTCATGTTTCATGGTCTAAAAAGTTTTTTTTTTTTGTACTATCCCCTTATCGATGTCACCCAGTTTCAATAAGAGAATCTTCGGGGGCGGGGAATTATTTCCTTCGCCATCTCCTCTATATAAGAGAAGGTTTTTGAGGGTATGTAATAGAGATGGAATTCAATAAAGAAAGAGAAATAATCAGACATGATGGAAAAAAGCACTATTAACGTGGCTTGTAGGATATTGGAGAGACCGATGCTATCTTCCTTCCCCTTCCCCCTCTCCAAGATACAGGGTCTAAAGAAAATTATCAGAGGAGAGATGTAGTTGTTTCCTTTCTTGTGAGGTGCGTAGTAGGTTCCTGTTGTTGTGCATTATGTAAAATGTAAGACTGAATGGGTTATTTGGGGCTTCATCTGATACTGTTAACAACCAGCCTGGCTCTCAGAAGTTATATCTAGTGAGCTAGGGTGGTGAAAGGTTAAAGAAATCAGACTGTCCCATCAGTCATGCATCTTCTCTATAGTTCTTTTTAATAAGTAATCAACTATATACTTACCTGTGTGTGTTTCTGTACAAATATTGTTGACATCAATGCCAAAGTAGTAATTCACTTCTTACATATAATGATATGTGCTGTGATAGTTAATTTTATAGGTTAACTTGGCAAGGCTATGGTTCCAAGTTTGTTTGGTCAAATACCAGTCTAGATGTTGCTATGAAGGTGCTTTTTTTGATATGATTAACATTTAAATCAGTAGATTTTGAGAAAACCAGTTTATCCTCTATAATGTGGGTGAGCCTTATCTAATCATTTGAAGGCAAAAACCGAGGTTTCCAGAGGAAGAAGCAATCCTCCTAAAGATTTCCATATGGTTTCCAGGCTACCACCCTGCAGAATTGGGATTCAAGAGCAAGCCATGTCATATCGACTGTTAACCTGAGTCTCCAGCCTATTAGCCTGCCCCGTGTATGGATTTCAGACTTGCCGACTGACAAAATGCGAGAGCTAATTCCTTCAAATCAATCTCTCTCTCTCGTTCACTATATCCCACCCCCCCCTTTGTCTACCTGTCTCTCATTCTCTCTCCCCCTTCTTCTCTTCCACCCTCCCATCTCCCCTGTTCTTCTCTGGATAACCCAGACTAATACACATGCTACAAAAATGTCTTTAGCTGTTGCAATACTATTTATGTTCATCTTTATATTATTTAATTCTACATTAGAAGAATAACAGTTTATATCCATCTTGATCAATAAAAACAAATAGAATAGTTTTTTAAATAATTCTGTACAAAGACTCGGTTCTTATTGAACACTCTCCCAAAACAGGTCCTCATCTATGAATGCCCAAGCAATCTACATATTTATTCCCCCTTCTTCAATACAACAATGCCCAGTTTATCTCACTAAAACACATGTATCAACAGATTATTCTAATAGACAAAAATCTAAAATTTCTATAATACCTAAGTGAGATAAAATGTTCCCTGACCAGTTGCTAGTACTGAAAGCCCTTTGCAATGAGATCTGCCTTTAGACCTTTGTCATTTCCACAGCCCGATATTCTAATCAGGCCAAATTTTTCATTGTTCCCAATGACACCAAGCTCATTTGTGCCTATCTCTCTTTTCCCTCGTTATTTCTTCCTTTCTCACTATAATGAGAATCCTCTTCTCTCAGCTTTACCTAAATCCTACCCACGATTCAAAACCTAGCCTATGTTTCATATTTGCTTAAGATTTCCTAGATTATTTCAGTCCACAGTAAAAAAAAAAACAACCCTATTTGAATGCCATACATATATATATATGTGTATATATATATACATGAGAGAGATACATATATATATGAGAGAGATGTCATAGAATATCATAGATTCATAAAGTCATAAATTTTGAAAAGACATCAGGGATCACCCACTCCAACCATTATCAAAGGCATGAAATACCTTTACAACATTCTCAACAAGTGGTCTTTCATTCCCTGCCTCCAGACCTGCAGTGATGAGGAATTCACTACCTCAGGCCCATTCTATTTTATGAACGGCTCCAAGACTGCAACATAAACTTTTATGTCCTACGACTCAACATCAACTCTACAGAAGTCTTCCTCTAACTCATATTTCCACATTAAGAGTAATATCCAAGAAACAGAATATTTTCTGAGGCAGAATTTATAATACAACGTGCCAATAAAAAAAACTCACCAAACTGTATAAAAATTATTACCCCTGTATAGATACCAAAGTAAATTTTGTTAAAAAAAAAAAAAGTTCTTTGGAATAGGTTTTGTGGTTGGAAATTTGTCTCGTTTTGCTAGTCTCTTTTTCAATATTACATATTGTGACTTCTTTTAGCGTTTATTTATTTTTGAGAGAGAGACAGCTTGGGTGGGAAGGGTCAGAGAATGAGGGAGATGCAGAATCCGAAGCGGGCTCCAGGCTGACAGCACAGAGCACAACGTGGGACTCGAACTCATAAACTGTGAGATCATGACCTGAGCCTAAGTCGGGCACTCCACGGCCTGAGCCACCCAGGTGCGCCTACGTGATGTGACTTCTAACTGCACTGCAGTTTGGCTACAATGATATGCTCAAACAGCTGGGTTGTTTTTTCTATTAATCACTTTGTTTTACATCTGCCCCTTTCTTTTCTGTTTACCAAACAAGGTAATAGTCCCCTCTGGGTCAGATGCTCTGTTAGAAGCACTCCCCTCTTTTTCTGTCTTTGCACTTAGATCGCTGCAAAAAACATCGACTCCTCTCAATTGCTGAACTAAATTTAAAAACTGAAGCAAGGAAAATGTACACAGCAGAAAGCATTCCTCAAATCTTTTACAGAATCCAATTTCAAGATCAAGCCATAGGGAAATTTTTCCTTCACTCGGTTTTTTGTTTTGCAATTTTCCCCTCGGGGAAAAAAAAATATACCTACCAACAAATGGCACAGTTCTTTAGTCAAGAAAAACATGCTGATCTTTTCTTGTTAACTGAAAATATGTTTTGGAATGAAGTTGATAGATACAGATAGCTGTAAAAAAATATTGTATCAAAATCTTGGAATAAAATTGCAAAAACAAACCTACTTATTTATATATATTTTCAAATTAAGGACCAGCTAGAACTGTATCCTCGGTCCCATCTGTGAGCTTTAAATAAAGGTGCTTCGTGCTTGGTAATCTCTTGATGCTATCTTCTGCTTCACTCCACTTTCCTATAAATAAATCGAACTAGTGCTTCTAGTCTTGCAGAACATTGTATAACATGAATAGTAGAGTTGTGATTGTTATTTGTTTGCTTTTCCTCTGTCATGCGTTATCCTTCTTGCTCAGAGAGAGACTGACCGGAGACATTCTCTGCACATCTTCACCCTTCGACAGTCTTGCAAGGAACCGGTTGAAAAGGGAAAGATACAGAACAGGTAGCAGATTGGTAAAAGAAATAGTCTAGCGGAGAAATTAGGCTCAAAGAATGAAGACATTAATTTAACAGTACTGGACAAGGAGGAGAGCATGTAAAGGAATAATTGGCAGGGTGATTGACAAGGGGACCCGCTAGCTTATTGCTCCCATCTCTAATTTTAGTTTATCAAGGGGGTTTTTCATACTGCAATTAAAGAATATCTTCCATGTGTCAAACGTTTCTTTTCTGTGTGTGTAGCTGATATGTAAATGTTTTTCAAAATGTACACCAACAATCTTCCTGCCAATAGAGCCAATCAAGATTCATTCCTTAATAGTCTCCTAGGAAACGAGTACAGCCTCAGAAATGGACAGCAAAGAGTAGAAGGAAAACAAAAGGGCCACCAGTCCCCCATTTGCGTGTTTAAAACTACATTTTTGTCATCATTTACTTGCTAAAACCTAGATCCGTGTGCTCATACTATGTGAGGACCACCTCAACCCTCTCCTACAGGGGAGAATGCCTAGTTAAAACTCTAGAAGTTTCCATTATCACAGAGAAGAAAAGGACCCATGGAAAAGTCTAAGTCGGGTTGCCCGCACACGGACAACGGGGACCCTTTGCGCTTCACTCGTGTGTAGTGGCAGTTTCGCTCCCGCACACCTCTCCTCAGCAACATTATCTGCTTAATGCCTCCATTCAGTAACATAAGCACCCCTTTTGTGCAGAAAACCCATCCTTTTGGGGCCCCTGGGTGGCTCAGTCAGTTAAGCATCTGACTCTTGATTTTGGCTCAGGTGTCATGATATCGAAGTGGGGAGATCGAGCCCCCATGGGCTGGTTTCCGTGCTGGGTGTGGAGCCTATGGGGGACTCTTTCTCTCTCCTCCTGCCCCTCCCCTGCTCACGCATGCACTATCTCAAAATAAATAAACATTTTTTTAAATTAAAAACATGAAAAAAGAATGAAACTCCATCCTTTTATAACCGTTTTCCAAACAGACCATTTAGAAGGACCAGTATAGCCAGACCTCATGTTTTCATTCTCTTAGTGGACTCCAAATCCATAACCTCCTCCTAGTTTCCCTAAATTCTCAGTGGGAAGGAAAACAGGAATTCCCCAAGAAAACAGGGGGCACCCCCCTCCTAAAATCCCAAATACGCAGGCAAAAAATGAGAGAGCAGAGTCTCCTAACCTTCCTGCCAGGTCACACAGGCAGACCTCGTATTACTCTTTTCTTTATGTCTTCTTCATCCCCTCCCCTCAAATGGTGGTGACACGGCCACAGCCAGCCATGGCACCGCCTCCGGGTTTGGTTTTGCTTAGTAGGCCTCGTGGACCCCTATTATTTAGAATCCAGTTGCCTCTACAAAAAAACACACACACACGCACACACACACACAAACGCATGCACACGCACACACACACGATAGTAATAAACACTGTGAAGCAAAGAATAAACAGAGAACCACAGAGAGACTTTAGGTAGGACAGGGACAGTCACACCCCCCTCCGCATTCTCAGCGGCAGGCGGTCGTGGTCGCAGCGACGGCAATCCCTTTCGACCTCTGATGCCCAGCTAATGACAAACAGCACCCTTCGCCTTCCCACCAGGGCAGCAGGACGGCCCTCTGGACGTTGCCTGTCTTACCCTGGGTAAATGCCACCAACAAAGAGGTGATGCCCCCGCCCCCACCTGCGGCAGCATCACCCGAAGGGTAAAGTTCTTGTGAGTCTCTCTGTCCACCTCCAGATAAAAGCCCGGAAGGCAAGCGAACTCCTGTGGCAGCAACAGGAGCAGCAGGGGCAGCACTGGAGACCCTCTAACTCTCCTGCCTTGCCTTTTTGCCACGAAGCAGGCCTGCCACTGGGGCACGGGCAATAGCACGGGGAGCCTACCACCCCAGCTTCCTAATCAGAAGGCCAGAAGGGGAAATTCCAGGCGACAGTGAAAGGGTGGGGTCACTAAGAGAGGGGGAGCTAGAGAAAGGGACCTTTTGAATCTGTTCATTAAGTTCTGAGGTGACTCGCAAGATAAGCTGTAGGTGAATGAAACCAGTTAGAATTGATGCAGCAAAGACTGAAAAGCTAAACCACAGGGTAAATCACGGCACAGGTTCCAGACTGGTCCTGGATGACATAAAACCAGGGAAGACCAGAATAGCACTAGGAAGGTTTTGGAAACTAAACTGACATCAGACCACAGCCCACAGAGGAGAGGTGGGGACTTGCAGTTTGCATCTAACAAGATAGACTTCTTAAAAAAAAAATTAGTGATCCGTCTCCTCCAGATTTTAACAGAACCTGGAATGTTATAACATAATAGGAATCACTATTTGAAATATCCAATGAAATATCCAAATTTGCGGGGCGCCTGGGTGGTTCAGTCTGTTAAGCGGCAGTATTTTGGTCAGGTCATGATCTTGCGGTTTATGAGTTCGAGCCCCACATTGGGCTCTGCACTGACAGGGCGGAGCCTGCTTGGGATTCTCTTTCTCCCTCTCGCTCTACTCCAGCCCTGCTCCTGCACTCTCTCACTCTCTCCCTAAGTACACAAATAAATGAAAAAAAGAGAGAAATATCCAAGTTTCATGATACAATCCAAAATTACTCAATATACAAAGAACAGAGAAAACCTAATTCTCAAGGATAAAGGCAAGCAACCAATGCCTAACACAGGATGACTTATATATTGGAGTCATCAGACGTAGGCTGTAAAGCAGGCTTTATAAAAATGACTTAAGAGGTAAGAAGAAGTACTCTTGAAACAAATGGGTAAAAGTGTTCCGAGCAAAGAAATAGAAGCCATACAAAGAACCAAATGCAAATTTTAGAACTGAGAAACGCAACACTGAAAATTAAAAATTCACTGAGGAGCTCAATACCGGAATTATTACACCTGCAGAGAACAATAAAATGTATCAAATACTGAAATGTATAAAGAAAAAAAAAGAAAACATAAAAAAGTGAACAGAGTCTTGGGGACCTGTGAGACAATAGCAAAAGGTTTAACAGTTATGTCATAAGGGTCCCACAGGAAGAAGAAAGGAGAAATAGATTGGTATAAAAATTATGTTTGAAAGATTCATGGCTGAGAATTTTCCAGATCGGGCGAAAGCATCAAATCACAGATCCAAAAGCTCAGTAAACCCTAAACTCCAGACAGGATAAACTTTAAAACAAAACAAAACAAAGCAAAGCAAAGCAAAACCACAACTTTAAAAGCAGCCAGAGAAGAACACAAAGAAGGGAATGATGATTTCAATGGTGGTGGATTTCTCACTAGACAGCGTGGAAGCCATCGGGCCATGGCACATGGAGAAAGTAGTGAGAGTTAAAATCTGTCAACCCAGAATTCTATATCCTTTGAAAATATCCTTCAGAAATGAAAATAGAATAAAAGCATTTTCAGCTGAAGGAAAACTAAGAGAATTGGTCCTCACCGACCTGCTTTAAGAGGAATACTAAAGAAAGTTCTTCAAGGGGAAAGGAGATAAAAAGAGAGGGAAACCTTAAACATCAAGACTGAAGCAAGAAAGACAAAAAGGGTGGCTATCTTTGTAAATAAGATACGTAGGGCAGTCAAAGAATATTTCTTTAAGCTAGTGATAGTTGAGCAGAACCTGGAATGAAACAAAGGTGTGTAGCATGTACACATGCAGGTGATTTTAGGCATTTTAGGCAGAGGGAATATTAAGAACGATGGACCGGTTGAAATGCTTTTGAAGAACTGTAAGGAAGGATGTGGGGAAAAAGTGGAAAAAGCGGGAAGAAATAAGTTGGAAGGTGTAGCCAGGAGTTTTTCTCATTAATTTAGATTTTTTAAAAATTTTTTTAACATTTATTTATTTTTGAGAGATAGAGAGACAGAGCGTGAGCAGGGGAAAGGCAGAGAGACAGGCAGACACAGAATCCGAAGCAGGCTCCAGGCTCTGAGCTGTCAGCACAGAGCCCGATGCGGGGCTCGAACTCACAGACCATGAGATCATGACTTGAGCCGAAGTCGGCCGCCTAACCGACTGAACCACCCAGGTGCTCCCATTAATTTAGATTATCCTGTTCAGGAGACAGATCCTTTCAAGTCAACATAAAAACTTTGGATTTTATTTTAAATGTAAGCAGAATCTTTTGCAAAAGTTTTATGCAGGGGAGGGACACGATTTAATTTGCATTTTAAGTATGCCTCTTGGGCTGATAGATGAAAAATAGATTGCACTGGGGCGAAAGGATGCCAGCTGGGAGTATTGTAGGGGGGAGGTGAGGCAGAACGGGGATTGGACCAGCTGCAGCATTGGAAGGGTTGGTTTGGGATATACGTGAAGAATGAGTCTGACAGTGTTTACTTGTAGATTAGATTGAGGTATGAGAACAAAAGTCTAAGTATCGGTCCAACATGTTTGCATAATTAGGCAAAAACAAAACAAAACTTGGAGAAGATTTCTGGGAAGTATCAATAATTCAGATTTCTACATACACGTTTGGGGTGCTCATGAGACATGCAAGTAGAGAAGTCGAGATATCACACAGGCAAGTGGATATATGAGTGCGGAGTTTAAGAAATACATCAAGCCAGGGAAACAATTTTGTAATTATTGGCATATAAAAAAAAATTAGAGCAGAGGGTAAGATCTCCAATCTAGTGATTATAAATAGAGAATACTTAGGCTTAGCCCCTCTAATTTAGATAACAAACCTAGCGTTTTACTTGGTTACTGAATGTTTTTCAGATGTAAGGAAGCTAGTCAATTAGAAATCACAAAACAACAACAATAATAGCAAACATTCAGAAGAATATCCCGGAAGAGAGGTATAAGTAATAATGTAATGGAACAGAGAAATTGTCTACATACACTGAACTCTTGATTGTGTTGTAACAACCTCACATATTGGTTTAAAATTTGTCTACAGGTTTTATCCACAAATCCAAGAAAGACAAATGTTCCTAAGTCTCTCACCAATCACAATTACTATGTAAAAAGGATTTACTTCAGTACTTATAAATGCATTATTTAATCGTCTCCATAACTCTGTACGTAAAGTTATTTCTATTTATCCTGATAACAAAACCAGATTCATTGAGCTTAAGTGACTTGTCCAATGCCACATAGATGTGGCATAATTATGGCAGAAGTGAGTAGAAGAAGGGATTATAAATAAGGAAATAAAAGGGCAACTGAAGCAGAAAAGCACCGAGGAGAAAGGAAAAGGAGCGGGGAGGAAACTGAATAAAAATGAAGCTGACATTCTCTGGAGTTCAGAATTACGGATGTCCATAAGGTCTGACGTTAGCTAGATGACTGCCCTGTCAGACAAGGTGCACGAGCTCGGTTTTGGGTGGGGGGGGGGGGTGGGAGGTTGAGGACAAGTGGAGAAGAAGGATGGTACAAGAGCCGGGTGTGGAAATCTAAGAGTGACCGGAGCAAAGTTGGGCCTCTATGTCAGGAATCATATTAAGCATTGATTCCGAAGTGGAGAGTCCCAAACAGTATTTTTCAAAAGCAAGAAGGGAATAAATAAACAAGATCTTTCATGGAAATTGGTTAAAACAATTAGTCATAAAATGGCTGTCCAAACATAGAGCCTCAATTGAGCCCCTGAGGCCTGCGGAGTAACCTGACCTAATAAACTTGCTGGCCTTCCTTGTAGGCAAGGGAAAGCTGATTCGGGCAAAGGGCAGCAATGGCTAGTGTTCGCAAGAGTATCTAATAAAAGTAGGTGCTCAACAAACCCTTGTTGAAAAATACATAAATACAGAAATGAGTGATTTAATAAAGGAGCGAGTGAATGAGTAAAGGCTATGACTCCCAAGATCTAAGCTTTCAACCTATTTTCATCTCTTAATATACGGCTTATCTTGAGATAATCACTGACCCTCATTTTTTCAAAAGTCAAACAAATAAATTACCAATCAATAAAGTACCTGCCGACTATGAAAAAACAGCCCTTCGGAGAAGCAAATAAAACTTTGACGATAAAATACTTACTAAGTCTGAATGAGTACACAAATGAAACATACTGTATTTATTACTTAAAATTCATTAGAAAAAAAACGTGCAAAGTGCTGGGTCAAGGAAAGATAAAGATTTGGGAGACAAGTCATGGTTTTAGTAATAATCCCTTTCAAGAAGAAAAAGTAATGAGAATTAATTATAGCTGATGAAGCCTCCATTAATGTGTTCCGTGTTGCGAATACGAGCATATCTGATAATGTAAGAAGAAAAAAAATAGCAGTAAGAGGAAAACACACTTTGTACATTTTTGTTTCTAAATTTTTTTTCTTCACTTTTTCACCTAGAAAGGAAGTGAAGCATAAAATAATAGTGTGGTAAATTGCCTTATCTCAAAAAGTATACCGTAAAATATAATAAAGCAATATACACCAAGTGATGTCTCATGGTCACATTATACTTCTCATATTTAATTTATATTTCCCCACAACTTACCCTTTTTCAGCCTTTACCATTTATAATTTATCATATTTCTAATGAATCGAATCTCCTCAGTTGTACATGGTTTCCAGAAATGCTTGGTAACTATCCTCTTGTTTGCTGCAGAAGTGGTGTTTCAAAAACAGTCAGAGATTCCTAAACATGCTTCTAATAAGTGCCTTGCACCCTCAGAGATGTCTCCTGAGCTGGTGTCCAAGTTAACACTGAGGAGGAAGATTTAATGATCTGTCCCTTGAGATTTTTGTGTTGGTTCCCAGGAATGAAGAAAGTCCACAATAATCCCTTTATTAAATGCTTGTGGCATGCTTTGTCACTACTGATGTGTTAAAGAAAGACAATTTCCCACAATTTATATTTTCTTCTATCTGTAACACTTCTCATAAGAAAAAGAGAAGGGTTTCACTGTGCATCTTACCAAATCAGAAATAGACGGTTATTATTTATACAGTTACATAAGCATATACAATGCAAACATGTGCCCCCCACTGTTTAAATGCATTAGGTTTCACTTTTTTAGGGAGGATAATCCTTGTACTACACTGTGTAACATGAGAGCCCTACATATACTACAAATATTTAAATTTGTCACAATATTCCGCTTCCTAAAATTGTTTAATCCCCACTACATACCCTATTTTTACTTTTGTATCTAAATCAGCGCTGTCAGTATGAGATTGTAAGGATGCGAAAGATAAGACTTTCTGTCAACAAAGCCATATATGAAACCCAGCAGATCATGAATATGGAAGTGATTAATCAGCGCTTCGGTATAATGCTGTGGCTATCGGGATGCGTGGGACTGAGTCCCAGTCTCTTGCACAAACATGCTATGTGGCATTGGCTAAGTCCCCTATTCAACCGAGTTCCCAGATCCTAAAATGAAAGTTTGTGAACTCTCTGTAAATATCACTCTGAATCGGAGTTGCTTGCTGAGAAAGATGGGAGTCATGTCAATTAGATTTATTTGGTTGCAAACAAAAGAAGCTGACTGGCTACCTTGCAGAGAAATGGAATTTATCAGAAGGATGTTATGCAGCCCATATACACTATGAGACAGTTGAACAACGGGGCTAAAGAAAAAAAAAAAAGTCAAAAAAAGAGCAGCTTCCAGGTTCCAAGGAAGAAATAAAGAGCAATCTCTTCAGGGAGACGGTGTTTGTTTGTTTGTTTGTTTCTCTTTGTAACATTTACGTCAAAATTCATTTTTCCCAGAAGAAAGAGTTCCATGGGTCTACTATAGCTCATCATTGGCTAAAGATGCCAACTCCCTTGATTTAAAGTTTTCCTCAACAGACTCCTAGTGATAAACAGTACTTCCGCCAAAGAAAAGGGATCCGTTATTAATCAGATTAGATTAAGTTATCTAGAAAATCGATGACCTTCTGAAAATGGAATTCAGAAGAGGAGAGCCGATTCTAAAAAGCAAAAAGGAAACAGAAGCATAGAACATTTGGTTGGGCATCTAGTATATCAGAGTATTTGACATTTTTTATGTGGGCACATTTTAGAGGATTTAGGATTAATCTTACAAATTCAATTTGTAATTGCATTTCCAAAGACCGGAAAATAACTGAGCACTGATCAAGAGAAATGGTATTCCACAAAAATCAGGTTTAAGTGTGCACTTGGGTTAAGAGATTTGCTCTCAAGTACTTGTCCTTCTCCAAACCACCTCTAAGTTCTAACCCCGGAGAACCACTTCTTGGGGATACATTTTGCTGCTCTTTTTTATTTCTGTGTTCATTTAGTCTTTTATTCATTTGTTTGTGGCACACAAATACTCCTGATATAACCTTTTGTAGAACAGGAAAGCATCAATGTTACGCGCTATCTGAATGTCCTTCTTACTCACCGAAGGCAGCGTGGACATCTGCTTTGTGGCAAAGTCAGAAACCAACCAGACGAGAGGCACAGAGAAGGAAAACACTGGAAACAGGGCTGCTGCCTGAGATCCATTCTACCCAAAGCACTGGCTCTCTGACTTTCTCCACCAACAGTCACTCCTACAATCTCTAGTGTTTGATTAAACACTGAAAAGCTATTTCTACATGAATTTGTCAGAAAAGTGGGAGCCGTTGATTTTTATATAAAGTCTTCCCCCAAATTATTGCTTGAAATACAGACCAAACACTTCAAAGAGCTAGTGAACCAAGACCTGTTCTTCAGAGCGGACACATCATCTCTCAATGAAGGCAGTGCCTCTTTAACTTCGAATTATTCATTTTATTAAAAAAACAAATTCAGTCAGAATTCTCTCCTTTTAAATATATTGCAATACCATTGATGGCCTTAATAAAACATCTCAGTAATGATCAGTAAAATTTTTCACCTAGGTTTGTCACATACCTCGAGTTTCACTGCTTTGCGGTATATTATAAAACAACTTAACATTATGGAACAGCCTGAATTTCTTATGGCAAAATTTTCTTTGGGTCACTGAATTTAATTGAAAGATTATAATAAGCTTACACAAACACACAGGGCATGCTATGACTGTCTCGATAATGTTTCAACACCTTCTTAACGGTGAACAAAATGGGCAACCCTTTATTTGTTTGCACGATATTTTTAAAAGTCTGGTTCGACACTTTCCTTAGCTTTATTCTGTCAGAGTCATGATAAATAGTTTGCCTTTTTAAGTATACCTAATCCACAACAAAAGTGAAAATATTGTAACAGAAAAATATGAGAAGAACCTCTAAACAAGATTCCTCGAGAGTGGAATAAAAATATCGGGCTATGGATAGTTTTAAAGTTTAGTCTGGCGGTCATAACAGGCATTGTTCGGATCATTCCAGTAAAGCATCCAGTGGCACCAAAGTGCGATTTCAGTTTTAAAACCAAAGTGAAGAAAAAAGAGAAGAAAGTATGAAGCAACAGTTGTAAAATTACAAATAATTTAAATGTAACTTTCAACTTGGAGGGGGAGCATAACTATTGACTGACGGAACATTCCAAATTGAATTGCCCCAGGGCTGCGTGGCAGTGCTGTTACCTACCCTGGTTTTCTTCCATCTGTCTCTCACTGTCTAGATTCTGATTTCAGACTTGTCAAATTTTCTCTTTCTGAGCAGTACACGTTTTTGACAGTAGAGGGCACTTTGAATTTAGACAAAGCCGAAGAAATCCCCGAATCTTCATTCAGAGAGCTTTTGTTTGACTATAAAGAAATAAAATGCAATTTCAGTGTACATTTTAAATGACACTTTTAAAAATAATAATGTGGTGCAAGTTTGTTTTTATTATGCGAAATTTGTTTCTCATTTTCTGCTATTTTATAAAAATACTGAAATACAAATCTCACGCAATATCACTGTATCTAGAAAAGGTCAGTGGTAGGAGAATATAACAAACAAATCAGGATCAATCTATGAATGAAGAAATCATTGATTTTTTTCTACTTAAAAGAGCCAATGAAGAACACACCCCCATGTACAGATTAAGTAGCACATCAAATAATACATCGAAATCCTAAAATCACACGATAAAGATATAAAACATCCAAATGAAATCAGAGTCATAAAAATTCTATTTAACTCAGCTCCCCACAGAAATAGTAACGCTTCCTCTTTCTTCCTCTTTTTAAAGCTACTTAAGGAATATTCTTAAAGGAATGTTAGTTTTCATGTAATCTCATGTATCATTTTTAAAACGTCTCCTCAATTTCACATGGAGAAATAGAATTCTGATAGTCATTTCTCTTAGTTGTCCTGAAGAAAATTCTTTTCAGGTATCTGTAAAATGCCATGTCATGTTGTTGAAATTTATGTAAAATAAGTAACCTAAATGTAGTATAATTGTTTTTGTAATACAAATGAATATTTTGATCACATTCATTTATGTGACAAATGTGATCTTACTTGTAATTATTCCACTCCATTTCAAATAACAAAAAAATGTAATGCATTTTAAAATTTCAAAATAGGTAATTACATACTTTTATATACTTTTGTCTCCACATCAAATGATTACATCTTCTAATTTAAGGTACTAAGTTCTTTAGCTCTTAAACACACACACACACACACACACACACACGCACGCACGCACGCACGCACTCATTTCTCCATTCAGTTGAAACCACTTACCAGAAATATACAAGTTGAAATTTGAAGTTTGGCTTATTTGGTCTTTCCAAACGAAAATGTGCCTAACCTACGGCTAATTGTGAGTCTGGTACTTTCCAGACTATGAAGAAATCCCCAGGTTTGCCCGTAAGGAGCTTCTATTTAAAAACACAAAATAAATTTCTTTAATTTTCCATCACGTGAACGGTGTGCCTGAAGTCTTCAATAGGTAACTCCCCAAGTCTATAAAGAAATACATTATTATGTGGCAGAGTTAAAGTTCATATATGTGAAATATTTTAAACTTTTAGGCAACATTTAATGATCATTGGGTAGGCTTAATGAAGGCAAACAGATTGGCTATCACCGCCAAAAAAAAAAAAAAGTACAATTACTTTTGCTTGAGTGTTTAACAGAAGACAGAAATCCATACTCAAAAAGGTATATTGATTTCTTTCTTTTTTTGTTTTTTTGTTTTTAGTGTATCTAAATAAGGAAAATGAACTGGAATGCTTCCACTCACCCAGACTTCCAAAACATGAGAAAAAAAATAATACAAAGATGTGTCTCACATATAACCTGGCCCTGTGTAATTTTCATAAACGAAAAGCAAATAAACAGCAATTGTCACTACTGTAAATGCACCGCGGCGCTCCGTGGTATGGATCTTCCCTCTTCCCTCGTTTATTACTGCCGGTAAACTATGTATTTGCCACTAACACTGTCTGAATAGATTTGAAACAGTGAGTGTAACAGGCTCAAATGGACGGTGCCCATTATCTCTTCCTTTTTCTCTCCTGCCCTTTATGGCCTATAACTTCATTCAATCTGTAGCTGCATTTATGTTCCTTTTACAACAAAAAGGGTCAGAATGCTGCCTCTGATCATACTGAAATTGCCTAATTTGTTCATCTTCGTTCCACGCCTTGGAGCCGGGCACCTTCTCAAGTTAGGCTGGGGTTCTCCCCATCAACTTTGAGAATGAAGATCGTCCTCGGAACCCGGCAACCCCACCGGGGAAATGCCCTGGGGTCTGAGGGGCCGGCGGGGAGCCGGGTGGGGAGAGGCCGGGTCGCAGCGGCGCACCAAGTCCCCCGGGGGACCGCGGGGACCCCCGCTACCGCACGCCCGGTGTCAGTCTCGGGCTTCGCCAGCGTCGCCGGCGCCCGAAGCCAGGGAGGGAGCGCCGGTCAGCTGACGCAGTGAAGGAATGAGAGGAATGTGCTTGCTCAGAAGACGGGAGCGACGGGGACCCCCCACCCCGAGCCCCGGAGCGGGCGGCGCGGGCGCGGAGCCGGGCCTCCCCGCAGCTGTCGCCACTCGGGCTGTCGCCGCGCCGCCGGGACGCGGAGGGCCGGTGCGGGGCCGGCCGCGGCAGCTGCTTCTGCCTTGACTGTTGCCCCTGACCCTTCTGTTTCCTCCTGGATTTCAGCATCAGCTTCCCCACCCCCCCCACCTTTTTTTTTTTCCTCCCTATTTTTCTCCTGGCAGCACCTCTAGTAAAAAGCAGAAAATAGCCTCCACATTGCCAGAGAGCGAGGGCGCAGGGAAAGGAGGGTAGGGTGGGGTGCTTAAGGCTTCTAACAAAGCGTGGCTCCTGGGGCCCCTCCTGTCTTTTCTCCCGGCTCTGGTTAGCATTTTCCTTCATGCCGCAGCAATGCTTTGTCAGCCCTGGGCTGGGAACGAACTCCCCGCACGGTCTCCTCCTCCTCTCTGACTTTCAAGGATGCTTCACCCCTCACCCCTCCAACAAGGAGAAAAATACCAAAGGTATAAAAGGGAAGTAAATTCTCCAAGATAACTTCGTCTTTTGCAATCCCAGTTTTCCTGGGATTCGGTCAAGAGAACACGGGTCTTTTCAAGTCTTGGGACAATAAAATAAAATTCAAATGGATGAATATGGCAGGTTGGGGAGCAATTAAGTGCTAATTTGGAAGAGCACTTCTTGAGATTTTCCTGACCTGCCCATTCATGTTACTTCCCTTCCGAAGATCCTCTTCCCCTTTCAAGGCTAAAAGCTGGGTATGATTCAGCTCATAAAAATATGTCACAGCAATTGGAATTTACCCTTTGACCTCCTACTCCCTCACCACCACCTCGCCCACACACACACACACACACACACACACACACACACACACACACACACACAGAAGCTGCAATTCACTAGCTAGCTGTTTTCACTAAACAGATGGCTGTGTCGCTGGTGAAAACTGCCTTTTTGGACAAGATAAAACTTCTAAGAGCCTATGTTAGGACCTATTTGCCAAAGGAGCTGGAAGCCGCATTCCCTGGGCTGCATGTGTGAATTCTGAGGTAGTTTGGGAATAGAGAGGTAGACAGATAAAAATAGATTTTATATGCATGGGCACAAAAGGGAAACGGTCAGGAAATAGCAATCTTTCTTTTAACCTCATTCTTTATGAAATTTGCTTTTTTCGAGGCCGTTGTAGATGATCATATCCAGCGTTTAACATTAGAAAGCATAATTCTTTCAGAGAGTCTAGTGACTGGATTTAAAACATGCAGGCAAGGGACAGAAAGCTGAGTCTAAAACATACAAGGAGAGTTCTTCCGTTTTTCTAAAAACCTGTTCACCTTTCCAAATAATTTTTCTTTGCCTTTGTGCAGTGAAAGCCCCATTACCAGCTACGAAAAAATAGTGCTAAGTGTTTTGTACAATTTCTTTTTGTGTGTGTGAAGCTCGAAAAGCCAAGAAAATGGGCAAAATAGTGAACCAGGCCACCAGGGCCAGTTCAAATGCACGGAGAGACATTTTTACTGCATTATTTGAACTATTACTAAATAAAATGCTTTCTGCCTTGGAGCTTGGCTAAGTACTAATTTTCCAAAACATGAATACGACTTCTGGCGAAAAGTTAGAAATAATTTAAATGCATGACTACACCATTGTACCCTCTCAAATTAACAATGTCCCCTTGGCCCTACGCTGCATACTGAGAATGGTGCAGACTCTCAAATCACGTTCGGAGAGCCGAAGACGTCCAGAAAGCTCTGAATCCAGAGGTTTGAGGACAATGCTGGACAAGCTCAAATACTGTTTTCTCCGTGAACACAGGGGCTAGAAACGATAAATTGAAACAATCTCGGGCAATTCATTACCGGATGCCTAAGTAATGACTAACTGACAAGTTAAAAAAGAAATTGCCAGACAGGAATTCAGTAGTTTTTAACATTAATATGACTATACTCTTCTTTTTGAAACGGTTGGCTACTCTCCTGATGCTTGCACAACATGCTGCAAACACTGACGTGGTTGAACTTAGAACACAGAACTTAAAGTAAGAATAACCATGCATTAAAAATTACACAAGTTCTTCTCTAAGTAACATTTTCCCCTGATCTGGAGAAAAACTTCACCTTTATCTGCATTTGCTAATGCCGTTTCTTCTTGGCACAGCATAGAAGATGATAATTTAACAGCATTCGGTCCGTGAGTAACAGCTATTTTTCTTTATTGTTCCTAGGAAACAATCAAGGTTGGAGGGCTTTCCTCCCTTTTTTTAAATACTCTAGAAAAACCCCAAAGATAAATCTGCACATATACCTGGATACTCTTTATCATTGTTGCTAATTTAGAGGTGGTCTGCCGTTTGTTTTTATCGAAACTTGGTCACCAGCTGCTGTTTAGAAGTACTTTTCATGGAATTCCTTGTACTTTAAACAAACCGTTACTTCAAAATCTGCCATGTGCCCGTCATTCATCCTTAACACACAGAGTGTCATGTACCTTTGTGGGAGCTTTGACCCCGAAACGGTTGTCTCATACACGCGACTTCTAGCAATATTTGAACCCAATGCAGGTTTATTAATGACCTTCAGCAAATTCAAGCAGAAATGGGTATTTCGAAGGCGTGTTCTAGAATTCATCTTACACCAAAACCAAAGCTCGTTTTGAAAAATCGAGCCTGTATTCATTTTCTGCTCTTTTTACCCAGGATTAAAAGGTCTCTATGGGGTTTCGCGTAATGAACATCACAGAGGAGGAAAAATTGTTGTTCCTTTTGGCATTTCTCCTCTTAAGATGGTAGAAAAATACGCATCTGCTTTTCCCCGGGAGAGGGAGATAATATGATAACCTTCTGATTATATACATAAGCAGAAACTGATCAGCTTCTCTTGTGGTTCGTTTTTAAGGGCAAGTTCCAGTTGGATTGTGCTAATGCACATATTCATGAATCTCTCCAAACAGGATTCACTGCTCCCCAGGGAACCCTTGAAGTATGCATCATTGTTTCAATGAAGTATCTTCATTATAAAACATAGGGACTATAAAAGGTGAATACCATTTACCTCAGCCTAATATAATCTCTGGTCTGACTTTCTTCCACTGTGATTCCTCTCTCTCTCTCTCTCTCTCTCTCTCTCTCTCTCTCTCTCTCCTTCTTTCTTTCTTTCTCAAATAGAAAAAAAGCGACAGAGTCAAATTAGATATTTTACAAAATTGGGGAAAAACGTTTTTGTGTTCAAAGTCAGACTTGATCTCTTTTGCAGTTATATGGGTAGGAGTAGGCAAGTTTACCCCGAAATCCAAAAATCTTCATATTTGTACAAATGTTTTATTTGATAAAATGCAGCTTATGGAAATGCTTGGTCTCTGGGTATGCATAAGTTTCTTGCATTGAAAAAGCAAGGCCAAAGGTAGAAGGTATAAAAAATAAGTAGGTAAACACCAATACTGCAAGCAAAGAAGGGAGACACTCTCATCAGGACAATGTGGTGAAAATAGGCACACGACTTCTTCATCTCGTTGGTGTTATTACAAAGAGAAAAATATCTTGAATTGATCAGTCTTTTATTTACACTTACATTGAGTCCATCTCCTAATATTCCCCTTTCTTCTCTTTAGAGTTCTTACAGAGAACCTGAGATTTTAGGGAGTTCTACTAATGTGCATGTTACAAAGAGGCCTTTATTAGAGAGGGCATGAATGGAGTTCTGAGTGAGGCTACAAAAGACTTATACTGCTCTCGGGTATAATGGGGTGCTTTATAGGGAAGGAACACTGTCTTTGGGGGATGAAGGACATTTTAATACAACATCTATTGCAGGGGAACAAAGGAGTTATGTAGCTCACAAATTAGGGTATTCACATCCAGATATATTAGTGATGGAGTTTAGAGAACTTGGAATTCAGTGTAAAACGATCTTGTTATCCAACACAGCACACTGTGGAATGTGGCATTCCTTGGATGTAAGTTGTAGTCTCCAGAATAGATTGTAGAAGTCACAAATAACTGACACTCTATGACTCTATAGCAATTAGCTCCCAAAGATAGTAATTCTTAGTGGCACTAAAAATAAGATGAGACATCTATAATTAAGTAGGAAATGACAAATGCAATTCAAGATGCTATATAGTCCAGTTGTCTTAAGTCTTGCAGTGAAAATTAATTGAGGATAATATTTTTTAAGAGGCATAAGGGGCATAGCACATGCAACATGGAACCCATGATTTATCGTTACAGTCTAAGTCACCATTTCAATGGCTTGTGCAATCTCGAATCTCCACCGTGTGATATGCCATGAGATGGGAGAGAGGGACAGGAACTGAGCAGACTCAAGAACCCGGCACCATGCTATAGGAGCTTTTGGTCTAGTGAACAGGCCAACAGGCAAACTATAGTCATATCGTCCCTCCTCACCATATGGCTAATTCCACCAGATTACTTCGAATCTTTGATTTACTGTGACAGCTGCCAACACCTGGGACTGTTAACCACACGCTCTTCTTCCCTGGGCTTCTCCACACTTAACCTTCATAAATTTGCCCCAACCCCTTCTAGCCACTCTTTTTCAACCTATTTCTTTGACTACTTTGCTTCAGTCCACTCCTTTAATGGAGGCGTTCTTAGTTCTGTTCTCAACTCTTTGTTCTTTTCATTCTAAACCTTCTTCTTGGATAATCTCAACTATGTTCGTAACTTTTATCATCTACATAAAGAATGAGCCTGACTCTCACGAGCCTTGATGTCTCCTCCGAGCCCTATTCTCATGGAACCCACTGTCTCCTGAAAACCACATGGACCCCCCACAAGAACCCTGAATACAGTGTGTCCAAAGATAAATTCATATTATCCTCCCATAACTTCCACATTCAACCTAGTCTCTGTCTTCTGGGATTCTTTATCTTTGAATGGTATCACCATCACTTACTTACATGAGAAAGGTAAGAATCATTCTTCTCTTCTGTGCTTTGACACCAATCAGCGACTTATTCCTATCCTATCTCTACAGATGTATTTCTGTCTCCCTCTCCACTCTCTTAGATCAAGACACTATAGTCTATCTCTAGGATAGACTAAGGATACTTGCAACAGACTTCTATCTGGTCTCCTTGCCTCCAATCATATTATCATCTAATGCTTTCTATCCAGTATTCATTCTAAGATACACATCTGACCGTAACAAAGGTGTAGCTGGTTTATGTAGGGTGAAAAAGAAGATACATAATATTTTTCACCGCATGATATTGTATTTATCCAATCCATTAGCAAATCATAT
The DNA here is from genome assembly GCA_030068075.1 of Paguma larvata. Lineage (NCBI taxonomy): Eukaryota > Metazoa > Chordata > Mammalia > Carnivora > Viverridae > Paguma > Paguma larvata. Next base: position 66,954,866 of record CM057825.1, on the reverse strand, counting down.
TGGTTCTCTCATTAAAACATGATTGGAATCAGATTCTTTGCATGAAATACTGCATTACTCCCTAATTATTCTACCTGTATCAATCCTATTATCCTCAAATCTATTTTTAAGAGAGTAGTCACAGTCATACTGTTCATCGCTGCCAGATTACATTGTGTTTCTACACAAAAGCTTCTGTTGCCTTCCCATTTTATTCAAAGTAGAGTGAAATTCTGAATGGCTTCCAAGGACCTACCTAACTAAACCCCCCATGGCAACCTGTCTGATTTCACCTCCACCCCTCTCACACACCCACACAATCTTCATCAGAGACTCAATACTTAGCCGCACAGACCAAGAGAATCAAAGGGACTAGTACCAAGGGAATCTTGGGACCACATCTCAGCTCTATAATTATCAGCGAGGAGACTATAAGGAAATTATTTTATCTGTCTGAGCATCAGTCTCCTCATCTTTAAGACTAAGATAAAATGCCCACTTCAAAGGACTTTTGTTAAGAAATTAGATATGTAACAAGAAATATGTCTGCCATGTAAAAAATGCTGTGTAATGTTATTCTTCTCCGCAACCAATCACCGTCAAAACCAATTCAAGGAGGGTCACTTTTGAAGTAATGCACAATTAATTTTTCCTCCTATGTATTAATTTATAAACCTCATGGTTCATATAATATCCTATATAAAGATTAGATTTCAAAAGGCATCTTTGTTGCTTGTGTTATTTCATCCTCAGAACATTCACTGAATTGCCTTCATTTATCATTATAATTTGAAAATATATAGAATCCTATCACCACCTATAATCTCATTGTAGTTTTTTTTTTAATTTTCCCAAAATATTTTAATATAAGAACAAAATGCTGACACAGCACATTGTATTAATTTGAATTATATTGGACTTTACATAAGATTTAAATTGCTAAAATATATTCATTATACTCTTGAAGAACTCAGTGATTTAGGTTACAGACTTCATGGCAGTGTCATGAGTTCCATACAACACATTTGAAGAAAAAGCTGACAGGTCTGTGTTCAAATCTTAACACTAGTCTTTAATAGCTCTTTGACCTCAAAGAGGTCAAAGCTGCTGTGATGCTCAACTTCCTGTCCCATAAAATGGAATAAATAATTAATAAATAGAACCCACTTCATAGTAGAGTTTTGAGAATTAAAGAAGATATGGAAGTAAGGCAGCTCTGTAATGGGAACAGTACCAAAGGTAAGCGTCAATAATAATCATAGCGGTAGTAGTAAAATTAGTCTCCTTAAAATAAGACAAGGATGCTTAAAAAGAACATTGAATGATCTTGAAAACTCTTTATGAGGATGACTCACTCCATTCTCTTAAGGGAAAAACAAGTACTTTACTCTCTGATTTCTATAATTTTTTGAACAAGAAAAAGTGGTAAGAATATGCTGCCAAAGATTTTATGAAAATGAGGAAAAGATTTAGAACATTCTTGCCATGGAGCGTAAAGCTGTGAAATGTTGTATTTATTTGGTAAATACTGAAGAAAAATAATAGATAAATCAAACTATAAAAACCTGTGCTGTAAGCAGCAATAGTTTCTCCAGGAGACAGCAAGAGTATAAAACAGGAAGAATAAATATTAAATTAAGCCTCAGCTGAGATAAGTATGGAAAAAGCCTAATCAAAGAAGTTACACTTTCTCTGCTTGAATTTTTGTGTGTACATGCACGTCTCCATATTTTAACTTTTTAGTTCCAGAGGATAATTGTAATGTAGAAAAATATTTTCATAAGTGACCATCAGAAAATTAAGACAATCTTGAGAAAGGTGGCAAGTGGTCAGAATAATGCTTAAAGGAGGAGGTTGGCATCCATTTTTCATTCAGTCTTCAAAGCTAAGGACATTGTTAGGCAAAAAGGCATTTCATATCTCTTTAAGAGGATATATCATCCTTAACGTGGTAAACAATTGGGCTATATTGCAATAATGTACTCTGTATTTACTTAATTTTCACCAAATGTATTACAGTATTTCCACCATATCACACAGTTCTTGCATGTGAATCAAGCATTAAATATATTTTCGATAGTCAGGAAATCAGCAGAATGAGTCAGTGATCTTTAAAAATTAAAGAACAACACTCAGGCCTCTTCAACCGGATTCTTCTGAAGCTGAGATACATTGTCATATGAAGGAAGCAGCCATGAAGAGACTAAATTTAAAAGACACAGGGCCCATTCTCAGCTCTGACACTCACTAGTTGTGTGCACCACACACACACACACACACACACACACACACACGGACATAATCTCAGTCACTGAATACTTAGTATATGTCCTGATGTCCAGTGGGGTAGAGGACAGAGGAAAGGGTAAATGTTATATTGCCCCTGACCTCCATACAATGGGAGACATATACAAAGGTAAATATGTCCCTTATTTATTTCACACTAATTTATTAAGAGCCTCTTATCTGACGGGCACTATTCTAAGCAATGAAGAGAAAACACTGAACAAAATAGACCAATAAGTAAATAAAAGAATAAAATGAAAACCTGACCTCATTGAGTTGATATCTTGGTGGACAGAAAGACAAAACCCAAAATGTATATGCGTAGTATATAGTATGTTATATATTTATAAGTTCTAAGGAGAATATAATACAGGAAAGGAGGATGGAGATTCAATTTCTAAATATGTTGATCTCACTGAGAAGATGACACTCCAGCAAAGACCTGAAGAAGGTGAGAAGAAAGTCAGGCAGATATTTGGCAGAAGAGAATTATAGGAAAGGGCAGTTAACCACAAAGGCTTTGGGCAGAAGCACATGGGGTGTGAGTGTGAAACAGCAGAAAGTTCTTGTAACCAGACAAAAGTGGGCAAGGGGATAAGACTGGAGAGATAGAAGAGGGGCTAGGTCATTCAGAGCCTTGGGGACAAGTTTGTGAACAGATATCCCTTAGTGTCACAGGGCCATCCTGCATTGAGGATATACAGTGTAGGGAGAGAAGGGCAAAAAGAGGAGACCATAAGATCTTCTTGCAACAACCCGTGAGAGATGATGACAGCTTGTGGTAATGGAAGTTACAAGAAGTTGTGTGATTCTGGGTAGACTTTGAAGGTAACGTAGCAGCTGCCTACAAGCCAAGAGAAGAGTCCTCAGAACGACACCTACTTTGCCGGTACCTTACTCTTGGGTAAACCAGCCTTCAGAACTGTGAATAATATATTTCTGCTGTTTAGGTGACCCGGTCTACGGTATGCTGTTACGACAGCCGGAGCAGATTTACATACGTGGTTTGTCTTTCTTCACCCCTTTACTTTTTTAATGACTTTTTATTGTATGTTTCAAATTAAATTATATTTAACATACAGTGTTATATTAGTTTCAGATGGACATTATAATGGTCCAACAATTTTACGCATTACTCAATGCTCATCACCGAACGTGTAGTTACCATCTGCCTTCAAACAGTATTACAATATTATTGAGCATATTCCCATGCTGTACTTTTCATGTTCCATGACTGGAAGAGTCAGGGAATTCTAAAGATGACGGGACTTGAGTCAACTGTGGAGAAATTCGGCGGAGGTAGAGGAATATAAAGCACTAATAATAAGGGAAGATGTTCGGCCTTGGGTAGAAATGATAATGGATTTACAGGGTTATGGTGGGACATGAGGATGGATAAATAAGGAGCACAATTATAGAGAACTTTCCATAATAAATAGAACTTAGATTTTTATCCAAGCAGTAATAATGGCTCTTAATGGTGTCTAATACGGTGTTAGAAGGTGAAGGAGAGACAGGGGAGTATCCCCCAAACTGAGAAGGCACTTTGAGACCAGAAGACGAAGGAGGCCAGTCCATGTAGCTTACACAGAGTTTGTTTCTGGTAACTTACTGACAGGGAGGATCCAGGGGAGGACTATCTACAGCAGCTGCATATTCTCCACAAAATCAGACCATAGTCCACAGATTTTATAGAATGAAGGGACATGCAGAATGGCATTGTAGTGAGATCGAGGGGTTTGCACACACCTCAGAAGGCTTGCATGCACCTAATTGACAGCAAATCTTTAATTAGATCTTGTGGCAACACCTGTCTGTCCAGAAGGGGAAGACTCTGTTATCTCTAACGGATTCATGGGAGGCCAGGATAAGCTGCCCCCCCCCATCCTGGCCCTGGCGGGCATTTAGAAGGCATGTATATTAATCTCCAAGGGGCCTGGAACACATAGCCCTAAAAGAGATCACTGAACGAACATGAACAAGATGGAGAGGCATATATGGAGTCAGTATTGTCAACACTCTTACATATGGGCACAAAAAAGGTTTATGTTTCAAAGAATATGAATGTGGTATCAATCGGTAGGATGGTTTAGGATTATATAGTGTGAAAACAGGGAAACAATTTAGGAGACTACTTTGATGATCCAGAAATGAAGTGATAGAAGTCTGAAATCTCAAAGTTTGGATGCAAGAAACAGAATGAGGAAAATAATACTGAGTTATTATAATAATTTAATAATTTATTCAAATGCATTATTTTGTTGAAGTATAACTAACATACAGTGTTCTATTAGTTTCAGGTGTACAATATACTGATTCGACAATTCTAAACATTACTCAATGCTCATCACAATGACTGTACACTTAATCCCCTTTATTTCACTCATTCCCCCACCCACCTCACCTTTGGCAGGCATCAGTTTGTTGTTAATATTCAAGAGTTTGGGTTTTTGTGGGTTTTTTAAAATTTTTATCTTATCTCTTTTTTCTTTTCTTTCTCTCTTTTGTTTCTTAAACTACATAGATGAGTGAAATCATATATATTTGTCTTTCTTTGACTTATTTCACTTAGCATTATACCCTCTAAACCCATCCATATTGTTGCAAATATCAAGATCTCATTCTTTTTATAACTGAGTAATATTCCATCGAATATATATACCACATCCTCTTTAATCATTCACCTATCAATAGACACTTGGGTTCTTTCCATATCTTGACTATTGTAAATAACGCTGCAATAAACAGGGATGCATACATATATCATTTCAAGTTAGCATTTCTGGGGCGCCTGGGTGGCTCATTCGGTTAAGCATCCAACTGCAGCTCAGGTCATGATCTCCCAGTTCATGGGTTCGAGCCCCACGTCAGGGCTGACAGCTCAGAGCCTGGAGCCTGCTTCAGATTCTGTGTCTCCCTCTCTCTCTGCCCTTCTGCTCATACTCTGTCTCTATGTGTCTCAAAAATAAATAAACATTTAAAAATTTTTTAAAAAAAGTTAGCATTTTTGTTTTATATGAGTAGATACCCACTAGTGGAATTACTGGATTATATGGTAATTCTATTTTTAATTTTTTGAGGAAACTCCATACTCTTTTCCAAAGTGGCTGCCTCCATTTGCATTCTCACCAACAGTGCACTAGGGTTCCTTTTTCTCTATATCCTCAACACTTGTCGTTTCTTATGTTTTTGATTTTTGCCATTCTGACAAGCATGAGGTGTTATCTAATTGTGGATTTGATTTGCATTTCCCTGATTATTAGTAATGTTGAGCATCTTCTTATGTGTCTGTTGGTCATTTGTATTTCTTCTTTGGAAAAATGTTTGCTTGGGTCCTCTGCCCATTTTTTTATTGGATTTTTTTTGGCATTGAATTGTCTAAGTTCTTTTTATATTTTGGATGTTAACCTGTTATCAGATACATCATTTGCAAATATCTTCTCCCATTTAGTAAGTTGCCTTGCTGTTTTGTTGATGGTTTCTTTTGCTGTGAAAAAGCTTTTTATTTTGGTATGGTTCCAAAAGTTTGTTTTTGCTTTTGTTTCCCTTGCCTAAGGAGACATGTCTAGAGAATTGTTGCTTGGCTAATGTCAAAATGGCCAATGTCAAAGAAATTACTATCTATGTTTTCTTCTAGGAGTTTTATGGTTCCAGGTCTTACAGTTAGGTCTTTAATCCATTTTGAGTTTATTCTATCCCTTTACTCTTAATCTTTATGTCCTTTTATTTAAAGTGGGTTTTTTAATACTACATATAGTTGGGTTTTGTGTTTTGATCCATTCTGACAATCTTTATCTTTTAATTGGTATATTTAGACAACTGACATTTAAAGTGATTATTGGGACACCTGGGTGGCACAGTTGGTTAGGTGTCCAACTCTTGATTTCAATTCAGGTCATGAACTCATGGTCCTGGGATTGAGCCCCACATTGGGCTCTGTGCTGACAGAGCCTGCTCAGGATTCTCTCCTTATCCCTCTTTCTGCTCCCCACTCTCTTTCAAAATAAATAAATAAGCATTAAAAAGATAAAGTGATTATTTATATTGTTGGATTTATATCTACCATTTTGTCACTTTTTTCCAATAATTGCCCTTGCTCTTCATTTTTATTTTTGTCTTCTATCTTCTGTCTGTCTGTTTCTCTCTCTTTTTGCCTTTTTTGGTTTCAACTGAGCATCCTATACGATTGAATTTTTTTTCCTTTCTTAGCATATTGGTTATACACTTATTTTTACATTTTTTAGTGATCGCCGTTGACTTTGCAATATACCTTACAACTGACCCAGGTCCACTTTCAAACAATACTATGCCACTTCACCTATAGTGTATTTTATGGTAACAAAACAATCCAATTCCTACACCGTCCTTTGTATTATCACTGCCATTCATTTCTCCTATACTCAAGCATACATAAGTGTGTGTGCACATGTGTTTACAAAACTGATACATTATTACATTATTATTTTGAAAAAAATATGTTAGGTCAATTGAGAATAAGAAAAATAAGTTTTTATTTTACTTTCACTTTTTCTCCTTGATGCTCTTCCTTTCTTTGTTTGTCCTTTGACCTCACTTTTCTGATGGATTAAAAAGAGTTGGTTTTAAGGGGTTTTTTGCTTTTCCACTATCATTAAGACAGAGTGACTATTTCCAAACTCCTTATGGCCAGAACCAAAACAGAAGTCAAAAGTGACTTTTTTAAAAAAATGTTTATTGATTTATTTTGAGAGACACAGAGAGAGCGAGAGCGAGCAGGGGAGGGGTCAAGAGAGAAGGAGAGAGAGAATCCCAAGCAGGCTCTGCACTGCCAGCACAGAGCCCAACTCCATGAAATCATGACCTGAACTGAAATCAAGAGTTTGGATGCTTAACTGACTGAGCCACTGAGGTGCCCCAAAAGTGGCTTTTTAAATAAATTTCTAAACTCAGTTGTTCAACTACTTTTCATAAAGATGGATGTAGACAAAAATATGCGATTGAGCTTACTTTATTATTTTTTTAATGTTTATTTATTTTTGAGAGAGAGAGACAGACAGAGAGAGAGAGCATGAGCAGAGGAGGAGCAGAGAGAGAGAGAGAGAGGGAGAGAGAGAATCCCAAGCAGGCTCCACACTGTCTATGAAGAACCCAATACAGGGCTCAGTCTCATGCACTGTGAGATCATAACCTGAACTGAAATCAAGAGCCAGATGCTCAACTGACTGAGCCACCCAGGTGCCCCAGGCTTTCTTTTATTTTAATCTCACTTAGTTGAAGACTTCATACTTATTGGGCAATTATTATTGACAATCTAGATTGGTGTCTACCGTTTTAAAATGCCCATCTCAGATGTAAAGCAAACATAGCACCATGGCATCATACTTCCTTACTATTGGTTAGGACTTTTAAGTGCAAACAACAGAAGCTTTCTCTGGTTAACTTAAACAGAAAAGAAATTTAGTGGAAGGATACGTGTTAGTATAAATAACAATCTAGAACACCAGGCCTAGCAAGAATGCAAGTGAGGAAAGATACAGCAAAATCTTCTCTTGCTCTATTTAAGATGTCACCTAAGGACACCTAAGAAGCCCAGGGTGATCATACTGCTAAATCCTCAACTCCACCAGTTTTCCTATAAACATAACCTCAAAAGGACTTAATACCTTTGTTTCATGTCCTCAAAACTCTAGCTCTAAGATAGAAGCACCTGATTAGACAGACACACACAGGTCACTTGCCTTCCTTTCTAGGGGTGTGTAGTAGTGAATTATTTACCAGTACTATGAATGCCATTTGCATTTGCCATTGGAAGGCACAGTGTGACTTTTATAGCAAATTTACCCCCCGGTTATGCTTAAACTAGTAATAAACATAAAATAAAACTAGTAATAAAAGTAATTCTTTGAGCCTATACCAGTTACTAGTTGGGGGATGTATCTCAAAAGTCTGCTGGGTAACATTAACCATCTACATAGAGATAATCAAATGCTGGTTAACCAAAGATTAAGGAGCATTGACTCGAATAGTCTGTTGTGGTTTGGAAAGAGGTCTAAAAATCAGAGATTTGGTAACAATTTTAAAGTCGCTTATCATAAGCTTTTAAAAATTATCTGAACCTGTTTGGTCAGAAAATTGGGCCCTAAATTCCCTGATACTAAATATTTCTTATAAGATATCAAGAATAAACAGGTTTAAATTGGGTTGGGAATTCTGCAAGAACAGCACTTTTTATAGTAGTGCTGTGTTTCTGAGGGATGATTGTCCTAATCCCAGGCCGTACACACACAGCTTCACGAAGTGCGGAGCATCAAATATATTATCAGACTTTCGGAATAATGAAAAAAGACAAAAGCAAGAAAACTTAACCAGAAAAGGTTAAAAATTTAAATACTCCTTTATTCAAGCCAAATTGTTCAACCCTTCTTACCTTGGAACCACTTGGTTTAAAACTCTCAAATAACTTATCCATATAACCTTGTCACTTCAATTTTCACACATTCTCTTTGTCTTTGGACCTGTACACCATATCTCTGTCTCTATCTGCTAAGGGCTACAAACCACATTACAGCAGAGTTTCAAAACTGCCAAGCATCATGGGAAAGGTAATATTCACATAAAAGAAAAAGCATGGGAACTGATATCTGTTCCCCTGATGTTTACTTTCAAAGATTCTTTGTGTTGCCCTGCTTGGATACCCAGCCACTATGATAGGGTGGCTCCCTGATGTTTGGCTAAAGAGTCAAGGTATTTCACTCTCTGAAGAACAAATACCTGAAAGCGAATTTGGGCTGTAAATTAATATGCCCCTGCATTAGCAAGGTCTTTCTTGCATTCTGTACTTTTGACTGGGATTAAAATGAAAACCAATTTCCAAGAGAGTAAGAATTAGAAACTCCCATTGTTAATTAAATGTATTTAATTATAGGATAGTGATTGTTTCCAGTAGAAGAAAAATTAAAAAAACAACAACAACAATGTTTGAACATTGGAGGAGTATGAATTGGGAATATTCTAACAAAAGGAGAAAGTAGGGATTAATGAATCCAAGGAAAGCTACATTTTAAAAAGGAGAGAAATTTCACATTATTCCTTTTATACACTGATTAGTTAGTTGTTACAGTGCATGTAAATAAAGTAAATATGAAGCTTTCAGTAATTTGCAATGAGCATCTATTTTGTGCCAGGAGCATGTACCATGTGAAGATGCCACTCAGATTTTAAAAAATATAAAAACAAAAACAAGGTATAGCCCAACCTACCTTCAAGAGTTCACATTTTAGCATAGGAGGCCAGAAACACAAACACATGAATCAAACTGCACTCAAAGGGATACTACCATCTTTATAGGAGGTATAAAGTATTTTTTAAGGTGGGTTTATTTAGAATCCTGTATTTTAACAATTCCATAATTTTAGCCTAGTGAGTATCATTTTGTTTGATTTTACATCAGAGCAAAACAAACAATCTCAAACTCTACAAACCTGGGCTCCATGCCATGTGCATAGCGGTTTTGGTGTTTTTTTTTTTTTTTTTTAACCTAGACACCAAAAGAGAAATTATACTTCTCAGATTTCACAAATCTTTGGAGTAATGACTAGATTGTATTTTCATATCTTTAAAGAACAACAACAATTTTGCTGGCAATAGACAGTTGACTTAGATAAAACCCAGTCCTTGCCTGGAGACTCCATCAATAAAGAGAAAATGAAAGACACTAGTTAAAGGTGTATGACTCACATTTTAGAAAAGTAGCTGTTGTTAGTTTCAATTTTCTTCAATTAGGATGGATGTTAGTAAGGATGTTAACCCCGCCATTCTGGCTTAAGTCCAACTCGGGTAATTACATTCTGCCTACTTAAATTCTCTTCGGGTCCAAAGAGATCCTTCCTTCTCACCTCACACTGTTTCGTGATGTTTCTGCCCACAGCTAACTACAGGCCACATTCAACTCTGGAGACGGCAGTATCTCTGTGAAAACTTGATTTTTCTGCATAGTATCAGTATAAATTCACTTTTGGGGTAAAGGTTTTAGAACATGTAATGTAATAAAGAAAAGGAAACCATATGGCATTCTTAACGAAAGATACAAAAAAAAAAAAATCCAATAGAACGAATTGTCTCTGACAGGGCCTCTGCGGTAATGGGAGATTTTTTTTTTAGCTTGCCCTGGCTATAAATGTAAGATCATTATCATTAGATCTTTAAAATACCAACAAGCAAAATATGAAGAGATTTAAAGTCACCTTTAAAATCGCCCCAAAAGTTCAGTGTCAATTATCTACAATCAATGTCATTCTCCTTGGCTAGAAATTGGTACCAGAGAATAAATTCTAAGAAGAGGAAAATTTAAAAGTACAATTGATGCTGACAGATTATCAATGGAAGTGCATTTCTAAGTCATGCTCATCTATGCACCAAACCTCTGTTTATTTCTCCGTTCTACCTGCTTTGCACTTTTGCCACATTTTTGTAGGGACATCAGACATTGTTCAAGAGTAACCTTCACTACATATACTTAAAACCCATTCTGTGAGATTTCACTTGGAGATATGCATTGAACTCCTGTGAGATGGAAAAAAAATTATAAACATTTAAATTTTCCATGGAAACCTCCTTCTCTCTGTAACACTTATAAGTAAAAGCCATTGAAAGTTTAAATCCTTTAAGACTCGGTTTTTAGGGGCGCCTGGGTGGCTCAGTCGGTTGAGCGGCCGACTTCGGCTCAGGTCATGATCTTGCAGTCTGTGAGTTCGAGCCCCGTGTCGGGCTCTGTGCTGATGGCTCGGAGCCTGGAGCCTGCTTCGGATTCTGTGTTTTCCACTCTCTCTGCCCTTCCCCTGCTCATGCTCTGTCTCTATGTCTTTCAAAACTAAATAAACGTTTAAAAAAAAAAAGACTCGGTTTTTAATGATAATATGTACATCACACCTATGACATCACATGTATAGAATACTTGTGTATTATAGCTATGATATGGTGACCCAAACAACATGAATATCAGTTTTAAGAGATATGAAGCCAAAAATTGACAGATTGACAAGAAAAAAAAAAGACGTAAAACACTAAAAGATAATTGGACCAAGGACAGATACAGGGGATTTTTAAAGGTGAAAAGAGCACAGGCAACTTTTAAAAGTCAGAAAGAAGACATTTTCAATGTCACAGAAATTGAAGTAAAATACCTAGCATGCAGCATTTTTTGGCAATTGAATTGTCAACACAATATTAATGAGCATGTAATGCAGTAAATACTAGTCTACTGTTTGTGAGAATATAAACTGGCACAATCCATTTGACCAGCAATTAGCTAATATTTATCGAGAGTCTCCAAAGTGTCCCATTCATAGTAATCTTATATCTGTCAATCTATTTTAGGAAAAGAATCTTTTAAACAGATAAAGATGTTTATGGTGGCCAAACACGCATTTGCAATCCATCAGTCATTAAGTAGAAGGAACAGTAAATGCCCAACAATAGTCCCCAGAGAGGCTTATATTTGGGTGAGATAAACAATAAATAATAAACGTGGTATATAAGTCACTTGCATCGTTTGTTAAATGGTGATAAGTGCTAAAAAGAAAAAAAAAGAGAAAGTAAAGTGGGGTAAGAGGGAACGGGAGTACTGGGAAAGGGAAGGCTATAGTATTAGGGAAAGTAGTCGGGGAGGCAGCATTTAAAAAGAGATACTGAGCAAAGCTTGAAGCGTGTAAGAAAGTTAGCCTCACAAATACAGAAAGAGAATTCCAGGCTAGAGGTAGACTTATACAGCAAAGGCCCTAAGTAAGGACTTGCCTCTCATGGTCAAGGAAAGCACAAAGGCCAGTATGATCCAAGCAGAGTGAGCAAAGGTGAAAGAGGTAGTCCGTGTGGGTAAGGAGGCCAAAGATAGCCAGAGCTTGAAGTCCTCCTATGAGCCACTGTAATGACTTGGACTATCACTTGGAATGGCACAGGGAGCCAAACATGAGTTGTAGTGGAGGAAAGACATGGTGTGACATGTTTTATCAGAATCGATCCAGCTGCTTTGTTGAGAATAAACTATTGGCAGCAAGAATAGAAACAGAAAGGTTTGTTAAAGAAGCTGTTATAAATCCATCCAAGTGTCCATCCTTAGATGAAAGAACAAAGAAGTTGTAAGATATATATATATATATATATATATATATAGATATAGATATAGATATATATATATAAACATATATATATATATAATATATATTGTTGTGACATAGAAACAAAACAAATCAACAAAAGAAAAACAGACAAGCAAGAAAACAGACTTTTAAAAATGTTTTTATTTATTTGTATTTGAGAGATAGGGACTACGTGCCTGCAAGTGGGGGAGGGGCAAAAAGAGAGGTAGACAGAGAATCCCAAGTAGGCTCCAGGTTGTCAGTGCAGAGCCCAATGCAGGGCTGGAACTTCCAAATGGTGAAATCATGGCCTGAGCCGAAATCAAGAGTGGGGTGCTTAACCAACTGAGCTATCCAGGTGCCCCAACTCTTAACTCTACAGAGAAAACTAAGTTACCAGAGGGGAGGTGGGTGAAGGGATGGATGAAATAGGTGAAGGGGATTAAGAGTACACTTCTCATGGTGAGCACTGATACAGAATTGTTGAATCACTATATTGTACACTTGAAACTAATATAACACTGTGTATTAATTATACTGAAATTTAAAAAACTAAATAAAAAAAAAGAAACTATCATGTTTATACAGACATTAGATAATGCTGTCTTTGACCAGGGTTTGGCAGAGGAAGTGGTGAGAAGTGGTCTGATTATGAAAATATTTTGAATAAAGGATTAATAGAATTTCTTAACAAATTGGATGTGTGGAGTAAAGGAAAGAGTCATAGAAGACTGTAAGGTTTTTGGTCTCAGAAACTGGAAGGGTAGAGCCGACGTCAATCAAACTTGAAAAGGCAGAAAAAACAAGTCTGAGGATGAAAGAGATCAGAAATTCCATATCAGCATATTGATCTGAGATGTCTATTAGACATGGACAGAAAGACATTGAATAGGTAGTTGGATTTAAGATTCTAGAGTCTGGGGCAAAAGTCTGGATTAGAGAGACAAATTGAGAGTGACAAAAAAATTAAAAAATGGCCTTGTCACATATAGAAAAGAGTTATCTCTATCAAAGATCATCACTTCAAGAATAAAATTTTTTTTCTATTGTCTGTGATCATCTCTGGTGTTGCTTTCTTCCATTTTATTTATTCTCACTTGAGCTATATTGTGAAAACATTTACCTAAATTACATAATGTCTCTAACACAACTTCATTTACCTCCAGGATAGATGAATATAAGACAATCTGTCTAGGGGCACCTGGGTGGCTCAGTTGGTTAAGTTCTTGATTTCAGCTTAGGTCATGATCTCATGGTTCGTGGGTTTGAGCCCCACATCGGGCTCCATGCTGACAATGCAGAGCCTGCTTGAGATTCTCTCTCTCCTTTCTCTCTGCCCCTCCTCCACTCCCCTCTTAAAATAATTAAGTAAACTTTTAAAAAGACAACCTGTCCAAGTTTCATGCCTTCATTGTTAGTATTCAGATTTACTACAATTTTACTCATAAGATCTTAATCGAAATTGTTATTAGAAGAAAAACAAATGTATAATTGGCCCTCTCCATTCATAAAGCTTTAAGAAATGAGCTATTCTAATTAAGATATGCTAAAATCCTACTTCAAGCTTGAGCCCTACCTATGATATTAGTTTCAGTATTAGGACTTGCTTCTTAGATTTGGTGTCCATGGAGGACACTTTGTAGCTGGAGAAGATTAACCCGTCAGAGGCTGCTCTGAATACTCATGAGTCATTAGGCCTTCATAGATGGCATGTGGGATGGGGGTGGGGGCTGGCAGCTCTTTGCCGGTTCTCAAACCGTTAGCTCCCTTAGGGATGGTGCTCTCACCTCAAACCTAGGCCACCTAACGGCCCACACAATAGCTATAATAGCTTCTATCACTCTGGCAAAGAGATCGGAAGGAGGAAGGCGATTCCACTCTTATATTGTAGGGGGTGAGCAGGGCAAAGTAACAAGAAAAAAGAATGAAAGGAGAAATTAAAGAGAACAAATTAAGGATACTAAGATTTTTTTTAAATATTCACTTACCTTGCAGAATTGCATGTGATTAATTCTCTCAAAACCAGCTTATTTGCCATCACTGGAATTTCTACTCTCCTAATAGCTCCCAGCTTGTCTCCTTAAGCTGCTATGAAGAAGCCCACAGCCACAATATGATCCTTACTTATGTTCAACTTTATCCTAAAAGGTATTTAAGGTTCTCTGAAGAAACACTACAATGCCAAGATGGAAAACGAAACAGGACGCAAAACAAACAAAAACGCACAAAGACAAAATTATCAAGGCAAAAGGGAAACCATTCAGATCATAATTATCCTAAGGGCAAGTGTTTCATAGGCCCCCAACTGAGTCAGACACTATAAATTCTCCTGTTTAATCTTCACGGCAACTCTACGAGGAATGTATTTTTTTTAGTTTCTTATTTTCAGATGAAGAAATGAAAAGCTAGGGAATTTCAATTACTTGGCTAGGGTTATGGGGCTGGTAAATACCAGGAACTGGGATTCCAGTCCCTGATTGGTCGACTCCCAAACTGATGCTCCTAACCATCTAGAGGGTGGGTTGCATAAAACATACACAATAAAATTGTGTACAACTAAAAGGAGTGAGCTTATGTTTGGACTAATAATCCCGGTGACCAAAGAACAGAGGAAAACAACTACAAGATGCATGTGTAGATAAAATAAACACAACTTTCTCTTGGGAAAAGCAAAATCTCCACTCCCCCTTACCCCCACTGCCACCTACACATCGTCGTGTATTCATGAAAAGGATCTATAAGATGTAGTGGATTCTATTCTCAACAAGATCCTATAAAAATATAGTATCAAGTGTATATAATTTTTGTTTAACAAATCCCTCAACAGAAGCCAGTGTAGAAATTCAAAATAGAAGATCCCTTAATTCTATTTTAGGTTAAGGAAGAAGTAGGAAAGGAATGCAAGCTGGTTGTTCACTCCATGATGGTCTGGCTAGATCCAAAGGTAACACTGAAAGTATTTGTGACATCTGGAGGAGCGGTTCTCAATTGGTGACATTTCGTCACTTGCTTGTAGAAAGACACATCTCAGGAGGGGGAGTGTGAATTATAAAGTGCCCATGAACTTAAAATATCATTTAATATTCATAAAATTGAAAGAAGATTGTCATTTGTTATAATACAATATCTATAGAAAGTAAAACACAGCTTCTAGATTGGAAGGAATTTGCAGAAAATAGACAAGCCTGTGAAATTCTCTAGAAAAGTAAGGGAATTTTGTGTTTATTAAAGGGGAGCATCGTCTTTAAAAAGGTTGTGCAACTCTGATTTTGATGAAAAGATAATGTGTTCCTTGTGTAGTACTCACTGCAGCAAATTCGAGACATATTCTGGTAAGAAGTCAGAGTGCTGAGATATTCCATTATTGATTAAGGGCAGATATATATTAAATGAGTCAAAGATAAAGTTTTCCTTGTCTCATGACAATAAGTCTAAGCAGATTTTAATCCTAACAGATGGTCAACCACATCCACATAAAATTGGGCCACAAGAATGCTTATAAACAATAGAAAAATTATCTTCTCTAAATGGTTCTGGATCCATTCTTTAGACAAATGACCATTTTCATTTTTGTATATCTCCTCTTTGAAGATTAACATTCTGAGAACAGACCTATTTAGAGAGTAGTTCTGTTGATCAGCATGTGGGAGCATGATTATTTAAAGAATACTCATATTTTGTAAGTATTTAGTAGGCAGATAAGGTCGCATTGTCACTTATAAATACACTTTCTACCATAGCTCTCCCTGAAATAGAAATTATTCTAAACCTCACGTTCTTCACTCTTTTCTGCAGACGACGTGGTTTCCCATTCTGCACAATACAGGGAAAGAAATCTGGTCTGCTTGAGGAACACACTGCTTGATGATAATTTTGAAGAAAATTCTTTATGTCCTCTCACAGACATGACAACTTGAAGAGAAAGTTTAATAATAACCCTAGCTCGGTTGGAATTACATTAGTCTGCTAATATCTAGGCCAACAGATATTTTTTCCTTGGTTCTGATAGTGAGCGTTAAATAGACAGTAGCCACGAATCCATAAATACTTGAAAGACTCAAAGCAAAGAATGCTTGGAAGTTCAGTAATTTCAAGTCGAAGTCTCTCTTCCTGAGCTGTATTAGCTGGCCCGGAATCAGAAGACCGATTTTCTCGCAATACACTCCGTTCTTGCTGTTGGTCTTCACCCATGGCTCGTGAGCTAGAATCTCAGTCTGGTTTCCTGATGAAACATTATCGTTTCTTCTCCCTTTGGTGAAAATTATTTAAGAACCCCCCTGGGGTAATGGTTAGGTGGCTATCAGGGAACAACAAGGCCTCCTTGATGCAATGTGATCTCAGTGGTTCCCTCAGCCATTAGCATTTCCTCCCTCTACACACATGTATCAACAGCTTCCAGGGCTTTCGGCTTCTCCAAACAATGTCAGCTTATACAGATTTCTAAAGAATCCCTCACTACGTCACTACAGTCCCTCACTGCATCAAAGAGATCCGAGCCTCTCCCATACTTTAACATTGACAATTCTTGAATTTTATTTAATGAACAAAGTTTAATAAGTCTTTGGGCTTTACAAGAACTCCAGGGGAAACATCAATGATCATACAGTTTTTTGAAGAAAAAAAGTCATCGTGCATTTGATTTATAAAAGGGACGCAAGTTTCTATCAACTACGGTGTCACACTTCTAGCTCTTCTGGACCTGCTGTTGTTGTTGTTTGAGGCAGACAAAACTGGCATTTCCATGTCTCCCTCCCGGCAATGATCAAACACAAGTGTCTAAAAAAGACTTTTTCATTTGCCTTGCAGTTATAAATTAAGACTTTGAACTACCCCTGACCCAATTATAGCTCACCCACATAGATTAAAGCTAAATTTATAGTTACTTTGCACACACACACACACACACACACACACACACACACATTTCCCTCACTAAATGCAATTGGTCCTCTTTGTATCACATGAGTTTGTAATTCTAATATCAATATCGGGATTTGTTCTTCCTGTGTTTTTATTCTAATACGGTATTCTTTACAGAATATGTGATATTTTGCATTATCTTATGATCTATGAACATGCCCCCAGAATGTATATTAACATTTGCATGCTTCCCAGACTTAGAAGAAACTAAACCATGTTACGGTGCATAATAGCCTGGGATGATGCCACTGAGATCAGAGGCGGGCTGCAGAAGCAACTGAGAAGTTAATTTTCTCAGAAGTTTTTCATACCAGTTGTATTGACTAATCACAATCATTTCTCTTCATTTTGGACTCTAGTCATTTGACTTTGCCGGTGGGAAAAAGAAAAGATCCATTATGTAGAGCAAGGTACTGACCAGCCTCTGTAACCATCGCCAGTGTCTATGACTTTTCCACACCTTTTCATCTATGGTCGGCCACCCCTGTTGCCAATGTGCCAAATTCATGAAAAGAAAGAACCCTAATACATTTGTAAAATTTAGAGGAAGAACAGAAACGCCAAATGATACGCTAATGAAACCACCGAAGCTATCCACTGGTATAAGAATATGCTGAATTAAAATTAGTAAGACAGTTGACATTTTTATTCCATCACACGGAGTATTCCATGACATGGCAGAGTCAGTTCTTCGCTTCACACTTTGCTCTGTGTCTTCCAGGAATGTCCTAACTCATCATTCAAAGTCTTGTGCAAATTGTTTCTCTTCTTTGCAGCTTTTCTTGATGACCAAGTCTTCCCTAGTCACCCAGACACAATTAGTTGTATCCTCTTCGAAATTCAGGCAGTACATGACACAAACCTCTATTTAGAGCACTTTTTGCATTATATTATATCCCGCTAAGCATGCATATCGATAGCTCCCCATGTTTAGGAAGCTTCCCACTATTGCAGCGTATCTACACGTATGTACGGCTTTGGTTTTGTTCCTAGCAGGCCGTGAGGACAGGACTTTGTTTTGTTATCTGGATATCTTCAATGCCAAGCATGAGGCTTAGTATGGGGCAGAAGCTCAGTGGATGTGTGGTTCGATTTTCTCTCTTGCTAATTCTGCTTGCAAGAAAAATGGCTACGTTATCTGAACAGTAATGTTTCTTCGACATCTTCCTAGACTAGGATGCTATGTAAACTAAGGAGTAACAGGCTCAAAAATGTAGGAATAATGGATAAAGAGGAAAAAAAAAAGTATTGTTTAAAATGTAACAGCTTATTTAAAAGATCCATGGAAACAATATGGGTGCTTTACTCTTTGTCCGATGTTGTGCAAACTCTCTAACTTTTCATTCATTCATTTTATAAACAATAAAAGCAAGTACTCACTGATTTATAAAGTGATTGACTGAGAACTGAGTTTCAATTCCAAAAACAAAAAAAAAAAAATTAACTGAATAGGTTTGTATACTTACATTCTGTTTTAAAAGCACTTTAATTATGAATGCTAACCTCAATGTTACTGATGTATTATACAGCAATGATTACATGTAAGTCGTGTATATATTCTTCAGAGATGTACAGAATATAGATGCACTAGTAGATATAGAATGTATACCAAAGGGCAAATTGGAATGGCTCTAACATTAAAGCCAGAGGAGAAGACATACGTGCTAGCTACCTAGTATATTTTTGTGAGAGTTGTTCTGTATAGAAACATTTCCACTAGATTCAGTCCCAAATGTTCTTTTAGTCACTAAAAAAGGGAGTACAAGATCAAAGTTCTTCTAGAGTACCAAGAATTATCTGTGGCATATATGCCCCGCATTAGATCCTGCAAGGTGACTAGATTAGTTACTAATATAGTTCAAAGTGGTGAACCAAGTAGGAGAGGAAGTGCTTCTGCCAATGGAGCATGAACTGAAGCTTTGAAGTGTATATTCTTTCTGAAACTCTTCAGTCTAAAAGTATAAAGTGGTCCTCAAGATAAAACTCTACCTATGTGTAGACATACGAGAGTAGAATTCAGAACTGACTTTA
Source organism: Paguma larvata (assembly GCA_030068075.1). NCBI lineage: Eukaryota > Metazoa > Chordata > Mammalia > Carnivora > Viverridae > Paguma > Paguma larvata. The sequence goes on along the minus strand of CM057825.1, from coordinate 66,935,538 downwards.
CTTCTCTACAGACTTCAGATGTTGTAGTTTCACTGCAATTTATGATCTGGTGATGCATATATGTCATGCTAATTAATAGTAATGAATATATATGTGTGCATACAGAAATGCATATAAATATATAACATGTACATAACGATAGCACATTTTAATATTCCAACCTATCTGGTCCAAATTGCCAGCCCACAGCACTTATATGAATTGCCCAACCCTGCTATGTGATCAATCTTTTTGAAATATTTGCAATTATAGAAATGATGTAGCATTAGTAAAAGTTTTAAACACTTGATCCTATAATCCCAACACAACGATTACTTTCATGCCAGTCCTTTGGCTCTATATCCTTACGTATGTTGGCATAGTTTCCTATGCCATCTTTCCTATTTTCCCCTACTTACGTATTTCCCCATCTCATGATACAGTTTGTCACAGTATTTTTTCTGTTAGTTTTGTTCACTTTTTCTGTTTACCACAAAAGCATACACTAGTTATAAAATAATCAACAGAGAAAGATATAGAGAAGAAAGTAAAAATTCCACAATCTGGACACAACCAACCTCTAACATAATCCTGTTGAATATCTATATTAATGTGCAGTTCAATATGAAAATGTCTTATCAATATACAGCAAGCAAGTAATTTAAATAAACAGTTCATTTCTATATGTGCTTTTTTGTTACCAAATTTTCCCCTCAACATTTTGGAATGATATTTTCCGTGTCGATATGAATATATATATATATATATGTACACGTACATATATATATATATATATATATACACACAAACACACACACACCCTACGTTTAAAGAATTGCATTTTATTTCTTTGTGTAGATATCTCATAATTTAATGAACTAATGAATATGGATAGGTCTTTAAGCATTCCCCACTCCATACACCAAACCCTACACAGACATCTAATTTTATCTGTTGTATTTTCTCCAGATAAATTTTTACTTGGGAATATCAATTTAAAGAATACAATTGTCTATTAGAATGTACATATGACACTGACTTTCTCATGTAGGTTTGTATTTTTAGATCCAGCTCTTAATGATTTTTATCTTCTTCAGAATCATGTTGTAGGGTCCATTTGTACAGGGACTCTACCAGGCATGCCACCGCCCCCCCCCCAAGAAAACTGGGGAAGCAATGCTTTCTGCAGACAGTTGCTATGACTCAAATTATAGTCACTGAGTAAAAGCAGACTTGCTACCCAGCACACGAAATTAGAAGAGAGATCAATGCACACACCAAAAGGATGCATTTGGCAGCTGGGCCTGAGGAAGGAGAACAAAGTTTGTTAAGCTTTAGGAAGAAAACAATCTGATGAGAAAGAGAGTAGCTAAGAAAAGCCACTTTCTATAGATTGGTCAGAGAAAACCTTTCTGAGGAGGTCTTTGGGCTGAAGCCACAACCAGTCACAGGGAGAACCAAGTTATGTCTATACTAGGACAAGTACAGAGCAAGCGAGGGCAAAATTCTGGAGCTGAGAAAAAGCTAGGGCTCAGTGAGTGTGGATGAGTTGCATAAGATGAAGATAAAGAGGGTTCACAAAGAGAGATTTATATTTCATTCTAAAAGCTGTGAATAATGGATTTAAGTAGGTTGTGTGAGGGGTGTGTGTGTGTGTGACAGAATCAGATTTACAGTTTTAAAAATTCACTCTGGCTGCTTTATGAAAAAAAAATGTTTTGTGGGAGACTAAAATGGAAGCAGAGACCATTTCTAGTTGTCAAAAGACACAGTTTAGACCAGGGTGGTAACAGTGAACATATAAGGAAGAGTTTGGTTTCTGAAATATTTTTAAGTGATTATAGATTTTTATCCCTCTGAAGCTTTCAAATTCATGAACAACAGAATAGTACCATTAAAGAAGCTGAGTGGCTAAGGTTTCTTACAGAAGGTATCGGAAGTTTGGAACATCAAGGAAAGCCCAGACACTATCATACATGGTAGAATTCTGGACTAACTCATGAAAATTAACTGAAGGTGCCATGTCAGAAAATTATGGCCTTTAAAGGCCATGAAATAAAATAAGTAAAACATTTGAGCTCTCAAGAAATATTGCGTATGCATGCTTGTGATATTATCCATTGCAGTATTCCCTCAATACTGTTTTTCTCAGCCAAAATCATTAATATGTTCTCAATGTGTCCTCTAAATTAGGACACTGTTTACTACTGTGCCTAGTACTTAATGCTTCAACATTTTCACTTGCTCCCAAGGAAAACTGGAATCCTAATCACAATGGATCTGACCATTTAAGGCAATGGGCTAAGAATGTCACTCAAAATGGTGACCTCATTTACTAGAGATTTTGCTCCCGAGTTCAAGGAAACTTGGAGCTGTGTAGACTAATTTTAGTTTAACAAGCATGACTTGTCTTTAGCAAGACATTATCCTTGAGGTTTTAGATCGGTAGTGGAGAGGAAAGAGATGAAAGTTAATGTTATTTAACTCTATTTGAGAAGTAACTCAGTTACTTAGTGCCAATTATACCCTCAAATAACCAGTTCTTGACTTCTCTTCCTTCTAATTCTAAAATTAAAGCATCTCCCTTGTCTTTGCCTCCCTGGTCTGGAACTCATACCAACGTATGATTGCTCTTTTGGTTGAAGCGGACAGTGCCCATTCCAGTCATTTCATTATCAGAAATTTAAGGACATATAATGAAATAGCAAGAAGGTCCACCATATTACGAGGTTTAGGGAGACATGTGTCCTCAGCCTCCAAATGTATCTCTAGTTGGATGGCAGCTCTGTAATTCCAAAAATATGCAAGTGTTTCTCAGACATAGACTCGTGATCCTTGCTTTAACACTCTCTGAAAGTATGACTTGTATATCCCTCCGCTATGTTTATGTGTATGCCTGCTATCAATTGATTATTTCCCTATATTTCTGCTAAAATTGCTGAAAAAAAGAAAATAATTGCCATTATTGATTGCCATTTTACATGTCTGGGCGAAGCTTACTACTTATGATTTACTCAAGGGTAAATCATATCTACTAGCCAGCTCATGGCTAGACTACGCGTGGTTAGGAATCTACTCTAGCCCAGTTAACCGTGTGATCAAGCCTTAGGATCAAGTACGAAGGGAAGGACAAGGCCTGTTCCTCAGCCACGGATGGTGGACAAATGATACCTATTAAACTGAAGGGTACATAAAAAGTCACCTAAAGAGCCTAATTTGGATGTAAATTCCTGTGATTAACCACTAGACATTGTTCTTCCGTAGTTTTGCCCTGGGAACCAAGAGTCTGCCTTCCTAATACTAGTAGTTCTTACAATTTAGATAAGATAACTTACAGTAAACTATTTGAAATGCCCATGTTTGTAGATAAAGATGGTTAAAAAGCAACAATTGCATATGATTCAACATAACTAGAAGTTACTCTCCTTTGTAAAGTTCTTCTGCACCTGTTTGGCTACCACTCTTCAATCTGAATTCTTCTCCACGTGTGCTCAAGTCACTATTACTTCTGAACATTTTCTTCTTTCTAATACTATAACATCATACACATACACGCACACGCGCGCGCGCGCACACACACACACACACACACACACACACACAATCTTCCTGCCCTTTATTTTGTTGACAACTGAGGCCCTCTAAAATTCTTTCAAGAATATTTTTCCTGATTCTAAACATTTATTTGTTGTCCTTCACCATTTATGCATTTTTTGCATATATGTACATTGTTTCCACTTTCTTCCATAGCCTCCAGTCATTTTCTTGCACTTGCTGTCTGGGTTCCTCATCATACTTTTAAGTCTTTCTGGGGCGCCTGAGTGGCTCAGTCGGTTAAGCACTGACTTCAGCTCAGGTCATAATCTCACAGTCTGTGAGTTTGAGCCCACCATCGGGCTCTGTGCCGACAGCTCGGGGCCTGGAGCCTGCTTCAGATTCTGTGTCTCCCTCTTTCTCTGTCCCTCCCCTGTTCATACTCTGTCTCTCTGTCAAAAGTAAATAAACATTAAAAAAAAATCTTTCTAAAGGCACAAACTCATGTACTACCACCTTTGCCCCAGTGCAATGCTCCTCATCTCCCCTTGCTGTTTGCAGCGTGCCTGTTTGGGATTGCCATTGTTAGGTGTTCTCAGGGCTAGAGAACCAAAAATCTATTATATGTTCAACATACATAAATATATATTTATATATGTACATATATAAGTGTATATGTAAATATATGTATGTATGTGCGTGTATATATATATATATATAATTTGTGTACTTCACTATTGATTAGAAACTATTGCAAAAGATTTAGAGAGATAGGAGATTGTGAAACTCAAACTGAATATCTTTGTTTTCCTTGTTGTAGATTGCTGATTTTATATATTTTTATAATTTAATTCTAATGAGGATTAGTGATATTGGTAGATTTGTTACTCATCATGAGTCTTTCAAATGTTATTTGAAAATCACTAGGCTTTGGTAGATTGTGAAGCTTTCAAAACTTCACCTGTTTTGGATGATATTGGATTCTAAACAAAAACAATGTGTAGTTTACAAATATATCAGCATGTCATTGAATCGTGTAGCTCTGAGACTTAGAGTGAACACTTCCAGTATCCTTTACCTGAAGATTATTGGGAATTTTCTGATGGTATATTCTAAAATTCCACCGAAATTTCTATTTCTGCCTAATGCTTTATTACTAAGGATTATAGTATAGAAAATTTTGAGGTGAATATTTTGGGCCGAAGATGACTCCATCTTACAGATAGTGTTTAAGGAAAACACTCGGTTAAGGAAACTGTGTTAATCTGATGGGGAAATAAATGTTTTTCTTTAAATATGAGATTATCTCTTTTAAAAGAAGAGTTCAGCTTTTTTATTAAACTTTCAAATGATGATATTAATGCAAATGTATTTAACAGCTCTCTATTCATTTGGCAAGAAGAGGTTCCCACATGGAAAGAAATCATTAGAAATATGTTTTGCCTTCAGTGAACACAATGCCATTTTCCTATTGGGTTCACAATAAATATGACTTGTTGATAACCGTTTATGAAGTCAACAATATACATGATCTTAAAAACACTGGAGATCCTTATGTGATGATCATGAAATGCTGTCCACATCATTTAGAAGAACTGGGCATTAGTTCTGTGATTATTCGACTCTTCATTCCCCTTCTCAACCTCAGTTTCTTTTTAACATTATTGGCCTTGTTAACATTTTTAACCTTAAGTTTCAGGGACATTGAAAAATATTGAAAGTGTATGGCCAAGAAGCTTCTGTACAAATGAAGCAATGAACTTTTTTTACTATGGTAGAAGGCAGACCAAGGAGAAGGAGTGGATATAACAAGGAGGCAGATTTCAGCTACAGAGAAAAAAGAACCTTACAGTAATTCAAGATAATAAACAAGAGGACGACAGCTTCTTTGAGCACTTTCTCCCTTTACTGGAATGTTTTATGAAAAGATATATACTACCAAAGTTCTGCTAAAAGTATAAGGGTACTACAAAAAAAATAAAATCTGGCATTGGGAAGGAGTTTGGACCCTGGGGGATCCCTAATGTCCATTGTCCTGAAGAATCCAAAATTCTACCAAACAGTAGGCACAGCTATGTACTTTTTCTTAAACACATCTCCCGACAAGCTTATGATTTCTTTCAAAATATTACTTTTAATCTCCAACCTAAATTCACCAAATTCACACAATCGTGGCACTCTGTTTCTCTTCTAAAGTCAAATGTAAGAAGTATCCAAGTTGTTCAGATCCTTTCTCCACTACAGTGTCTAATCTTCCACTTTTAACCATTTCTACTGCCATGCTAGTGATTTTAATTGAATTCAATACATTACTTATAAACTTCTAGCAAACATTGTGCTACTCATTGGAGACATGGAACAGGGAAAACATGATTCAAGCTATAAATTAGTTCTGACCACACCTAACTGACCAATTTCTATATCAATAACTCTGTTCTTGAGCTTCATATCAATTTTCTTATTTTCTTATAAGCACCAAGTAAGTTCCACTTGAAGATTATTTCTGCGACAGTCTCTTTTTCCAATTCTGCAACTTCTTCAGCACAAAGTTATTCTGTCAATAAATCTGGATGCATGAATGGGTCATGAAATAAATTCAGTTGGTGGCAACTAGTATCTTTAAAATAACCTCCAGGGGGACCTAGGTGGCTCAGTCGGTTAGGCAACTGACTCTTGATTTCAGAGCAGGATGTGATCTCACTGTTAGCGAGTTTGAGGCCCGCCTCAGGCTCTGTCTTGACAGTGTGGAGTCTGCCTGGGATTCTCTCTCTCTCTCCCTCTCTCTCTCTGCCCTTCCCTTACTCGTGCTTTTTCTCTCACACATACAAAAATAAATAAACATTTTTAACAAGTTAAAAAAATAATAATCTCCAACAGGATAGAAACATAAGTTAAAATAAAATAAGCAAGTAAAGAAAATGTTGGAGTCCAGTGCACATAGAATGTGTAAGTATTTTTGTGAAACTTTTGTGTTAGAGGTGTGTGTGTGTCTGTGTGTGTGTCTGTGTATGCAAGTATACTGGCTCATAATACAAAATATACTTATGTGGTTGCAAAAATATATCCATATTCCAATGAAAAATATTATGTGTTTCAAAAAGCTTGCAGTGGACAAAACACTTCTTGTGGGTTATTGAAGACTTCGATATTTTCAAGTTCTTACCACTTAGGAATATTTAGGTCAAAATGGCAAAAACTTCAGCCTCCATGATTATAAACAGGATGGTGAAGCCAAATAATAACCATTTGTACAGGGTCCTCCCACTAGGTGATAAGGAAACTTCCTGCAGTACCTAGGTCTATGTCCTTGATTCTGTTGGGCTGAGGAAAAAAGAAGCAAATGTATTCCCTGCTCAGAGAGTCCACAGGGTGGCTAAGCTGAGTGGAAAAGCCTGGATCCTGTTCCACAGGAATGTTTAGGAGTTTGCTGCACATAGTCGTGAAGTACACATACCTTAGGTGGTTTTCTCTAATTTCTGCAGTTAGTTGTGAAGTCAGCCTTTCTCTTCTTTCATTCCTATCACCTTGCCTGGTTTGGGATTCTGAGCACTGTGGGTATGCCAATAAATGCTTTCTGGAGATAAAAATCAGAGGACAGTAAAAGTTTTATAGTCTTAATAATGCCCTTCCTCCATAGAAAGTTAGTATGAAAAAATCTTCTAGCTCTACATGTCTATGTAGCTATGATTTTTCACATTAGAAGAAAAAAGTACCGAGTTGCCACATCTTTCCAAAAAATAAAAAGGAAAGGATGACACTCAAAAGGTTCTTTCGCTCACAAAATTAAAAAAAAAATAGAGCCAATGCAAAATACTATTTTGATTTAATTTTTGTTCCTGAGGAAATCGTTAATCCCAATGTCAGAATATTCTGAAGGAGCTACTGGAAAAGGTATCATGGAAACTTCTCATCCACATGTACTTACCACACCCTCTTCCCACCAGGCATGGACGCTGCTTTCATTGTATTTACATCTCATTGGTACCTCCGCCTGATGTAGCCACATTACACATACGGGATGATACAACTCAAAATATATGATTTACATCAGCCTCCAGGGGAAGTAAAGTTTTCTCAGGGAAATTATTATATCGAGCCTAATGTTAATATTAGCCTTTGAAATTAAGAAACAAATGAAAACTTTTGGCTTTTGAGTCAGAAATACTCAGTACTCAATACAGACATCTAAGGTACTTAGCTTCTGAGATTGGTTTCCTTTTCTAGGATGTGGGAATAAAATGTCTAATAAATGTATGTTGATGGGTGGTGTGTACACATATACAGATATAAAAATATGTGTATATACACACATGTGTGTCTATGTATACATATGTGTTAGTATATATCAGAAAACTAAGCTAAGATGCTTTGGAGGTGTAAAGCATTTCTATGGGATTTTCCATGATGTAGACTAGGGAAGTTTTGAGTTTTCCATCTAATTAAAAATTTTACTCACGTACAACACAAAGGTTAGGGTTTGGTGATAAAGACACCAAGGAAAATAACAGATCTTATAAACGCTTTTCCAATCTGCTTAAGAGCATCCCAAGACCAAAATCTTCATGTCATCAATGCAGGCATTAGGCCAGGCACGTATAACATTAAAATTCATCTAATTCAGTATGTTATTATTCACTTTATGTCTGTATTATAGTTTTCCCTCACTTTTCTTTCGTGGTATCATTTACTGCTGTCTGTTATCGGTTTCTCTAGACAAAAACACAGATTTCCTGTAGAAGGGTAAGTTAGCTTTTTTTTTCCTTTTCTTTTTTTCATTTTTTTTAACATATCATGCAAGTCATTCAAGTAAATTTCGAGTGTTTGAGGAACCCCTCAAGAATTGTGGTCTTATCCTGCACTTTGGGAATCAGCTTTTATCAGAGATTCTGTAGGGACTGTGCGCCAGAAATGGAAATTCATACCACTAGGTTTGCAGTATGTCCCAGACTCTTTTATGGCCAGAAATAAACTGATAGCTTGGACCTGTGGAGAGCTAGCCTTGAACCCTGCCCCGACGTTTGGATCTGCCCACTTTGGTGACAGGGCCAAGGCTACGGCCATGCTTAAGCACAACAGCCACCTGGGAGTGGACCTTTAAAAACCAGCGAAAGAAGGTCATTTCTTCAGGTGGAAAGACCTGAAGAAAATTTCAGAGGTGTAATTAGCCATGTCTGACCCCTAAAAACAAGTAGAATTACTTATACAGAAAGCCACCAGCTATATTTGTAAAATGTATCTTATATGTTTTGAGCAAGTTACACTTGTTCACTTGATACACTGACAGTAATACAGAATTTAGAGTCAAGTCAAAATTGACAATTGTTGAAGCCTAAACTCCATCATCCTACTAATCTGTGCTGTAACTACTGGTTTATTTTCTCTTCGTGCACCATGTCACGAAGTCCTTCGGTGGAGACAAAATTTCTCAACTCCCTGCTCTCTCACATATTAGAAATTCAAAAGAAATTTTGAGAATGTGCTAATACAAAAAAATAGCAACAAAAAATGAGAATTGGTAGATAATTATTACTCTTTACTGGTTCCATGATAATTAGTCTAAGCAACTTTTAATATTATGCATATTATTTAATTATACTTATTTGTTCTTATAAAGCATGTGCCAGCTTTATACTAATTTAATGGCTTATTAGCACATGTTGCTGAATTTAACAAATGGCCCAGCACCCTGAATCTAGAGACAACTCAAGTATGGCATGATGAAAAACAAAAACAAAAAAAAAAACAAAAAAAAAAGACAAAAAACAACTACAGGATTTAGAGTTGGAAACCCAAGATCTATTTCCCGGTTCCATTGCCGACTCATTGGACGACAGTGGAAAGGGATTTCAGGTCTCTGAACCTCAGTTTCCACATTCGTTAAAATAGTGAAACTGATACTTTCCTTGCTTATGGCGTAGAGTTGCCATGAGAATCAGATGGTAGAATGGATGAGCAATCACCTCGAATGCACCAAGCAATCAGTGTCTACATTTAACCCTAGAGTAGGAATCATGATTTGCACTTAAAGCAAGCTATTTCCTCCACAGTGGCAGGAGTCGATTCCCAGTATTTTCAGGGAGGTTGACTCCGCTGTCATATATACTGGAAAATAGCTACATTTACCGTATTGACTAATTGAAATCACGCACAGACACGTTAATGAAATGCCTCCACTTTCTCCCACCCCCAAGTGGAATAAAATGTTATACACTGTCATCGTCCTTCTGCTTATACCACCTGACCTCCACAGTGAACATATTGTATGAACTGAAACAGTGCTTTTTGCAGAAGTTTCAGAGAATATAAATAGACGTAATCCCTTCATGAACTGTTGGAGTGAGGCCATGATCAACAATAGCTATGAAAGGCTGATCAGAGACTTTATAATACACAGATGAGACTGTTAACCTCTATATCCAATGGCTGATCGAAATGTTCCCCAAAAAGAGATGATTATATGTGCTTCTTGGTATACTACAATAGCAAATACACTGCTACACTTTTATAGCTTTATTGTAAAAATTCAGACTTGCATCTCATCAAGTCGGGACAAAGAATCATGTCAAATAATGATATAAGGATACACTATACACTACATGGGAAGTTCTAGTTTCTTCCGTATACAAATTACAATAAAAGAGAGCAAGAAGAAACTATTGATTTGAAGTGCCTTGGAAATATGAACAAAATGCAATATTTGAAATTCGATTGGTTTCTGACTTGAACAAACCAACTGAAAAAAAAAATGCATGTGTGACAATAAAGGGAATTTGTACGCTGACTGGATAATTAGTAATACTAAGGATTATTTTAGTTCTTTTATGTGTAGTGATGCTATAATCTTATGTAAAGAAGTTCTGATATTTTATGGATAGACACTGAAGTGTTTATGGTTAAGTGACATGAAGTTTGGGGTCTGCTTCACATGTAGGCACACTGCATTATTCTTTTTTCTGATGGAGGACCTATCCCACTGCTAAAGCTGCGCACGCCTCAGATTTAGGATGGATGATACAGATTTAGGATGGTTTAAAGAACTTGCATGTGCTCATAGCTAATTATTGCTTATTTTATTATGTTAATTTTAAGGTAATTAGTACATATTAATATTTTGCGTTAATAATGAGTTATTACATTAACTTTAATTTTTGAATTTAAAAAAGCTCAATTTGTTTCCAAGCATACAAAAATTTGATAACTGAAAATATTGGGTTTAAACTGCAGAGGTGATGAAAATCTCAAATGTCGGTCGTGGCTGACTGTCAAATAGCATTCCTTTCTGCTGCAATTAGCCACTCCTTAGTATGTAGCTTTGAGTCCATTGTTATTGCTGCCAGAAGTTTTTGGGATTGGAAGAATTATTATTTAAAAAGTTAAAGTATAAATTCTCCATTTTGGAGCACTGCAGTAGAAAAAATAAAAAGATATTCCCACAAACCATCTGTTCCTCATGTTGACTAAGTAGGTATAAGGAGTCAGGGACTAACAACTAGCAATGAGTTATGCTCTTAAATCTTCTATGATATAGTACTCTCCATACTCTGTGAAAACATAAAAATAAAATAATTTATTTTAATTAAACTTTAAACACACATACACACATACACACGTGCGCGCACATGCACACACACACCAAGCTAATGAATGGCTATTTTAAAATCACAACATAAACACCAAATGCTAGCACTAGTCACTCACTCAGGTGTAGCTTGCAACCCATCTGGACCATATGGTAGAAGCACTCAGTATACGATAAAAGTCTGACTCAATCCTTAGGAAACTATAATTACTTTTTCCTGGAATTTTCCATCCATTACGATATCATAATCATAGAAACGGATTTGTCCCCCCATAGAACGTGTGTTTACAGTGACTATAAGAAGTCATTCTACAAAATTTCAATCTTTGTCTTTGAGAATTTACCTATTTTTCACTTATCAGAAAGCGAAGTATTCCTTTGGATTCTTACCCCCACCGGGATCCAATGATTTTAAAGAAACATGTGATTTAAATATGAGTTATGTTTAGAAAGACCATTTAATCTTCTGAATCACGTCCTAGGCGATCAAATTCCTTTCCAAGCTAAATTGTGGTCAAAATGTACAACACAACCCAAAATACCGCCCTACTTGAATGCTTAGTCAATAAACTCCCTTCTTCTTTTGTTGTACTTGTGATAAATCAGTCTTCTCTTTTTACTAAGACAAATTTTACATTATAAAAAATCAGTTTAAAATCTAAATATTAATGGAATTTTTAAAACCAAAGCAAAGAAAACCCAAAGTATCTATTTTCATTAGTTTGCAACAAAATTAATTGGAATAAATGCTTAATAAGATAGTGTTTAGGGCGTGCCTGGGTGGCGCAGTCTATTAAGCGTCAGACCCTTGATCTTAGCTCAGGTCATGACCTTGCAGTTTGTGAGTTTGAGGCCGGCGTTGGGGTATGTGCTGACAGCATGTAGCCTGCTTGGGATTCTGTCTCTCCTTCTCTCTGCCCCTCCTCGACTTGTATGCATGCACTCACTCTCTCTCTGTCTCTGTCAAATAAATAAAACTAGAAAAAAAAATGTAAAAAAATAGGGTTTAATATCCAGTAGGGTTCTTTTTAAATTTTTTTTTAATGTTTAGTTATTTTTGAGAGAGACAGAGTGCAATCAGGTGAGGATCAGAGAGAGAGGGAGACCCAGAATCTGAAGCAGGTTCCAGGCTCCAAGCTGCCAGCACAGAGACCGACGAGGGGCTCAAACTCACAAACCTCAAGATCACGACCTGAGCTGAAGTCGGCCGCTTAACCGACTGAGCCACCCAGGCGCCCCCAATATCCGATAGGGTTCTAAATCACAGTGTAGAAGGGGTCAATTTTAAGTATGACATTTGCAACCTTTGTTGTTCTATTTATGTAATTATCCAAAAATCTTAAATGTAGTACATTAATTCTCAATTTGGGGGGACCTGAATTTAGTATATTACTAAAAATAACGGCTATCTTCACTAAAGACGCACGTCACAGGAGAGGAGTAAACCGAGGGCTAGAATTTGAAGAGAGACAAGCAAGGCTTCCGTGTTACTGTGGTATCTGAGTGTGGACCCAAGCATGACTTTCAGAGATTGAGGCGGGCTTTTCTCAGAGCGCGGTATTTAAAACAGGAAGCTTGATCTGAGACAGCTATGCTGACACATAGCTCACAGATGGTAAACCCTTCAGTTCCTAAATGTTCAGTTTATTGCCGTGGAAGAAAAACATGTGCTTCTATGAACTGTAACTGACATTAATTGTATATGTCTGTATTTCATCTTCTGGGCTTTCTGGGGGGAAAAACCTGCCAGAATATAAGAATTCATGACCGGGAAATATTTACTATATTATTGCATGGTAACCTACTATACTTTTAAAACATTACAGAGCATGTATCTGTATCATACAGATCATATCTATCACTATCATAATCATCACTCAGAAACTGTATGGTAATAAAGGGGTACGACTCTTCCAGAAAGTGTTACTATTTCAGAAATTATTACATGCAAATTGAAAGAAGAAAAGTAATCTCTAAGTTTCTCAAACCTTGTTATGGTTTAACTATACAAAGGGAGTCTGGGGTGGAAGACTTATCTGTGAAAAAACTAAGTAAAAAAAAAAATACCCTACATTTGAATCAGAGGAAAATAAATTCACTTGTCACCTCTTCCCAGAAAATAATATTAAGTTAGGGCAACCTTCTGTGCTGTTTCTCCAATACGGACAATATTGGAAAAGTAAACAAAGATGTTTTCTTTAAGGACCCAGAAAACATTTCCTTTTAAAGGGAGTGAGGGTGCTGCACACTCGCTAAACTCAGAGTCTCATAAGGCTGGCAGTGGCCCTCAAATCTGTGTAGTTCCGTCTCGAGCCACTCTCTGCAACTGTTTTCATAGGTGAGGAAACACCCAGAGAATCTCTGTGATGAACGCAGTGTCCAAGGCAGTGCAGAGGCGGTGTTAAAACTAAACTACGCAAATACGTGCCTGCAAAGTTTACTCCTTGAATAAGTACAACGGAATGTTGCTGACACCTTGATACTAAAAATTTCAAGCAATGTTTAAACTTCGCTAAAAACTCAGTACGTTGTTTTCAAATGCTTAGGGAGCTTCCAAACCACCGCCTTTCTCCCAGCTTTGAAACAGCACAAGAACCTTTAGATGTTCGAGAATGTACACACCGCCCAAAGCTAGAGACAAGATCAGCAGATAGTCAGTTTCACCCACGGAAGTGCCTCTTCTTCCTTGCTACGAGAGTTCTGCTGTTGCAACACTTACCCAAACAGGAACGTGGGCATAAACCTTTGACAAATATTTTCAAAAAGATTTGCACTTGTACTTACTGAACAGCTGAAGTTGTCACAATAAACCTTTGCTGATTTTTTAGAAAATTGTTGTGAGCTCCCCCCTCCACAGTGAGAGCATAACCATTTTTTAACAGTAATAAACCACATGGCTTCTAATCAAAATTTATAAAATAACAAGGTAGAGTTAACCTCGAAGTGGCAAAGCTTTGTAGACCTGGAATATAAACAGACTTATTTTTCCTTGAGGCAGTGACTTCATTGAAAGAAGAGATTTTAAGATAGTGTTTATGTAAGAGTTAGATACATGGTCAGCGGTTATCTATTCATGCTGGGATGCACTGGGAACCTTGAGAAGACTCAGGAAGTGGAAAATAAATACATATTCAGATTCAAGGAGAATCACCAGAGGTAGGGTTACTTGGCCTGAATGGGGAAATAAAATATGATTCTACCTAGGCCTCAACAACTACCTGAAGATCTTCATTACTGGGAGGGTTCCCCTTGTCAAACCTCGCTATCTCTAAAGAAGATCGAAGCTGACTAAAACAATAGAAATGCTTAATTAGACATGCAGAGGTTGTAGAATTCTGGCTGTGTTAGTCCAGGTCCTGCAAGAAGCAAACAATATGACGAGAGACTGATTGAGGAAAATGCACGTGAAGGACAAAGGGAAACCCAAGCAGGTTGGGTGTGGAGAGCCTTCAGGGCATCGCACAGTTCTGACATCTGGCGAAAAACAGAGGGAAGGGAGGAGGATGGGATAGGAGCAACACGGTTCTGAGGGAGTTTCAGCCGGGCTGAGGAAGGGTCCCAGAGAAAGGACGGCCAGCAGAGGTGTGCCAGGCGGCACGCCGCAGGAACGACCTGCATCTCCTAATAGGGTCTCTGCTATGCTCGGTCTCTGGCTGGGAGCAGTGCAGGCAGGTGCGGCTTTGACCTGGACCCTGAGGCCGACCCGACGGCGTGGTCCCTGGAGGAGCTGGAGGACGCCTACCAACCATGACGGCTTCTCTTAACAGAGATAAGAGCGGCTCGCCTCCTTAGCCACCACACTGACTTTCAGATTCTTTGAGTCGCCAGTGAAGTTCCAGTTGCTTCAGCTTTCACAGTGACAGGAATTTAGGAAGCCAAAGCAAGCACCTTTGGTCATCCCTTCCATCTCATTCAATTTGGCTTGGGACTTTTATTTGGCAATACGTTGAAACAAAAGAGATCAGATTTTAAACTGAATTACTCAGGCTCCGGCTTCTCACTTTATTATTATTTTTTTCAAATAAATTAAAACATTTTGTTCATTCTATGCGAAGTAAGCATTTCATGACAGCTAGTGGATTAAATTAAAATAAATTTTGATTCTTAGTTGAAGACATCACAAGCAGAATGCCGTTTGTTCTTCTGGATTGATTCAAGGCAAATTGCTCTATGTACTACAGCAATTTTAAACGTTTTTAAAGTTTTTTTAGAATGGGAATTATGTGAAATAGTCTAACAGTTTAAGTTTAAACGAGGCAATTAGCTGGTTACAACTGGAACTACCAGGCCCTATTTAAAATAATGAGGTCTGACAGTTATGGAATCTGAATTATTCATTGATAACTAGCTTTTCCTCATCTGCAAACCATGGCTAACATTAATAACAGAGGTGTAAGTGTGACAACCAAAGAGTCTGACATTAAGAACACACACGCAAAAGTGCTAAATTCTTATTTAATTAAAAAGGATCATGATAGCAATATTTTTCCCGAAAGAAAATCATTAGGTAAAATGTGTTTTCTCATATGTTTCCTCTCTCCCTTTTCCTGAGGTAGATTTTGCAGAAGGAAATAATTGTTTTTGATTGCATACAACAAAATAATTTCCTAATCATGTATTGTCAGTAAAATATAAAGAAACATAAACATTTCTAATTGTTAAATCTTTAAGATAATTATTTTAGAATTCTAGTTCCCTTAATCGTAATCCCTAGAAACAAGTAAATTATACACTTCAACTTTTTAATTGAAAGAGAAAAGTAGACCATAATAAATTACATGCAAAAAGGCAAATAACTCAATTGATGATCATTTAATTGAAGTGAATACTGTGATTACCATGAACCAATTTACTTATTGGCAGCACAGTTCAAAACTAATGGAATAAATCAAGTTGTTGCTCCCCATAATTTTGCAGCAAAGAAAGGAAACTCGTAAGAGGTCACTAAGCATAAATCCATATTGTCCTTTACAGTCAGAAATGGTGTAACCAAAGGAGAGACTACCCTTGTATGTGAGGAAGCGTGGGAAGCCTAACGTGAGGAAGCCTAAACCAAAAGGCATGACTGCAAACTCTTCCTTCCCACACTCAAAACAGGGTTTTACTTTTTTAATGTGTATTTATTCATTTTTGAGGGAGAGAGAGATAGAAGGGGAGGAGCAGAAAGAGAGAGAGAGATAGAAGGGGAGGAGCAGAAAGAGAGAGAGAGAGTGAGAGAGAGAGAGAGAGAGAGAACCCCCAGCAGGCTGCACACTCTCAACACAGAGCCCGATGTGGGGCTTGACATCACGAATCATGAGATCATGACCTCAGCTGAAAACAAGAGTCAGACACTTAACAGACCCGGCTACCCAGGCACTCGGAAAATAGTGTTTTTTTGTTTTGTTTTGTTTTGTTTAGAAAAAGAGAGGGGTGCCTGGGCAGCTCAGTCCATTAAGCATCCGACTTTGGCTCAGGTCATGATCTCACAGTTTGTAAGTTCCAGCCCCACGTCTGGCTCTGTGGTGATAGTTCAGAGCCTGAGCCTGCTTCAGATTCTGTGTTTGCCTCTCTCTCTCTGTCCCTCCCCTGCTCATGCTCTGTCTCTCTCTTTCTCTCTCTCTCTCTCTCTCAAAAATAAACATTAAAAAAATTTAAAAATAACATTAAAAAAGAGAGAAAAGAAAATAATAACAAAAACCTGTCCCTTGGTTTGTTACTCTGGTTGTTGTCAGTATCTCTCGACATCAGATCAAAATAAGTGACTCTATCTAATTTCCTCACGCTGATACTGAGATTGTCCCCATCAGGTTGACCATATGTCCCACTAGACTCAGGATAATATCGGTTTATGCCTTTTGGTTCGGGGCTATTATTTAAAAATATACAGTGACCTTGTTTACCAATTATCTTGATTTGGCCATTTTAAAAATATAATAATGTCAATAATAATAATAATATAATAATAATAATATGAAGAAGAAGAAGAAGAAGAAGAAGAAGAAGAAGAAGAAGAAGAAGAAGAAGAAGAAGAAGGAGGAGAATAGAAATAATAACAATAACGTTCCCACGTATTGAGGAGTTACGATGAGGCAGGCCCTGAGCTAGATGTAGGCCCCGAGCTTTAGGTCTGTATTATTACTACTATTGCTACCTCCATTCCATAGCTGGGAAACCTGAACTTCTTAGAGGTGAAATAAGTTGCCCAAAGTCATACATTTAAGCTGAGTGCCATGATTCAGACCTCAGTCAGCCTGAATAAAAATCCATGCTTTTAACTCTAAACGCTAGATTTCTACTGTTCTTTAACTCATGAAATTTCATGCCATATCACAGAAAACTATAAACTGACGGTCACAAATTCACTTCAAATATGCCCTGGCATCAGAAAGCCAGTGAGTTTTAGAAAGCATAAATGGCAAATAATTTTAAGTTGAGACATTTACACAAATAAAAATACACACCAAAATAGATGAAGTTAAATAGCACAGCCAGCTCATGGGGCCAGAAAATCCCATATGTTTCAAGTTTTCTCCCTGGTATTCACCAGCGGCACAACCTAGAAAAAAAGTGACTCTTGTTAAGCCTGGAGTGTCCCAAGAGTCCAAGTAAAGAATGTCCCAAAATGGGCTTTTAGATATGTCTCTGTTACTGGATTTATGGCTCAGTGCCTATGCATTTGTAACACAGTGGTCTTTTTAGTAAGACTTACAAAAGGAGGATTTGAAAGATGGCTTTTTTTATTAGTGCAGATATATACACCATAACCTGATTTTTTTTCCTTCAGTACAGATGTCAGTTACAGTATACCTATCATGCTCTGAAGATTGTGTCATTGGTCAAGAAAGGAGAGAAACCCCAATATAATGATTAATAATCAATGTGTCTGGCCTTTAAGTCCACCCAGAGGAGAAATGAAACACTGATATAGAATCTCTCCCTGAAGGAAGAAAAACACTGAGGGTGGGAAAAGAGGGCACGATGAGCTACCCTTAGAGGAATATAAATAGTGCAGCTGTCTAGTGTTGGGTTCTGCTTGGTTTGGTCTAAAATGTTGTAAGTGAATGATACATGAAGTTTACATCATAGTTTCTTTTTGTAATAAAACCATTAATATAAAATAAAGTAAGTAAAATATAAGAATAATCATTTTAGTGACTTTTTTTTGACAGCTGCCCTGGTGCTCCCCCCCGCTTCTTTTCTCCACTGAACGACACAGCTTGAAACAGATGAAGGAAGAATTGGCCATTGTGTCTATTACTAATGACATGTGAGCAGGGAGCTATTGCAATTCTTTCTCAGACTAGAGTAGGGTGAAATTATCTCTAAAAAAGTCATCTATATGTTTGGTGTCGCCTCTCTCCTTAATTTGTTACTCTTTTCTTTTCTCCTCTCTTTCCCTCTCTATTTGCTTCTGTGGACTGACTACATTTGTCCTTTAAAAGAAAGTCTGGAGGTATTTGAAACTCCAATGTGCAATCCCACTGATTATTTTATGCTAATGAATGAACTATCTAGCAATATAATATTTCACTTTTTGTGCCCTCCTGGTGGTAGCATAAGATAAATTCTGGACTATCTTTAATTAACTAAGGGAAGCAGGAAGAAATCTCTGTGGATTAATAATATTTATGGCCCTAAAGTGAACAAAATAACCGATGAGGGTGGGAGGGGGCAAGTAAATGGTAGACAAATCTTAGAGAGTTAATTAAAACAAAATTCATGCTTATTTTGGCCTTTTTATCTGCAAGTGGTCCTGATGCCAGGGAACAATGAATGGAAAATTTTAAATGTTTTCATTCTTTCTCCAAGCCTTTTTAGTCTAAATATCCCACCCATTCCCAATCCTCCTTCCCTTCTGCCCTCCACCACCAACCCACAGATTTCCACACCTAACCACTCAAACTTGGCCCCCGTGCCTTCTCACAAAACTCCAGATCTTGTCAAAATCCTGATGACAGTTCCAGGGACCCTCAATATTTTCTTGATTTGTAGACTGAAATGAATTATGTGAAATAAAGGAAGCCGTGTGCATACTTACAGCCTGATTGCTTTGCTCTGAGCTTTGAAGGAGGCTATCACTGAAGAATCTTATAGAAAGAATCAAGGCAATTCAAAGAATTTGGCCCTGGTTATGTCTCCAAAAGCCATAGTAAAACTCAACTTATCATCAGCAAGCTAGTTATCAGAAATAACTGCTACAAAGATTGGACAGAATGCATGGCTGGCGAGGACCTAGAAATCTGAGGATAGATAAAAGAAGAAACAGAAAGCAGGTCAAAGACCCACAGACTGAACTGGCCTTGATGTTTGGTCTGCAGTATGCTTCCTGATCTTGAGAATGAGTGGTCAGCAGGTTTCTGATATTAACTAAACAGGAAGGAAGACCATGACAGACGCAAATGAAGCCAATACAAGTGTTGGGATGAGACTTGTATCTCTTAGTAATATTGAAATTAATTTCTGTTTCATTCTCAGTGCTTTTGGATTTTCAAAAATGTTTATGGCAAGATATATTACTTTTATAGTGACTACAGTTGCTAAGAGTATACACACAGTAAAAGAATATATCAATATATATGTCGTTGACTAACTAACTGGTTCAAGAAATACTCAAGACTAGTGCCTAAAGAGAGACATGAGGTCCCTTACTTGGAAATTAAAATAATACCCTCTTTCCAGAACAATTTTGAATTCTTTATAGATTGCTATAGTAATCCCTACAGACTGACTAAAATTCCACAGTAATCGATACTACTTTGCTAAATAACTAAAAGCACCTAGATCCTTTTCTAGGCTCAGTAGTAAGAGGAAGGTCACCCTGACAATATCTTGAAATAGCCATGATTCCACCCAGATCAAACCTCACATTTTCCACGTTAATCCCGGCTCTTACTCCCTGTGTGGACCCTCAGTGAGCCTCTTACAGTGTAAAGCCATGGGAGAGCCTAGATGCCAAGATACCCCCAAGACAAGACTAAGTTTCAACCTTGAATATAGTTGGTTCCCAATTCTATAATAGGCCTATTTTTCTTTCCCTTCCTGGGGCCCTATGACCTCATGCAATGGAGCTGGAAAAACTGGAACAGCAAGTAAAGTTGGACAAATTGTGCGCAGATGTCCTCAGCCAAGTGGAATGTGTGGAACTGAAGTCCGGCTCAGATGTCCCTCACTGTTTGGACCTTTGCTTGAGGCTACAGCATTTGGGGGGGGAAAGGTGTCTTTTAGTAACTCAACCACACAGAATAAGTGTTTTTTGTTTTTGGGTTTGTTTTTTTTTTTTTTTACAATTTATTCTCAGACAGGAAAATTTTTACAAATTCACAGAAAGATGGCACATGTGTGACCAGTGCCCACGATGGAAACCCATTTTGGAATGCTCTTGGCCGTTCACTTTCAAGCTGCCCCATGTCTGTGACTCCACGCCCCTGTCCTGCATCCCATGCCTTCGGGGCTTCATTTGGAGATGAGATCTAAAAAATAACTCAAACTAAGGTATCACTGTCTTGTCCTGGGAAGCACTTTTGTGTTTAACTAAGGCGCTTTGACTATTCATAGACCCAGAACCATAGGAAATTACTTACAGGAAGGCTGGCAAAGAAGGTACTTTGCCCTCCAGTCTTGCAACCCTCCCTATTTAGAGGCACAGCTAGTCCCTGCAAGCTTTCTTTGTAATCCGACAATATGCATGATCCTATCTTTACTTTTGATCTAGGGCCCACCTACTCAAAAGTGTTTGGGGCATTCAAGAGTATCGATTGAAGATATGAAAAATAAACAGGCCAATGCCCAACAATATAGAAAGAGACTTTTAAAAGATTTCAGTTCAAATCCTGAACCCTCATCACCTGTGTGACTTTAGCCAAGTTACCTCACTTACTCCAACAATATAGGGTTATTCTGACAAATAAATTAGACATTTATGGCAGGAAGGTAAATAGCAAAATGGCAGGAAGATAGTAGACACAAAATAATTTGTGTGGAATTAGAAGTAGAACAATTCATAGCTTCTATAGATCTGGTACCACACATACTGCTATTATTAATATAAATAACCAAAAGCTGTATTTTGGATACAACCAAAAGGTATATTGGATATACATTGGATATACAAGATGTATTTGGATATAACCAAAAGATATATTTCAGATAGGATAATTTCAATTTCTTTCGATAGAAAGAAAAGCAATTAGTAATACAAGAGTAGCTATTTTAAATTTCTGTTCCTAAATGTATTTGCGGTACCGGTGCATTAACATGAACTTTAAAGACTGTGGGCATAGGTAAGTTCGCAGCATCACCGACCATAACAGACTTACCATGGGAAAATACGTCTTTAACATTAGGATTCCTTCTTGGCATCTTCCCTCATGGGACTCGTTCTTTCATTGAATTACTCATTTTAATTGAGAATTATAAACCTCACAGGGGGGTATCATCATGCTGAGATGAAAATGACAGAAGTTTTTATAGACTTCTTTTTGTGTGTTAGGTTGATGATAGCGTGTTCCAGTTTAATTTAATAGATAAAACGGTTCTGTTTCTTAAATACATAAAATAGAGGAAATACTGCTTGCTTTTCACAGCCACAGTTTGAATACTTGTATTTCTAATTTTTATCTTCTACTAAACTTTTGTCAATAAAACGTGCCATTTCTTAACATTAATCAGTCTAATTTTTAAGTTGTTTCTATTAACTTCGGGAAAACACACGCGCACTCACATTTCCTATGGATGTCCTATAGGAATCCTAAAATTTTCCGTGATCCCATGGCCAAATTACACTGTGAAAACCTCGCCTGTAAACAAAACAGAAAAGTCAATGAAAATGTGTAAAGGGAAAGGTGGCTGGTATCACAAGGTCGGTTTATATCAAAATATTGAAACTCGGACTCGGAATTAACACCCACATATACAGAATACGTCCATATTTATTTTGGAGCTCATCTGGCACACAGCTTGAGGTTGCCTAAAAATGAGATAGCAAAAGAAGCATTTTTTTTTAATTAGTAGGAACTAAGACCCTAGAATTTCAGATATTTTGAAGAACCACAGCATTAGCAGGAGCCGTGGAAACGATGTGAGTCAGCCTTTTTCTTCTGAAAGATAAGGAATCCGAGGCTCGAGCATCGGGGTACTTTGTCCAGGTCAAATGAAAGGACATGCTGATGGAAAGTTGGAGTTAAAGGGCAAAGGACAGAAGCCTATGAGACAGTAAGAAGGAGCACACACGCTTGCACGAAACCCTTCTTCACATTCCACTCTCATGAGCCCCTCTCACCCTCCTTTCATTCATTTTTCTACTCTTTGTGTTTGTACCTTTTTTTAAAAGCCTTCTAATGACTTTGGAAGAAGTCCCATTCACATTAACTTCCCATTTGTCAAATGGCTCATCTCCTTGAAAATCGTTTCCAAAATGTTATCTTTTATTGGAAACCTAATCCAATAATAAAAAGAACTGACAGTTATTGAACAGTCGACCTGTGCTCCCAAGAGAAGACCAGAGATTGATGGCCACGTATCACTGTCACAACTCCTCCTTCCTCACGAGGCCAGGATGCACTGTGACTGTGTTCCCCTTGTGGTGCTCACGATCCTGAGCTTGGAGTTCGAAGTTAGACAGTCTGAGATCAACTCCTGGCTCCATATCTTGAAGGCTGTGCCTCATTGAGCCAGTTAACTCTTTGCTCTAACTTGATTAATTTCATTTCAAATTGATTTCAATTTGTGATGCAGTCTCTGTGACCGAGATATACACCCAACATACTCCCTCTTCCTGGGCATCCAGCTCACTTATACTTGAGAGCCCTTTGTGTCAGGGCGGAGTGTGTGACTATGTCATCTTACCAATGAAACGTGAGCTGAAGTGACCTGTCACTTGTGGGCTGGAGCAGTTAAGAGTGGGTGTGCCTTCCCCGTGCTTTCTCTCTTCCTGATTCTCTGGTTGGATATTGAAGTCCACACTTTGAAGATCGTGGAACCTCCATCAGCCTGACGCTAAGTAACTCTGTGAGTTTCTCTCTCCAACCTGCGCAGTACTGTAAGATGAGAGAGGGGGAAAAATTCCTTTGACCTGTGATGCCACTTAAATGTTGTAGCTGTTTGCTGCAGCAATAAACCTGCCCTGGTTAGGAAAGTCCCTGTGAGCGGAATGAATGAGGAAGAACAGTCATTGAGAAAGGGGGTGTGGTTTGCAGTTTCCCTATAGAAGAGCTACTCTCAGAAACTCCTTTTTCTTCCCTGCATCACAAGCATAAGGCATTTTAAACCCCTTCATATATTTTTCATATTCAGTGTCCACAGAAAATCTTGTTGGAACAAAGGTTTTGAAAAATGGCTGAAAAAACCATTGAATTATAGAATGAACTCTGTTTATTTTCATCATTATCATAGCTTATTTTAGCCCCTGGATAAATGTTAAGTAAACAGTGCATGAAGCTAAAGAAGGCACAGTTTTTCTCTCTGCCTTAAACGAACTTAAAAAAAAAAGACATCCTTTTCATCTTCAAAGAGAAATTGGATCATGGCACTTTCTTATGTTAAAACCTACAGTGGTTCTCAGTTGACACCCTGCTGTCCTAACACATAAGGCTCCTTATGTTCTGGCCCCACCTAATCTTCACCTTTAAAATAATATGGCATTGTGGTTAAGAACTCAAAATCTGGTATCTGATTTCTCAGGTTTAGTGCGGGCTCTGCCATTAACTGTTCGCAGGATCTTGAGCAAACTGCCTAGCTTCTCCAGCCTCAGTTTCTTCATCCACAAAGGTAGATGTGTCTCATGACATTTTTAAGAGCTAGAAATGTCTCATGTAAACATCTCATGGTTTAGAGCAGCCTCAGATACGGCATGATCAGCAATATTAATTATTGTTGTGACTGCACAATGTTATCTGATGAAATTTTATACTCTTATGTATGCTTAGGGGACTATGCTGGGTGTGCAGAAGAAACAATAAAATATAAAACATAGCGTTTGTCCACTAGAACTTGTCAGACCAGGTAGAACATTTTTAGACTTGAAAAATATTAGCTTTAGTAGGTACACAATATACGCTTAACTTAATTGAAAGTTTAAAAGGAAGGCTTATACTGTGCTTTAAATAAATTCCTTGAAAACAAGCCTAATATCGAAACCCCTTTTCATAAAATTTTTATTACGTTTTTAAAACTACGTATTCAGCATTTTACCAGAAGGGGAAGAAAAAGTTTTTATCTTCAGAGATTTAGAAATGTTGGGTATCAGAAACCACATTCAGATAATAAAAGTAAATATCAATTAGCCCTATCTTAAATGTGAAGCTTGCTAAAACTTCTTAATGTTGCTAAGTGCACTTGTTACATATGCAAACAAAAAATATACTGTGTATTTTTTTTTTTTTTCTCCACAAAGATTATCTTCGGCGGTAAGTTTTTAGAGTTCGGTTCACTCCGAGATTAAATATGCAAAAGAAGAGCTTTCCCATATTTTATTCCCTTAGAATATTTTAATAAAAGATTAACTTCCTCTGCTATGAACACTGTTATGTTTTTTTACTCCCAGTATCTTTCTCCTGATTTTTACCCTAGTCTATCTGGTTCTATCACCTTGAATCAGAGCCTTCTCTTGCTGTTTTTTCAACCTTTCAAATGCTTGTAGACAATGATGGAGGTGGGGAGAATGCCAGCAAACACAGTTCTAAGACCTCTTTGCCCCACCAGCTCACAACTCATTTAACAGTATACAAATGATTTAACAGTAATACCAGCGGCCGTCTCGCAGGAAATCATTTCCATTCCCACCACTGCTTGCAGATGGAGGTCATGTTTCCCTCTCTCCTTAGTCACCGCTCAGCCCAACTCTTCATATTTACATAATTCTCCCAGTAGTGTTAGGTAAACTTTCTGAAATCGGAGCAGTTTGTGGAGTTGCACCTCCGGAAAACGATGTGGAAGTGGAGGAGTGAAGAGATCCCGGGCCGGGCTGGGGATGAATTCGTATTTGTCCCGTCCTCGCGGATTCTCCATTTTCTCCTTCAGATCCCCTCTCCACTTTATCCGTTCCGCTCTGCGCCCTTGGAGACTGACTCGTATGGCCTTATTCTCTGACTTTCTGTTTGGTTTGATCAAATTGAGGCACTGAGGAGATCAGAGGGCAGGAAAAAATTGGAGTTGGACTATTTATAATTACTGCCTCCCTCCCTGCTGTGCCTCAGATTGGCAACGACTCTATTCCTGTATTTATAACCACAGTTTATGTCCGAAGGCCATCCCTTACATCTGCAAATATTCCCTCCAGATTTCAGGAGCAATTTTTTCTCCTTCCTTCTTTCGGCTTTAGGTTGTCAACATCTCTCCTACCATTGCTAGTCCCTGCGTGACTCATCATTGTTTGTTAGTTTCCCTTAATTCCACCCGCTTTGTCAATAGTACTTTTGATGAAGTCTGTTCAATGGCCCCCTTATAAGAATACTCTCCTTTTCTCACTGGGACCCTGGCGGAAAGTGTCCTAAACTTGAATCACACAGATAATATCAGATAGTTTCAACCAGGTCAGAACTGGTGGGCACTCTAGACGGTACCGAAAAACCCAAAAAAGAATGAGTGTTTTCCTTCTGAAAGCTCAGGCAAGTTTGTGTTGTGGTGAATCCAGAAGTAGGCACAGATTCAAGGCAAGAGTGCTCAGAAAACGGTTATTAGAAGACTATTAACTTCAAAGCTCCTCAGGGAACTTATCATTTCTTTCATGTGTTGAACTCGTCGGTCCTCCCAAATATCAGCGAACGCCTGCATTTGACAGAATCAGCTCCTGGCACAAGGGACATGAGACTGACCTGGGAGTCGGAAGCCCTCATTCCAGCACCAGCTTTTTCACAGGTATGTTGGGAGACCTTAGGCGAGTCACTAATTTCCCTGACTTCAGCTTTTCTTCCGGCTTCCATAGGACAAAGCTGTACTTTGGGGCCTCTGAGTCCTGCTACATCTTCAATATAAGCACAGTTCTTGAACGAATCCACTTGTGAAATACTGGCTCAGTCATATGTGCCAAGTTCTGAAGTCCCTATTTTCATATAGCCCAGGGACCATTCTACATTGTCTTGAGTTACAGTCAACTTGGAAAGAGGGGAGTTATCCTGTTAGATGGGAGCTGCTGCCTACTCGGCTTATACAGGCAACGATCATGCTTGACCTTGGACCTTGCAATACTCCATGCCCGACGGGGCACCCTACTACTGCCTCTCCTCCCGTCATTCACACACGAGGAGATGCATGTGTGATTTAGAACTCTTTCCTTGGCTGGGATTTGTGAATCAATACTAGAACAGCAACATCTGATGCCCATCCTCCGTATGAACATTCGTTTTATACAATCACACTCAATTTCCGTCTTAATAAGCCAAGCCTTTTCACAACTCCATTTTGGAACATAGCATTCCCTCTGCCCAAAATACTTGTGTTCAAGTTTTCAAACCTCTCCTTTACCTTTAAAACCCCATTCAAACATTACCGCCTCTGTGAAACGTTTCTTGCACCCCCATCTTCTCTTTTCCTCCTACCTCTAACATCGTCTTATCACATTGCATTGTATGTATGCGTTTCCCGGTAATACACCTTCTACCAGGACCAAGAGGCCATGAGCTCTTCTGCCTCATCTTTAGTCTCCAGCAGAGAGCCTCATATGAAAATAAGTACTATAAAAGATAAAAACATTATCGAATAAACATATGATAACATTAAGCACCTTTCCGTCAATAGAAGTTCAAGATACACTTGCTTTGATTAAAAAAAAAAAGGTCTCTTCCTGTGTAGGAGATCGAAATATTCGCATTGTGAGATGAAGGAAGAGATATGGCCAGAGATGAGGTTTAGGAAAAGGAGATAGGAACGATGTTGATCAGGTCTCTGAAGTACTCAGGGATCATTGCCAAAAGGTTTTCTCTATGCTGGGCATTTGTGATCCAAGCATGGAAAACCCTCTCCCATGCCTTTGGAAAGAGCACAGAGGAAATGACTTCATTATTTTTACTTGTTTCTGTTTTTCTTATAGCTCCCATGGCTAAACCTGATTCCCTCCACTACCCACTCACTCCATTGCCTTACTCCCCGTTCTTCTTACCTATGCACGCCCTCACAGATCCAGCTCATGGGTTTGACGCTCTATCTGTTGACTGTATGGATACAAGTTTTTAAATCAAATAAATTGTAAGTACAGATGAGTCCTCTACTCCCCTGGGGATACCACTTTTTGTTCAGGGAGGATAAATGCAAACCATTTAGTGACACACTTTTTTTTAGTAGCTGGTGATTTTTTTTTTTAAGAGTAGGAAATCAAGCATTCAGTTTAATAATGTGCCACCTAAGGAAATTCTAAAACCCAAGTTAAGAATTTTCCGTGCAGCTAAAGATTCTTTGCTAAGGTCAAAAAGAACTTCAGAGTTGGATTATATAAATATTAATTATTTTCAATAAAGAATATTCTAAGTTTATTAATAATTTCAAAATGAATTCATAATTGGTATATTTTTATATTTTTGAAATTTTTTCTCAGTTCTGTTAAAAACTTTATTTCATGTCTTATGTTTCATTGTTGTTATTGTCATCATTATTTGCAAAAGGGTGGAATCACATATTGTCTCTACTAGTGCCACTCTTCTAAGCAGTCACCATAAAATACGATGGTTACAGCCCGGTAGCCTTCTCTCTCTCTCTCTCTTTTTCTTCCCTTCCCCCTCCTCCTTGTCCTCCTCATTCTTCTCCTCTTTCTCCTTCTCCTTTTATTCTTTTATATTTCATGAATATTTTCAGATCATCAGAAGAAACCATGCTTATACTTTGCTCCAATCTTTGCTTTATATTTTATTTCTTTATAGGACTGCATGACTTGAAGAAGCAGGCTAAAATTTGTCAGAATAGTGTCAGGGGCAATAGATGCAAAATCCAATCTAGTTTCACCACCCTTATTAGCTTTTCCACTTTCCATGCAAAAATTATTTCTGTCAATATTTTAATTTCAACTAGATGGGGTGGAAGGAATGAGTGACATCTAAGCAGATGGTTGTCAGAAAACTGATGACTGCGTACGGTGTTGTGATTAAGAATTAGGGAATAAATACATGCAGCCTGTTGTAAATATCTGGCATCTACATATATCCTCCCAAAGAACTCAGTCTTACAGATTACATTTGATTAATAAAAACCTTATGTTTTGATAATATATTTTAATAAACGACTAAAGTATTGCATAAGTATTGGCCAGATCCTTAAAGACCAATAAAAAATAAGCTTAGATGGACATAAATATGACCTTAAAAATCATTATTCAGCTTCCTTATTAACTTTCTAAACATCTTGAAAGATGTGTGTTGGCGGCTTAAATAGAAAGAAGTATAATTAGAATCACACAAATTATTTGCTAGTGATTATGAGGGTCAGAGAAGACCACCCCAAATCAGTATACTTTATACCATATCGCATCTTCAAATCGATATTCAATTTTGCATTTTTTGAAAAGCTTGGTTTTAGGGGTTTAAGCTAATGCGGAAAAGAAATGCCTACCCAGGGGTGCCTGGGTGGCTCAGTCGGTTGAGCGTCCGACTTCGGCTCAGGTCATGATCTTGCAGTCTGTGAGTTTGAGCCCCGCGTCGGGCTCTTGCTGACAGCTCAGAGCCTGGAGCCTGCTTCACATTCCGTGTCTCCCTCTCTCTCTGCCCTTCCCCCACTCATGCTCTGTCTCTCTCTGTCTCAAAAATAAATAAACATTTAAAAAAAATATTAAAAAAAAAAAAAAAAAGAAATGCCTACCCAGAAATGTTCCAGACTTTTTTGACCATAACCATCTTATGGGTCGAATTGGATCCTCGTCAAAGATGTTGAAGTCCTAACTCTGAGTGTCCATAAAAGTGGCCTTATTTGAAAATGAGGTCTTTGCAGATGAGTTAAGATAAGGTCATTAGGGAGAGCTTGAACCCAATATGGCAGTGTCTTTATTAACAGGAGAAAGTTGGACATAGGGAGAGACATGTACCTAGGAAGAATGTCATGTGAATATGAAGGCAGAGGTTGAGGTGACGTGCCTGCAGGCCAAGGACGCCAAGGATGCCAGCGAAGCAGGTAGGTGAGAGGCATGGAACTAATTCTCCCTCACAATTCTTGGAAGGAATTAATCCCATCAACACTTTGATCTCAGACTTCCAGCTTTCAGAATGTGAGACAATACATTTCTGCTGCTTAAGCCACCTAGTTTGTGACACTTTGTTATGGCAGCCCTAGAAAACCAATGCAATCCACAAACAGAAATGCACTGAAATCCACAATAGCCACACATATGTAAAAAGCAGTTTTCCCAAAACAACATTGGCCTTTGATGCACTGGCATTTTCAAATCCAGGAGTTGTTGTTTGTTGTTTTCTCTTGTCACAACTCATAAAATTAATTTCTTGGAGTCAAAACCCACAGTTTAGAAAATATTAGACTAATAGGAAGAATAATATTTAGTTCCTACACAGTGGGTCACTTTTATGACTGAAAAGTGACTTTTGTGACTGAAAAAGATCTAAGACAAGATCAATTTTTTAAAGGGTATGATATGCACCCCCAGTGAAAAGCAATGTAAAATCTACAAAACATTCATGTGACAACATTATTTACAGGAGTTCTTTAAAATTTGCATTAAAGGGGAGGAACCTGAGTGGCTCAATTGGTTAGACACCGACTTCGGCTCAGGTCATGATCTCATGGTTTGTGAGTTTGAGCCCAGTGTCAGGCTCTGGGCTGACGGCTCAGGGCCTGGAGCCTGCTTCAGATTCTGTGTCTCCCTCTTCTCTTCCCCTCCCCTGCTCTGTCTCTCTGTCAATAGTAAATAAACATTAAAAAAAAAATTGGCACAATAAACTCTAGGCCCAGAACTGATGGGTAGGATTCTAAGTGGTTCTCAACTATTGCTCTGACCTCAGCTACTACTGTTCAAATAATTCCTACCCCAATTCCCATTTTGGCTGTAGTTTATTTTGAACAATGTTGAGCAAGTGTAAGTAGGAGAAGATCTTTGAACAGTGGTTAAGTCACTAATTGTAAGTAACTCAAGATCGAAGGTGATTATATTCTTTAGCTCACAACTTGAAGAGACGTGGCCTCATTGGAGTCTCTATTTCTGAATTTTTAACGTTTTGTGCCCTTATGCCACCTCTTTTCTCTCTCAATCTTTTCTGTTTCCTCAATCCTTTACAGGTTATCTTCCCTCCCACTTTAGTCAAGTTTTTGATTCCTCCCTCATGCTTGGTGTACCCCACTCTCTGCTCTTCCGTATCTGTTTTCTTGCCTGTTGTTGGCTGGGTTTATTGTCTTTCCTTCCTTATTGATCTCTGGATTTTTGCTGTCTCCCAGAACTCACATTGATATACAAAATTATGTACTTTTAGGGTTGCATATGATGAACTAAAATTAACAACTTCTATTTTAATGGTAAGGAGAAAATACATTGAATTTATTTCTTTCTCTAGTGCATGTGTAAAGTGTAAATTTTTACTTTTTACAATGTAATCTGTAATTGATCTTCTCAATGGTCAGAGCCCCTGATGGGAAAATCAATCAATCTAAATCAGAGCAATAGAATGTACTAACTAAAAAAGAAAAAAAAAAAAAGATAGATAAATTTGACTTCATTAAAATTAGGGACTTCTGTTTATCAAAATACATGATTAAGAAAGTGGAAGGTAAGCTACTAAGGGGGAAAATATACTTGCTGCATTTACATAATATGCATATTAAAGACTTGGATCCAAAATATGTAAAGAACATCTAAAATTCAATAAGGAAAATAATAAACACCACACTAGAAATATGGGTAAAAAAAGTCAGGAAGCATTTTCCAAAACAAGAAGTTCACTTGGTCAATAAAACACAAAAAGACAAGCAAACAATAACAACAATAACACAAAAAATCCTCAGCTTCTCTGGAGAAATGGACTATGAGATACCATTACTATATGCCAAATAAAAGGGCCAACATTCGAATAGTTAACGATATAAAAATAATAGTATGTATTTGCAACATCTCGAGCAACTGTAACTCCCATATTTTTCCAGTGGGAGTATAAATTTCGTATTTTTTTTTGTTGTTTTTTAAAGATTTTATTTTAAAGTAATCTCTATATCCAATGTGGGACTTGATCTCACAACCCGGAGATCAAGAGTCGCCTGCTCTACCAATTGAGCCAGCCAGGGGCCCAGAAACATGAATTTTGGAAAACTGTTTAAAAGCATCTACTCATGCTGAGCATACACAGAAACGACAACTCAGCACTTCCATTCCTAGGTTTATACGCAAGAGAAAGATATATCATGAGTATAAGAGACATGTACAAGAATGTTCCCAGCAGCTTTATTCGTAATAAGACCAAGCTAAAAACAACCCAAAGGCCCATCGCTTTTGTAATAGATAAATGACTGGAGACATTTTCATGTGATGAGAATGAACATATACCGATACACTTAGCAATATGTATCAGTCTTGTAAACACAACCAGACGCCAATCCCATTCACAGAAGTTGCCTTCATGGAACGTTCCAAAACATGCAAACTAATGGATAATCATTAGGAGAGAAGTGACTGACGAGGCTGGAGGGAACCCATGTACTTCCCGTTGATGGTGATTGCAAAGATACACTTATTTTATGAAAATTTGACGGTAGCACGCATGACTCACTTTTCTGTGCGTACATTATAATTCAACAAAGAGTTTGCTTAAAAACTAAAATTGTAAAACAGGAACGTATACATTATTGCATTTTGAGAAACACAAAACCACATATCCAGACACCGACCATCTTTACCTCCATGCCTACACATTTGCCAGACAAACTGTAGCAAATCCTACGGCAGTATTTATTATTTATTGAGGGAATTAGCACATTAAATTCTTCAAACTATGCTATTAATAAATATCATTATTACCCGAATTTTACAGATGGTCAAACTGGAGTTCAAAGCAGCGATGTAATTTGCTCGAGGTTACAAAGTCCAAAGTAACACATTTCTACCATCCTTGCTTGATGCTCCATCTCATGATCTTCACAGAGTTGTCGACAGTGAGAGCATGTGATCAGGGGTAAATTGGGAAGTAAGACCTTGTGCAACATGAGAGTTCCTGGTCCTTGAAAGAGATGGGCATGTGGGGAATGGGGACGTAACTTTTGCTTTTGCTCCAATTGTGCCTTGAGTCTCAAGGATAAAAATGGCCGCGTGAAGTGTCTCAAATGTGAGACCAGAGAAAAGCAGAGAAGAGACTCAATTTGGGTCCCCCTACTTATTTGCCTCCTGAGTTTTCCATGTGGATGAACACTGGAAACACAATTTAGTTCCTCCAAATAACAAAATCTTATCTAAGATACACTTCAGTCCTAACGCTCTGTGGTTCTTCAATTCTCAGAAATGGCATAAGTGTGAGAGTTGCTGTAACGTTTTTCCTAAGCAAGAGAGCAAACAAGTACTGCTACTAGAATGTCGAATTCCATGTTTTCTGAAGCTTTCCCCTGTGGTGAAGGAATGACGCGTTCTGAATGGCAAAATAGTTTCAGGGCTGCATATCTTAAGCCGTCTCAACCTCAAGATCCAAGGGTTTGTGTATGCTGATTCATAGGGTCTTTTCCAGGGATTTTGTAAAAGCAGCATGAATTCGGAATACGTACATACGGCAATATCATGAAATAAGACGAGAAATGGATTGCCATTTCTTCTTCAATAGAGGAAGGCTTGAATATCACAAGGGATGCAATAATCCCTGAAATATCACTTATGGCGAGCCAAAATCTAATTTCCTTCCTATTTTCAAATTATAGACATTGACGAAATGAAATGAGCCAAGGAGTACAAGACAGAGAATTTAATTTACTTAGAAGAAGAAAGAATTAAAATAATCTCAACAATTTTAATCTATAAAAGTTCTCTAACATTATGGAAGGCGTTTGCCAAGAAAGAGAATGTCACGTGACCAACTCTCATTTGATGTCATTGTAGAATCTTGCAGAGAAACAAGCCTCTTGAGAAAAAAATGTTGGATTGAAGAAGATCACGGATTGAAACGATTCAGAGCTAGCGCAATCATTTTGAAGTCAAAAAATAAAATGGAAGGATAGTGTCTAGTCTTCACAAGATACCTGAGAATCTAGAATTACTCTCTGGCATTTTCAAATTCTTCCTGAGATAGAAACTATGGCACTTGATATTTAAAATGACAGATGATTTTCTGGTCCTTAAAACGCGGTTGCTGTTTACTTCGTAGAACCGAAAAACCAAACTAAAACAGGTGTGCAATTCACCTTGTTAAAACTAAAGCTGAATTTGTGATATTAAAAGAAGTTGCGGAGTTTTTAGAAAAAAAGCATCAGAAACTGAAACATGTTCCAATGAGAAATAAGGCCGCACATTCAAAAATGCTGTTGAGAAGTAAAAAAAAAAAAAAAAAAAAAAAAAAGATATTCTGTGAAGACCCTGAATGTTTCATATATATTACTCTTCAATTATGGTGTGATAACTAGATAGCATGTTTCAGCGAAGTGGAAAAAAAAGCAACAATTTTAAGACATAGAACAGCTTCTCAGATTCTTCATAAAAAATACCTTCCTCATCATCTTGATGAGAAGGTCAAATCAGATAATCCATACAAAGTGCTTAGCACCTAGCAAGCCACATCCTAAGTGCTAAATAAAACTTCAGTTCATTATTAACATCTTACTTGTTTCCTCGTAGTGGGGATTTAAGAGCAAATAAGCAAAACACGTATAGCATATTTAGTTACTTTGTTTAGTTACTTTGTTTTTTCCTAATGTTTATTTACTTGTTTTGAGAGACAGAGAGAGAGAGAGAGAGACAGAGTGAGTGGGGGGAAGGGCAGAAAGAGAGGGAGAGAGAGAGTCCTAAGCAGGCTGCCCACTGTCAGAGCAGAGCACGATGGTGGCCCTTGACCCCAGGAACCATGAGACCATGACCTGAACCCGTACCAAGAGTCAGATGCTTAACTGACTGAGCCATCCAGAAGCCCCAAGTTATGTTTAAAATAATAATACAAATTCACTGGGGAAATAATTCATGTTTTTATTTGATAAATATACGAAAGCAAACTTTAGCCTCGATGAAAGTACGTTGTAAAACAACAGGTGTTGTAATTATTGAAGAACACGTTTATTGAGAACCTACTATGTGAAGTCCTTTTAGCCAGGTGCTGTTTTGGCAACTCCAAACTCAGAATCTGAAAGTCCTCACTATTTAGAATGTCACTTAACTTAGAATTTTATTGAGGTCCTCCAAGAAAACATGTTTTCTTCAATAATTTTCTAACCACCACCACCATCACCTTTTATGATGGCTGAATTTAAGAAGGAAATTCTCATTTTAAACAGAGTGTTTTTATAGGAACTTATCACACAGTGGCCTTTAGCTGTTGTTCTGTGACAGCCACTCTATTAAAATCCTGATGTAAACAAGTGGAGAAGGTGAACTGGAAGCACAGATATTTGCACGGCATTTCTGTCAGGTAAAATTTTAAAGATAGGTTTTATGAACCCATTATTTGCAGTCAAGGCTTTTGACTACGGCATCTGAAATCATTTATGGAGACAAAATGTTTTGTCAAAACATACTGCTGGGAGTCAGTGTGTAGCTTCTTTTTATGTAATTCAATTTAGTCCTGTTGTTTGCATGAAAGAGAAATTCTAGCTGAGCAGCCAAAATGAGCCAGTAAAAAACTGACAATATGGTGAGCATCAGAGACAATTAAAATTAAATGCTTTTTGTCTTCATTTTATTTCTTAATAAGTGGGTAATTGCATTGTGGTGTACCTGGTGACAGGCTAAATTAAGAAGATATCGGGCATCTTTGCTAGCTTCTGCCTATCAAATTTACACTTATTTTTGAATTCTACATCAGGTGGAAGACAACCTTAAAGCAAGTTTTCTTTCCAAAATGTACTTCTGAGGAATGGAGCCGCCATGCTATCAGCTGGAGCTACTTTGCCACAGGCGGGCACCCAGTTTAGAAACAACCGTTTATGGATGGGCTGAGCTAAATGAAGATGTGTATAGAGCTGGGTCTTCCAGATTGGGTACTGGTGGTC
Source organism: Paguma larvata (assembly GCA_030068075.1). Classification (NCBI taxonomy): domain Eukaryota; kingdom Metazoa; phylum Chordata; class Mammalia; order Carnivora; family Viverridae; genus Paguma; species Paguma larvata. The sequence continues at coordinate 66,900,377 of CM057825.1, read as the reverse complement.
ATGGCAAGCACTGTTGGTATAAAGGAACTGGCAGTTAAATAACAAAATTCTCTGACTTTCCAATGACGAACTTCTCTGACTAGCAAAGTATCAGATTATCAAAAATAGCTATATTCTTGTGAGTTAAAGTAAATTGACAGAAGTGTGAGGAAATGAGTAAATGTTGATCATTTGGAGACCGATTGATTCAATTAAGATATAAACCTTTATTAAACACCCGTTAACACGCCAAGTTCTTCACTAGGATTTGAGAATGAATGGTATTTACTTATTTATTTTTAATAGAATTTATGGTCAAGTTGGCTAACATACAGTGCATACAGCGTGCTCTTGGTTTTGGGGGTAGATTCCCATGATTCATCGCTTACCTGCAACACCCAATGCTCATCTCAACAAGTGCCCTCCTCAATGCCCATCACCCATTTTCTTCTCTTCCCCCTCCATCAACCCTCAGTTTGTTCTCTGTATTTAAGAGTCTCTTATAAGTTGCCTCCCTCTCTGTTTGAAATTATTTTTTCCTCTTCCCTTCCCCCATGGTCTTCCATTACGTTTTTCAAGTTCCACATATGAGCGAAAACATATGATATCTGTCTTTCTCTGACTTATTTCACTTAGCATAATACCCTCCAGTTCCATCCACATTGCTGCAAATGGCACAATTTCATTCTTTCTCATTGCCAAGTAGTATTCCATTGTATATATAAACCACATCTTCTTTATCCATTCATCAGTGGATGGACATTTAGGCTCTTTCCATAATTTAGTTATGGTTGAAAGTGCTGCTATAAACATTGGGAAACATGTGCCTTTATGCATCAGCACTCCTGTAGCCTTTGGATAAATTCCAGTAGTGCTATTTCTGGGTCATAGGGTGGTTCTGTTTTTAACATTTTGAGGAACCTCTGCGCTGTGTCCCAAAGCAGCTGCACCAGTTTGCATTCTCACCAGCAGTGTAAGAAGGTTCCCGTTTTGAGAATGAATTTTAAATCATGAGATTCTCGCCCTCAAGTGACACCTGGTCTGGCGGGACAGAAAGTCCGGTGAATAAATAAATGCAACGGAAGTTTAAGGCATTATGGAAATAGTATGTAAAGTTGGCAGCAGGGACTCAAAAGTTGCTGGGTCTGTCTTAAAAGGTGTTGTGAAAGAGATTTCTGAGGGCCATGGACATCCTTCCCATGCTGCAGTGTGGGTGGAAAAGACATTGCTGTGAGAACTTTCCAGGAAGTACAAGTATCAAACAGTACGGAATTTGAGGAAGAAAAATAAACGACATGTGGGGGGTGGAGATATGGAACTATGATGTTTATAGCATGGCTTTATTAGGGATAGCTCAGGAGGTTGTGACACAGGCCAGTTCGTGATAAAGAATTTGGACTTCAACACTTAGATAATATGGAGCTCTTGATTAAAGCAGAGGAGAAATATCATATTTGCATATTTGGAACATTATTTTAGCAATAACGTAGAGTATCAATTAAAGCAGGGAATGATGGAAGGCAGGAAAACCAGTTGTGATCTACTGCAATTAGAGGAAGAAGACTAGACTAAGGAAGGAGCGAGTAGGCATAGAAAAGGGGCGTGTCGAACACAGAATTGACAGCATTAGTGGAAAGTGATATTAATGAGTTTCGTTCATGGCGATTGTTAAGTTTGGTGCTTGGGGGATCAAGTGGATGGTGGCATCCTTTACTAAAATTGTAAAATAATAATCACAAGAACATCTAGCATTGAGAACTTAGACTTTTATGATCTCATTTAATTTTTATGGTATCTAAATAAAGTGGGCACAGTGTCTATTTGTTTTACTGAAAAAAAAAAAATGAGACTTATATTTGTTCAGTAACTTGCCCAAAGTCTCTTCAGTAGTGTGTGATAGAAACTGCACTCACACCTAAGAATACTCGATTCCAACATAAGTTAATTTAGTTATGTTGCAGCTAAGAGAATGAACAGGAGTTATTTTCAATATTCTGAGTTCGAGATGTCTATAGAGATATTTTATAGGTGGAAAGAAAGGTCTGGGATTCTTAGTATGTGACTGATAGTTGGAGGCACGGTGTGTATACAGAGAACAAAAAGAATAGAATTTCAGGCAGAAGCCTATCGTTTTATATTTAAAAGGCAGACAGAAGGTGATGAACACCACACATGTCTGAGAGATAAAAAGAAAACCAGAAGAAAGTGAAATCTTGGAGGTCACTGTGCTCACGTCTGTCTCCATGTTCACAAATCCTATCAGTTGTTTAAGAACTAGGTCAAATGTTACCTCCTCCAAGAAGTCTTCTCTGATACTCCTATTCAAAATTAATCTTTTTTTCCTGAACTCTTTAGCCGGTAGTCATACTTTTCACACCATTTTCTTTCTTTGTACTATCTTGTTATAATATTATTTCTATCCACCTGTAGTTTTATTGAAGGAAAAGCCAATCTTTTTTAGCTTGTATTTCCCCATAATACATATAATTGGATAATGGCAATTCATTGGGTATATGGATTAATGGATAGTCTTGTCAAAATGTTAATGAGATTTGAGGCATCAAGGAAACCAATGGAAAAACAAAATAACAGCCAGCCAACATCATGTTAGTCCCCCAAAATAAAACTCTAAATCATAAACAATAAAACAAAATGAAGAAATCCTATTACGCCATTTCACACACAATATTATTGGACCAGAAAAGGCAGATAGAACAATTTTAATTATTGTAGAGCTGAAATGGCAGAAGTATAATAGACTGAAAAAAAATCAGTCCATAATAGACTGAAAGGGGAAATACTTAGTTATTAACACTATGGGTGATGTCATGAGTTGTAGTAAAGAGTAGTTCATAACTTAAAATTTTGAATCTGAAGAATCTTAGTTTACATTTCACCTTTGCCATTTGTCAGCTTAGCGACCTTGAAGTGATTTAACCCTCTGACTTTCCTATTCTGACTTCCTATTTCTCTCCTTTCTGACTCTTATTTTCCCATTCTTCAAAATGAGGATAATAATTTGTGATTCATAGGGATATGATAAGGCTTAAATTTCAGTATGTGTCAAACACTTAGCATAATGGGGCTCATTCAGTAAAGCTAGTAGTTGCTGTTGCTGCTGCTTCTGTTGCTGTTGTTGCTAATAAATGTTCAGGGAGAAACAATTAGAACAAATATAAGTATCTGCTACTTTGTCCAGAAGATAATGGAGTCCAGCAATCCATCATCACTAAGATATGGTTAAACACAGGAAATAGAAAGATTTTAGAAAAGACTCAACAGAGAAGAAGAAGTAAGTTTATAACCAAGGAGAGTTTCATGCTCTCCCTAGAATACTGGACATGTCCAATTAATACCAACTTAACCTTAGAATACTGGTTTATTAAGCCATGTATTTCACTTTTTAATAAATACTTTCATGCAAATTCTATGTTATTAGACCAATTGCATTTTTAAATGTTTATTTACTTTTGAGAGAGAGAGAGAGAGAGACAGATCAAGAGTGGAGGCAGGGAGCAGAGAGAGAGGGAGACACAGAAACCGAAGCAGGCTCCAGGCTCTGAGCTGTCAGCACAGAGCCCGATGCAGGGCTCCAACCCACAAACTGTGAGATCATGATGTGACCTGAAGTCAGCCACTTGACCAACTGAGCCACCCAAATGTCCCTAACTGCATTTTAAAAATATGAATGCAAATAAATAAATGAGTATAAAAATAAGTAAATAGAGGCAAGATCAGTCTCCCATGCAGAAAAATTGCAAAGAATTGATATAGATTTTCTGCCTTTAGAGGGTGGAACATGGTTTCCTCTCTCCATAAGTGTAAGCTGTGTGAGTAAATTCTTTACAAAAATGACAGTTTCAAAAAGGAAGTGGGTTGGAAGGGGGTTACTTTATGGTGGGAAAACCTGACACACAGGGCCAGGTGACCGAGGTTAACATCAACCCTAGTAAGTTATGTGAGCCTTGATAGAATATGATGAGAAAAGACTTACCTCTGCAATCTTCCTCCTCAGAGCTCAAAGATCCAGTCCACCTGTAACGAAACCATAAGAAAAATCTCAATTGAGGGATGTTCTACAAAATATGTGACCAGTAATATTCAAAATTTCCAGGGTCATTAAAAACAAGAAACTGTCATATGCAAGTGGAGCCTGCCGAGACATGATGGCCAAACGTGATGTTATATTCTGAATGAGATCTTAAAACATGAGATGAGCCTTAGGGGAACACTGGGGACATCTGAACAAAGTACGGACTCTTTAAATATTGTTTCATCAATATCAGTTCATTAATGTGGCAAATGTACCATACTAGTGTAAGACGTCAAGAAAACGGAAAATTCAGTGTGGTATAGATGGAAATTCAGTACTATTTCACATAATTCTGTACATATTACACTGTTTTAAAATAAAAATTTATTTTAGAAACTAAGAAACTGTATAAAGCATGAATTTTAGTTAATAATGATGTATCAATATTGGCCTACGATTGTGACAACTGTACCATATTGATATAAGATGTTAATAATATGGGGAACTGGGTGTAGCGTACCTTGGAACTTTCTGTACTACGTTTGCAATTTTAATGAAAATCTAAACCTCTGTAAAGTAAAATTTTGTTTGAAAACAATGTTAATGTTAAAAAAAGCATTTTATTTGAAATATTTTTCCTTTTTGTTTTTCGTAATTGTAATTTCAAAAGGTATATTCTGCTTGGAGATTCTGGGTTTAATGGCTTTATTATATCTCTACATTTTTTAGATAGGTGGAGAAAATCTCAAAAAATTCAATGATTCACATGCACATTCAATGAAGTACCTTTATTTTCTTTTGTATAAATCTATAAAACACTACAGTTAATTCAAGTAGATCACCACAACTGATTTGAAATAGAAACACCAGACATAAAGGAGATAATCTTTCTACATAATCACAGGAAGGTCATTTTCTCTTTCACAAATTCGAGGTTCAACGAGACCGTCCATGTCATATATCATAACATGGAGACGGGCGAGCGATGATTTCAGTTTAGGATGCCATGAACCGTAGTCATACCAAAGAAGTCACTTATCTTTCTTTGTCTCTTCTTCCACTTGCATGTTTATTACTGTACTTTGTAAATGCTTTAGCCTTGACATGAGAACCTAGAGGTGGGTTTTTCTTGTGGTATTTCCTTTTAAGCGTAGTAGAACGTGAAGCGTGTGTTTCTCCTTTGGACAAGAATTTGATTCCTACACATCACAAGCCGCCAATATAACCTTGGCATTGAAATTTGTCAGACTAGGCTTTGTGAGCTCCATATCTCAGAGAAGTACTTAGTTCCTAAAAGAGTGTGAATAAAAAGCAAAAGCAGTCCTAGAGAAAAAAAATCATCCCTGTAACAGCAACGGATAACAATGCTGGCTAGTGATATTGGAAAAATGTTTTAAATGAAATGTTATATTTTGTTTTATCGAGGGATCCAAATTTCCACAAAGTTAAATATTCTGGATAAATCTTAGCTTTAACAGCCGTTACTACTCATATGGTAGCCTGACAAGATGATTTCAGAATAGATGCTCTTCCCAAATTCATTTTATGTGGCATATTCCTCAGTTCAAAGATGGATTCCAAGAAAAGATATCAGGCAGAGATAGATGATAGATGGATAGAGAGAATATTATAGGTATCACAGTCAGTGATGCATATATCATTTACATATAATTTACATGTAATTATGTAGAAAGATTATCTCCTTTATGTCTGATGTTTCTATTTCAAATCAGTTGTGGTGATCTACTTGAATTAACTGTAGTGTTTTATAGATTTATACAACAGAAAATAAAAATACTTCATTGAATATGCATGTGAAACATTGAATTTCTTGAGATTTTCTCCACCTATCTAAAAGATATAGAGATATAATGATATATATGAAATCTGATATATGTATATATCATAGTAAATGAACCTTATAATATTTATATAATGAGCCTTACAATACTTTACATAAACATGCAAGTGGAAGAAGAAACAAATAAAGATAAGAAAGATAAGTGACTTCTTTGATATGGCTGCAGTTCATGGCATCCAAAACTGAAATCATCGCTTGCCCATCTCAATGCTATGATATATGACATGGATGGTCTTGCCGAACCTCAAAATTGTGAAAGAGAAAATGACCTTCCTATAATTATGCAGTAAGACTGTCTCCTTTATGTATGGGACCACAGTCTATAAAAATACTATATTCTGTATACATTTGTGGTTTGCTTTTGGCTATCTACATCCCTCTTCACCAGAAACCCATCTGAGGATTCCGTGGTTTCAGGGATGCCTATCTGATCCAGCCTAAGCCACACAGAACATTTTATCTCCCTGACCAGAGTTACTGATTCGGGGCAGTTGGCCACTTAAACTGGCTCATTCAGAGTGAGTCTCAAGACTTTTGCAAGAAATTCTGAGACCAAGACACTTTTTTTCCTGCTGACTGAATAAAGAAGCATTTTCCTCTGACGCGGCTGGCATCCATCTTGGGAAAACAGAGCATTGAGGCTGAAGGAAACTGGGTTCTTAGTGACATCATTGAACCAATAAATCAAGCCCTGCCTGGAGCAAGTGCTATTTCCAGTCTTTTTAATTATGTGAGCCAGTAAATTATTTTTATTGTTTCCACCAGTTTAGGGTAGGGTGATTCTTGCAACTAAAGACATCCTAAATAATACAACTTTCCTGAATTAAAAAAAAAATGGGATTAGTTTAACTTAGTTGTCAAGAATACAGACTCTGTAGCTAAATTGGGTACGAATCTTTATTTGAAATGGGTTTAGCTCTTTAGGTTTAGTTTAGATAATGAATCAGTTTCCTCATCTGAATAAAGAAGGTAATCACACCTTCTACATAAGGAGATTGTGAGATTTAGAAAAGCCAAAGCACGTAGAATTCGGTTCCTTACACAAAGTATGTGCTCAGTAAGAGTTCGCTATTATTATTAAATACTAAGCTAATACTATTTGACAAAAACAAAACAAGTTTACTACATATTCCTTGAAGTCTAAATTTACAGATGGTCTGATGTAGTTGTAGGAAATGATTGGCATTAAGGAATAATAGACATGATTTAACTTCATTCGCTAGAAAATCATGTAAGTAAAAACAAAATAAACCAAACCTCCTGGGATCTAACCTATTTTCACTCTTTAACTACATAAAATGTTGCATTAATTCTCTTTAAAGTGCATGATTACATTCTAGAAATTTGTGTATTAGTCAACTGTCTGAACTTACTGATTTTTAGCAGCCTGAATTGAATTAATTACAGTTGTTCCAAGGCCTCTTAAGTCACATGGGTGTTCAGACTTGTTTACGTGATAAGAAAGGACACTTGGTAATCATGATGCTGTTTTCAGAACAACATAAAATAAAAATGTACTACACTTAAAGAACTCCTGGTTTTGAAACTATTGACAATAATCTGAAACATAAACAGTAGCAGGCATCGAACGTTTAAGAAAAACTAGCAGAAGAAAGCTAAAATTGAAAAAGTTCTAAGCCTTATTTTCTAGAAACTGGAGAAAAATGCCTATATTTTATTCTAGTGGCAAGACCCACTCAGCTCTGCTTAAAACACACCGGGAGCATAGTTTGAGAATAATAGCAGAGACAAAAACTGTATACTTAATATAGTTCTTTATACGGAGAGGGCACATAATAAATGTTTTTGATTGGATGACTGGAAGAATCTGGTTTAACATTTATTCTCCACATAACAACTGCAACTTGCAAAGTACCCACAGAGATGATGTACTTTCGAATATTACACATGGCCCACTGAGTACAATTGTAGTGGGTGCCCTTTCATAATATCTTCCATTATAATCTTCTATCAATGCTGAATGAAATATTAAAGTGAAGTATGTATGCGGTGATTAGTGAGCTAGCCTTTCATTTCCTGAAGATTTGGGAGTGATTTGACTACTTGTATCAATCCAAAAGGGGGATTAGCTATTGCAGACTGAACGAAATCAGTGCACAATATCCTAGAGCATTTTTGGCACGTCTTCTGAATAGGAGAAAATCCAAATCATTGTGTTTGTAGAAGATGATATTTTTCTGATGTGCTACATTTAGGATCTCTTATATCCTGTGCTTGATATTGTAATACAAGAAAATCTGTGAGCTGAGTGGTGAGTTCAGCAACTTCACTGAGTTTGTTTCCGATAAGTAACGCTTAGCCTCATCGTAATTGGTGGGGCTTTAAGGTAGAACCGAGATAAGTTCCCAGTAAATTGTGCAGAAGTTTGTAGATTTAAAATTAAAATTAGAGCATAAGCTTTTGCTTTTTTTGTTTTATACTATTATAGAAAAGTGTGAAATCAGGTCTTTATTGATCGGAAGACAGTTGTTATTTTATCAGTACCCATGAGGACCAAAGTGAAAATTTCATGTTCGCATTCTAAATAAAGTTGGTTAGGGACATGTCTCATCCCAGGTAAGTGATAAGTGTTTCGATGGCAGACAGGAGAGGTATGAAGATATGGGGCAGCAAAACACCTCTGGTTGAATTTGGAAGCACATTTGTCCTAAATAAACTAAAAATCAAATGTAAATGCCAATGGTTACTCAAAAAGAGACTGTGGAAAACTATTCAGTGTCAAAGACTCCCAAACAGGCACATAGCTATTAAATTTAAAGTTAAGACGAAAGTATTTACTCTATCCCAAATTGACCTCCAACAAACAACAAAATGAGGGACAGAACAAATTTGTGCTTCTTTTTAAAATGATTTTACTCGAGAAGTACACCGTGGAAACCTACAGCGTCAACCAGCCGCACGTCCCCAAGATCCGGCTGGATGTAGATCTCATTTGATCCTTTCAGTGAAGGAACATGGAAGCATCCAGTTGTTGGATGAAACATATCTGTGTTAATTTAGAAGTATTGACAATGACAGCGATGGCTAAACTGAACAGTGTATGTGCTTGAGTGTTTTATTGACTTAGCCTTAACCATCCGATGTGTAACATTATGTGTGCCACATATCATGAATTTAATACAGTGCTTGTAGGCATTTAGAAGAATTGTTAAAATAATTTAATACAAGTATTTAGAACAATGGTTCTCAGCCCTAGCAGCATATTAGAATTACTGGGAGTTTTTAAAACTACTGACACCTAGGTACTACCCAAAATCAATTGAATCGGAATTTCTAAAGGTCATCCCTTCATTCCCAGACTCCGATCCTTAGAAGTTCTATACTCTTATTTTTGCTTCATATCTGCATCTTTTCCCACTCCTCGCTTCTGGAATTGATGGTATAAAATCAACAAATCCTCTTATTCTCAACTAAGAGTTGAGAGTACTTACCTCTTACTCGCTACTAAGCTCTTATAACACCATTTTGTAAGTTAGAAAATGGAGAACTTAAGGCACTTCACTACTACCTGATGGAAAAGTGCAAGACTAAATGTACAAAGCTGCGAAGTCTATGCTGAGAAGGAAACCTTCTTAGATGTGACACTTCTGGGTAGTATGGGGCCCTTCCCTTGCAGGCTTCACAGAATCCTGGCTTTGCAGACCTCACTTCTAGCCCTTTTATGTTTTCTTCCTACTTCCCTCATGCCTCCGAGCCCGAGGTGTGCTAAGTGCTTTCCATGCTTTCCATCGCCGCTTTCTGACCAACGTCTCCCCACTGAAAAAAAAAGAAATCCCAAATTTCAACTGCCTCATCAGATGATACCACACAACACCAGTCCCTGTTGCTTTGTGTCCTAGTTCCTGGAGTATCTTCCCTGGCAGGAATAAGACTATTCCTGTCAGAATTTTAATTATCATGTAGCGTCTCTTTCCAAAGCTTGGGGTTCTGAGTCCCATGACGTCTTCTCCAGTGGTCTTAGTTACCTTTTCTCACTTCTTAGGAAACCCCCAGACTCTGTCATTACTACAATAGCTGAAACCTTTCTGTCTCCCATCCCCTAAGTTTCTCACCTCTCACCTCTCCAGTTTAAATTGATGGTCAGCCTTCAACATTACTGCCTTGGATACACAATCACCTCCCTGCTCCTCTTGCTTCATTGTACAACCAAGTCAAAACTTCAGCCCGGTGGGGGGATTGGGTGGTTCAGTCAGTTAAGGGTCCAACTTAGGCTCCCATCATGATCTCGCGGTCTGTGAGTTCAAGGCCCGCGTCAGGCTCTGTATTGACAGCTCAGAGCCTGGAGCCTGCTTTGGATTCTGTGTTTCTTTCTCTTTCTGCCCCTCCCCTGTGGGCTCTCTCTCACTCTCTCTCTCAAAAATAAATAAACATTTAAAAACAAAATAAAAAACAAAAACTTCAGCCCTGCTTCAATAAAACTACCCCCTTACTCTGTACCTGTACCGCCAAGGTTGAAAGAATATAGTCAGGCTAAGCTACGTTACTTTAACATTAGGACTGCTGACCTAATGTTAAAGGACCACTGTGCCCTTAGTGCTACCTGCAATTATAACACATGTTCCTAATCCATTTATTACCCTACTGCTTTCCTCTTCTTTTTTAGACTTTTAGAATATCCTCCTCCTCCTTCGGTTTCAGTTTTGTAGTTATCTAAGAAGATATAAGTAACAGAAGAGAACATCCAAATTCCCACCACTGAGAGAATGACCTCATTCTCATCTGTACCCTTAGATTCTGCCTACTTTCATAACCAAGGTCAAGCCCATGGTTTGTGTGCTAGATAACATCTCCTGACATGCTCAAGGATGTACCCTAATAAATTCCATTCTTCTCCTACGTCATCAATTAGTCTCTCACTATTGAACTTTTCCAAGCGAAACACAAATTAGTTACAAAGTATACTTAATTTGGATGTGGGCTCTAGATGACATTATAGTATTGTATCAACATTAGAGTTTCTGATTTTTGGTCACTAGATTGCAGCTATGTAAAAGAATGACTTTGGTCTTAGGAGATACACAATGAAGGATTCAGAAAGGGGCATGGTAGCTGCAATTAACACTCACCTGGTTCAGAAAAAAAGTGGATGGAGCAGGAGGAGGGGGGTGGGGAAGAAGGAGGGAAAGAGAAGGACTAAGATGAGGGAGTAAATGGGAGGAGAAGAAAATCTGGTGAGTAAGTATAGGATATAGGGAGTTCCCTGAACCTCTTGAAACTTGTAATTTTTCTGTAAGTTTGAAATTACATGAAAATAAAAACTACAATATAAAAACCTTTTAAAACCAGGAAAAATGGAAGTCGGTCAATAGATTGTTCATATTGCTTTATACGGTTCATCTAGAATTCTCTGCATAGTGTAACAAATTACGCTGTGTTACGCAGGGATTCATATATACTTCAAATTCTTCAGCAAATATCGTAAGTGTTTCTGAGAAGTGTATGGTAGCCAGATCTCTAGGTGGTTGTTTGGCTTTATTATATACACACAATAGAAAATATCTAAAAATTTCCACCAATCTTTTTTACCACTAGAATAAGGGTATAGAATCCATAATGCTAGTGTTGTTCATTTTCTTTCGATTATAATACAATAGAGCCTGACCTTCCAGAAACTTTCAACAGCAAGAGTCAAGAAGCACAGAAGATACAAACACGTTTCTTTATGTTGCAGGTGTTCCAGAATTTATTTCAGCTGAGGCAAAAACCGGTCCAAGAAATTACCATAGGAAACCAAGTCAAAATGGAATTATTTAAAGTACGAGGATTGCAGTAAGTGGATTAGTAGGGAGACTCCCTAAAATATGTCGAAAAGCAGAGAGTAAATGCTTGAAGTCCCTAGATCATTTAATAAAATGTACCTCCATTTTGTAAGTGTATTCAGGGGGCCCACAAATAAAATATATTCCTTAAGGAAATGATATTAATAATTTCAATACTGATAAGTATCAGAAATCTATAAGCTTGTAAGAGTTGCAGCTGTGGATGGTAGTTCCATGCAAAGATGGTTACAAAAGCCTTGCATTTTATTTCATCCGAGCTGGACTTACGATAAGGTCTTCCTAGTCATGCATGTTCCACAATATTGACAAACGGGGAGGTCGGGAATAACTCATAAGTGGTGGGTGTGCCTCGCTTCCCTACTGCTCGCTCGCTGGCGGAAGCCAGGGCTCAAGAGTTCACAGTGCTCTCTCGACCTGGATTCCCTTCCCTTCCCAGCGCAGGACCCTAGGACTCGGCAGCTGCCGATTGATAGCCATTTAGCATCTTCATAGAGGGTAGGGACTTGCTCTGATGAATACTTACTGAGAAGGCTTAGTTGAATTATATTGAGACAATTAAGGTAATCCTTTGTCAGTCTTCTGGGCCCACATTCAGCAGAGATGAGCACTACTCGGTAGGCTTTGTCATCATAAAATAGTAATTACCACATCCCAGGCTAGGCATGCTCAGAACAGATGCAAGCACAGAAGAGACCTCACATTTCTTCAAACTTAACCCCCTTATTTTCCAAATAAGAAAACTGAAGACTACAGAAATGAACTGACTACAACAAAACCCACACATATACAAAGATAGAACACGAGATTCCTGCCTTCTCTGAGTCCAGTCAAACACATTACCCCTTGCATCGTGTAGCCTCTAAAAAGAATCCTTCCTTGTATGTCTGTGTCTGTATATATTTGTGCATGTGTGTGTATGTATGTGTGTGTGAGAGAGAGAAAGAGAGAGAAACAGTGAGGGGTTGTGAAGGGAGAGGGAGAGAAACAGAGGCAGAAAGAGAAAGGGGAGGAGAGACAGAAAGAAAAGGAGAAGAAAAAGAGTAAGAAATAATTTACCCAAGTCTTCATTTTTTGTATTCATCTATCCACTAATGAGCTCAATTCATATCAGTTGACTCAATCATTTGAAAAGAACAGACAGAAACTACTAATAACACACCTAATCCTTTCGACATCTAAAATTTCCTTAATTAGGGTGCCTGGGTGGCTCATTCGGTTAAGCGTCTGACTCTTGACTTCAGCTCAGGTCATCATCTCATGGCTGGTGAGACTGAGCCCTGCATCAGGCTCTGCACTGACAGCGTGGAGCCTGCTTGGGATACTCTCTCTCCCTCTATCTCTCTGCCCCTCCCCTGCTCGTGCTCTCTCTCCCGAAATAAATAAACATTAAAAAAAGTAAAATGTCCGTAACTAAGGGGAAACAACCATGGGTAGCATAGGAGGTGCGTTTGAGCAACAGTTAAAATCGAATGTAATGTCTTCCTCAAAACAGAGGAAAGAGTTAAAATATAGACATTTCAAGGTAAGTTTCTCTCTCAATCAGCTCAAAAAAGTCAGAAGACTTGAAAGCTATTAGGACTATGATAGATGATCCTCTTGCAGACACCTTTCTTTTTTACTGACAAGTTGCTGTTAAAAATTAAAGTAAAAAGAGGCCTCCTTTTTTTGCTGCACATTTTTAATGGACCCGAAGCCAAAATAAGTCAGACTAAATTATGGGAGTAAATGACCTCCCGGGAAGTATTATACCAAATTCCAAAGTACTATAAAGACTTTCCTTTGATCTTTTTAGCTTCACAGCCTGAAATTCAAAATCTGTATTTAATTTTAGATTGCACATACCAGCTTTTAAATTTTCTTTCCAAAATGATATATCATTTTAAATGATAGGACACCTTTAACTTGTATTTCCTAAAACTGCTGACTGTCATGTCTTTATTCTTCTGCTCTATAAAAACAGATATAGATATAATTAATTGCAAAAAGTATTTGGGGTTGGGTACTGTAATGGATAAACCATTGACCCTCACTTAAGAGATAGCACTTTAAACTCCACCTTCGTTTCTAAGTAAAATGACTCTGATCCAAAATGAAGTTTTCAAGTTCACACCTGAGAAAGACACTGAATACAGAAAAAAAAAAAAAAAGAAGACGGCTGGGAAGAGATGAGGCTCTCTAATCCCTGCTTTTAGGACTATTTTGGATAACTGCATCTTATGCCGAAGCATCTTTTAGCAGGTTGCAGGCAGGTGCGCTCATTTTCAACACATCCCTCTCTGAAGTTCCACAGATGCCTTAATTGAGCAGCATTTCAACAATAACGTATGCCCATTAACACCTGTAAATCATTCCGTATTCTTAAACAGAGCCCTCTCGTATAGAGGGAATCTCTTAGAAGTTGTCTGTACATGCTGACTGCACATGTCTTTATTAACCTGTTTGTAGTGATTAGTGTTGCATCTGCTTGGGTAAAAAATGAGGACCCAAGAATAGTTTGATATTGTAACTAAGGCTTGTCAACCTCGAGGACACAAGTTAAGTATCATTTGTTAAATCAGGTTTGAGCGTAATCAGTGTGGTACAGATCAACCGCAACAAAAAGCAATGGAGTCAATGTGTACCACCCAGAAACCAGAAATATTATTCTTTCAGGTCATAGAGCATGCTGGATATAAGGAGACTGATCCTGGGAAATTGACTTTTATTATTACTGCTCTAAATTACTCACATGGCTTTGATCTAAGTCTGACTAGTGTTGCTCATGGTTTTCTGATGCCACACAAAGAAGTGTATATCCTCCCTCTGCTTACCAAGGTTGTTTTCTACTTCCTTTGATCATTCTTCTAAGTTCCAATGTGGCCCTAGGGCAGTCAAGTAGTTTTCTGTGCCTGCTTCCACAATTACAAAAGCATGAGAGTAAATTTTGCTCGACCCACCTTGTAGGTAGGTCTAAAAGTAAGATGAGACAGGTGAGACACCAAGGGGACACATTTTAGGAGTCATTCACTCCCAGGGCATGCAAGTGCTGGGGCATGCAAGTGCAGGGTTGCCTCTTCCATGACTTTGGGAGCGAGTACTATGTACTATTAATAGCACTGCTTAGAGAAAGTATCAGAGTACAGTGTCTCTCCATACCTCAATTAAACAAGGAGTCGGTAATTTATTAGTTTCTTGCCTTTGCCTAATTAGGCAATTTCAAGGGAATCATGACCACTCGTAAATTTAGAAACAATTTTTCTTACTTTATTATTGTTATTATTTTTTTTTTTTTTGGAAATTGTTTCTCCTAATAGTTCTGGCAGAGTGTGGCTTTTTGAAGAAAAGATTTAATTTACTAACAGTTTCTATTTCTGGTCAAATTTGCAAGGTCAAATATAAAAATAAAATGACCCTTCTACATTTCTTGTACCTACGTTTCCATTCACCTTGGGCTTTCTCATAAGCAAGAGTCTTTGAACTAATGCCAGATAGGAAAAATGCTCTTCTTTAAAGCTGTAGTACAACTAATATAACCATTGTGAGATTCTCAGCACAAACTCAGAATTTAGTATGTTAATTATTTCAGTTGAAAATGTGCATTGAACCAAAACTATGGACTAGGAAAAGGGCTAGTTTTTTGCATGCAGCTTATTTCAGATTATTTATCACCTCCAGTAAAACTATCGCAGTTGGGCAACACAGAGAGAGACAGAGAGAGAGACAGAGACAGCAATATTTGAGGACATTGGAAAATAACCAAGGCAACTAGGAGTAGAGAGACACATTTCCTTAGAAAATGGATAATCACTGAGGTGACTCTAGCATTTATCCTCACATTTTTGTTTTAAAAAATTGCCATTTCAAATCAAGGAGAATAGAGGTCAATGATACTATTACAAATACGTAATAAAAAACAATATGATGAAAAGATGGAGAATTTCACCGTAGAAAGTAAATCTATGGTAAGGAATCATTAGAAATCCTAAAACAAACAAAAAAAAACAATTAAAATAAGACATTAACATAGAGATTTAATAACAGTGGAACTAAATAATAAAAAAAAAAAACAGAAAGAAGCACTGAAGGAAAAAAGATTGAAATACATAACAAATAGCATAAGAGACATCAGGACTGAAGAAAAGGTCTAACATATGTGTAGTTGGAGTCCAAGAAGGAGAAATTAAGGAGTGGGAGCAATATTTCAAGAGACATAGGGTAAACATTTTCCAAACAGAAACAAAAAGGTCTACTAACTCTAAGAAAGATAATTACAGTCTACGGCCATACCACCCTGAATGCATCCGATCTCGTCTGATCTCGGAAGCCAAGCAGGGTCGGGCCTGGTTAGTACTTGGATGGGAGAAAGATAATTACAGACAAATCACACCTAGTCATACAGTAGTAAAAGTTAAAAATCAAAGACCAAGAGGAATTCTTAAAAGCAGGTTTAAAAAATACGTTACCTGCAAAGGAATAATAATAAAAATGCTTCACTTTTCAATACAAATGATGAAATCCAGCAGAAAAGAAGTGACGTCTTTAAAACATCAAAATACAATTGCTGTCAGTTTGCGATGACTTATGCAGGGCTTGGCTAACAAATGAGCCTCTCAACAGCTTACTCTGGTTGGAGACCTAGTTTTGTTTCCAAGAAGAAATATCTCAGACTAAATTTTGTTTTTACTTGTCTTGCTGTTGCTTTCCCATGAGTTGTGACAATTGTGCTTAGTGCTTAGTCTGGTAATGTTGATGTACATTGTAAATTTTTTAGCACAGCTATACTGTTACTGCTAAAAACCACAATGCTTTTTCATCTAATTTGATGACCAAATAATCCATACTCCACTGTGTTCTAAGCATGACACTCAGAGGCTACTTTTTTTTTTTTCTTCTTTTGCCATGGTTTCCAGGCATATATAGTCTACCTACATACATGGCGCATTGGTATAAAATAAAATAAAACAAGATGTTGCAGTACCGCAATCTGTATGACACTTGAAGCTCTGATGAGTTAAAGCTGCATCGCTCTGACTTTTAGTGTGCAGAGCAGCAGAGCAAAGTAATGGGACCACCGTGTGTGATCTCTGTCACAATGGCCGCCAACTCTGCTGCTGCGCTGGGACAGCAGCCACACAAACATAATGAACGATCGTGGCTATTTTTCAATAAAACTTTATTTATGGAAACAAAGTTTAAATTTGATATCATTTTCACATGTTTTAAAATATGGGGTTTTTTTTTGTTTGTTTTGTTTTTCAGCCACTTACAAAAGTAAAATCCAATTTCGCCTCACAGATCATTAAAAAAAAAAAAAAATTAAGTAGTGGGGCAGGATTTGGCTCATGAGCCCTAATGTCAAGTTCTACTTTAAACAATAATAAAAAAATATACGAGTTTTTAAATATTTGCAGAAGTAAAGGAGGTAAATGGAGTTGAAATATTCTACGGCCCATGCATTTTCTAGAAAGTGGCAAAAGAAATGATTTAAGAGAGAGTCTAGTAAGTTAAATGTGCATGTTATAACCTCTTGAATAACTACCAAAAGATCAATAAAAGAATATATAAATAAAAATCTAACAAAGGAGGAAAGGAAAATAATAAAACACACTTTGTTAATAAAAAAGTCAAGAAAGAAAAGAAAAAATTAAATAGGTTAAATACAAAACCATAGCTAAATGGTAGATTTAAACTGCTCAACACCTATAATTAGTTTCAAGGTAAATGAAAAAATATACACATTAATATCAAAGTTATTATACAAATAAATGCTTTTTTTATCTTTTTAAAATATGAGGACAGAAAGATTTAAAGTAAAAGAAAAATGAAAAGTAAACAAAGGTGGGTAGGTACACTAATAAAGTAGATTTTAAATCAAAAAGTATAACTAGAGTTTAAGAGAAATGTTTTATTATAATTAAAGGGTCAATTCAATGTGAAGATATAAAATTCTTAATTTTGTATGTATTGATAGGAAAGCTTCAATATAAAGAAAACGAAAACTTGCAGAGACAAAGGAAGAATAGAAAATACCACAATCATAGTTTGAGATTTACCCTCAGTAAAGGATAGAACAAGCAAACAAAGAAAAAATGAACATAGAGAAGTTTTCAAACTATCAGAGCACCCATTTTTGTAAGTTTACTTGGAACATTTAACAAGTTGACTTTGTGCTGGAACACAAAGTAACTCTGGACAATTTTACTCTGAGCACAGTAAAATGAAGCTAGATATAAATTACAAAACAACATTAGAAAACCCTCCCAAATCAGGAAATTAGGCAAAAAAAGAGTAAATAACACATGGGTCAAAAAAGTCACTATAGAAATTAAATATATATTTTTATGATATATGGTAATGATCTATGATATATGGTACTGAGCTAGTGATATGTATTAGAACACTGACTTTCCAAAATACATGGCATACAGTTGCACCTTCACGTTCAGAAAATCTATCATGTAAATGTAAATCATAAAAGAAAGGTATAAAGGAAATTATCTGAAGATGATTCTCAGTAAGCCAGAAAAAAAATAGTTAAGTAAACACAGAGTAATAGGGGGAAAAAAACTGGTAAAAATTAACGAAATAGAAAACAAATGTGCAATGGAAAAATCAACAAAGTCAAAGGTTTGTTATTTTAAAAGAGGAGTAAAATTTGTAAACTAGAAAGTCTGAGTTTTTTAATGCAATATATAGAGGGACATGGATATACATGTTACAATTATTACAAATGTAATAATAAGTATATATAAATAACATTATGACAACAAGTTGCACTATTTCAAATAAGTGAACAAATTCCTGGGAAACAAAGCACTATTTGGGACTTTTGGCAATGACTGAGTCAAACTCCTCTCCCTAAAAGCATCTCTGAAGCTCTATAGAATTAACAAAACACAAACATTTTAAGATTCTGGAAAGCAGATAAATGTCCACAATAATCTGAGAAGCCTTTATGCATGAAAGCTACTGGGGTTTGAGAAAGAAGAGTGGAAATTTGTGTATTCTATTTTGAGTCTTCTTCCAATACCCTCTCCCCAGCTTAGTTGGTGAGCCAGGGCAAGGCAGGTCACAAGAACCAACAGCTTCTTCCACAGTCAAAGAGGTCTCCCTCAGTTCAGAATGATGGGTAACACCCAGTAACATTGCCCATTTAATTTATTTCTTGCAGGCAAGCAAAAGTTAAGGGCCAATGGCTCATTAGAGACATGCCATGTTCATGATCATGCAATTCAATACTATAAAGATGCCAATTCTGCCTAAAATTAAACTGTAAGTTCAATGCAATCAAATTCCAATAGGTTATTATATGAAAATTGACAAGCTGATTTTTATGGAAATGCAAGGGGTCAAATATAGTAAAGGCAGGGGTGCCTGGATGGCTCAGTCGGTTAAGCGTCTGCCTTCAGCTCAGGTCGTGATCTCACAGTTTGTGAGTTTGAGCCCCGCATCAGGCTCTGTGCTGACATCTCAGAGTCTGGAGCCTGCTTTGGTTTCTGTGTCTCCCTTTCTCTCTGCCCCTCCCCTGCTCCCACTCTGTTACTCTCTCTCAAAAATGAACAAACATTGCAAAGAAATTTATAAAAAAAAAAATAGTAAAGCAACGATGAAGGACAAAGTTGTTGGATCCACACTATCAGAAATCAAAATTTATTTTAAAGACACAGAAATTACAGTGTGTTTTATTAAAAGAGTGGAAGAGAATAAAGTCTAGGATAAAATACACATGTATATAGTCACCTGATTTACGACAAAGCACTGTAGAGTGAAAAGAATAATGCAAAAATAATTGGATATGCAATAGAGAACAAATGCGTGTGTGTGTGTGTGTGTGTGTGTGTATTGACACCTTTTTCACAATACCAAAAATAAGGTCCAGGTGAAAAATAAAACTAAATGTGAAAAACTGAGCTAGAAAAAGATAACATAGAAAAATATCTTTATGACTTTGGCTAGGTAAAGTCTTCTTAAATATGACAGAGAGGAGTGCCTAGGTGGTTCAGTTGGTTAAACGACTGATTCTTGATTTTAGCTCAGGTCATGATTTAATGGTTTGTGGGATTGATTCCCGTGTTGGACTCTGTGCTAATAGCATGGAGCCTACTTGTGAATCTCTCTCTCTCTCTCTCTCTCTCTCTCTCTTTCTCTCTCTCTCTGCCTTTCCCCCACCTCTCTCAAAAAGAAACTCCATATATATGTGTATATATATGTGTATAATATATATAGTCATATATATATATGACACAGAGACAATAACCAAAAGGGAAAGATAAGTTTGGACTTCATTAAAATTAAGAACTATTAGCCATCAAATATATTATTATGAGAGCGAAAAAGCAGACCTTCAAGAAGGAGAAAATATATGTAATTTTGTATGGATAACAAAGGATAAGTGTGCAGAATATATAAGAATATATATATTATTATATATATTTAAACCTCAGACCAATCAAGAAAAAAATGGACAACTAGATTAAAAATGGGAAAAAAACCGTGAATAGACATTTCCAAAGGATATGTTCAAAAACCAATAAGCATAATAAAAAATCTTTAATATTAGACATTAAGACTGTGAAAAAATAAAATCAAAATTATGTTTCAATATACACATACACTCCGGAAAATCAAAAATTAAAAATAATAACGGTGCCAAGTGTCGGTAAGTAATATAACAACTGGCACTCTTCTGCTGCTTATACACACTTGCAAACATCCTATAAATCCATTGGAAGGATCTACCAAAGCTATGTATGTGCATAGCCTATGCATCACAGCTGTATTTCCCCCCAAATATATATACATATGCACCAAAAAAAACACATGCAACAATATTCAAGGAGTATCATTCATTAAGAATAGAATGGATAACTCTAATTGTCATGTACAATATAATGGAAAACTAGTCAACAATGAGAATGAACAAACTTTATATACGACAAAATGGATGAATCTCATAAGGAAATGTTGAGAGGAAGAATTTAGCAACAAAAAAGTACATGCATATATAATGTTCAAAAAGAGGTTATAGTAATCTATTGTGATAAAAGTCACGATATGGTATACTATTTTTTGTGGGGAGCTGGGAGGAAGTTTGGTAGATAGTTGCAGGTGTCTCAAGCAAGGCTGGATGGCATGCACATAATGTTCTATAGGTGCGATCTGTACTCATGAATGTGTTCATTTTGTAAAACTTCATTGCTCACGATATTTGTGTATTTTTGGAATATATATGTTTCCTTAATAAAGTATACACATACACACATATATATAGACACATGGAGAGACAGACACATAAAGACATTTTTACACACTTATACATATACACATATATCTGTGTGTACATATGTATGTATGTATGCATATACATGTTCGTGAGTTCATATACATACTATGAAATAACAAGCTAAAAAATCTATAAAGATGTTTTGATAACTACTATGGGGGTAAGGGTGCAAGGAGAAATTACTAAGAGCAAGGAAATTTTATCTGAGAAGGTCTTTTAAGCAAGACTTTAAAAATAAGGGAAAGCCAGTCTGGTTAAAAACTGGACTTAACCTTCCAGGAATAGGATATAAACGATACATGGTCTCTAAGGTGGAAAGAGTTTGTCTTAGTCTGTGGTCTAAAAGGAACCCAGAATAACTGAAGGCCAGTTAAAGATGAGGAGAAGGATGAGTGAGAAGGAGTTTGCCATACAGGTCCTTATAGGCTATAATAAAAAATTAGATTTTATTTTAAGAAACAGTAGAAGTCATTGGATGAATTTAAACAGGGGCATTGCATGATCTCATTTTTGGTTTGTTTTCTTTTAATCATTCTTGCCACTTTATAGATAATATATCGAAATGAAGAAAAAATATTGGGGAGATCAGTCGTAATACAGATTAATGAGTTATGTAGGGTTATGTAAACTAAGACTTTTAGAGTCATATTTGATTTAGGGAAATGACTTTGCAAAGAGTATTCTTGGTGAATACTTGTTTTTATTTGTTTTGTTTTGCTTAAATTGTGTATCATTATATGGCGTTTATCTTGACAGTACAAAGAACTGAGTCTACCAGTTTCTGGTGATGATATATTTAAAAAAATTTTTTTAATGTTTATTTTTGAGACAGAGAGAGACGGAGTGTGAGAAGGAGGGGGGCAGAGAGAGAGGGAGACCCAGAAGCAGGCTCCAGGCTCTGAGCTGTCAGCATAGAGCCCAATGTGGGGCTTGAACCCACAAACTACGAGATTATGACCTGAGCTGAAGTCGGACACTTAACCAACTGAGCCACCCAGGCACCCCTGGTGATGATATATTAATAATAAATCCCACAATCTCAAACACAACAGGTCTATAATTCAAGTTATGTTCACATTAAAAGCAATCATTTCGTTTTTTTATAATTTTTAAAGCGTGTTCATTTTGATAGAGACAGAGACAGTGTGAGTGTGGGAGGGACAGAGAGAGAAAGAGAGAAAGAATCCCAAGCAGGTTCTGCATTGTCAGGATGGAGCCAGATGTGGGGCTCGAACTCACGAAACCAGGAGATCATGACCTGAGCCGAAACCAAGAGTCAGATGCTTAACTAGCTGAGCCACCCAGGCACCCCCAAACTACCATTTCTAAATGACCAATTAATTGGTAGCCAGATAACTTTTCAAGTTGTCCAAGTTCGAAACCTTGAAGTTCTCCTTTAGCTTTTGATATCCTAATTTCATCAAATTCACTACTACTAAATAGTTCTGTCTTCTAAATATTTCACAGATTATGGGAAGCTCAGTCAGTTAAGTGTCTGACTCTTGGTATCGGCTCAGGTAATGATCTCATGGTTTGTGGGATCAATCCCCAAGGCAGGCTCTGCTCTGACAGCATGAAGCCTGCTTGGGATTGGGATTCCATCTCTCATCTCTCTCTGTCCCTACCCAATTTGTTCTCTTTCTCAAAATAAATAAATAAACTGTAAAAATAAGAAAAATATAAATATAAAAGTAAGATATATAAATATAAATATTTCAAGCTTTGTCCCTTTCTCTCCATCCTCATTGCCATATACTTCCTCTTGTTTTCACTGTTTGATTCTAATAGCCTCTTGGCTCTCTTGGCTGACCTTCTAACTCAGCTACTCTGGCAGCCAGTTTTCCAGTTGGTTCCCAGTAATTTTCATCTGGCATTCATACCCTTTTGTAGTTCCTTCCCATATATTACCGGAGTTGGTCCTGTAGCCAGTAAAATACAAAAGAGGTGAAGGTATGTGACTTCCAATATTACATTAGGAAAAGATCGAAGCTTTCATCTTGGAACACTCTCTCTTGCTTTATTGTTCTCTTTTTCATTCCAGAATCACTTGCTCTGGTGTAAACAAGATGTCATATTATAAGAAACTTCAGGTAGCCTATGTAGAAACCCTCGTAACAAGGAAAGGAAACTTCCAGACAGCAGCCAATGAGAAACTAAGGCTTGCCAACAGCATATGACCAAGCTTAGAAGTAGACTTTCCAATACCAGGAAGCTATTGCTCTAACTGACAGCTTGACTGCCATTTTGTGACACAACCTGAGCCAGAACTCTCAACTAAGATTCTCCCAGATTTCTGCCCTTAAAAAGCTGTGAGATAATATAGAAATGAATGTCTTCTAATCTGGGGAAACTTTTGTCACATAGCATGAGATAACAAATATTACCTCTACTTTATATATAGCTGTAACTTCCTTATATCATCCTGCTTAAAAGTCTCTGGGGCTTATTATTGTCTGTTACTTTGAATCCAGATTTCTCTGCCTACATTATTATATATATATATATATATATATATTATTATTATCTGATTCCATCTCATCTAACATAACACCTGTGGATAACTAAAGTTTTTCTGAATCTAATTGTTCATTCCAATGTTACCCTTTGCTTATATCATTCCACCTTCCTGAATGTCTTTTCTTATCTCTCCTTATTCAACATCAAGGACCAAATCATATAAAAATTATTTCCATAAAGCTTTTTCCAATAGCTCTGTCCTATGCACTGATTTATTTCATGGAATTGACTCAATTTTTCTCTAATTATTCATGTGAGTTGACTCATCATAGTTCATTTCTTCGAATCCATTCTCGAACTCTACCCCCTTCACATACTGACCTTCCCTTGCCCAGTTTCCAGATAAGCACTAATTTATTGGATGTTTAATCCAGCCACTCTCCATTCTCCTAGGTATTTGCCCCAATAAAATTAGTTCACAGGAGCATTTTGAAACCAATATTAATTTTTTGTGATCCTAGCACTGCTGTTGTTATTATCTCATCTAATTGCACAAATGCTTAGAAATGTTACCAGTATCTTCAGGTGAATGAAACTGGTCAGTAGATTGAAAGCACACAAAGGAAATTCACAGAAGTTACAGCCTAATGGCCTTCTTAACAGCACAGGAGACCTGAAATAGTGACAAATGGAAAAATATCTTAATAGAAATGCCGATGGATATATTTTTATGCGTTCATATTTAGGTCATGAAAAATCTAGACAGGAAGTAACAAATAATCAGATGATTATATGAGGTATAATTATGTATATATATTATACATATATATAATGTATGTATATTATATGTATAGGTATAATTATGTATATATATTATACATATATATCATGTATGTATATTATAATTAGGTATAATTATGAGGTATAATTACTAGATGAACTAGTAATATAACTATACTGAAGTGACCAATGATTTTTATCTGGTATGAGTTTATTTCTTTCTCTGACAATAGAAGACATTCACCTTATTAAAATAGTCAGTCACTATTTAACCATTTTTTTTCCCTCAGTTGAATCCTTACTATGATGTTTAAGTGTGGTGCCCCTGGACTTATATAACAGGAAAACATGACTGTAAGTTCTTTCTGATCTCTTAACTTGCAGTTGCATTTGGGGGTTAAGGTTAAGATTTCATCTTTTTATATGTTTCACGTTGGTGTGATATATTACATGACTGCATGTGTATATTATATCTAGAATACTTTGAAATAAATAAAAGAAGGAAGAGATTTGTTAATTTTCTGAACTTGGAGATGATGGTAGTGAAGAAGGAATTTTCTAGAAAGGACACTAGACTGACAGATTTTGGTACATTACAAAGTTCTAAAATCTGTTCCAAACTATTTCCTATTTTAAAGTATGTACATATTTTCAAATAAAGAGACCTACCAGAAAATAATGATTCGAAACCTAGAAAATCTATTTTAGGCTATCAAGTATCTTTGTTTTACATGGAAATAACCAATATCATTACCTAGGGAATTATTTTCTAAATTCATTGAGATTTTAAATGTATAAAAAAAAGAAAAGAAAAAAAGAAGGGAAGGAAGGAAGGAAGGAAGGAAGGAGCAAAAATTCCAGATGACTAGAAAAAGCTAGAAGCAACTAAATATCTCAAGAACGATTCTGAAATACACCAGCTTTTCAAAATAAAATTTTCCCTTAGGATCCTGTGAAGTCTTTTGTTCAAAGATCTGGCAAGAATAGTTTAGTGAAATGAAACTTGAAGAAGATAAAGTGGACTTGGAATTGGTTTTACAAAGGCTTAGATGTTTGGTCATGGAAAGATGCATTACCTATTTATTTATTTCTTCAAAAAAAATGTTTACAAAAGGTCTACTCTGTACCAATACCTCCCCCTATACTCCTGACACACTCATTATACCTCGTATACAGATTATACCTCATATATAGAATACCTCATATATATATGAATATATATACTGCATGTTAGACGATTCACATATGAGCCAGTACACCATGGTGCACAGATACCCATGTTTAACTCTATCTAAATGCATGAGAGAGTGAGAGGCTTGCCAGAGTAGATAAAAATTGAGCTAAGTACTAAAGAATGAGAATTTCTTAGGTGGGAAAGGAGCAAGAGGAGCATGTTTGGAAAAGGTAAACAGTATGAAAAAGGCACAGACACAAGGAATAGCGTGGCTCCTTTCAAGAAATAGGGATAATTAGTTCACACTGGGACACGAACTGCAATTATGGATAAAGCAGCATATAGGGCTGGACCGCCAGTCAGGGGCCAATCATTAAGGGAAGTATTTACCATACAGAGACTTCTGACCCTAAAAGTGGTGCAGAGGCCACTAAAAGATCTTAGCAGAAGGCGTAATGAGATTTGTACTGTGGAAATACAGCTTTGGCTATGAAGACAAATTGGAGTGGAAATACCACAAAAAACAGGTTAAAGGTAGTAAAAAAAAAAAAAAAAAAAAAAAAAAAAAGTCCCAGACAGAAATTATAAAAGCTGATCTGATGCCATAAAGGGAGAAAAATATTCAAATTAGAGACTTATGAAGGAAATACAGTTACAGAATTAGTGACCAACAGGATGCCCAGACTTAGTAACTCTAGGTTGACTCCCACCTTTCAGAATTGGATGCCAAGGGAAATGTTACTATCCTGAATCAGGTTGCCAGTTTTCACCCTGTTCTTACTATCTGACTATGGCACAATCCGTTGACAATAGCCAGTAGATAATTAGATATTTGGCTTAGATTGTCAAGAAAGAGGCCCGAGTTCAACGTACAGATTTGGTAGATACCAACATAACTGACAGTTAACATATTAAAAATAGATGTCTAAGGAACAAAGACCAGATTATGGGCACCATTTCAAAAATGCAGGGATAATTTTTCCAAATCTACATACACAGGCCTTTATACTGTAGGCATGTTCAATATCTTCCAGTACCTATTCTAGAGACTTGAGTCAAAATAGATACTTGGGATGGAATTAATCATTTAGTATGACTGGACCAGAGATGGGAGTACTGATAGTCATGTGACTTGGTCAATAATAAATCATGAGACATATCAACGGAGGGATGGTACGAAGGGGAGCTAGATGGCAGGTTGGAAGTGCGCTGAGGACTGAAGAAAAAGGAGAAAGTAGAGATAGTCCCTCTTTCAAGAAGGTAAGACTATAGGGGAAAGAGAGAGACAAGTTGGTAGAAAGAGAATATAGGGAGGGGCACACATATCTGACAATATTTATGGGCTGAGAGAGGAAACTTTTAGTCCACATTAACCATTGAGTCTTGAGGGAATCAGACAAATAGAGATGTATTTCAGGAGCTGGCATTCTAACGATTCAGTTGTCCAATAGCCAATCACGATTCAAGCTTATTATTTCGTTGCGATCTTGTGCATATTGCCTGGAGATTTATTTTCCCCATGAAGTATACAACCGGAAATTATCACATAAATTTTAGAAGAGAATAATCATGCCAATTCTGTGTTTATTCAGTGGGGCACCAGGATGGCTCCATCATGACTTCGGCTCAGGTCATGATCTCATGGATTTGTGAGTTCAAGTCCCTCATTGGGCTTGCTGCTGTCAATACAGAGACTGCTTTGGATCCTCTGTCCCACTCTCTGTCTCTGCCCCTCTCTCACTCATTATCTCTTCTCTCTCTCTCTCTGAAAATAAATAAACATTATTATTTTTTTAATTTCCACTAATTTTTTTTCTTGGAAGTTTCTCTATCTCTCCTACACATACAGTGGCCCTACCATATTTAATTAAATTAAACCCTCTCATTAAATTCTTGGGGGCAAAGAGAGAGGTTGAGAGAAATGGGGTGGTATGGGGGACCGAACAGTTCTTTCACTTTAGAGGTTATGAGCAGGAACAGGAAAATCCGGAATTTTGCTCCAGGGAAGAAAAGGGAAGAGGAAGAGAAAGAAGAAAGGGGTAGGAGAGTCTTACAATAAGGGACTGTTTCCCAATTCACATATTTTCTCAAATTTCCTAGAAATAATCAAATTCAATTAAAAAAATACTTGAATCACATGAGTCTGAGACTGTTTTTTGCTTTGAAGTAAAAGTAATTGTATCCTCATTTCTGGAAATTATATTTCAAAGAGTAATAATGTGAGTTCTTAAAGCCAAACATCGCCACCTAAGTGAGCGGATGATTATTAAATAAATTCATTAAAAAGTGGACATTCAAGTATTGCTTTTTTAAGTTAGTGAAATTGAGAAAAAAATGTTTAAAATGTATTTATCTCAGTTTTTAACTTTCTAGGTATCTTTTTAAAAATGTATTTATTTATTTTGAGACAGAGAGCATGAGCAAGAGAGGGGCAGGGTCCACACTGTCAGCACAAAGCCTGATGTGGGGCTCGAACCCACAAACCATGAGATCGTGACCCAAGCCAAAACCGAGAGTGGGACACTTAACCAACTGAGCCACCCGGGCACCCCTCTAGGTATCTTTTAAGGTTTCTGAACCAAAACTCTGAACTGGCTGTATAAGATTATTTACATTTCCTTTACACAAAGTTTGTAAGATTTGAGAAGAAATGAGAAGTGATTAATATTTTAAATGGTCTGTATTTTAATTGAAAGGGAAACAACACCATCACATATGATAAAGTTAAAAGAATTGGATCAACTTACCACCAAAGAATCCCTAATCCCTTCCAAGGTGCACTTACTGAATTGTCGGTGTGAGTATCTACCCACTGACACTGATAAGTCTGGGATCTATTCGCCTATGTTGCGTGAATGCATCACCTGTGTTTCCCATTAGCATTAATGGGTGTTACACAAGCAAAGGAAAAGAACAGACTCCATCTATGATTAATAACCACAGTGCTTTCCACTCTCATGCCGGCTTCCTTGGAAAGCGGCCGATTTTATCACATGCTTCACCAAACTAGACTCCATACACAGGACAGACAGTGATTCATCGCATCTACATAATACACAGTCAAAAACAGGTTGGCAAAAGTGGAAGTAAATTTTCTCCAAGACCTTGTAGTTACAAACCTCGTCACTAGTTCGGATTTGTGTAACAACATTACCGTTACTAAACCCAGCCCTCCCTCTGTTCTGAGGCACTGAGAATCTTCGGCACCTCCAATTAATACTCCTGACCAGTGTTTTGGTTTCTTTTTTTCTTGGGGTATGGGAGCATGGGCAGAGTAAAGGATGTGTATTCAGCCCATGGTAACTTCAATTAGTTGCCAACCAAAGATTTTATCCTCGTAGCAAAACCAGGAGGAAAAAAAAAAATCTTTTAAATTAATTTGAAGATGCCTACATTTCTAGAACGGCATTGCTTTAGCAGGGCTATGCAAATGAGTCCAATTTAGCATCTTGTATTCAGCTGGAAACCATTGCTAAATGATCAGGATAGCCAGTCACAGATATTAAAATGAATTATATCTAATCTGAATTTTAGTCACGCTACATTAACTAATAGAAAGTTATTAACATTTCAAGAGAAAAAAAGCTTTTGCCTGCAAAATTAACAGTGGCTGAGATGTGACCTGTGAGCCATGAAGCCTGATCACTGTAATGACAGTGTAATGGCATATTTACATTAAAATCTCTGCAGCTAATATGGGATTCAGAATTGGACGGTAAGTCGAGGATTATTTAGTCTGGCCTGTTGGCCTTTCTCTAAGTAGTTTTTTTTTTTTTTTTTTTTTTTTTTTACTTCAATACAAATCCGAAACTTTTCATTTCATGACTATTTATGTGAGCAGTTTCTACAGCTCAGTCTCTCCATCTTTACATGACTAATTGTTGCTTTCGTTTTCTCTCTTCCTTTTCAATAGCTTTCTTTCTGGACAGCTGTATCTTTCTCTCCTTGTTTCTCTTGTCTTCTTTTTTTTCCCTTTGGTTTGAACTTTAGGGAACTGGGACTCCATTGCAAACCACTGGGGAGAAAAGGAGTAGTTGTCTTCATTTTTACTACTATTTGGCTTCCAAAATGAGGCCGTTTTGACATTTTTCATGCTATGCTTTCAAAATGCATATTAGAGAACGCAGTTTTGCAACAAATACTGGTTTGAAATGAGTAACTGTGTAACTATTCATATTAATCTCCAGAAATGTGGGAGAAGTTCCTGTTATCAGATTGGTTTTCCTATAGCCAGTTGAGAAGTTAAAGATACGACAATCAATTTGTATAATCTACGGAATTTATTTACCTTGTAGATTCAGGTCATTGCTACTGTTTCCTTCTTTTCTTTTCTTTTCTTTTCTTTATTTTTAATTGAAGAGAATAAAAGAGATTGAAATAAAATAATAGGAAAAATAATAAATACAGGAAGAATCCAACTGCACAGTAATTTTGTAATTTATAGGTGTTTGGACTTGAAAGAACCTTTGTTTTAAAAAGAGAAATCATCTAGGGTAGCATAAAATCTAGATTGCAATGGGAGAAGTTCATAGGTTCTCAAATGTGTCATCTGTAGACTAGTTTATATTTTAACCTGTCAAATTTGCAAATATTGGACTCTAAACAGAACTTTGATAATGCAATATAATGGAGAGGCATTTATCTTCTTTAAAAGGACAGAGAACAAAAGACAAATAATGGGTTCTTTTAACGCAGTTAATGTTTGACACTTAGATATTTTGCTACAATTCTGTTTCAAAGATTAATTCAATCCATTCTTCTCTAATCATAACAACAAATAAAGCAGGTACCCTATTTCTAAACTGTAACTTCTAACAATTTAGTATCTTATTTCCTTCTCCATCCTCAAAGAGGGTGTTATCGAATATCTCTGCCATTCTTGAGTGTTTTTAAGTGTTCTAAAAGAAAACTTTATCTGAAGGCAAACTATCCTATTTACACTACGAATTCGTGCACAGAGGTATTTCAGCACAGACGCGTGTCAACCACAAAAGACATCATGATAAAAATGCCACCTTAATTTCCATTTCCCAATTAGAAAAAGAGTATCAATACGGTGACATTGGTTTGACTGACATGAATCTATGTTGGTATCTGCGAGGCTCATACTTGTAATAAATACAGATAGTGCATTTGTACTAAAACCAAAGCTTCAGTCTATTTCTTGGATCTTTATTAAAATACAGGCATATTATAAATATTGATTGAAGAAATAACTAGAAATTTGATCGGAAGTGATATGATGCAAATTAAATTTAAACAGTTTGAACTTTGTTTGATACTTCTGAATGTATGGCAGTATTTTGAATGTTTTTATAAGAAATGAAAGCGCTAGGCTAAAATTAACTGACAGCCAGCCTCCAATTTTTCTTCTAAAGCCTATCTCTTTCCTTCTACCGTTGACTGAGGATGTTTATTCTGTATGTTTACAGGGAACAGGCAGGAGCTATCCAGGCTTGAGTGTAAATACTAATCATATAAAATCTGACTGTTTAAATTGAATCACAGGATGTCAGTAAGAGAGCAGTCTTTCTAATTTCTGGATACTTCACAACACTTTAAATATGTCAAGACTCATATTGTATTTGGTATTTATTTTCTAAATATGTTAGACACGAGATCGTGTTTTAAAAATTAACAGTATAAACGCTTGGAAAAAAGCATAGAGTCTTGTTTAATAACAAATAAGCCATATGTGTCTGCAGTATAAAAAAAGTCAATT
The DNA here is from genome assembly GCA_030068075.1 of Paguma larvata. Classification (NCBI taxonomy): domain Eukaryota; kingdom Metazoa; phylum Chordata; class Mammalia; order Carnivora; family Viverridae; genus Paguma; species Paguma larvata. Next base: position 66,869,308 of record CM057825.1, on the reverse strand, counting down.
ATAAACTTTAAATAGTTTAAAATGAATATACACAAACTACTTGGCTATGTGTTAACAAAACCACTTAACAGATATGATATCCAGATTGAGATGTGCTGTGCTTGTACTTAGAGGCACGAAGGAACACTCTTCAAATTCCTTTTCCTCTCATACTTTTAAGATTTTATTTTGAAAAAAAAAAAAAAAAAAAAAAAAAAAAAAAGAATAGGCTCTGTCTTTTAAAATGGGCCCAGGAGGGGCGGCTGGGTGGCTCTGCCGGTTAAGCGTCCGACTCTTGATCTTTGCTCAGGTTATGATCTCACGGTTCGTGGGTTCGAGCCCCACCTCGGGCTCTGCGCTGACAGTGCAGAGTCTGCTTGGGATTCTCTGTCTCCCCCTCTCTCTCTCTGCCCCTCACCAATTCACATGTGCTCTCTCTCTCTCTGTATCTCTCTCAAAATAAATAAATTAAACAAAACTAAACTAAACTAAAATGGGCCCAGGAGCTTCAAATGGGAAATGTGAAAGCGGTGGCCTGTGAGAATACTGATATGCGGAGGGGAGGTGACAAAAATGTTCTTCTACATTCTTGACCCAAGGCATCATCAGTATCACTTTTTTTTTACATTCAAAACAGAACACACTAATTTTTTTTCTTTCTTTCTCTTTGCCTTAAGTTTTCTTGCCTGCTATTTGTTTGGCTTATGGATTGACAGTTTTCACAGGTGAATACTGAGTAAAATGCATAGGATAATTCTTTTAAAATAAATGTTGTGCAAGTCGAATACTTGCCCTTCAATTGTAATCATTAAATCGTGAAGTATCTATCCTCCTTCTGGTTATTCGATTATCTCAACAAATGCTGAGCTGATGAAGTTAACCTTGCTTAAGTAGATATAAGTAACCAGGACTTATTATTTTTTTTTCTGAAAATTCTCTGTGGCTCACATACAGAAAGACTACGATGCACATATATCAACACAATATGGTATATATCATGGGTTACATACATGTGTGTATACACACACACACACACACCAGTTAATCCATTGTTGAAAAACTCAGTAGAAAGTCTACCATCAGAGGGAGCATAGTACAGTGGTTACAGCACAGATTCTGAAGCCAGATTCCATATCTTGAGTTTTTCACTTTGCCACTGTGACCTCGGTGACTTAAGACAAATCCCTGGACTTCCATTTCTTCATTTGTAAATGAAAATGACATGAAATCTCATGAAACGTTTTTGGAGGGTCAGATAATTTGGTAATATGAAGCACTGATACTCGTGTCCAGCTTATAGTCAGGGCTTAGTCCATATTCTCTAGGGTGTTAAGTATTATTATTATCACTATTATTATTATTAATTATATTCACTGCCTATTAGACACAACACAGAAGCACAGGGAAGGTTTAAATAGTTTTTATCTATCACTAGACACTTTGCTCTACAAATATGATACATGGCATTGCCTACAGACCCACCTGGTATAGTTTGAGGGATGTAACAAACTCTTCTTACTCATATTTGCCACCCTATCTGTGTGAACTTGAGAAAGTCACTTCACCTTTCTGGGACTCGAGAGTCTCATCTATTAAATGAAGAGGTTGAAATAGATGAATAGTAAACTCTTTCTGAACCCGATGACAATTTTCTTTGTCATTATTTCATAACAATTTCAATTTAATAATGCAAGGTTTTTAAATTCCCAACATATAAATATTTCGAACAAGACATCCATTACTTCTTATTTCTGCTTTGATTTCTTGAGTTTTAGGAGAGGAGAGCATAAGAACAGCAGTATGGCTTGCACATGAAGGGAAGGTGACCAGACTCAGAGAGCACGGGGAAATTTTCTTGATGGGGAGAGGGGACCGCTAAACACAAACTATGCGTGCTTCCCATCAACCTCAAGAGCTGGCAAGCATTCTTGGATATTAGAAATCTCCCAGCCAACTCAGCAAAGAAAGGAGACCTCAAGCAAAAAACATTTAAATTCTAGAAAGCTGACTGTGATCCCGAGAATCATGATGTCGTTCTAGCTGGAGGGAAAAAAAAAAATTGAACAACGGAAGAAGAAACCAGAACTTCTTTTTCAGGATCAAATTCAGTTGTCAAAACCGTATGGCAAAAAGACTTGAGTAGAAAATATCCTGTGTTTTCGGTAAAGAGAAGAGAGTCAAGAATCATCTGTGTATCAAGCAGGCCTAGTAGTTTGATAGATTTGGTTTTCTAAATTATCTGGATGTTTCCTTCTCTGGCTTTCAAGTTAAAAACATGACTAAAATATACACGGAAAAGCACAAGCTTTTGTGATGACAGGTAAATATGTGTCTTATTCTTTTCCAGACACAGAACCTTGTAGATACATGTCTTCTGCCTATACTTTTCAGAAACTAAGCCATATCAAATGGCATTAGAACCTGTTGCCTAATGAAGCTTGGGTTTCAGACCAATCTGGGTTTGCACTTGGCTCTCCTATTCTCCCTTTGTGGACAGACCATCCTTTTCTTCGAAGGCTCATTTACTAATTGGAAAAATAGGAATAATAACAGAGTGTTGTGAGGTAAATTAAGTGCTTCATAGGAGATTATTATAGGGGAGACCTGAGAGTTTCTTCACGGAAAAAAACATAAGAATGCAATAGAACAGCAAACCCAGGGTGCGTTAGGGGGTTATGGCATCCAGATAAGGGAGGTAATGCCCATAACTTGAACAGATAAAGGCTATAACTTGAACAAATAAAATAAATTAAGAGGAAGCAGATTATCCCACATGTAAATTTGTTAGTCAGGGTCTAGACTAAACAGTTATAACAAGGAAATCCCTGAATATAGTGGCATTAAATGAGATGGGACGGTCAATGACAGGGACATGATTTAGGGCAGTAGGAAGTTTTGCTTTGTCACGTCATTCAGGTATTCAAACTGGCCAATCAACTTAGCCATCTTCATCGGATGGCCCCTTCTCCAAACTTGTTACCATGTCCCCACTACCATTATATTCAGGATGAACACCTTTGTCTTTAAAGACATGACCTAGAAGTCGTCAATGTGGTTCCCTCTAACCTGGATATTTTGTGTTTTAAAAATGGCCCTTCGACAAGTCTTATCTACTTCACACTGAACACACTGTGGGATGGTATTTGAGTGTGACAACTCTCTAGCCTGAGATCTTTTCCCCTTCTTGTATCATGAGGGTGTATGGCTCCATCCTTAACCTCTCCCAGTGCCAGTGCAGGTGTTACATTTCATTCACCATCATAATTCAAAGGAGTACTTATTTTTAAGATAAATATAAATGAAATGTTAATCAAATTGCAGACCTCGACTCAACAAAAACTCATGATATTATTCATCTAAGACATATGTTTTTAATGGCAATTGACTAAAAGTGTAAAAACAAGTGATAAGATTATTATGTAGCATATATTTAGGTTTAAAAAAATCTGTAGCTACTGCTTTCTTTAAGTATTAAGTTATATGAGAAAAAAAAAAGAATCTATTATAAATATCTATATCAAATAAACCCTGATTTTAAAAACAGGGAAAAGTTTCCTCCAATGAGATTATTCGATTTTCATTAGGGGTATCATGGAAAGGATAAAAATGAACCCTTAATATTGGCTAAAACTTCTGGACTGAAGTTTTGTTACGTTATGACAAAGACATGATTTTAGTCAACTAAATCAGGTAGGAGGGGGAAATCAAGTCACTTTTGTCTGGTTCATTCTACTTATTACTTCTTTAAAATTTTGACCTAATCAGTTATTAAAAACATAGTCTTAGAAAGCCAACTTTAAAACTAAAAATTAAACTTGAATCAAAACTATAGAGTGTTGAGGTGTCTAGCTGGCTCAGTCGATAGAGCACGTGACTCTTGATCTCGGGGTCATGAATTGGAGCTCCACATTGAGTCTAAGGTTTACTTAAAAAAAATGCAGAGTGTCCGTATGAGAAATTTGTAGGAATTAGATAAAACGATAGTTGCTGCCCCAAAAGCAAAGGTTAATCAGCTGAAAACAGGCTTGGTTTAGAGTTCCACCTAGATCTTCAGCCAGTCAATTTTGTGCAGTACGCAAATTGCACAACCTTATACGGCAGCCCTAAATCAGTTTCTTTTGGTTGAGCAAAGAATTAAATCAAATGTAAAGCTTTTCATCAAGGGGTTTGTGTTGTCTCTAACTAGTACATTTATTTTCTTCCTAATGTAAAATAGAAAGTTATCGCAAATAGGGGCAATTGTTACCTGGGTTCATTTTTCAAAATAATAACAAATTCAGTAAGAATTTCAAAATAATTCCAAAGATAGATTCTTCACCACCTACCCCAGTTAGGGGAATGTTTACTTTCACTCAGGCTTTATTTTTTTAAGAATCAGGTCTGTGTTAAAATGAAATTTAAGTTCTGGTAAATATTGGGAAACTTATCCTTCGCAGTTATTTTGACTGTTTTTTCACAATACATTAGTTTACTCATATTAAGTCCCTACCTTTCTTACACTGACATACTATATCGAGAGATGAATTAGATAACTTTGCACTTGAATTTTAAAAACTATGTGTGTATATTTATGTGTGTGTACACATGCACAAGAATTTCTTTCTCTTTAGATTAAACAATATCAGAGAAAATTTGTCATTTAACTCTAGACTCGGAGCTAAGTAATCTAAAAGAGATTTATTTCAAATAAGTCTCAGGGCTATAAAGTACAACTAGGAATATAGTCCTAATACTGTAATAACTTCGTATGGTGACAGATGGTTACTGGTGTCCTCACGGTGATCATTTCTCATTGTATATAAGTGTCAAATCACTCTGTTGTACACCTGAAACTAATATAATACTCTATGTCAACTATATTTCAATAAAAAAAAAACAAAAATGAACATTGCAGAGACACAGATGAAGTGTGGGACAAAAAAATAAAACAATCAAATATCTTTATTTCTAAATAGCACAGACAAGTGTTTAGAGCTAAAATTAAATGTTTTTTAGAATTTTTCAATTTGGCTGCAAATTAACACCTTCGTTTTTCCATCGTCTCCTATCCAAATGTCGGAAGTGCTCATGAAAAATCGTGCTTCACCTGTGATTAAAATGATTTATTTCTACTTCTAATTCCATTTACTTTAATGAAATGCTAACATTAAAAGAGAGAGCAAGGCTTTAGAAGCTGACGGGAAGTTTAGTTTTCAAGTAAAATCATGGGATTGCCGCACATGCCTGTATACACCATGATCACTGGCATTTACAGGGAGAAATTTGTGCAATGGGCAGGAAGATTATTGCTAACGCCTTCCAGAGATCACGAGGCTTGCATTTAACAAACATAACTTTATACTTTCCAAGGCCAACCTCTGGCTAAGAGTCAGGATATAGCCCCTTGGCAATTAGGCTGGGGACACGGGTTATTGACTGACGTACCATGAAATACCACCAAGCCTTAGAAGGATGGCTCGCTGCAGAATGTGCTAACTAAACAGACGCTTAATTGGAACAGTAAGATCTCCATGGCAAATGGTAATATGTAATTTACCCCATTCATGTATCTCCTGCAAACACCCTAATAAAACAGATTATTTTCTAACACTAAAAAAAAAAAAAAAATCACACACTGCTAAATCTTATGTGAAAAGTGCAGGACTTATTTCTTCCTGTGGCTTTGGAATATTGTTCCTTAGTCTTGCTCAGCAATATTCATTACCAGTATTTGACTTCCATTCGACATTTAATGTGCATACTGATATTTTTGTCTTGGCATTTCCCTTGTAAGACTTAGCCCGATAGCTTTATCTGCACATGATTGACTAAATGAGCGGCACTCTGCTTGGAAGGGGGAAGTGGGTAATGAAAATGTCTATAGAACCCTTCTTATTTGCTTCCTACCTCATACCAACTTTCCCAGGTTAGTAATTGATATCTTCTCCTGGTAACTTAGAAACAGCGAAGTAAATGTAGAGATGTGGCCATTTTAACCCCCATCGAAATTCTCACTTGGATGTGTTCTTGAGTTTCTCACATTTCACGGTGGCTGGAAGGAGTTTAACATGCGACATTTCTCCACCCTCTCTACCGTTGTTGGCAGATTTAGAGAAACAGCCAGGTCTAGTCCACGTGGAGGTGAAGATTGCAACCAGGGTCCTCTTGCCACTCGACAGCAGAACATTCCCAAGTGCTGGAACTCAGAGAGTCAGTATCATCACGTAGATCCTGGCCGAAGGGAGAACACCACACCACCCCAGCATCCACCTAACAGGTCGGGCTCCCACGCGCCGAGTTCCAGACTATAGACCTTTCCCTTTTTCTTTCTTACTGAGCTTCCCTAGTATATCTCATACACCCTTTGGGTTATGATATTAAGCTTGCTAATATCAAAAATTAATTCACATTACAGTGTTAGTGGTTTGCCGTACTTTAAATGTTTTATTTTTCCTCAGGGACATCAAAATTTCAAGAAAGACTTCCAGGGATGCAATTCCCTAGTTGTCAGAGTGAATGTCTAATGGTAGTCTGGCCAGTAAGTAAGACCAGATATTTGAAGTGACATTTTGGGTGTTTTAATGGCTCCTACTCCCTATGCCATGGGACATGTTAGTTCTGCCTAGTGAGACTACGCTAGGTAAATTAGAAATAAGACCTCGTTAAATAACCTACTTGTAAGGTTGGTGCAAACAGTACTTGTTTCTAAGTCTAACTTTCCCAATCCAAGGTACGAAGTTTTCCTCACCTGAGTAGCTTAAGAAACATTTATTGCACAAAAAAGGTTTGTGGGCCTTTTATTGTCAATGACTGAACTAATTTCTGATGATTCAAAAGTAAATTATACACGATTCCTGGGGTGCCTGGGTGGCTCAGTCGGTTGGGCGCCGACTTCGGCTCAGGTCATGATCTCGCGGTCTGTGAGTTCGAGCCCCGCGTCGGGCTCTGTGCTGCCGGCTCGGAGCCTGGAGCCTGCTTCGGATTCTGTGTCTCCCTCTCTCTCTGCCCTTCCCCTGCTCATGCTCTGTCTCTATGTCTCTCAAAAATAAACTTTAGAAAAAAAAATTATACACGATTCCTAACTTCAAGCGTCTCATGGTTCAGTAGAGACAGACATGTATGTATATATCATATTAGATAGTATATACATATATTATTACAAGGCAGGTTATGGAATTACTTAAGGCAACCTCTCTTATGACTCTCCCTGCATTAGTGAGATTGCTTATCTATCATCTGCTTCCTGTTCACCGCCAATCTCCTTGTGGCCCAAGATTGTGACTTACCCATCTTTTTAATTATTTGTACCTAACTTCAGGATATAATACACATTAGATAAGAAAGGCAGGTATATCATTCCATATTATGGATAGAGAAATTGAAACTCAGAGACTTTTTTATTAAGTAGGCTTCAAGCCCAGTGTGGGCCCAGCATGAGGCCCAGTGCAGGGGCCCAACATGGAGTACTGAATTCAAGACGCTGAGATCAAGACCTGAGGTGAGATCAAGTCAGATGCTTGAGCAGACTCAGCCACCAAGTCGCCCTGCCACTGAGAGGTTTTGAAGACTTATTCAGAAACTATTAAGATCAGAGATGGGTTCAAATCTAAGTCGTTTGGCGCACAAAAAAACACACACACACACAAACACAAAAACACAAACACACACACAAAGAAATGCTTTTACCTCAACAACATTCGTCTTTTCAGAAATCAACCTGAGAGCAAAGTACATAGAACCATGAATTCTAAGCACACACACCTACAGTCATTTCTAGTAATCTACAGATCACCCAAGTGTAAATTATCTGCTTCCTGGCTTATCGGTTAGAAATGATTGCTATCAGAGTGGCTTCTGTTTGCCATCTACACACCTCTGAGCCTTTCCCCTCTTATTATGGCTTGCGCAGGAAATGCAAACTACTGAGATTCTAATACTAGCCTAAATGCAACATAATTTAAATAATAAACATAATACGCCCCACCCATTGTCAATTGACAGGATGTGATCCAAATTTAATATAAATGGCGTTTAACAGATGCACCCCTGCAGTAACACAGATAATTTAGAGTCTATCGCGCCTACTCTTTTGTAATTTACATCAGAGGATCCGTTTTGGGGTAGGGGTACTTGAGAACATTGCTGTGCATTTTTCTCTCTGAAGCAGCCCTCCCCCAGGTGATACTTTGTAACTTTCATTCTTGGAGGTTCAAAAACTCATGGAATCTTAGAAGGTAAACCTGGGAAATGCCACCACCTATGTTCAAATTTTCAAGGGATGACTCCATTCTATGGAAAGGCTAACTAGTGATCTACCAAATAGTAAAGTTCCCAGGTGAGCAGTAGCATCTTTCCAAACACAGAGCAAATTCAGGCTTGCCACAAGTGGCCATTTTATCACTAAACGGTTCTCTAGACTTTTTAGAGATTACTCATGTGATTCACTTTTCAACAAGTAAGCTTCCAGGTATGGCTTCAAAAGACAAATCATGACAAAGCTATAAAAATTAAGCACACAGAGAAAGAGAGAGAGAAGAGAGGAGAGAAATACGCATATGGTAACTTTAAACAACAACCACTTTTCCTTCCATTTCTTCGGTCAATTTTTTCCTTATCCCATCTGGATGGTGAGCACCACAGGATACCTGACGGTGGTGTAGGCCTCACCAGCACAGTGCTACTCTGAAGATCACTGGTAGAGTTTTCATGAAGGTGTAAGTAGGCATGGTCTTTTGTCCCTTCAGAATAAAAAGTACAGTGCACTTGATGATGAACTTGTCATTTTAAACCTTCGAGGTTTTAAACTTATATATAATAGTGTTTAGAACTGATTGTATGGTTTTGCCCAGAATTCAGATTTATATTTTGTACTACAACAGATAGCCTAAAACGTACTCAAGTGACAAGTTGTCGATGACATATATTATTAGTACAATAACTCTAATACGTATCTGTATAATGCAAACCACTTTAGTAAACTACTACAAGAAGTCCTCCCAGTCAATACCAGTGACAAGCAGTTAAATACAGATAGGAACCCAGATGATTAATCGTCACCTTGCTCTGAGAAAATTCAGTTACCTCAAGACAAGCATATGCAAATTTTGGAAAGAGAGAAAGAGAGAAAGGAAGAAAGAGAAAGAGAAGTATATACTCAGGGTTCTTTTTAAGGCTATATATTTAGGATGAGATAATTGCCCTCCTATTATATGGTTCTGAAGATTACACAGCAAAGACTAAAAACGCCAACATATATATTACAATTACATACAGCAAGTTGTACTCATTAATTGGGGAATAGAACAAGTAGAATATGTAACCATAAAAGAAAAAGACAAGATAAGAACCATTAATTAAGTAGTATTTAACCTCCATTTACATCAGCTGTGTGTAAGAGCACCCCAAAACTAATATTTTAGCAATTTAAATACAATCATAGATAAAAGCTTCAGTGTCAAACCACGGAGCCCTTTATTTTTAGTGTAGCATATGTTCAACTTATGGAACTAATTTTTTCCCTCTCTTTAATGTTTGCAGAAAAGATTCAGGGGATCATTTCAGAATTTGGTTTGGCTCTGCCGCCCTGGGTTTAACCAAGCCGGCAGATTCAGCACAGGAAAAGTTCTAATGTGATGATATACCCCTGCTTCTAGACCCAGTGACAAGATGAAAATCCAAGAACACGCATAAAACACCCATGAAGAAATGACAGAGCTTGAAGTCAGTGTGAATAATTTCTGAATCATAAATTCACAAAGGGAGGAAGGAAAGAAAAGAGAAAAGGAGAAGCTAGGAGGAGGGGAAAAGGGAAGGCGAATGGCTGATACCAACCACCTCAAACACTAAATTTGGCAGTTTTATGCCCATTCATATTTCTCCTGACAGGACGCCAGGTATGTATGAACTGACCCACAATCACAGACGCATCAGCAGCTCTGCTTCAATTGTGTCGAGAGGGGAGTGTGTGCCCAGTTTGGCACTCATGCGTTTTTCACTTCGGCTACGTATATACTTGTCACGTGCACTGTGGTGCTTAATGGAAAACATGCACTGTTCACAGTGGCTTCTTTCAGCCTTCATTTTCTTTCCCGAGATATGTGCCGCCTGTCTTTGCTCCTGCAGAACATCACTGTTTGATGGGAGCTCTGTAAATCTATATTTAGTGACTGAGATACACCCTTTTCTCCCAACACCCTCGGGACAGCTAAGATCAGCACTTCTGTTAATAGTTTCCAGGTTTGAACTCTGGGAAACTAGGCTACCCCTGGAATTTGTTTTCCCCACAGACAAATACAGCTTGAGGAATACAACAAAACCCACCCTTTTCGATTGGCACATCCAGAGAGAAACTCTTTTGTATCGTTGACCACTCCTTTCCTTCTGGTCAATATTTAAATTGAAATTTACGGTAGGTATGCTATTAAAAATGCAAAGGTTTTTAAATTAAAAAAAATAAGAAATATAATGTCATGTTACACATCTAATAGAAAAGGCTGCCTAATGGCTGAATACACCATTATGGCATGGGTATATCTGGCCTGGTGGTCCTTTGTGCCAGTATGCTTGTAATGTGATTGGAAGGCCTGTCTTCTCCCCTTTTAGGCTGAAGAGGAAGCCAGGCACAGAGTCTAGAACATGGGAGGCTTTAGAAAAAAGTCTATTGAATTAAACTGGACGTCAGCAGCCTCTTTATATATTCAGGTCTGACTCCGCCTTTCTTGACAGTCTTTATTACTTAGTTAGGAATGTTGAAGAAGATATGTTTTTCCATCCCTAGAACTGAATGAGTGTCAGGGGAGAAAAATTATAAATGGAGACGAAAGAGAATTTTGCAACCAACCCCCTCCTGCTGACTTTGATTCCTACAGGTTCCTGGAAGTCAGCAAAAGACTGGGAACAGACTACCTCCATATTGACCTGCAAGCTGAGAAAATCCAGGTTTAAAAGTGCCTTAACTGCAGCTTGAAATGGTATGGTAAGTACCCGAAGTCAGTACAGCTTTCCTGAATGAAGCAAGTCTCTTGGAACAAAAACTTTTGTGTACCTTACATACTGTACGCCTGCATGTATTATTTTCAATACACACTCTCGGTAAAGGGTTCTTGAAGGTATAAGAAGCCTTAAATAGTACTATGCAATGAAAGACTAGAGGGCAATTAGAATGTGCAAGTTTGTCATTTTTGCTTTAAAAAGAAACGTCAGAGATATGATATCTGTAACGATCTGACTTTCTGAAAGAATCCGATTGCAGATAAAGGAGCTTTTCTCCAGAAGCAAGGGCCATATAGCTTGAAAAATATTGATTTATATTGAACACTTAGAATCACATTAAACATCACGCCCCCAGAAATATCAAGTTAATTATTGATAAACACTCTGATGTTACCATCGGACTCAATAACCAGGAGCTCGAGTTCTGTTTCTTGGTGGCCTTCTACATCAATAGCTATTCAAATGTACAGGTAGCTTTCATTTTAAGTTTCATTTATTTTGCTTTACATTTTGTCTCCTCCATAAGAGAGCATGAGGTCATTCTTACCTGCACTGCTCCACAAAGGTTACCTGGCACACATTCCAAGCACATGGCCTGTGGACCAAATACAGCACATTGCTGCTTCGTGTTGGCTTCCAGGTGTTTGAAATGTGTAGATATCTTTAGGTTTGAATACGTTTTCCAGTTTGCAACAGTTCTTCCCACTCCCTGTTGTTTTTACCCACATATTTACAATGAACTTATTGATCCCTGAAGACATTTGAGTTGGTATGCTCTAGCTTAGAGCCTGGACTTCCCCTGATGCAAGGAATATTCTTTATTTCATGTTATTCTTAATTCCACACCTGGCCTATCCTTCTCTCGACCGGTTTGGTTTAGCACTAAGTTTTCAGGCATTCATTCAGTGTTTGTTTAGCTGCTTCTAAATGCCAAGTTCTGTCCTGGGCACTGGTGACAAGGTAATGTCTGCCTGGTGGTATGTCGCGCCTGCTCTCATGGAGCTTCTATTCCAGTTCAGCGGGGATGAGAAGGGACATCGACAATAAGTAAGTACATTTCAAGTGGTGATAGGTATTATGTAGAGAAAAATGAAAAGGAAGGAGCTCAAGCGCCACGAGGGATGCTATTTTCTACAGGGCATCGGGAACGTTCTCTCTGATGAGGTGACATCTCAGCACGCACCTGAATAAAACGATAAATGACACAGATATCCAGGACAAGCAAACAAGATCTCCTCTTAGAGATAGCTCTGTCTTTACACATCTAAGAGCTTCTACCTCTTGCATACTTTTTGGTTTTCTTAATTGATGACAGATGAAAACTGATAGTAGTTTTATGCTTAATTTTGTCATACTTTTTGCACCTGGTTTTTGAAACCGAGTAGAAAATAAATCAGTACTTTTCAAAGTCTTTCAGGATTACAACTTTGATACTTTCACTATAACTGAAACAATGATAATAGAATTTAGCTACTCTGGAGGAAAACATCTATTGAAAAAAAGCTACTTATAGAAAACCGTCTTACCCAAAATCCCACGGTTACTTCAAACAGCAACAATAATGACTAACAGACAATGGCATGATGATGTTAAAAATGATATTTCTTTTGTATTATTAAAATAATGCAATATTATGGAGTGAACATTCTATTTACTCTAAAAAAAGGAGTAAGTAATGGTTGTAAATGAGTAATTAAAGAAGCAGAATTTTTGTTTTTTAAAAATAATAATTATTTAGAATTTTTAAGAGATATAAAAGATTTTCTTCATCATTTCCCTCTTTGTTTTTTAAAGTTTTTATTTATTTATTTTTGAGAGAGAGAACTAGTGTGTGTGTGCGTGTGTGTGTGCAGGTGTGGGGGTGGGGCAAAGAGGAAGAGAGAATCCCAAACAGACTCTGTGCTATTATTATAAGGCCTTCATCTCACACACCATGAGCCTCGGGTGCTTGAGCATGTATGTTCAATGTTCCTTTTGAACATTAAGAAAACTGAAACACTGGGGAGTGCATGGCTTGTCCAAGGACAAAGAGCCATTGTTTTGGTCAAACTGGAACCTGAAATTAAAGTTCTTAATTTTTAGACCAAAACTCTTATTCTGCACATACCACATTCTGCCACTGAATTTAAAGAAGTCAAAACTATGAGACTTGTTATTTTTCATGTTACAGGTTAATACCCAATCACCGTAAAGACTTCAACATGTTTTTATGGTATCCACCATGCCTTGCCCTCCATGACTACAGGAATGTGAGAGCATGTTCTATCAAGAAGGCTATTTTTCTCAATACTAACGTGGCTGTAACTCTATGAGCCAAACACCCTGAGCCCTGGTTTGTGATTGTGAAGAGCTAGATTAATTTAGGACCTTCGCAAATGCTTTAAAAAGGCATTAGTGAGGTCTGTTGGATTAGAAGGACGAGATCTCATATTCAATACCCATTGGGGTAGAGTCTCAACCCTGTTCTGGATCTTTGCAGATGGCAATCATAGAAAAAAGGAAATTAAATATCTGCCAGCTGGCTAGGTTTATGCAAAATCATTGGATTAATCAATCCAGTCTGAGCCCCAGCTTGTATGTTTATTCATCATTTTACCACTACAAGAAGAGTCGTCAATGATTTCTTTGCTCATTTTACATTTAAGTGAAAAACATTTCTATGAAATAATATCTTAAAATATATTAGCTGAGAGTGAGTTATAAAAAATAGCAATATAGAAGTGATTTTAAAAAATTCTTCAGGTTAATTTGATTTTCAAGAGTAGCTTAAAATAATTTAGGCACTTGTCTTGCTTAGCCTAAAATTAAATTATTTGATTACTAAAAAATCCTCACCATACAAGATGTTACTAAATTATGTTATGTATTGTAAGATCAACATAATAGCATGTTATTACTCTTTGCATAGTCCTCATTAGTGACACGAATTGTCCAAACTATGAGTTTGAAATCCTATACTGTAAACTAATGGAAACACATCAGTTGTGGATCTTGGTATAGGTTCAGCTTAGTTCAGTGAATATATATTGAGGACCTACTAAATACTAAGGATAGAAAATGAAAATACAATTAAGGAATAGACCCTAACTCAAAGAGCTTAGATTTAATTTAGAGTTTCAGCCAGATGTCAGAGATTCAATAATCCTATATTTGTTTATATTTTATTTAGGTTGCAGTAAATGCCATGCACCCGGAACCGATCCAACAGCAAAGGCCTTATGCCTTTGATATGGGTTCCGGACCCATACGATTCCAATCATTTGAAGAAAGTGAAACACTATGTTCTGAGGAGGACATTTGGAGGGGAAGGACTAGTTTGTACATAGTAGTCAATAAAATTCTGATGGCTGAATGGTAACTCAACTCTTTTGTTTTAATTTGACACCCAAGGAAGACATCTCCCACCATGAAAAGCCTCCAGTGGTATCAGGAATCTCCATGCTACTCCCTGCCCAGCACATCGGGCAACCAGGTTTTATGCTACAGTCATCGCAAGGGATTCTGCTACTCTAGGGCTTGCAGAAGAGACTAGGATTCTGTGCAGTTTCTATCAGCAGTGAAATCGGAACTGCCTGGCAGTTGTATGTAAGCGCCATTTGAAATCAGACGTTACTAATTTGGGAACAGTCTGAACCCAGACTTTACAAATAGTCACAAGATTCATGTTAAGTTTTAGGGCATACCCTTATCTTCTGTGTCAAGCAAAATATTACTACTTGAGATGTGACTTATTCTAGAAACTATGAGAAGATATAGCCAACTCTCAATTTCTAAAGGGAAATTGTAACATTTACAAAAGTTTAGATTAAATCAACAAAGCTTAGTCTGAATATATTTTTAAAACCAAAACAAGCAAAAACTTTAAGAAATTCATAGGACAGTCTCTTAAATTGAAAAATAGCATGGATGAGAGATGAAATATTCTGTAATGTTCTTTTGCTCCAAATAACTTTTTTAAAAAGATTTTGTGGATTGGGGAAAGAGGCAAAATTTATCACTCTCAAATAATTGCTTTACTATATTAAAAATCTGTACATTTATATTTTGATATTTCTAAAATATCAACATATATAAATGCTTCTAAAAGCAACATGTATAATGCATATGCTTCTATTCCATTAATAATCAAATCCAAAAGAAATCTACTCACATATTAAAGCTTTACAATTTCTTCCTAAATGATAATGTCTTGAAGACTCTGAGTTATAGCAAGTATCCTCAAATTGTAGATTAATGATACGAATATTCAGTTAAAATTTGTGCTGATGAAATATGGCCTAACCGTATCCTGCAATAGCACCAAGTGTTTGGTGGTACCATATGTTTTGTCCAACATATGTGGACAAAAAATCAGTATAATATAAAATAATACTTAAAGTATTAATATAAATATAATATGAAAAAATATAAAATATTAGAACTTGGAGTCTACAATCCAGTTCTTTCACTTTATTTGTTTTCTTAGTTTTTATTTTGTAATCATAAACTTGACTCTGCAATCCAGCAGATGTGGAGGGGAGTAAGGAAAATATGGACACCATAGAACTCCAGCAACAGCATAAAGATTATAGGATATTTTGAGTGAATGGGGGTGAAGGGGTGTTCTCCTGAGCTATAGAAGGAATGATCAGGTAGTTAAGATAAAACACAAGTCAAATTTACTAGAATTGTCTACAGTCAGCCCTGGTGATCTTCTTGCTGGTCTTGCCATTCCTGGACCCAAAGCAATCCATGGCTTCCATAATATTCATGCCCTCTTACACCTTGCTAAAGACGATGTGCTTGCCAGCCAACCACTCGGTCTTGGCAGTGAAGATGAAAAATTGAGAACCATTTGTGCTGGGTCCAGCATTTACCATCGACAAGGTGCCAGGACCCATGTACTTTAGGATGAATTTCTCATCATCAAATTTCTCCCCGTAGGTAGACTTGCCACCAGTGCTGTTATGGTGTGTGAAGTCACCACTCTGGCACGTAAATCCCAGAATAAACCTGTGAAAGCAGGAACCTTTATAACCAAACCCTTTCTCCCCAGTGCTCAGAGCACAAAAGCTCACTGCTGTCTTTGGAACTTTGCAAACAGCCAGGAGATGCAGCCCAAGGGGTCACCATCCAGGGCAATATCTAAGCACATGGTGGGATTGACCATAGTTGGGCAGCGTGGGTGGCTCTGGGGAGGCAAATGCAAGGCCCAGTTCCTTCACTTTGAAATTGAAATCATAGAAGCCAGGTAATTTTTTTCACTCACTTTGACGTGATTATAAAATTCACTGGTAGAATCAAACTCAGCTTTTGATGATGTTTCCCACTAAAATGTACCATTTCTGATTAGAGATACCAGCATCAAAGATAAGAGTAAACTACTAATTACTCCATGCTTTACTCAAAAATAATCGCATTTTTAGACTTTTGTAATAAGAGTTTCTTTAAACAGAATAGGTGTCAGTGGTAAGAAGTAAGAAACAAGAAGTAAGAGTGAGAAGCTTCTAGAAGAAGGCAAGGAAGGGGAAAACAGAGAAAAATTGAATCTGCTTCAGTAGTTTGACCAGTGCTGGACCTCTCAAAAATTTAGCATTGAGTCACTCAATTCAGACATTCTATCCATGATGCTAATTCAGTTAGAAACAATGATCCTCGGTGAGTGGAAAATCCTCAATATTGATTGAGACAGGATTTTTTTCTGAAGGGTTAAGTTTTATATCTAGTAAACATTGTAGAAGATAAGCTAATTTTGATGTGGGTAGATTGAATTAAAGTCCATAGAGGCTAGCATATTGAAAGAAAAATGAATTACCATATTTTGGAGGTTGTATTCAGTTGACAGAGGTGGAATTTGTAGCCACAACAAAGACCCAGGGTAGGAGGGAGAAAAAGCACGATATAAAATAGTATCTCCCAAACTAGCCCTATCGCAATAGATTCCGTTTCTAGCCTCTCTCTGACCCCACCGTTACCCTCAAATCCCACTCAGCTTCCATGCCGAGTTTTTTACTCTGCCGCTGTTTTCTCTCTACATAGTTTCTCTCCAAACCAACATCCATGTTCCACTCATCAACCACTGCTTTAGAAAGCTTCGGGCTGGATGGGCAGGCATGAAGTGCTGGCAGGTGGTGTAGCTGTTAGCCAGCCTTGTGTATCACAAGAGATCTGATGCTATCAAATTCCTTTTCCCCCAAAGACTAAAGAGAGCAAGCCTTTGTGAGCATGCAGGAGGGGGATGAAAACAGTTTGTCTCCTGAGCAGCCTGCCTTTGTCATATTACAAATGAAATCACTTTGGAAATTTAGAGAATTAATATCATAATGAAGACGGGAGTACCCATTAGGGTGGTCTAATGTTGCTCTGGAGAAATGTGATGGATGCCCAGTGGCTGCAAACCCTTATTTGCCGAGAGTCACCTCTGCAGTTGCCATTATTAGGAAGATGTCTGAGGCAGAGGATCAGACACAACCATTGCAGGATGAGATAGTGTTTGACTGGTTTCCAGGGAACCGAAGGATGCAAGCTTAGTTGTACCTGTCACTATGGCTCCCAGCGTTTTTCCCCCTTAATGTCTTTTTTAGCTGTAGGAAGTTTCTCTTTAAAGATTCAGTGCTTTCCTAATGGCATAAAATGAGTAATGGGGAGCATATAAAAATGTTACATAGATTATAAATGGATTCAGTCTATTTTAAGACAATGTGTGCCAGCCCTAAAGAACAATTTGATTTGGCTTTAGTTTTCTCTTGAAAATAAATTTAGCCAAACATTCTGAAATGGACACACCACTGGCGTCCCTATGTTCATTTAGTTTTCTACAGAAAATATCACTGGCTTTCCGTGGCCATATACGTGCCTACCCCAAATCTGATCTGCATCTGATGCTCTTTTCTGCACTAAACCCTAGAATGGAGTACTTCCAGGAATTACCGTAAAATCTAATTGAATCACCATTTCGATACCCAAATGTTTCTAACTCTTGCACTGCTTGCCAGTGACATTGGTATAAAGAATAGGAAATGAGAGTTTTCCAAAACCCCCTATCAATTCCAGACTAGGTGAAAAAGAAGGATGGTTTCCAAGAGAAAACTTTGGAATGGTGTAAAACAAGGGAAAGGCTAAATATTTAAGGATTTCCTGGAAAGTAAGATTATACCCATTTTTCTTCCAATTCACAGCTAGTCTTTTGTGCCTCAGTTCTGAATATAGACTCAATTTGTATTTCTTATTCCTGTGCCTGCCATTTACTGAGTAATATCCCTTCTCTGCAATATTTTTCTTCCAATATCTCTCCTTTTCCAAAACAAGTTTATAATGCCTTTTTTTTTCTTTTCTTTTTTTTTTTTTTACTTTGAAATTGCTGTAGAGGCATAGTCACCCACGTTTGGGAAATCATGGTCAATGATAAATGGAAACAACTCAGGAATTATTCCCAACTCTTTTCCCAACATGAACAAAAACAAAATAGCTAAACTTATTTACTAATCAATTAGAGAGCAAACTTGGACTCTTCTAGGATTTGGTCCAGTGAATACCCAGGCTCTTTCTGTTGAGCTGCTTTTAATCTCCTGTTCTCTTCTGGATTCAAAACATTTTAGGACAGCCAGCCTAAAGGTCCAGGCAAAACTCTCTCATGTAAAGTAATAAACAGGAAGCAAGGTTCACTAAAAAGCTGAGCTAACTACTCTTTGGGTCGTCTCTGGTGCCTTTCGAAGGGAACAAAATTAATTTAATTCATAAAGCCTTATTACCTTTACCAAACAGTAAATTCTATTTGCTCTCTAAACGCAAAAACTTGCTAATCATCTATGTGTGTACTCCGCGTGTTCACGCTGGTGCTTCTTGCACTTCAAATCTGTATTTTATCACGTGTCTTCTTAGTCTTTAACTTTATCATGCATCTAAGCCATTTTTCCCAAGCTATATTTGAGTCTCCTTAAAAGTAGTAAATATTTATCTTCATAGCGCCTAGCCCAGTGTTAGGCACATATATAGCAAGGACTCCATAAATATGTCCTAAATGAAATCAATTTGGTGTACCCAGTAAATGCTATGAGCTTCCTCAAACTCTATAGAGATAAACCCTCTGTGTGGAAGGAAATGTATTTGGTTCACTCTTCTTTACTGTTTTAAATTTCCTTCCAAACTGTTACATACACATCCGAACAATAAAGATATCCATCCTCCCTAAAGCAAATAAAAGGGTCCTAATGAACGTAATGGACCCCACTAGCATTCAGACTCTGAAAACGACAAATGCGATCTTGGACAGAGAGGAATCTAATGAAAACAATCACATTACACATAGCTCTTCCCTGCTCGGTGCTCAATAAGTGAGCAGCAGGCTCTCTCTGTCTAGCTTACAGAAAACAGGAGGCAGCAGTTTGCAAGGAGCAGTGTTTTAATGTGATTGGACTATAACAGACAATCTATTTACAGCATGCTCTGGGGAGCTTATAAACAAATGTTGAGTAATTTCAGCCAGCAGTAATTACCCTTGCAGCTGACAAGGATAGCATGAGACTTTCTCCTTCACCTTCAGCCCAGTCCAGAAGGCAGTGTACACAATGCCACTTCTAATTATTTCTGCATTTCTATGGCTAAAGACCAAAGTATGTTATTAGAGAACATTTTAGAAGCTTTTTAAAAGCTTATTTATTAGGACAATTAAAAGTCATCACTATGACAGCAAATAAAAGGTTCCATTCTCAGGAATGCAGTATCAGATGAGCCTCTGCCC
The DNA here is from genome assembly GCA_030068075.1 of Paguma larvata. Classification (NCBI taxonomy): domain Eukaryota; kingdom Metazoa; phylum Chordata; class Mammalia; order Carnivora; family Viverridae; genus Paguma; species Paguma larvata. The sequence goes on along the minus strand of CM057825.1, from coordinate 66,849,639 downwards.
ACTTACCTTTAAAGCGACGTGGACTTGTTTTGTGTTGTCTATTGTTAAGAGTCGAGACTACAGCCTGGTAATAAAAAGAAATAGTATCTGGAATGCATTCGGTTTAATTCTGAGATGTGCCTTTTACTCTTTATGATTTTCAAGCCATTTACAGCATATAACTGAAGTTATTTCTCAAAAGGCACAGAATTTTGAAATGTGTTTGTGTGTGTGTGTGTGTGTGTGTGTGTGTGTGTGTGTGTGTGTGTTCTGTGATTACAGATGCTATTGCAGATAAAATGCCTGTGGTCCTACTGTCTCCCCACTTCTCCCTCTCACAGAAGTCACCAGATACCCTGGCTGGTTAAAGGATTTTATCTGGAGAGGTCACTCATGTTGCATGACATGAGAAAGACGTTAAAAATTCAAAGATCTAAAAATAAACCCTCAGCAGATAAGCTTCTAATGGAGGACTGAAGGAGTAAAACAATTATGCAGAGCAATCACCCTGAGCGTTTGTAATTAACAATCAAATTACTTCCCAGAAGTGTCCAACAAGAGAACTTTTGTTGAACATTTCTAGACGTGCCAAACTACCCCAAAGTAATTGGGGAAATCAGTGAACTGTGGTGTGTGCTGGTTCTCAAACACCACGGCCAGTTTGGCGTTCACTGAGCTTCTGTCCGCCTGGGTAAGTTCAGTTCAGATCCCGACTATAGGAATTGACAGCAGTTATCTAATCCTGCGAAGTATATTATTTACATTTTTTGATACATTGCATTATATTACATTCTGTCATGTTGCATTTCATCAACAAGGGATAGAATGTTGCATAACTTCATATGACATGATGACAGATCTCTCTCTCTCTCTCTCTCTCTCTCTCACACACACACACACACCTCACAAAACTTTTAGGTCAGAATTGTGGGTCTGAGAAAATGCTTTTGGATTTTGGCCCTAAAAGGATCCTGGGAGCATTCCAATGATAACGAAAGCCATGGGTCTGTTATGACAATCATGTCATATTGCCCTGCACAGTGATGCCTAAGCTTATTGAATATATATTTTGCCACCTGTTTGTAAATATTCTTAAATGTGTCGTTATGGGGGCACAGCAGAGCACAAAAACCCAGGTTCTGAATGTTAAGCCACAATATGCTGGAAATCAACCTCCCTGAAAGAAACACCTAAAAAACAAATTGCAGACTTTAACGATACACCAGTAAATGCACGTGCCTACCACCGCTCTGCTCTCATTGCGGAGACGGGGTTGGCAGACGGACAATAATTTGTCCTTGTTCTTGAGACTGGCAGGTGTCACTTTGGCCAGTGTGGGATGTGAGTGACAGATATTTTACAGCTGAAGAAATGAGAATGCAGAAATTCAAGAGCACCTCTGGGATTTGCCTGGTCGTTTGTGGGCAGCACGAGGGCAGAGCAGGCCTCCGCGCTCACGCAGGAGCACTTGCCGTTGCCACTGCTGCGGGCTGCTGGCGATCCACGGCGTTTTAAATAATATTTCTATTAACAGAGGTGTGCTTCTGCTTTGATGGAAGCCTGCGGAAAGCGGCTCTCTGGGCTGTTCATTGTATACCAAACTGCTCTAATTGCTTTCCTGTGCTTTATTCAGAGATCTAGCAAAAAGCTGATTTCTGTGTGAAATTGCTTACAGATTTAGCAGTTTTGAACAGGCAGGTTTTCATACGCATTCATATAATATATCAAAAGCTGGAAGTTTGTTTACCTCCTCTACCCAGAAGTGTCAAATTATTTCAGTTTTACAACAAAGAGAGGAAAAACTTCTCCTTGGAAAACATTTAAGTGATGATGGAAGGAAATGATGACAACGGTGACAACGGCAGAACGGAACACAAAAGCAAAAATGAGACTATGTCTCTTCTACCTGGAGAGTATCAGGAGCTTATGTTTTATGTTTTCTTGGGTTTGATGTAATTTTTGTATATGCTAAGGAGAAATTACACGTTTAAATGATAATCTAAAAAGAAAAATAGCTGTGAAGCTTCAAATACATCTACACTGTATTTTAAACATGAATTTTTAGGGTCACCTTTCCCTATGAATTAAAAGAAAAAGTTTTAAAAAGTATAATTATCCAAATACATTAATATGTAAATTTAGTAGTGTTTGAGGATTATGGCAAAAAAAAATAGGTAAAACCAACAGACCATCCAAAGATTCACAAAATATTGTTCCAAATTTACAGGCAATAGGTTTAAAATGGAAAGATAAAAATCACTTCCTTTAAAAATGTGAGGCAAACCTCCAAGTGTACTTATTTTCCAATGCCATTTCTGGCATGAATAAGGCCAAGAAAGGGACTTCTCTTGTCCTAAGTCTGAGTCCTCCCTGACATTTATGTCCCATCAACACAATATTTGAATTGTCCTTTTTATTCAGATTATAACACTTATACTCAGATATTCTCTTGTCCATTACTTCCAGAACTCATGGGAGTTCACTCAAACACAACTGATGTAGTTAGGATACATTTCTACAAGTCAGCATTTCTAAATTTTGTGACTGCTTAAAAGAATTATTATATACCATGATATACAAGCAACATGAACACTGGGCTTTAGTTACAAGAATAGTTGCCTGCCTTCACTTTCCATTAATTTCCTCCAGACCACTGCTGAAATATTACCTTGCGAAATGAAAATGAAAACCATATGTTGATTAGGGAAAACATTAACGTCACCATACTTTTCAACATTCACCGAAAGAGTTAACACTAAAACTATCTCCAAAGAGAAAGAAGATAGGTTGATTGAGATTGATGTTAGAATATGTTGTTTTGTATCATTTGCCAAATGTTGTTTCATTTTTAAAATAATTACTTATGCTAAATAGATTGAAGCATGCATGCAAACAACATGGTCTGATGTTCGTAGGATACTCCAGTTTTAGGAACAGATACAAGATTCTTCCCTCCAAATGGAATAAAGCCTGTACATAAAAACCAATAACATGCTGGAAAACATACAGTCCCAATTACTTTTTTCTCTACTTACTAATGAAAAGATAAATTGTTCTCCTTTGGAAATCAAATATTTTTCTAACCACCGTGTTTCTTTAATTAAACTGTATTCTTTATAGTGATCAAATATAATTAGCGGTAACAAGTATTTAATGAAAACAAACTGCTACTCCCAAACCTCTACTACATGTTTTGTTGAAATTCCATAGATGATCCAAGGATCACTGTATCTCCACCACAAGCACAAATGCACGCCCCCTCCCCATTCTGCCCACCCCTCTGTGCCGGGAGCCTTTAAAACAACAGAAAACAGCAACAACAACAAAAACTCCTGTAATTCCAAGACTTTAGTTCAAATTAAATCCTACTCCTCAGCTCAAAGCAGTTCTTCCAAAGAAGCTGAACACTTAACACTTCAGATATTTTATAGATATTTTTTTTCTTCAAAATTCTCACTTGGTAGCGTCACATAATAAAGCATTACCCTGGTATCTTTGGTTATTAGTAAGTGACCAAAATAAGAAGAAAAGTCCCCGCACTGGACTCACTGACAGCTAGGTGCTATAGCAAGTCTTCTGTAATTAATTGTGAGTGAAAGGGGGTTTGGTTTTGCAGGCTCGTAAAACTTTTCCCACATGGCTGAACCCACGGTCAGAAGACGTTAGGCAACATTAACTGTCTGCACATTTCTGCAAGGCTCTCAAGGAACAGCTAGGCACTGGGGCTCCAATCCTGAGAACCTTGGGACATAAGACATCGGCATCTACCTTTCATCTTCACCGAGATTTGGAGTGGGTTCAGACCGCAGAGGCTCCGTAATTCTCACTAATTCATTTGCTTTCCTGATTCACTTGGCTTGGGATAACCTGAGAATGATAATGAACCTGTGAGAGGAGCTCTTAGTCCCTTGCCTTTGAATGTGCTCGGCATGGATCTAGGGCTTTCTGTGAATCTTGCACGAGAAAAAGAATCTTATTAGCACTGATTGCTAGTCGTAAGATTTCCTCTAAAAATTGCTCCTGTGTTTTAACTCTTGCTCGCTTCTTGCAAAGCAGAGTTGGGTGGGAATAGGGGTGCGGGGAGGTTAGATTCTTTATGCGGATGATGTATGTTTCTGGACGCTAGGGTGATGTTTTTGGGGTGCGATTTAAGTCCAATCTTAGCAGCTGGTTTTTTGCTGTTTCCCGAAAAGCAACCTCAGTGTTTCCTACTCTTCACAGCAACTAACACCAAGTGCTTTTGTCGTTTTCCATAGATAAACACGCTTTTGTAACAGAGAGGTTAAGTTTTTCAAGGAACACCCAAAGCCTCTTTAAAAAAAAAATCATTTTCAGGCTTAATTTACACAAGAGTTGTCAAGTTCACAGGCGTTTCCCGTGGTTTTGGAATTCTGTTGAATTGGCACTTTTGCTTTTACAATTAGCGTGTTGGGGGCCTTTAACTTCTACCTAGGTAAGAATTTGTGCTTGAGATGAAAAAGTCAATAAATGAACTGGGCAAAGTGGTGTGTTTTAGTGAAGCAATAAAAAGGCCAATTTGGGTCTACTAGTCTAGCCGAAGGTGATCATTCTTTAGATCTTGAGATACTAAACTACTGACCAAATTATTTCCTTGTTCGGTTGTAATTGTACCTTCACATTTCAGTTGCGCAGACCCTCCCAGGCCGCATGCCAACTGAAGTTACATGCAGCAGTTGCAATGAAATGGATGCACCGAGGGGCAGAAGAGGGCTTGACTCGAGAACTAGAAAGGAATCCTGCTGGCAGAACAGCGTGCTAACACACTCTGGTACTTTACAAAAGGTGTGTAACCTCTAATGTCGTGTGCTTATCCCCCATGTGGAGAGTCTCTTATCAAGATTTTAAATTTCCTCCACAATCTGAGTGCACAGAGCAGCCGTGACATCCATATGTAATCAGTAAATGGATAGTGTGGGTAGCGGGCCGCAAACCCAGCTCTAAGTCCTGACCACATTTCGAGCGGATGGAATACCACTTGCTAAAACAGGGAAGAACCTTCCAGCCCACACAGTCCAACTCCAGGGATTTTTCAAGATGAGAGAACTCAGGATCAAGAAGTGTGGGAGACTTGTCCAAGGTCAAAGAGCTGTTTAGTGATAGAGCTAGGGAGAAAATTCAGTGTTCAGATCCCAAGTCCGGCGCCGTCTCAGACTATGCACAAAGAGTGCTAGAATTTCCATACGAATGTCTTGACATTACAGTGCACACATTCAAGGGCTTAATGCTAATGGGAAGTATTTCAAGCAGTAAACTGTTCTCCTAAGCCACACCACTGCTCCTCTGTATTGACTTCCTATCGCCTGACACCTTCGTTTGCTTCAGTTTTGACTCTTTCGAAGGACACTCCCTTTTATTTCTTTCCCAATCAGAGAATGCAGCCACTGATAGACAAGTTGAAAACACTGGAGAAGAAATTTTCACCCATTTCCTTCTTCTGCAATATCAACCTCTTCCCCTCTCCTGGTTTCTCTCAGGATTGGGACCATCTTATTTCTGGCTAATACTGGGTGATTCTTTACTGAAGTAATCATTTATTTACAATTTATTTCTAATTCTACAAAATCGTTTGTTCGATGCAATTTCACAAAATGTGTGGTTAGAAAGATACGCAATTTGAAAAATATTTATGAAAAACACATAAATGCTTCTATCAAGGAAATGTGATCATTTCAAACAAAGTAAAACAGGGAATAAGAACATGGGTTTGGGAGCTGACAAATCTGAGCTTATGTCCCTAGCTCCAGTACCTACTATGACCTTGAGCAAGGAATTTAACTTCCTTAAGCCTCAATTTTCTCTTTTATAATAGATGAAGCTTGTAAACTTTTGCCAAAATGGCTAGCACACCATAAGCTGTCAACAAGTGTTAGCTGTTTTTGTTGTTCTTAGTGACATTATTATTCCATTAGTGTAAATAATAAAAGAAAAGATGCATATATGAAGCTTTGCAAAGCCACAGTTATTTAGGATTGAATGGTTTGGGGACTTGTCCTACAGAAAGAGGAGGGGAATAGAAGTGAAAAGCTAATTCAAGTGCTCCAGGTTGAGAGGTTGAAAGTGATGACATCACCTGTCATGACCTAAATGGGTGAATCTCAGAAGTAGATTCCAGTGAGGTGGCTTTGATAATTATGGATTCATGCCAAGTGAAGGCAATAGAAAGCTGTCTAGGGAGGCAACTCCGGCAGCCTGTAAAACCATGAATTTGGTTATCACCCTCTAGGGAAAGCAGCAAAACCAGAGAGAGCTGAGGAGAGAGCCAAGAATGGACCCGAACCGGGATGCAGAATCTCTCTTGGGCCCAGAAGAAAGTCAAGGGTAGAAGTCAGGAGTAAGCCAGCGTATCAAGCAAGAAAATATAACATAGAATTAGAATGGAGTCAAGAGAAATACTAGTAGCCACAGATATGGAGATTCCTCAGAAGAGCTGTGTTCACGAGCTCTTCTGAGGATCAGCGGTCAAATGCTTCCCAAGTGAAGCCAGGCGGTGTCAGTGGTCTTTGTGAAGGCCATGGTGACTCTGAAACAGAAAGAATTTTAGAAGGGAAAGTTTGGGGTGATGGTCATGAGAGGAAAAACGATGTGTGTGTGTTTTAATATGCACAATCGAGGGAGCAGTGGGAGCGTCAGTAGAAGTAAGCAACTAAGAAAAATATATGACCGAAACTTAGCAGGACCTTCAGAAAATTATTCAGGAAAATCAAGGAAACTAACATTTGTTAAGCTTCCATTCTGTGCTGCTTTGCTCGTTTTTACTTAATCTTATTTATCCCATGCAAAAAGCATTATTATCTACTTTTCAGGTGCAGAAATTAAGGTTGTAAGAAGTAAAAAAATGTATTCAAGATCATATAGCTAATATAATGGGAGAACCATAGAGAATTAAAATTGATATCTGCCTGGTATCAAAGCTCTTTTTCCATCTATCCCTGATGCTTAAAATTGAAGCCATGAGAATGTGCAAGTTCTCTGAGGGACCAAAAAAAATGTAGGCTAGAGTCAAAGAAGTCAAGTAAGTGTTTAATGCTACAGTGATTTCAGGAATTAGGACTGATAACACACTGTTGGATTTGGCAATTAGGAAGACACTGGTGACCTTGGGAAAAGGAGTTCCTGTAAAGTGATGAGGCTGGAAGCCAGACTGTCAGTGAAGGGGTGGTGAGGGAATGATGGCTGGAATTGTAAATTGCCCTCTGGAGAAACTTGGCAGTAAAAGCGTAGTGACTCTGAAGAGTACTATGAGCTGGAGACATCTTTTTCTTTTGTTAGGGAAGACATAAAACTATTTGTGGGTAGTGGTGATAGAGCCACTAGAAATCAATACTCATTCAGAAGAATCAGGAAATAATTACAAAGCACAGATACATAAGAGGAAAAGGAAAGCTCTGGCTCATTAAATTGTCCTTATATGGTAAGATGCAAAGCTAAAAATATATGGACTTATTGAAGTGATAAGAAGGATACAAGAATAAAGGTATATTGGAAGCAAGACAGGAAGTAGGAAAACTTGTGTCAAATAACTGTGGTCATTCAAGTAGGAGACAAAGGTACTTGCTGTAAATCAGATGTCTTGAAGAGGATCTGAGGGCTGAAAGATGGTGGACAGATGGATGGATGGATGGATGGATGGATGGATGGGTGGATGGGTAGATGGATGGATGGATGGATGAATGGATGGATGGATGGATGGGTGGATGGGTAGATGGATGGATGGATGGATGAATGGACGGATGGATGGATGCATGAGTGGATGAACAACAGAAGAAAATCTAGAGGAACACTTTGGTTAGTGTCAAAGGGAAGGGATGCACCAAATAGGATAGAATCTCATTATTAAGTGAATTTGGAGTATTGAATAACCTCAATGTGTGTTGAAAGTGGATAGGTCAGGGCCATTATAAACTGACCTTACAGGATCATCACAGTCCACCTTAGAAAGAGATCTTGCTGCAGCCCCTGTGGGAGACAAGACGCGCTGATTATACAAGTGGCATCAATCTCTTTTCTTTGAGACATGGTGTTTAATATGTTGCATTGAAACCAGAACAGATAAAACAAATCCGCAGCCACTTTCTCCCACCAAACGCAGAGTAAAATAGCCAACACATCTCTTTCAGGGCAGAATACAGCAGACTGTATCTTTGTGCTTAACCTCCACTATTAAGGCAAAAGGCTATTGGTAAATCTAAATATATTAGAGAAACAATGACATTTTGCAGGACTCACTGGGCATTTAAAAAATCTTTACCACAGTGAATAAAAGATTTGATAACTCCCTTGGAAAGGCAGGACAACCTGGCTAATGTGTTGGCTTATCTATTAAAGCAATGTGGCAGCATAAGGATCTATTTCCTTTTCCTTTTATCCTTAAAAATCTATAACAAATCAATTTCCCTTTATTGATAAAGTATTATCTAACAACTCAGTCAACATCCAAGGTACATACTTAAAAGAGATAAGAAAAAAAAATGACCTTTTATCAGTCTGTAACACTGAGTTGCTTGAATCCTGAAATTCAAATCCAACTTTAGGAAAAGGAAAAACAAAAAGCTCTTTCTCAGCATTGATACCATTTCTTCTGGTGCGGTTTGGGTTTCATAAGGTTCTGTTAGTCTAAAATTTCTAGACACATCCATGAATTCAGGCGATTTTAAAAACACCTCTACAGAGGCACATGTTGATTTAGGAAGTGTCCACATGACAGTAAAACAACCAATCAATTCAGTGAAAAAAAATCAATTGATTCAATAAAAACATCAAACAGGCTGTTTGCTGTCATGAAGATCAAACTACTGTTTGACAGAACTTTTACTTTTTAATCAATGGTATTGATGTCCATCAACACTGTCTTCAGTTGACCCGACCATGTGCCCCTTACAAAAAAAGGTCCAAGTTGCTGATTGTGAAGTTATTTCAGCATGAGAGCACAGATGAAAACCTCAACTCGAGGCCAGGATTTCAACTTTCACTTTGCAGCTCTTTCCATCACATTCACTTTTCTTTCTTAATAACCTCCTTCAGGAAGAAATTTGTTTTGGAATGTGGTGCCGTTTATGAACAATGTTCATCAAACAATGTCGCTACCATACTGAACAGCATCTCATGTTTTTGCCCCTAAAACGAAGGTAATAGATTTTAAGCTTCCTCTCTTTGTAAGCATCGTTCGTCTCTCTTGGCTGATATCTCTGGAATTTGTAGCATACCCATCATTATCTAACTGCCAACTGTTTTCAGAGGAGCTATTGCTTTAAGCTCATTATTTCTTCCGATTGGAGAATCTGCAGAGCCCCTTTCTACAACACACAGCAGCCAGCATGGTACGTGTGTACAGATGAATGGTCGGGTTTGTCCTTCAGAGACTCTTTGTACCCAGCTTTGCCCCAGAACTTCAGCGAGTAATGAGCAGCAAATGCATACTCATGTGTCTTAAAAGTGTAGAGGTGAAACCGTTAAAAAAGTTGCCAAAATAAAGACCACATTCCATAAATAAGCTGTTAATATGACCACATAGTTCCACAGGGTCTCCTACTTACCTAAGAGTTTGGAGATGATCATGATTCTCCTATAATTAGGCTCCACAAAACTTCCTTGAAGTCAAGTACGGTTGATTGGGCAGGTGCCTTTCAAGACGAGTTATATGAGCTACACTTTGGGAGATTTCCAACTAAATCTGAGCGTGGATGATGAAAGACCCAACATGCAGATTGTGGGGAAAGTAGGCAAAGACGCTATGAATGCTATTAGTTTAAAGGTCTGTGAAATCATATCCTCGAGGCACTGAGTTACAATCAGAGAAAAAGATATGTGTCTCATGTCTTTCCCTGTAACTCATTATTTAACAACCTAAGTTAACAGGGATAGATGTTTCAGAGCTTCCGAATACAATTTTCAGATTTTTAAGGATTGAATGGTGTGTGGAAATATTGAAAATATAAAACTTACTGCCTATACCGATCTCTACAGTCTTTTGCGGGGGACGTGAGATAACGGAGAGCAGATATGGAAATAATTGCTAGGTAACCAAAATAAAGCATCTTTTCCCCTCCTCTTCCTCTAACATAGGTCAAAACAAATGTACGTAACACTCACCATGATCAGACTTGGTATTGTACGTTATGTGCTGTTGTTGTTTTCACTAAAGCAAAGAAAAGCCAAGAGGATTAGTTATCTCAGCTGTAAATATCTGAGTTACAGAAACACAGCTGGAAAGCCATGGTTTCCTTCCCCTCCACACTCTTTCCCATGGCTAAAATCAGCACGGCTCTATTGACGTCTAAAAGACAAAGATGTATTATCACTGATCCTGCCATGCTAACACTCAAATATACCACCGTTAGTGATCTAGAGTCATTTCGGATCTTTAGTATTGATAACAATCGCTGATACTCACGTGAGTGGATTAAAAGCATTGTTACCATGAGAAACAGGAGTCTGCACCCAATGATTTTAGCAAGAATATTAAGAAAATCTGACATAAAAAATAAACAAACAAGGCATCAGAAATGACAATCAGAAAATAACTATGTTTAAGCTCCCAGCAGGAGTATATTCTGCCATTGCTAATGGTTATATACATTTCAGAACTGAAAGACGGAAGCTATTCTCAAATTTTAGACTTTGTCACAATATATTTTAAAAATAGATCAATGAAAGATGCTCTTCTGAAGACATTTCTGTGATGCTTTATAAGCAGATTTCTTTTGCAGAATCTGTTTACCCTCTGGCCAGTTCTTTTTAGGTCCAAAAGTAAGGATTGTTCTAATTTCCTAGGTTTGTTTGAAAGGAAGAACAGGCTATAGTAGTTTAGCTGCTTCATTCCATTTTTCTATGAAATCTAAAGACTGTGGACCAACTAACTGGTTTGATCGTAGAAAACATCTCACTTAGATTGTATACAAAGCAATGGGCAGTTGAAGGTGTGTTAGAAAAAAATCCTTATAAATATCAATCGTTATGAAGAGATCTATCTTCCATACTTTTAATTAAAAACTTTATTAAGATAACTGTAGATTCACATGCAGTTGTGAAAAATAGTACAAAAATATCTTTCCTCTATCCTTCACCCCATTTTTCCCAATGGTAACCTTTTGAAAAATTATAGTATAGTGTTACAATCAGGATATTGTCATTGATGCAATCAACACCTCTTATTCAGATTTTCCCAGGTTACTTCGATTCATTTGTCTGTCATTTGTCTTAAAGATTTCAATGTTCCAGTGTAAGAACCATTTTTATTAACCTTTGTCAGAGTATGCGATGGGTGGGTAGGTGCCATTTGGTGCCTCGATCTAAAGCTAGCTATCTCCCTGGTTCCATAAAATAAGCTAGTTAATGTGTTTGATAACATTTAATTTCAAGAACTGATTTGCCGCATGACAGTGATGGTAGCAAAGTCCAAGACCAAGACAGATGTTAAACAAGAAAACATAAAAGCTTACAAGCAATATGACTTGCTTTTCCCCCAAGAAACCGGGTGCTTTGAAGAACACTAAAAATAATATGAAATCGATCTTTAAGTTCACTCCTGTGTGCAGCAATGGGTTGATTTTTGTCATTATTTTTATTGAGTGCCCTCTGGGTATACAGTTCTATACGAGTCAAAGGAAATACAGTTTTATGGATAGATACACATCTGGAGGACCCAAAGTCTTGAATTCTTGGTTGAATCCTATCGCAGGACTCCTGAATACAATCACCAAATAGTTCTTTTGATTTTCTCATTAAGTTTCTCCACCTGTGGGTTAAAAATCATAGGGTCTGATAAAGCAGGAAGTTTGGGCACAGTAAAATTGAAAAGAATGATTCAGTTTAGTTTTCTCCTTTGCTTTTAGGAGAACATTCTGTCCTCAGTCATAACAGTAGTATAACCTAACATTTAAGTATTTGGGATTTGCCATGTTCTGTGCTAGTCTTGTATATGCACTATCTGATTTAATTACTACCATATCCCAAAGTTATCTAAAAGTTGGACATGATTTCCTTCCTTTTACTGATGACAGAACAGAGGCTTCGATCATTTAACTTTCTCAAGACCGAGTAGCTGGTAACGGACAAAGCTTTGCCCTTGCCAATTACATCTTAACGCTTCCCTTTCTATAGTCCATGTGTTCCATCCTACACTGAGCCGAAAAGAAATATGACTTTTAGGATCTGTGGCCAGTCATTGAGATTTTCCCTATATCGCAACAGTGCACGGAAACTGAGAAAGCTAAAATATGAGAAATGTCCCCTGCTTTCCCCCCATTTCTACCCAGAAAGGAAGATAAGGCTTTAAAACAATGAAAATCAAATTTCTCAGGAGTAACTTTGATAACCCACCATTCTGAAGCAAAGCAGGAGTTACAGGGTCAATATAATAAAAAATAAATAAATAAATAAATAAATAAATAAATAAATAAATAACGACAACGACCAACCCCAAGTGGGTGGAAGTCGTTTGCATACCATTTGATAACCAGCAGCAGAAGTGAAAGTAGGGTCTTGCCAGGAAAAGACCAGAGCTGAACAGAACAGTCAGCACAAGCATATCCTATGCTTTAATACAGAAGCATTGAATTTATGAGTCCTCAGAGACCTTTTAAAAGATGGAACCAGAATCCAGAGCTGGTAGTCTTCAGAGGACACTGTGCAGAGAACAAAGCCCAGATGATATCAAATCGAGGGATCCCACCTCCCCTCAGGGCTGTAATAAATCCCAGAAGAGACACCCACAGTACTGAATGTATTTCTTTGGACACATACTTAAATATCTTCTTTCTTAAGGCCTCAAAATGACTGCCTAAAGGACCTTCATTATAAAAGAAGGTGAGTACACCTCTGTCAGGCTCACAGACTGGTTGCCTGCAGCCCGCAATCCTGAGAGTAAGGAGTCCACGCAGCACGGGATGTTTGATGAGTAACTCAGCAGCAAACTGAACCTCGCGGCCGGAGCCTGCTGGTGTGCACGCCCCGTCGTACAGAGAGACAGATGGAGGTGATGAGCTGGGGATGGCTTCCAGTGCAGATGGGGTGTCGGAAAGGCGGCTTGTTAATAACACTGCTGCTCCAAGCAAGTTCTTGTCAGCAGTCAAAGTTTCAGGATCATGGACTTGCGGCTTCTTGAAAATTGCCGCAGGACTGACATAATTCCGAGTGTAATTCCCGGTGTAGTTCCAATAAAAAATAAGAAAAGTCTTATAACACTCCAAAGGGCCATGGCAAGGCCGGTGGTGTGATGTGACTGACATCTGATGAAATTTTACATCCTCTAGCCTTGTAGTATTCCTACTGTTCAAGACTGAGATTTTTAGAGTTGATATTCACATTAAACATGCCCTTTTTACTTTACTTTTTGGTAAAAGCAAACAACTGACCCCAAAGTGTTCTCTTTTCTGAGATGTTTTTCTAAAAAGAGTTCCAATGCATGCTGCGAAGAAATTTTTGATGTGAGAACAACCAAACATGAGGCTTATTGTAAGAGGAGCTCACTTTCAGACAAGATACTGGGCCAGAGTACTGAAATGTCTGCACAGGGGCAAGTGATCTTTATTAAAAATATGATTAATGCAAAACCAAATAGGAAGATTGATTTGAGCATTGTTGGAATTCGACAATGTAATTACACACAATGTAATTAGCTTTTTTCCCTCACATCATCTCAGATGATACTCTTACAAAATGATATTCTTTTCTTTTCAAAAAATAAAAATCATATAAACATTCTAATTGTCTTTCTAGAACAAGCAATAATGAACAAAAGTCTTACTAAGACAATTCTTACAGAGAAAGATCAGAATTGACAACGACTGTGACAATAATTTGCAACTACTTTCTTGATTCTACAAAATGGACAAAACTTAGAGTTTCTAGAATCATTCAAAATGGCACTGCCTCTTGTGAAAAATTACATGCTGATGTGGCACCTGGGTGGCTCAGTCAGTTAACCATCTGACTCTTTTTTTTTTATAATAGTTTATTTTCAAATTGGTTTACATATAACACCCAGTGTTCATCCCAACACGTGCCCTCTTTAATGTCTGTCACCCCCCTCCCCCCTCCCTCACCTCCCCCACCGCCCTCACCCTCAGATTGTTCTTAGTCTTTGAGAGTCTCTTATGTTTTATCTCCCTCCCTCTCTGTGTCTTTTTTTCCTTTCCCCTCTTCCCCTCCCCCTGGTTTTTGCTTAGTCTCACAAAGTCCACCTATTCGTGGAAACATATGGTATCTGTCTTTTTCTGACTGACTTATTTCACTTAACATAATACCCTCCAGTTCCATCCATGTTGCTACACATGGCCAGATTTCATTTTTTCTCATTGCCATGTAGTAGTCCATTGTATATATGTGCCACAACTTCTTTATCCATTTGTCAGTTGATGGGCACTTGGTATGCTTCCATGATTTGGCTATTGTCTCTTAATTTCAGCTCAGGCCATGATTTCACAGTTCATGAGGTTGAGCCCCACATTGGGGTACGTGCTAACAGTGCAGAGTCTGCTTGGGATTCTCTCTCCCTCTCTCTGCCCCTTCCCTACTCACACACACTCTTTCTCTCTCTCAAGATAAACAAACAAACAAGCAAACAAACAAATAAATAAATGCTGGTATTCATGTATTGATAAATTATTAAATGTTTTTTATAGTTTCCCTTTTCCGGCTCTCTATGTCCTTCGTATTACTATCATGAACTCTAACAAATTGATAGTGCTCCAGGATTATAGATAGAGCTCCATTTCTACCTACCCCAAAAAGGAAAAGCTTAGTTTTTCAGTGTTTGAGACTGTGTGAAAGCAATGATAAACCCTTGTGTTTTGGGTGTAGGGTTCATACAGGTTAGCCACGCATTGGCGTATAAATGTTAACCTCAGTAGATTCAGTAGAATATGGTTGCTGCTGAAGCTGGAGGAGACAGACATTTGCCTGACTTGGTTACTGTAAACATATCTCATGTCCTACCTGCTTTGTCCTCTATTAAAATTAAGAAGCATTGATTCTAGATGGGTTCTAGATTCTGAGTTCAAATCCCTCAACTACTACATGATACATGTATGACCTTGAATGTGGTTTTTAAACTTTAGGAGTTTCAGTAATCTTAGGTTTAAATTGTCCTGGGAACATTGGAAGGGTAAAGTGAGATAATGAATATTACATATCTTCGCTATCTGTAAAGTGCTATGTATATATAGATTGCTTATTATTACCATTAATATCAAGATTTAGGGTTAAGGCATCTGCCCTTAGAATAGGCTATTATGAGCATAACTTTACATGATAATAGTAATGCTTTATTCTGTTAGTATCAATGGAGGTGCTCATTAGAATATGTAGGAGTATTTAAATTCAATTAAGCCAATGTTGGCTGAACACGTCTTTGGTAATTATAGGTATTATAATAAGCAACTTAATATAGAGGTGGTATTTATTCCAATGTAGTACCTTTATCCCCATTTTACAGATGAAAATACCAATTTTCTGAGAGTCTTAGTGTTTGCTTAACTAGCAGTTTTTAACAGGAAATGTCTACATCTGGAGGTACCACCAGAAAGAAACAATATTATACTAGATACCTAAAATCAGTTTACATGATCCGACCCATACAAGAGTATTAAGGTGACAATGGAACTACATATTTTAAAGTTGTTTCCTTCCTGCTTTATGGATACAGGATATAAGAGAGAAACATTGCTTCCATCCCTGACTCTCTTTTAAAATTAATGCTAATACACAAAACCAAATACTATGAACTAGTTAGTCTCACTAGAGGGAAAAAAAAAATCTACAGACTTGTAGTCCTACTCCAGGCTAGATATTTGTTGAGAGTCACTGCCGCTGACTAGTCTATGGAGTCTATACGGTGTGCTTCAGAACCACAGAGTAGCCATCCAAAGATTAAAAACAACAACAATAACCAAAAAAAACTGAGTAAACATAACCTACTAGGGCGTTTTATCAAGTTGTAAGACAAATAGACTTCTTTTTTAAGTGAAAAAATGCGGACATATTTTTCTCTTCCACTTAATCTTTGCTTGCCTTTCAGGTGGTGGGGGAAGGGCTGAAGTTGGAAGTGAGAGCAAAGTGATGAAGGGAAGCAGCCGGAGTCTGTCTCTCAAATATTACTGCTAATCTGCTCCCTGCTGCCGGCCCCACCACTCAGCACACTTCTCTGGCCGAGCAAGTATTATGTAGAGCAGGAAAAGAAGGGAAGGGAGAAGAAAAAAAGAGAGAAGGAAGAGACCCATGTCACAGTTGGGGAAAAAGGGAGCGGCAAAACCTTGTTGGTTGCGGAATTTTCCAGTGCTCCAAAAAAATCCCTGACTTCATCATGTTTCAGTTTAGTGTCGTTTTCTTTTGCTGTGTGTGTGTATTTACCCGTCTATCTAGTTAGCCAACTATCTATTTTCCAACAGACTGTGTATTTATAAATTTTAAATGAATTCTTATTAAGATCATTTGGGCTTATTACTTATTCATATTTAAATATTTTATCCCAAACTTGTTCTGTGTATATCCATAAAGAAACACACATACTGACATACACTCTAGATGGTAAGTGAAATCAGGTAAATCTATTTATAAACAGTTATCGATCTGCTGAGCTCTGCAGCATTGCCACTTCACGCAATAGACCCAAATGATCTATTTTGCTTCTGGATTTTTCGTTTAGCTGAAAGATGACTAAACTAATGCATTGCTAGAAAGTAGCCTGTTAGATCTTTGCCCTTAGGACACTGGAGAGTAGGAGACAAACAAGTAGGTGAACTAGAATCACACTCTCATTTGGGCACAGGATGCTCATTCCAAGTTAATCTGCAAGACTATTTTCTGGGGTAAATCATCAGACCGGACTCTTCACTCTGGAGGAAGAGCCAGCAGGTAAAACACACAGTCAGTAAGCTGCCAGCTTGCTGACAGCCAGTGTGGTGGGTTTCATACTCTATGGGGATGTCAGCTTCCAGGGAGTTCAAACAGAAGCCCTAGTGAAGGCAGACTCCAAGATAGTAATTTCGCCTGTCAGGAATGCTATGCCAGACGGATTTAGCAGTGTCCTGACATGTCCAGACTTTAAAGAAGATTTTGAAAGGACAAGAAAATCACCCAGGATTCCTTTTCCAGCCATTCCCAGCCATTCCCACCCCCTTGGAAACCGCAGCCTTAAAATCACGATCTTAGTGGGAGAACAAAGGGTCGCAAGAGGAGAAATTTCCATGTGGTAAGGGCATCCTTTATACCCAACATTTTACTCACTTCAAGTTAGCTGTCTTGATCCAGAATCCCTCTTCTCTGAATGTTTCTCCGCATGGCAGGCAAAAGCACTCTCGCCAAAACTCATGACACATTCCACTGTGGGCCTTTTTTGTAATGCACATATTTCTAGAAACTGCTTTTCTCTGAGGGCTGGAAGTAGACAAGTCTTCTTAATGAGAAGAAAATTGAGATCTGCCCTATACAAAAACCTGTTTTCACCCGACAAATACACAAAATATTCTTACTTTCTTTCAGTGCCTTGATTTTATTAGACAGACAGACACAGAGACACACCGGAGGTAAAGTATAAAAAACAGTTATTAATCAAAATATGGTAAAGAACCTCACATCCCAAGTGTTATTGAGTTGAAATTTTTACTTTACAATGGTTACCGAATAATACCTCTGTAAACAGCATTAAATTTGATTTTTTTTTCCACCTAAAGAGAAACTGTCACGTGGATGGAGACTGAGCAGTGATTATCCTCGATGTCTTATGGAGAGTACCTGCCTGAATCAAATCGAGCAAGTTCTGGAACATGATCCATCTACTTGAACATGGAGATCATTTTCTAACATAGAAACTGCAATATAATAAAAAATACCTGAAGCTATTATAAGGCATTGCTAATACCTTTATATTGTTTCTATCTATTTCACAGAGAAAAACAAATATGTAGAAGACAGGTGATAGATGAGAAGATAATGATATACATACAGATATAACTAGATATAGGGATGACTATTCCTCACAGTTTACTTTCATGTGCCCTTCGTGTAGAAATAGCCTATGCTTGACTCTGGAACCAGCAAGAGTTAACTCAGCCCTGAGTACCTACCGGTTTCTCCTCCTTGCCTTTGAACTACCCACGCTGGCCTTCTTTATAAAGGCATCAGCGATATCATCTATTTTCATTCTAAATTGGCCTTGTTTAGAATTTGGACCTCCTGGAGGACCATAGGTGTTTTGTTTGTTTGTTTGTTTTTAATTAGGGAGTTTTAGGGACCTAGGGCAAAAATATCATGTTGCTCCAGAAATTTCACCAAGTGGCCCAACTTCCAGGCAGAGATACTCTAATCTGGATCTGAACAACCAACCCCTAAAATGTTCTCTGTGTTGGGCACCTCACTCTCGATATTTTACTCATATATTTATTTTTTAAGGATGGTTCCATTGTTCTTTGGTTGTACGGAGTCCGCCTTATCTTGTCGACTCCCACAGCTCAGAGAAGATGTCGGTCCGACCCTATCTTACCCCTTCCCATCCTTCAATTTTGTATTTAGGGAATGAACAACATAATAAATACGATTATTTATGGGTTTAATAAAATACCTTGCTGTGGTTTTGGAGGGCATCGTATTCTTCTATCTCAGGTAAGCGCCAATATTGATAACTCTATTTTTAATGGATTATTTTTTTCCTATTTTGAATAGCAACCTAAACCCTTCCATAAATAAAATGCTTAGGAAAACGCCTGCTAATACCAAAGGCCCAATATGCATTGGTTCGCCTCTTGAGGTAGTATGCAGAGTGGTGAGTTCATGGACTTCGGGTTCTGTTTTTCCTACATTAAAATCCTCACTACATAATTCTTTGCCGTTTGAGCTTAGACAAGTCACTTAATCTGTCTACAGTTAATCTTACATTCTTCTTAGCCTTTGCCATGAACTAATTCATATGAAGCACTTATTATAGCTCTTGTCATGTGACACAAACCTAAAACAAATATCTTGGGGCTTTTGGGTGGTTCAGTCAGTTAAACATCCAACTCTGGATTTCAGATTGGGTCATGATCTCATGTTTCGTGGGTTCGAGCCCTGTGTCGGGCTCTGCGGTGAAGGTGTGAAACCTGCTTGGGATTCTCTCTCTCTCCCTCTGCCTCTCTCTCTGCCACTTCCGTGCTCAAGCTCTATCTCTCTCTCTCTCTCCAAATAAATAAAGACACATTTTAAAAATACTAACTTTCCAATAGCTTTAGTCAGGTGATCTGACGTTGACTCTCCCTTTAGGGACACCGGAACTTTTTTTTCTGTTGTAACTTAGGCTCTTTACTCTCCTTCTGCCTCTGGGCCCATCTTTCTTATTGTTCTGCACACACTTTTCTTTCTCCCTTGGATCCTTAAATGCAGTCGTTCTCTAAGTTTCTGACCTCAGAACATTTCTCCTTTCACAATACATTCTAAACTTGAGACCACCGACTCTCAAAGGTTGTATTTCTATCTTGTCCCTTCCACGCATGACCTCGCTTCATGAATCTCAGAGTCAAAAGAAGCCATCAGGTCAATGTCCTTTATCTTCCCACCACCAAATCTCTAAGCCCAGCCGCCGCAGGCCTGTCCTCACTGTACCGCTTCTTTAAATTTTTTTTAACGTTTATTTATCTTTGAGAGACATAGAGACAGAGCTTGAGCAGGGGAAGGGCAGAGAGAGAGGGAGACACAGAATCTGAAGCAGGCTCAGGCTCTGAGCTGTCAGCACAGAGCCAGAGATGCGGGGCCCGAACTACGGACTGTGAGATCATGACCTGAGCCGAAGCGGCCGCTCAACCAACTGAGCCACCCAGGCGCCCCTGTACCGCTTCTTTAGAGCAGAGGTGTGTATCCTTCCCACAAAAATAAAGACCAATTCCTCCACTTTTAGTTACGATCTCGTCAGCTCCAGCCCTCTCAGGGACTTTGTTCCATCTGTTTCCATGTCTTTTCTGACACTATCTCTCCTTTTCTACTAAACTCTTCCTTGGCATTCAAAAATATTTAATAGTTCTCATATTTAAAACAAAATACAACAATAATAAGCCTCGCCTTTTCCTCACATGTCCTCCAAGCTCCTGCTTTAATTCTTTTCTTTTTCTTAAGTTTATTTATTTTTGAGAGAGAGAAAAAAAAGCACTAGTGGGGGAAGAGCAGAGAAAAGGAGACAGAGGATCCAAAGTGGGCTCTACACTGACAGCAGAGAGCCCAAGGCGGGGCTCAAACTCACGGACCTTGAGATCATGACCTGAGCCAAACTCAGGCACTTCACTGATTGAGCCGTCAAAGCACTCTAATTCTTTTCTCTTCTTTACAGTCAAGGTCTGGAGAGCATGGCCTATCTGCACATGTCCTCCGCTTCTTCATCCACTGTTTACCCTTCAGCACAGTCCGATCTGACTAGGCCCCACTATATCAAAACTATTTTCATTAAGGTCACCTCTGATATCCATGATATTATATCTAGTGGACATTGTTCTGCACTCATCTTTCTTGATGTACTAGACACATAAAATACCTGTCTACTTGCCTAGTCTTCCATGACACCAGACTCTCTTGGTTTACCTCAATCTCTTCTACAGAATTCTACGTTTACTTGGACAAATAATGTCTTGGCCTAGCTCTCAATGTTGATGTTCTTCAAGTCTTGGTTTATATATCCCTTTTCTTCTTACTTTTCCATCTTGCTGTAGAACTCTGACCAACTGGTATGCCTTTAAACACCATCGCATACTATATATTTGCAAATACATATCTACATAACCGCCACACCCTGTGTTCTGAGCTCCAGAAACATGACAAACTACATACATATTATCTCAATTGGAATTATTACAGGGACCTTAAACCTGTGTTTGCAAAAACTGAGCTGCAACTACCCTAAACTATCATTCTCAGTGTGGGACAATATTTCCATCTGCTTAGTTGAGATGGGAAACAGTCTACTCAATTGTTCTTCAAAGAGACCTACAAGTCATCTTTTGTATCTCTTTCCTTCTCACTTCCCATCTAGGATTCATCATCACACCTTTCAATTCTGCCTCCTCTTCTCTTTTTCTCCACTACCACCACAGTAACTGAATCCCTATCATCTGTCACTAGTATTATCATCTGTCACTGGTATTATTGGTATAACCGCCTAATTAAGCCATGTTCTTTTTTGGGGCACCTGGGTGGCTCCATCAATTGAGTGTCCAACTCTTGATTTCAGCTCAGGTTATGGTCCCAGGGTCATGGGATTGAGCTCAGCTTCAATAGAGCTTGCTTGAGATTCTCTCTCTCTCCCCTACTCACACTCACACACTCTCTTTCTCTAAAACAAAAAGTTAATAATAATAATAAAATAAAATAAATAAGCCATGTCCTTTTTTAACCCTGCTCAACCGCCCTATTTCCTAGAAGCCACAATAAAACACACATCTTTCCATGCCACTTCTTTGCTTAAAATCCATAATTTGCCACTGACTTAAAATAAGTTCTAAAATCCTTAACATGGCCTAAAATGCCTTGTGTGATCTGGTTTCTGATTCTCTTTATAAATATTTTCTCAGAATTTGTCTTTGGTTCTCTAAATTTCAGCCACTCCCATCTTTGTTGAGTTCCATATACTCACAGCTCTTTCTAACATCGGCATTTCCATACACACTGTTCCCTCTGCCTGAACATCCAGGATCGTTAACTCAGGTAACCCCTTCTTATTCTTCTGGCTTCTGCTCAAATTAAACCTCTTCAGAAAAACCTTTTCAATTTCCCACAATTAAAGTCAGATCGCCATGATAAGGCCCAGTTCGACCATTCACTTTTCTTCATGGAATCGATAACCGTTTAAATGACCTATCAATTTGTATGACAACGTCTGTCTTCCATGGTGAGCTCCACGAAGGTAGAGACCGTGTTTACTTGTTCAACACTGTACCTCTTACACAGAATTAGGCAGGTGATGGGCACTCAATACATTTCAGTTACGTGACTGCCAGCTTCTATAAACTTTGTCCAGCCTTGATCCCTCTCCTGGGTATCAGACTTCCATTTCCAAATTTCATATCCACAGAAATGAACTACAGGCATGTTACACTTAGCATACCAGCAGCCAAACATTTGATCACCACCCTCCCTCTACCCCCATGCCCCATGCAATCCTTGTCTTTGTTACTGGCATTCACCACTTTCTTGCATTTTAAGATCTTCAAGTTGTCTTCATCTCCTCCCTTTCTTTCACTCCTGATGTCCAATTGATTACCTAAATTAGTAGCTTCTTCATCTGTGTTTTTCTTAAATGTATCCTTCGATTTTTATTTCCCCCGCTAACTTCCTATTCACGTCTTCATCATCATTCTCCTGGACCCACTGAATGGTTTTCCTACCTCCAGCATTTCTCTTACTCACAACATCCTCTACATTGGATATTTCTACAGTTAGAAATATGGACTATGAAGCCATTAAGTCTGGACAAAAACCTGGCTTTTTTCCTTCTTAGCTATGTGGCTATTATCAAATTGCCTAAGCTCCTTGTGTCTCCTTGTAAAAGAAGGATGACAATAATAACTACGTATGGACCTATGGTGAGGGTTAAATGAGTTAATGTACACTACACATATAGGACAGTGCTTGGCACATGCTAAGCACTCAATAAAGGTTAGCCACTGTTGTTATGCTGTTAACATTAGTCTTCTAAACTCCAGACCAAGTTACATCACCTCCCATCCATGCCTTCCCATTACCAAAAACAAAAAACAAACAAACGAAAAAAAACCCTGAGGCTACTATTTAAAATGCTTAAAAAATCTATCTAGAATTAACCTATCTTTATCACTACCCAGTTCAATCTTCCTCAACTCCTAACCTGCAAACATACCAGATTAATTTAGTGTTCCCAACTCCAGCATGCATTCATGCCACCATGCCTTTGATTATGCTTTCCTTTCAACCTGGAATGCCTACTCCACATCTCAAACATGTGTGAGTACAAAGCCAAGATTATTTTCATGAGTCCATCCTTGAGTCTCTGAGTCAGAGTCAATAACTCTTTTGTGTGTCTCCCCTAGCACTTGGGCCTCTATTCAGCACTTACATTAGCTTTCCATATAGTATAATTTTTGCACACATTTCTGCTTCTTTCCCTATTCACTTACCAACCACCCCCAAAGATGCAATTAGCTTGAAAGATCCATGACAGTAGTGTCCAAGTCTTAATCACTTTTGTATTTCACACAATATTCTGGTTATCAGGCAAACTGAGCAGCCCATAGCAAACACTGAGGAGTTATTTGTTTCCCCTCATTGGAAAAGAAATGAGTAGTTTAAGATTTTGACAAAAATAAGACATGTTTCCTTTTCAGAAACACTACCTAGACGGCACAATGATGAAATGGCAATTATTATTGATAGTATTGACAACTACTTAATTGTATCTTGTATAAGTGACAAAAGAACCCACTGTTATTTTAAATGCTAGGTTTATATAGATTGCTATTTCCTATTTGAGAAAATTAACTTACTTTATGCATATCTAGGTTATCATTAAACTATTTCCCTATAATAAAATCCAGGAATGTGATAGCAATCATTTAAGTATTTTCTGTATTACAGGTTGACAAAATTAGCAGTCTGAAGGCATTTTTTTCCCAAAATAAAAAAGAATACTTTATTTACTTCCCTCCATAATCATTCTGCTAACCAAAATGTAGAACAATGAAAGATTCGAATTTCTCTTTTGACAGTCAAATTATTAACCTGAGGAAATGCAGTATCTTCAGGGGATAGTAATGGAATCCTGAACAAAAACATAAAATTGCCTAGAAACGTAGCGTCACTTAACTAGAAGTTTTTATTTCCCTTCCGAACTGCAATCTGGCCTCTTGATGGAACAAGATCCTCTGTCTCTTTGGCAGCCTCTTTGGCCAAACTTAGAGCTGAGCATCCAGCGCCTCTTTACGACACGTCCGCAAGGCTGGGAGAGAAAATTGTGCTGACCGCTACACCTATTCCAAGACCTGGCATGCTTGATTTTTAGGCCCAATATCAGTTTAGTCAGGGTATCTCCTGGCTGGGATCTCATCTCATTATTTTTTCAATTCATATTGGATTCACTGTTAAGCTATTTTCAGTCATGCACATTGACCTAGATTCTCCCACCGTGTAAGCTACTCCCCAGGAGTACGCTAGGTACTTGAGGAAACTGTATTAACGCTTTCACGTATGGTATGATAACTGGTTTTCTGGTGGCTGAAAAGAGCTACCTCCCAGGATATTAAATGATACTTTCTACGCTGAAGAGGATTTACACAACTCTCTAAGTATCTGCTGTGCAAACCGGGGGGAACCCAGAAACTAGGAGAACTTGGCTCGCTAAATAGAAGGAAAGGAAATATTTAGGTATTAGATTTTTTAAATTTTCTAATAGAAATTACAGTGTACAATTTTCAGCTATATCCTTATTACCCGGCACCAGGGTTGGCATGAAATCCAAGTCCTATTTTGAGGCTCATAAATGATAATTTCCCTTTGAAGCCTCCTCCCAGTCTCTTCCCCCCATCAAACTACAGGAGCTTCTGAGATCCTTTAGAGGCCGTACTCTACTTTCTCCCAATTGAGCCATTAAAAGAGTTATGTATTCATCTTTTTTTTTTAATGTTTCTTTATTTTTGAGACAGAGAGAGACAGAGCATGAGTGGGGAGGGGCAGAGAGAGAGGGAGACACAGAATCCGAAGCAGGCTCCAGGCTCTGAGCTGTCAGCACAGAGCCCGACACGGGGCTCGAACTCACAGACCGCAAGATCATGACCTGAGCCAAAGTCAGACGCTCAGCCAACTGAGCCACCCAGGCGCCCCTGTATTCATCTTTTTAATCACATTATTATTAGCCGCGAAGCCTAACCAAGACTAGCTTTAGCAAGAGTAGCCCATTGTTGGCTCTCCTAATGAAAAAAATATCCAGGGATAGATACTCGAAGAACAGATCTACAAAATCAAATGACACCACTCAGTTCCTTCAGTCTCCAGTGTTTCCCTCCTCCCATCTCTCCTCCTTTCAGAGTTTCTTTCTTCTGCCTCTGGCTTCATTGTCCGGTGGGTCCTTTCTTCATAATAGTGGTCCTCGGACAGCTTGGCATCCTAGCTTAGCAGATCAGCAGAAGTGTCATGTTTCAGTAAAAGTCCCAGGGATGAATCTCAGTGCCCTGGCTTGGGTCTTTTTACCTTCAACGCATTCAGAGCACCCATTCGGTGCATCTTCCACACTGGGTCAGTTAAAAAAAGAGGAAAGCACAGTGGTTAGGAACATGCACTCAGGAGCTGTCATGCCTGGGGAAACACCTGGCTCTGCCCCTTCCTGACTGCGTGACTCCCTCAATAAATCATTGTGGCCAGGAGGTCGTATGACCTGGCTTGCATCGTGTCTCCACCTCTGAGCAGGCATGAGTGGAAGTTCCAGCTGGTTTGAGATCAGCGATGAAAAAACCCCAACAAGGTGTTATCAGAAAATTAAGCGGGCATAAGTGACAGATGTCTATTAAATTCTGATGTGAAAAATAACCTACATGCATCTTATAGGTAAATACAAAATGAAGGCTAAGGCTGTAGGTCTCCACATTGTAGATTAGCTTCCTTACGCTGCACTGTTGTCGTTTGTTTATAAGTCCGTCTCCCTGAGTGAACCTGAGCCTCTCAAGGTCAGGGTTCTCCCTCCGGAGGCAAGGAGTACCTCGTGTGTGAATTTAGTAAGTGTTTTCTGGGTAAGGGGCACAACCCAAACTCTAAGCAAAATATTCCCAACAACCCATTTGCAAACACGTGGGCACGTTTCATTTTCCTCCCAAGAAAACACGTGGCTATGGTTACCTGGAAGGAGACTAAACAATTCAGGAGGATTTGATGACCTATTGTTTAAAAAAAGAACTGATTGATACCACTATCTTTGAGGTTTACTGCCCATTATAGTACTTGAAAAAATACTGGTCAGGGGACTATGGAGATGAATTACCACTTGAATTAAGCTAAGGTTGTTGATGGCTCAAATTTATTGCCATCCAAAAAGTAAAAAGCTGTTTCCTTGCTTCTCTGAAATATGCCAGTGGGTTTTACTCCGTCTCTAAGCTAAAATTTGTTCTCTCTTCGTTCCAACCTCTTCTAGGCAGGAATGGAGGTGTGTGTACACAGTGATCTGCAGAGAGACTCACGCTTTCCGTTTTTTGTGGCATCCAATTTTTATGACTCCAAAATAAATTCACTGTCCAGGATTAACAATTTATCTTACAGCTTAACTTCTTTTTAAAAATGACCAAACAGAAGCTCCAATAAATATCTGGCTTGGAAACAGGCGGGACAGGAGCCAAGTGCTCTCTTACGGTTGGTGTAGAAACTCTCCCAAGCCTTGGAGAGGTTATTTGCTAAATGTCTAAAAGAGTTAATGATCTTCCAAAAGGGAATAAAGATCAAACCTAGTGTCCTCCGAGCAGCACTAATGGCCCAGCGCACTAAATCTTCTACTCCTCTGTAAGTGATTTCAGTGTCTTTCTTTCCCTATTGAAAGCAAAATCCTACCCCTTTATAAGGGACAAAGGATGAAACTTCTTTTAGATTGCATTAAAACCAGATGCTGCCCAGGAAATTCAGCGTTAGCAGGCAGTAAATTACACTTTTAATCTGCTTGTTGTTTCTGGGGATTGCCACAAACATATTACAGTATGTGGTACCACTTAGGGGCCGGGTAACCCATCCCTGCCGTTTGGAAAACATGTGTCGTGTTAATGATGGACTTCGGTGTTAACTCGATTCCCCACCCCCCCAAGCTGGTTTCGATCACCACGCATCATTTTCTAAGTATGAATAATAAGAACTTTAGGGCAAACTCATTTAGATTCCACCCCGCCCTCCATTTTGCGAGGCGAAATTAAAGAGATTTTTTTTAGCCTAACCCCCGCCGCCCATTAAAGTTGTGTATATAAATAAGCCAGGTTATCTTTTTCCTTGGGAGAAACGCTGTTTTATCTAACGGTCGCTTTCCTAGGAGTTCAATACGCCACCACTCTAAATTAGGACACTTTATCTTAAGGCTTCATAATCTTACGAGACTATAATTGGAAAGTTTATAAAAAAAATCCTGCTTTGTAAGCTTGGCAGCTGAGATAGAAGGAGGGAATGAGAAGGGCTAGAACAGAATTACACCATCACTGCTAGCCTGACTCCGCTTGACAGAGCCGTTTAATATTTTGACAAGACAAAATATAAAGCAGCATTTTATTCTGTAGAGACTTCACTAGACACAAGCATGGAAGTGCTTGTGATCAATAAAGTTTGTGGTGGAGAGTGATTTATTTACAGCAGGGTATTATGTAGAGAAAGAGCTGTGATATTTCCACAGGCTTTGACGGCATAATGGGCCCCTCTCAATCCTTACATGGAAGGGTTAGATTGTCATGGTTGCTCAGGCAGTATTCAAAACGTTATCTGATCAGCCTTAAAGACTTCAGAACGAGACAGATGATTAGTTACCCTAAACGATCCTCATCATGCAGAAATTGATGATTTAATATAGTCAATGACAGACGATTCCATTTGTACTAGATAAAGTGTCTGCGGTTTGTATCAATCATAATAGAGTTATTATTGAGCATAAAAGAAAAGCATGTTTAATATCATTAATTCCAGATATGTCGCTTTCCACATCTGGCATTCATCCATAGACCAGAACCACTCCAGGCTATCATTTCTGCCTCTGTGCTGGCGACTCCAGTGTTTTTTGTAATTTCAAAATGTTTTTCAGCACCTCCAGCTAGGCGCAATAACAGTTTACAGATTACCTATGTCATCGCGTTTTGACAAACTTCTCAATCTGATGTGACCTTCATCTTTAGCCATCTGCTTGCCTTTGTTTCTGCTCTTTTTTGATAAACCTCCGCAGCTTAAAGCCGCAGTAGTGGTTCCAGAGCCTGGACTTCTAGGTCAACGTTTCACCTGTGTAAATCCAGAGACACAGACCGCAGTGTAAGGATGGTGACCTGGGTTCAGGTCCCCGGGTGCCCGACCCTCCCTCACCTCCTTAGTTATATTTTTCATCATTCACGTCAAATTCATTTTGATTGTACGGAGAGGAAAGCACGCAACCAGAAAGAAGGAAGCCCAATTGGGAGCTGGGGTGAGGGGAGAAGGAGAAACGAATAGTCGGTGAAACTGAGAAGTTAGAAAAAGTGGGGAAACAAGTAATTTCTGCATTTGCCTTCTCTGCAAACGTTCTAACGGGAAAGGCAAGCACATAATGACGGAAGAGACACAAACTTTTTGGGGAACATTATGGTGACCTAACATAAATGGTGTGTCACTTTTTAAATTTTATTTTAAATACTCTAATTTTCCAGTGACATGTTGAAACAACATCAAAAAGGCCTATCTTCAAATACAGCACATCCGTTTTCTGAGGAAAACCTCTGTAAAAACAAAGAAAAAAGTCTCTCGGATTTAAATTACTTCTACTCACAAATATTTATAGAGTACTCTAGGTTGTAAAAAACGAAAACCAAAAACCCAAACCAAACAAACAAAAACCACCGGGAGTTTCCTTTTTTCTTTTTTGTTATAAGTATTGATTTGGAGCTAATTTTTCGTGCGTGTATTTAACAAAGCACCTACTATGTGCCAGGCACATTAGGTGCTAGGAATCCATCAGGGAACAAAAGAGACAAGAATCTATTGTTGAATACTAATAGAGATGGCAAGAAGTTAGATGGTTATAAGCAGAACATTTTTGAAACTTAGGGACGGGATCAAAATAACAACCTTGGAGAGGATAAATGAAGATCAAGATCTCCATCTATCTCCAGAGGTGTTAGGTGCCAGGTATGGGTACACTGGGGAGCAGAGAGTGTCATCACTTCTAGATACGTTTTGTCCAGCCAAATGCTTATCTTCACTAACACGCTCATTTATCTCATTTTGTTCAGTGGAGTAGAGTAAAAAGAGTCACACTGCTTCAGAGGCAAAGGGTAAGTTTTCAAGTTTAGCTCTCATTGCCCCACGCTGCCTTCACGATCACTGCCTCAACATGACTGACTTTCTAGGACGACTCCAACATCTTCTCCTTATGTGATCACCCCTCGGTAATTATGGAGGAAACTAACAAATCGTGTAAGTAAAGATATAGATGTTCAATTATTTTGTTGAAAACCACTGATGACGTCTAAGGTATAAATATCCGATTCTTCAAGGGAATAAATAACTTCACAGATGAGCCAAATCAGAGTTAAGTACCCAAATCTAATGAGGGGCCCTCTGTAATAATAAAACCCTCAGATTTTTAGCGTTTCAGGCCCAGCTACAACATTTCCTGATTATGTGACAACCTCTCTAAACCTCAGGTTTCTTGTTTTCAAAATAAGAGGAAATATTTCTTGCCTGTTGCACAGGGTTACATTGGGAATGATTTTTTTAAGGTATTTTGGAACAAGAAATACCTGAGCCATGATCTAATCAAACTTCTCTATTTCATAAATAAGGATAAAAAAAAAAAACCCAGAAAACTTAAGAGACTTACTCAAGGTCAGTTTACTTAATAGCAGAACTGGGATTAGGTCACTGTGTTCAATTTCTTCTCCAGTGATCTTTCTTCTCCTCCATGAGATAATGTAGTAAAAATTCTTTGGAAACTATGACATGCATAAAGAATATGGTATTATAATGATGGAGCAAAATTATGTGATTTTTCTATATCTGAGTTTTCCTATTTCTCAAAAAAAAAGCATTTCTCAATATCTTACAATAGTTTCTACCAAGAATTAAAAGGAAATTGTGCGAGAAACATTTGGTTTCTGATAACAATGATTTCACACTTTGTATAAAATTTTCTATGCAGATAAGATTAATGAATGTCCATTGACAGTTATCATAGTTATAGATTATGCCAAGTTTGACACTTTAGTTCCTAACGTAATAATTTGTTTGCCCAACTGTCAGTATCAATACAATATTGGTTGAGCCCTACAAAATAATAAATCATGTGCTATGTTTTATTTTATTTTCATGACTAAAATTAGGTTTTTAATATCTTTTTGATGATCTAATACTCTCAAAGCAGACAGTAGACACCAGTAAACAAATACACTATTATTTGAGAAAGACTTTCTGTTCATTGATGGGTTTAGCCTTGACACTAAAATGTATATAGAAAAAGTGTCAGTCAACTTTTGACATGCAAAATGTTTGTGTCAGACTCACACAGAGCAGGTTCAGAAAGCAAGTGACCATGAAGTCACCAAATGCTAAAAATCAAAAGCCTTCTGAATCAGAGTCTAAGAAGAGCACTCTTCGGTTCTGTTTCAAACTGATTACTGACTTTACTTTAACCATTAATCTATTCATGTGTCTTCAACATATTTTAAATGGCCACGCCTATTTGTCTGCCCCCAAGTCTCTGTGTTGACAATGCTCTTTGCATGAGATTTTACCTGTATAACTATAGACTCATAATCAGAAGGAAAGAATAGAATCTATATGGTAAAATAGAGGCTGTGGTCCTCTATTTCAGTTCACAGATCAAAAAGACTGACTACTATCCATTATTAACTTGGTCAGCTGGCATAGAAATTTAACTTAGAACTAAAATTATGCAAGAAGTCACCATGATATAGGGATGTCGGAGTGGCTCAGTCAGTTAAGTGTCCGACTTCGACTCAGGTCATGACCTCACCACTTGTGAGTTCGAGCCCGGTGTTAGGCTCTGGGCTGATAGCTCGGAGTCTGGAGCCTGCTTCAGATTCTGCGTCTCCCTCTCTCTCTCTGCCTCTCCCCAACTTGCACTCTGTCTCTCCCTCAAAAATAAATAAACATCAACAAAAATGAAAAAAAAAAAAAAAAGAAGTCACGGTGATGTAAACAGAGGAAAATGTAAAAGGTTTTCTAATCAACTTTCCACTTCTGAACGACAATCATTATAAATAGCAAATAATGTTTCACCTAGGTAAATAAAGAATGCTACTTTGGATAATTTTTCAAATTTATCTTGCAGAAAGAGCAAGGCTATTCTAAAGTGTTTTAAGTTTCTTATTTGTAGTTACAAGCTAGCAGGAAACTTGAAGCTTTAATCTTTAGACACGTATCCTGGCACATGTGATTTTAAAAATCGTGGCTGATTCTCTCGTGCCCTCTTGGTAGGAATGTAAATTGGAGCTGTGACTGTGGAAAACAGTATGGAGGTTTCTCAAAGAACTAAAAATAGAGCTATCATGCAATCCAGTAATTCCACTACTAGGTATTTACCTGAACAAACACTTAATTCATTCAAAAACTCTAATTTGAAAAGATACATGCACCCCTATTTTTTGCAGCTTTATTTATAATACCAATATATAGAAGTGAGCTAAGTGTCCATCTGTACATGAATGGGTAAAGAAAATAAGACACACACACACACAAGGGAATACTACACAGTCTTAAAAAGGATAAGATCTTTCCATTTGTGACAACATGGATGGATCCAGAGGGTATTATACTAAATGAAATAAGTTCGACAGAGCAAGACGAATACCATATGATTTCACTTATATGTGGAGTCTAAAAACAAAGCAAAACAAAATAAATGACAATAAAAACATAAACAGACTCATAAATATAGTGAACAAACTGTTGGTTTCCCAATGGGGGGAGAGGGGCAATGAGGGGATGAGTGAAATAGGGGAAGTGCATTAAGAGGGACAAACCTCCAGTCATAAAATAAATCAATCACAGGGATGCAAAGCACAGCACAAAGCATATGGTCAATAATACTGTAATTGTGTATGGCAACAGGTGGTAATTATCCTTAGCATGGTGAGCATTCGGTAATTGTCAATCGCTACGTTGTACGCCTGAAACTAATATTATACGTCAACTATCTTTTGATTAAAAATTAATTTAAATAAATAAAAATTAGAGTAATTCTAAAATATGTTATTTTATCGGTAAGTGTTTTATTGTGTAAGTTATCACTTAGAATGCTCTGTCCACAGATTTCCCTCTCATTTCTGTATCTTTGTTTATGATAGATAAACAGACCCTCCTGGACCCTTTCCCTTTCTCTCCTTCTATCAACATTGCAAATCCTTCAAGAACCAACTTAAATCTAAATTAGATCACAAATCTTTCCCTGGATGCTCCAGGCATCCTTCTCTTTCATTTTTTTGAATTCCTAGAACAATTATAGTTTGCACTACAGCATCCAGGAAGATGCATCTATTCACTAAAAACATTTCTTGTTTGGCCTTTGCCAGATACTGTATTAGGAATCCAGGTTACTAAGAGGATAACACATGAGATTGTCTCCCGCCTTATCTAGTGAAAGAGGGGAATGATGTATCTACTTAACCCAGAAGAACTGTTTTTACATATTATATCATTTAATCTGCATGATATCTCGGTAAGGTGAAATTATTATCTCGATATCACAGATGAGGAAAGTAAGGCATTAAAAGACTGGGTTACTAACCCAAAGATTTCAGAGACAGAAACTCTTCCTAATCATTCTGGGTTTATACACCTCATCTGCACAACTCCATTGACGTCATGGATTTCTGAGAGTTGGGCAACTATTTTTTAAACTCTTTTCCATTCTTTGACTTGCTGGAAAAAAAAAAAAGATATGTATTCACTAAAATATTTATTGACTGATTGCAGAGTGTGAGTTCATTTCAAATCTTAGCAGAAACCCAGACAGATTTTTCCACCTATCATACAACATAATTGAAACAATTGTCTATACTGTATATCTAAATATCTAAATAATGATATTAAAATCTATTTTATAGTCTAATTAGGACTCTCCTATGGCTGAAGGAAAACTTCTATAGATAAGAAAATTGAAAAAGAAAACGTTAACAAACCTAGCTTATTTTTGCTACAATCCCATACAAAAGTATACAACCATAAGATCATTTGAACTCTGGCAAATTTAAAAGTTAAGCGTCACAGATGCCCCATTTTACCTGTGTACGAAGATATCAGAATATTCTCAACATTCCGAGTAATGCCCATTCTAAGTATAACAACAACTTAGAGGGTGCATGTGTACTATATTAAAGAAAACCTGGCAAAAAACATCAAGGGCAAAATTTCTCCTTCAGATCTCTATGTACAATCTGGACTTTCTCTAAATCTGTGCTTTCCCTAAATTAAAAAAAAAATCTCATTTAAGATCATCAAGAGAAGAGCAAATCTAAAATATGGCTCACCATCCTGCAAATAATACTTTATGTATCTGTACTTGCATACATATTGTCAGTAAGTGGAAAAAAGTATCAGATGCCATTTGAATATTATGACACCACTGTAGGAATTCAAAGATAAAATTCCTAAATAAAAGAAAAACTGTGGGAAACGAATCTTTAGCATCGTTATGTAGTTGTAAAATATTTCTCTAAACCATATCACTTCATTCCCAGAAACCACATTTTTATCCCCACCTGGTCTCTATATATGTCAGAATTAAATATTTGTGTTTCATAGTGAAAATGAACTTTTACATCTCTAAAATATTAGTTATAGTAAAAATTAAAAGTAGATGCAGGTAAAATTGGAAGGATAAAGAGTGTATTATTAATTATCTACATGTTAGAAATGTCATTTAGAAGATATTTCATCTCAAATTGCCTTATTTATCTGCCACTCAGTACCCTTTGTGTCTACTTTTCCTCTACAGGATCGACATCCATGTGAGGTCTCTAAATCGCCAGGTCTATGGCAGAAAATTACACACATGCCATCCGGTCTGTCCTCCTAAGGTATACGGACACAGTGCCTAGGGGTGAGCTTGTAGGATTTAGGCTCCCTAAATTCAACTTCTGGTTCTATAACTCATTAGCTATGTAGCCTAGCATGGATTACTCAATTTCTCTGGACCTCAGTTCTTTGATCTTAAAATAAAGCTAAGGATTCATGTCTTATGAGCTTGCCATAAATATCAAATGAGATAATGCATATAAAACACTTAGTACAATGCCAAGCATATAAATGATGGTCAAGAAATATTAGCTATTATTACTACTATTGTTAGCTAATAAGAGCTTATCAGTCAAACCAACACGCCAGTAGAGTTTAAGCCCTTCAATTCCAAGGTCATGTTCTTGATACACTATTAGTGAACATGGATTAAATGACAGGCTGAATGTATGAATGAATGAATCAACAAATGAAAATATATTATAATATGATACATATATATTACATATTTAAGATATGTATATATACACATATACAAATATATAAAATTATATATATATTCATATCACAAGACCTATGGCCAAATTATTAATCAACTAAGTAAATTTGCTCAATCCATCAATTAAGTAAAAATAATAATCAAACTGGATGGATATTTGATTTAATTGACCTACTGTTTTGATTAAATTCATAGGCTCATTCGTGTGGTTCAATATGGCGGATCCCCTCTAGTATTTATATAAAAAGAAACACAAAGTCAATTGGGATAGGAGGCTGTGGCATTTAAATCACAAGCAGAGCAAAGGTAAGTATATAGAAGCCGAAGAGAGAGGTTAACAGCATCATTATATACCGAGAGAGTGGGGATATTGGAAAATGTGGCCAAAGCACATTTAGGCAAAAACCTGAAGTGGAGGCCGCAAAGAGTTAAAAAGTGTAAACTCATTTTCCTTCATAAGAATAACATTAGAAAGGTAAACATACTGTCCTGGAAAGATTCCAGCAAGCATTCTAAAACTAAGCTGAAATAAATATTGAAGTAGCCAAGCACTTGTTCCTAGAAAGGATTCCTTCCACTTTAAAGCCTATGGAAGTCATGTTATTCATTAAAGACACACACACACAAACACCTGTATGCATGCAAACACAAGTGCACACGCACGCGCAGACACACACACACACACACACACACAGACACACACACACACTCATTTCTTGGTACCTAAATAAATATTTTTAAATTATTCTTATAAGTACTAAAACCATATACTTCGGTATAAACAAATAAACAACCAATATCAACCGCCGTGATAAATCTAACAAATAATCTTTAAGACAACCTCCGTATCTGGAATATCATGAATTTGCAACAGATAAAAGTCTGTGTTCCTAATTGCAACTCTGGCACAGATCTCATTGTAGTGACTAGTACTACTCACTTATTGTATTAATTTTTCCAAGGTCAGCTATCCAATGGCCTACCATTGCAGATAATTCCACTTCTATGAATTTGTTTCTTGTCACAGTCACATCAAAGGAAAAGAAAAATGAGTTAACAGTCAGCACTTAGGGGTTGTTGAAGTGGCAGAAGGTTCAGTTCCTTTAGAACAATGGCTCTGGCTTGACGTCGTGTGATTGTAAGGTAAAATACTGTCTTCCCTGAAAGAGCCTTTGTCTATAGCTGAAAGGAAATAGTATGTCTATTCCTGAAAGTGAAATATAGATCTGCAATTTTATGAGAAAGGGTATCATTAGTCATCAAATATATTCTGAGTATGTTTTTTAAAATTATTTCTGTTCTGTCTTATAAAAGATATCATGGACTCTGTCTTCTACAGTTCTCTGTGTCTCTGTCTCTGGCTCTCTCTGTGTCTCTTTCACACACATGCACGCTGCGCGCACACACACACACACACACACACACACACTCCATACATATTCCAAAATGGTGGTCTAATTGGCATTCTATTGTTCAAACCTTGGTGCTATTGAATCTTCAATGGGTTTGAAAGATAAGTGTTACATATTTTCACATTGAATGGGGAGACAATCACCAAGAGTATAGTTCTTGCAGGCAGCCAGTCTATCACTATTGAAGTACCACTTATCACAAGACAATTCCATCAAGATGAATATGTATAGAAAATAGATATAGCAAGACACCTAAACAATCGTTGTATAGTCAGTAGGCTGAAGTAGAAGAGGTATTAGATATGTTCTAAGGAGTCACCTGAAAAATAAATCGAGGAGGACATCCTGTTTACCCAGGCCTTCGTCTTGTGAGTGATATTTTCAAGTTAACATGGGTAAAAGAAGGACAAATAGTGACTGTACCTACAGGAAGGATCTGAAAAGTAATGAAGAAAAATGTCTGTAATAACTCAAGGCTTCAAGTTCCATTGTGATCAACTCTACCAGAATTCTGTTCTCAGTCACTACCAGTGTCATCCTCTGTAATAAAAGTTAGCAATGTACGTCATCATATTTGATCAAATTGTCATTAATCATGATTTGTTTGAAGTAAAACACTAGCAAGTATAACTCTCCAGAAAAAAACTAAAACAAAAACAAAATAAACTTAGAAATCCAAATAATAGGCATTGAAGAATATTTTTTTTCAAATGGTCTGCCCACCAAATGAATAAGAACAGACCTCTGTATTTTCATTTGCAATGACACAGTTTAGGGGTGCCTGGGTGGCTCAGTCAGTGAAGTGTCTGACTCTTGTTTCAGCTCATGATTCATGAGTTCAAGCCCTGCATCAGGTTGCATACTGACGGTGTGGAGCCTGCTTGGGATTCTCTCTCTCTCTCTTTTTCTCTCTCTCTCTCTCTTCTCCCTCCCACTTGTGCTCTCTCTCTCTTTCTCTCTCTCTCAAAATAAATAAATAAACTTAAAAAAAAAAACAAGTTAGACTTCTGGCTTTAATCTATCTTCCATCAACTCAAGACAATGTCATACCCTTGATGGATCTGGAAAGTTTTACTTTGGGCCCTATGGTGGAACTCAGTTGTTCCTACTTGAATTGAGCCATTTTAGTTGTTTCCACTGTACCTTTCTTTCCTCTCTTAAAAAAATCATTGCATCGACTGGCTACCCTTCACCATGTGTCTTAAGCTGCCCACTTATACCACAAATCATAGACTCCTTCCATCCGACAAGAACATGTATTCTTCTTTATGACTCTTCACAAATGCCCAAGTACTGTAATTCCACAGATTCTGAGCATTTCTAGGACTAGTTTGGTTTTCCCCACACTAAATTCCCAAAATCATCATTGCCTTCATTATTCATTTTCATTATTGCCTCCCCAGAACCTAGACTTATGTCTGGCATAACTGGTATATTCAATATGTTTGTTCAACAAATGAATGGGGTTGTTCCTATCATAAAATGCTCTGCAATACGTATTTCTAACTTTAAAAAAAAGTGCTAAGAATTACCCCCTTGTCGGTTCCTCTGTCTTTAATCCTGCTAATCATAAAGTCCACACTGCCAGCATTGGTACAGATGGCTTCTGTTAACCAGTCATTATGACATAAGATCTAATGGGGGGCTTAGAAATCATGTTTATGGATCATCCAGTGTAACAATGATGGGTCAGAAGGTATATACAGAGGCATGCAGAAAGCATTCAGTGAACTAGATGCAGGTTGCAGGAGGCTGTGACTGGAAAGGCTAGAAGAAGTTTACGGCAGACAAGAATATGGCTGACAGTTTGGAGATATTAATCAAAGTGTTGTATGAAAAAAAGTATTCTATTACCCTTCCTTGATATTCGTTCACATTGTATTCTGTGCTGCACCAAAAATTAATAAAGTAAGCATCACTTCATTTATTTTCAGCATGTTTCCATATTTCACCTCCCTGATGAGTTTTCACAAAGAGCAGGCCTTAGTAGGAAGCCCTGGTGGGTTTAGATGCAGCGAATTGTACAATTAAAAATAAAGAGGGGCGCCTGGGTGGCTCAGTCTGTTAAGCGTCCGACTTCACCTCAGGTCACAATCTCACAGTCCATGAGTTCAAGCTCTGCGTCGGACTCTGCTGACAGCTCAGAGCCTGGAGACGTCTTAGGATTCTGTGTCTCCCTCTCTCTCACCCCCTCCCCCATTCACACTCTGCCTCTCTCCCTCTCTCTCTCTCTCTCTCAATAATGAATAAACATTAAAAAATTAAAACAGAAATAAGTAAATAAAGATAATGTGTGTGTGATATTGTCACTTATCTTAATGAATGAATCAGTGACAGTTTGGAGGAGGACTTAATGTTTCCTAAAACCAGTGCTCTCCAACTGCTTCAACAGAAACAATTCTTTGATAGAAACTACAAATACCAAAGTCGGGCTGCAGGGCTTATGTT
This sequence comes from Paguma larvata, assembly GCA_030068075.1. Taxonomy (NCBI): domain Eukaryota; kingdom Metazoa; phylum Chordata; class Mammalia; order Carnivora; family Viverridae; genus Paguma; species Paguma larvata. Next base: position 66,811,626 of record CM057825.1, on the reverse strand, counting down.
AATTGGCTTTTAAATCCCAAGAAAGTTTGCTACAAACTGAAACACAAAAACTATCTGCCTTGGTGGGATTTCTACTTAGAATCTGTATAGTTCTGGAAGAGTCTACAGCTTCCCTCTCTCCACCTCTCCACGCACACACACACAACCTCACATCCCCGATTTCCATAATCTTTTAAAACCAAAGCCAGAGGTCAGGCTAGTTCAATACCTGCAGAGAGAACTCTGAGTGACATTTAAGTCAACCTTAGAAATAGCCAGTCATCTCCTTGCTTAGAAAGAATACCAAAGAATGTCAATTTCACTTATTTTTAAGTAACAATGCAGGCGCTGGAAAGAGAAAAGGTTGATAATGTTTTGTTTTAGTGTGTGTTGTTTTTGGTGATTGCTGCTGTTGCTGTTTCTGTTTTGGAGATTTTTGCTTTGAGAGTTGGTGACTTATTTGCAAGCCGATTTGGAGGCTAAGTCTCCAATACCTAGCACTTTTTCTTGGTTTATGAAATCCTGCTGACCTCTAATAGCAAAGAAAGCTCTACATCCCGAGGAACCAATTTCTTGAAGTGTTGGAGAAATTGACGTTTTATTAATTCCTAATAATTAACAGTTTCCACATGGTAGTTTTAGCTCCTCAAATGAACTGCCAATTCTTCAAGAGTGGGGCAAAATCTTATTATTTTGTCTCCTTTTTCCGTTCAGCATAGATTTGAAAACATTTTTAAACCCTAAGCACTTATTTAATATATGCTATCATTCATAAGAAACTAAGACAGTTATTAAGGATAGACAAATGAATAAGATAAGGTCCCTGCTCTCGGGAAGTTTTGTGAGAGAGACAGAGAAGATAATAATTACAAGGTAATATGATAGAATCTATAGCATATTGATTTAAAAAAAAAAAAAAGTGTCCAAAAGAGCTGTGTAGAGAGGTCTGCCTGACAGACAACAGCTGTGACCCTGTATCCTTGGACGTAGCCACCTCCTAAGGAGGATACTGGAGCCACAAGGACCCAGATTTAGTCTCCTTCTATCTTCCCCTGCCCCACTCATGCTTGCCAAATGGCTGGAATCAACCAGAAGCTGGAGAGCAAGAGTTTGTTCTCCAAAGCTATGATAGCTCATACAGGTCCACCTTCTGAGCCCAAAGCAGGGTACTAGGATGGAAAGTGGATCTTGAAGACTAAATGAAAGATCTTCAACAGCTATATAGCCTTGAGGGTGTAAGTTTAGTTTTGCACATAACGAATGGCATGTATTTCTAGAATATTCAGATGGAGAATAGAATCGAGGATCTAAAGTTCAGGAGGAAGGTTCTGTACCAAACAAATGGATTTGGACTCTATTAAACTCCAGGTAGCCGAAACCACTAGAGTAGATGGAATAACGAAAGAGGAATTAAAAAAAAAAAAAAAAAAGAGCCAAAGAGAGAATCGTGAGCAACTCCGACATTAACATCTGGCTAAGGAAACAGCACATGAATGATACAAATGGCAGCGCCGACTAGGCAAAAAGAGAACCAAGGGAACAAATTATCATGATGTACTGGGGAGAAATGGTCAAAAATGTTAAATGCAGTGCAGAGTTCAAACCAAATAAGAACCGAAACATTTCACTCCATTTAGCATGAGATCGCTGGTAATCTCAGTGAGAACAGCGAGTAGAGAAGTGGGGGGATATAGCCGACTGCAGTGGAGGAAAACTTAGTATCTTGGAAATCCATAGAAAACAGAGGCTGGAGCCAATGCTTCATTGAGAAATGGAATCTCAAATTTTTGGGAAAATCCCACCAGCTGCTTGTTGCCTGGATAGACCATATGGAACCACCCACAGTGAGGAATAATCTGAGATACAGAAAGAGGAAGGGGAATTTATCTGCTGGCTCTCCTCCTGCCCCACCCTCCTTCTCTCCTCTCCCTTTGTCAAAGTTTACCATAAGGGCTATTAACCCCCCCTCACTCCCGAGCTCTGCAGCACAGCCTTCCAGGACTGTCCCTACCACGCGCTCCACATCTGAGTCCCAAGTAGTGGAAGGAGCCAGAGCCTTTGCGGATCTGGTCAGCTCTGACCCTGGCGCTGCAACAGCCATCACTCTTTCCTGGAAAAGTGTGATCCAGACCAGGCCAGGGCCAGCCCTTGTCCTGGAAGAATCCACAATAAGCAGTAGGTGAGAAGACAGCTGTGTATATGGCAATTGTCCACTGAGCCAGCAGCCAAGGACCTAGGAGGCAGCAGGGACCAGACAAATCTGGAGAGGTGTGTCAGTTGAATGGAATGCAAGTGATGAAATCTGATAGGACAGACGATCCTTCAGGAAAAGTCACTGCGAAGAAAAGTAGGGCGGAGAGGTAAAGCGGGTCCCAGAGAGGAACATGACATAGTGGGAAAAGGACACACGGGGAGTCGGACTGCTTGTATATGATCGGGAACAATTCATTTGACCTTTCTGTGCCTCAATGTCCTTATCCATCAAAATGAGAAATATTAGTATCTACTTTATAAGGTTGCTGTGACTTACTAAATACAAAACATTTAGAACTGTGTCCAGCACACATTGGGTATTATTTTAAGGCTTGATAAGGGTTGAAGGAGGATTCTTTTGTTTCATAGACACTTGAACATCTTTTCACACTGAGGAAAGAAAACAAAAGGAATTTCAAGGGAGAGACTAGGAGAAATAAGTAATTATTGATGAGGAAAGCTATCAAAAATGATAGGATTTTTTGATAAGGTAAAGACATTAGTGCCTGTTAGGCGCTTGCTGATTTTGTGCTTGGTGATTGATCAGACAAGAATTAGACCAAATTAAGTCATCGTGCACGGGTTTACCTGAGCAGTATTTACTAGCCTAAATTTTGAAATGTTATGTAATAACAAAATCCACTATGCCTGTATGCATAAAGGCCAGAATAAATATTGTTTAACGAATGAAGAATTGAAGGAATGATTGAATAAAGTTTTCATACGTACTGCTCTGCCCATTCAGTTGCTGTCTTTTCAGACCTGTCTGCACTATAAGATCTTAGGTCTTTTAAACTCTTAGATTAATCCAAAGCCAGGGAAGCAGAATATTCTGTGAGCTCAGACTCACCAGCCACTGGAATCTGGAACTTATTTCATAGTATCCGATGAGCCTGCACTGAGCGTCTGTCATCTTACGCGCAGCCTTTCCCTGCTGTGGCCATCTCCCCAGTTTGTGTGCTTAGGCTTCGGCCTGAAGTTTCCTGTTTAAGGCTCCAGTTTCCTTCCAGAACTAGAGTTCGGCCCTCAACTTCGGCCCATGTAGTTGAGGCTTTGGTTTCTTTCCTATCTTTTGTCAGATTGGAAAGGCTGGATTTTGTCCCTTGACCCTCTCCAATGGTTTGGTCCCCTCTCCCAATATGACTGTCAATACCAAAACATAACGCTGCCCCCGGTTTGGCAGAACGTGCCCATTGCCTCACTTTCCAGATGGATAATGGATGACACCAGCCTGCCTGCGTCATTTCAGGTTCACCAAGTTCCTTTGGAAACTACACTAGACTGTTGGTTTCCTCTCTCAAAGGCCAGCACCAAACTTGAATCACTTCACCCAGCCCATGAGTTTTGTGGCTTCCTCTCCTAGTTTCCTATTCTCCCTCGCCAGCCTATTTTTGCAGTGGAGATTCTAAACGCCTGATGATCAAGTCCATTGCCGATTAAGCATGCCAGCATGCTTTTGTGCTTCTCTCCCGGATATGATTTTGTGCTTCTCTCAAAGATAGTGTGAAAATGTCAATATGTCAACTCCTTTTTATATACTTTCATATAGAAATAGGAAGTGTTTATGACCCTAAAAGACACATGATGTAAAATTATACATTAGCTTCGATTTTTAATACTTCACAATCCCTCCTTTAATATCAAACTGAACACCACCAAATTCTCAAGTTCTTGCTGGGGACAGACCTCTGATTTCAGAGGCAGTTCAATATAATGGAAAGAGCAAGGGCTTTGTAATCAAACAGCTGTGGGTTCAAATCCTACCTGTGAAAACTATTTTGTGGCACTTTGGGCAAGTTGGTGTCTCTGAGCCTCAATTTCTCCAACGGTAAAAATAGGGTTGATAATACCTACCATGGACAGTTGTTTGGGGGAATAAATGAGATCACAGGTGAAAACATCCCATCCAGTGCCCAGCACTCGGAAAGGCAATCCCCTTCCTTTTCTTTCCTTTCTCCTGGTAATGTGAACTACAGATCAAACAGACTTCAGAATCACTCACCATCAGTTCTATTCCTGAAGACATCCTACAATTTTTATAAGCTACTCCAATATCAGAAATGCGACTATCAAAGCTTAATTGTATGAGTTTTTCTCCATGTGTAGCCTAGGCAAACTTGAGCAATTTCATAACTTGGAAACATTTAAAGGCATTTTTAAGTAGATGCTTATTTATTTACTTATTTTACAGCCCCTGGTCATTTTGAGTGTGGTCAGCCTTACCGTTATGGGACAGTTTTGCAGCTGTGCATACTAGGCATATACAAAGGAATGTCCCTTTTAAAACTGGGGGGGGGTGTGTATTTATTTTTCCCCAGATTGGGTTATGTTCAGTTCGTTGAACCAAAAACTTAAAACCTGAAAAGTTTTTCTTGGATGCTTCCAAATGGTCAGGACGTTCTCCAGTTACTATTTGTATTCTACTATCATGTAAAAATATGATTTGTTACATGATCATTGAACAAATGGATGTCTCCTGCACCAGGAAAACTGTGCGTGGATCCACCTCCTTTGTGCACCAAGGCAAACTATAGTTCACAGCAATTCTGGTAACTGCCTCAGATATCTCTTTATTAAATCTTGTGTTATCACCCAGGCTATCAAATTCACGACTCCATCACTTAGGTTTTATATTTGCTTCTGCCCACATGGAAGATTGGACTCCAGATTCTTTAACATGCTGCATATTGATAAATGCACTCTACATTCTCTCCCCTTAGATATGTAGCTGACCCATAAAGCACAGTGTAAATAACACTGGCGGCTTACACTTCCCGATTCTCTTGGGATACTTGCTCTTGGAACCCAGCCACCATGCCGGGAGGAAGCCCAAGAAGGCTCATGGAGAGATGGGCATGCAGAGGAACCAACGGCCAGAAGCAACTTGCCAGCCATATAAACAAACCATCTTAGGAGCAAATCTCTCTCCTCATTTGAGCTGTCTCACCTATCCCCACCTAGCTCCGCCAAAATGTCAGCCTCTTGGACACAATAAACGATTGCTATTCCCTGAAGCCGCTGTTTCAGAGTGGCTTGTTCTGTTGGAATAGGTAACTGGAACAATCCTCACAGGTTGTACTTTCCACTGAAAGGAGTTAGGTAACATGTGGATATAATCATTGGGCTATAATCATTGGTCTTTAGAAGAAAAATGGCCCCGAATTGCATACATAGTCTCTGTCCTCACTTCCTTCTGCCATTACTTCTCTGATTCCCTCTACAACCTTTTCCTTTAATCCCACTTTCCCAGTATTATGATCCTGGTATTTGACTCTGAGGAGTCAAACGGAGACTCTGTGGAGTTGGCTGCTGGGTTCCATGCTTCTACCATTTCAACCATAATAATGTGGTCAAATTTATTAATCTTTTTCATTGTGGTTACTGGGTTTTTGTGTCTAATGGAAGAAATCTTAACCTACTCTGGAGTGTAGGTGTTCCTGTATGGTCTCCTAAAGCCTTTTATGTTGTACCATTTACATTTAAGTTTGTAATCCACACTAAGTTCTGAGTATGAGTTCAAAATCCAATTTCATTTTTTTTTTTCAGAATAGACATCCAGTTGTTCCAGCCTCATATTACAGTCTTTCTCCACTGTCCTGCAGTGAGTGCCGCCTCTGTCATAAATCAAAGGTCCATATAAGCACGCACCATTTCTTAATTCTATTCTGTTCTTAGAATTGTGAAATCCAATGATTTATACAACCCTGCATTAAGGCCACACTGCCCAAATTCCTAATGCTTTACAGTAAATCTTGACATTTAATAGAATATGTACTCCCACCCAGGATAGGCTACATAAGACCCCACTGAAAAATAAAAGTGTGGGCCTGTTGTTAAAAAATTAGTAAGAATTTCAAGATGAGAGTAGTCAAGTACTAAAGCAAACATGAAATCTTCCAAGTGCAGGACTCTGAGCAACTTCATCACCTGTCCATGAAGCCAGCATTCCTCCCATATTAAATGTCCGTGTTCATGAATAAAGTTTTATTGGAACCAAGCCACAATCATTCTTTAATGTATTATGTATGGCTGCAACAGCAGAGTTGTAAGGGAGTCTGTGTGCCCACAAGTCTAAAATATTTACTATCTGATCCTAATAGAAAGTTTGCCAGCCTCGGCTCAATATATCAAATACATTTTAGAGGAATAGGGAAAAAATTACGGAGGAAGCAGAAGATTAGATATATCAAAATTAAGGGAAAATACCTCTTAGACATGGAGAAAGCATGAAAAATCCCTGGGATCAGGAATAAATGTATTGGAATCATGCCAGTGATTCGAACTAACCTAGTAACGTAGAGTACGTTAGTAGAAGAATGACTTACTAACATAGAGTATCCACTTTGGGAAATAATGAAAGATGAAATTGTAGAATGACGAAGCATCTGGAAAACCCTGGAAAATAGGGTCTGATTTTTAAAGAACTTTTCCAAGAGCAGACTGACCACCTTTAAGATTATTTTATCATGATATACTGGTAAAAGATATTATTTTTGTCTTGAAAGATAAACTGGGACATGGTAAAAACCGAAGTTGAAATGAAGTCGTAGTGCTCATTTTCCATATTATAAATCACCTTTTTGGGTTAGACGATGCTTTCCATTTCCATAGTGTTACCTGGCATCTAAAATGATCTCCTATCCACATTTCTATAAAACATATCATATGACTATTTTACTAATCTAATCTATATTCATCCATATGAACCCAGAGTAACTAATTATTTTCCTTACTTCCGATCAACCGACCTCCCCCCTACCCTGCCTCTACAACAGAAATAGGTACCCTTATCCACGAGTCTTCTCTACATCCCATTTTCAGGGCCATAAGAAGGACAGTGATCACATCTCTATATCATTGGACAACTTTTCTGTTCTCACGGGGTTTGAGCTCCTCTGACACAAGCTAAGCCTCTCCATCCCTTTATCAGCACACCGGCTCGGTCAGGATGCTAATGGCTAATCTGCAAGAAAGCTGTCTGAAGACCAAACCATAAAATAGGGAAACCTGTCTTTGGAACCTCTCGGCCTCCTTCGTGATTGCTCTCTCATACCATGACAACTAGACTTTCCCCAGAATCCATAGTCTAGATCCTCTGCCCAGTAAAATAAATTCATTTTTTACCTTCTTCCCTCCTCCATCAGCCTCCTCTAAGATATCTATGACAATGGCAAATTAATGTGTTAGAAACTGGGGAGAATCTAAATTTCAACAGGGGATTTCTAGTAAAACAATGATTCAAAAGCAAAAGGAATGAGTTTTCTTAAGGAAATTTCACACAATGCAGTTAAAATGATACTTGCAAGCAGGGCTCATTCTAACAGTCTTCAAAAAATAAAAATTAGACCATGTAGCAACCGTCATCCCCTTTTACCTTTATATAACAGCCTCCCTAGCAGCCAATGTCCGTTGTGTATCTAGGGATATGGATACTGCCCATGGAATCCTCTGGAGCTTAGATGCTTTGAGTATGAGAGGACCCTGGGATCAATCTGGAAGTCATACTACTTAGGCTATTAAGGTAACCCTCTACCTACTGGAATATAGGGTTCACTCAAAAAGGAATATTTATGGGATTTGCAGAAAACTGTAGGCTCCGTAAGATAATAGTTTTTCACGTACTCCACATTTCAACTAAACGCTCTCATAGTTCATAGGAGAAACTCACTTGCTGAAAATCAGTTATTCAACTTAAGAGTTTAATTATCTATTTGGTTCTAAGCTACACGAGGAAAGTAGAAAAGGCTCAGCCAAGCAAGCCAGACTCTGAGCCAGTATTTCTAGGTCTTCATAGGACTAAAGGCTAACAAAAGACCTGCTGCAATTTATTGTGTGGGGCCCACGTGAGAGACTGAAGATCTCCCTAGTATTTTGTCATTAAGTGCTGTCATCCATTCAAATTTTTGAAATGGGAGAGGAAGGGGAGAAGGAGAAACTTGTTATTTTATTTTACTGTGCCAGGTGCTTTAGAAATTTTATGAAGAACGCATAATCCCAGTTGTCACCATTTTAAAGACGAGGAAGTTGCAGAACAGAGAAAGTTAAGCCACTAGGCCAAAGAAACATGATTAACTTTGCTATTTGTGTGTTGCTTATCTTCTCTTCACTTACTAAAGGGCTGTGTTCACTTCTTTGGGTCTCTGGTTCAGGCTACCAAATAGATGTTTGCAATCCTGCAGAGTGCCAGTTGATAGATAGCATAGCATTAGCTCAAAATTAAAAAGAAAAAAACTCATATATTACGATTTAGTTAGTAATATAAACAATCTCTCTAAGACAAGACCTGCCATTCCCGTATATGGATCTCAAGCTAGAGTGTCCATGTCTCTGTTTTAAAAATAATAGCCACCGTTAAAATAGTCACTGGTAGACTTCCAGGTGCCAGATAGTATACTTTATCTTTAATCTTTCCAACAACAAATTAGGTATCCCTATTTGACAGATGACAAAACTGGCTCACTTACCTGCCAAAGCTAGTAATTGGGAGGATGGGGATTTGAACCTAGGTCTCTCTGTCCCCTTTGCCCATTGCACCAAACCCTAAAGTGTATTATTACGCCATCTTTATTTCAAAGCCCATGGATGTTACAAGTTAAATACTAGCAGAGCTTTACCCCCTTCAGGTGAGTCTAACATTTCTATGTTCCCTCTCCGTCATTTGCAGAAGAAATGTGCAAGAATGTTGAACTCTTTCTGTATATCTAAACATGCAAATGCCTTATCAAAGAAAGCTCACAACTTTAGCTTGTCTAGACACCCACCGGAAGCCCAAAGATCTTCTACCTAAAAATGATTCTACTGGGTGTCCTGGAGATATACAGCTAGTTTCCAGATACCTGCTTCCTCATCTTAACTCCTGAATCCTGAGTCTTTTCTGCATTAACCTTAGCAAGGTGCCTTGATGCTGAAAGGGCCATTTTATCAACGGTCTTTCATTTATTGGGCCATGTAAGAGATAAAACCCTTCAATTACCATCTATATGCTGATGATTCTCGAACATTTACTTCAACTTCGGGCCTATCTCTTGGGTTCCAGATTTATGTATCAACTGCCTTCACAATATCTCCACTTGGATATGCACTAGGCATCTCAACATATTATAGCTCTTGATTCCATGCTGGGCCTCCATCCAAATTCATTCTCAAGCCCTTTATAGCCCTCCATAATTTAATAAATGGAGAGTGGGGCAGTACCACCCAATTGCTCAGGTCAAAAATCTAGAAGTTATTTTTGATATCTATCTTTCTTATCATCCCATATGTAGTCCATCAGCATGCTCTATCATACCTACCATTTCTTACCAGCACTGCTCTTAAAACTAAATTCAACCCAATGTCATTATCAGCCTGTACTACAGGAACAGTTCTTAATAGGTCTTAACAGTTCTTAATAGGTAACCTGACCCTGGTCCACTACACAGCACTTTCTAAATATAAATTAAAGTATGTTTTTTCCTTGCTTAAATTCACATTTAATTATGTGAATGTGACTTGCTTAAATTCACATTTAATTTATGTGAATGTGACTTGCTTAAGCAAGTCATGTGACTTGCTTAAAGTCACAATGACTTCTCATTGTGCGTACAATAAAAGAGAAATATGTAACACTGTCCATGAGGTTCCAAATGATCTTGGCCCCCTATCTTCTGCCCTCATGTGCCTACACTTTCCACGTTTTGCTCTCTTTAAAAGCCCAACTATGTTTCTCTCTCAGGGCCTCTTCACATGCCATTCTTCTGCTAAATTATTAATTTATGTGCTTATTGTCCATCTTCCCCATCTTCCGCATTAGAATGTATGCTCCCCGAGAGCAGGGGCTTACCTCTTTTGCTCACTGCTAGATCCCTTGTGCCTAGAACAGTGTCTGGCATATAAGGAGTGCTCAGCACATAATTGTTTACTGGCTCTTGGACTAGCTGATTCCGGGAAAAGAGATATGAGACTCCAATCTGGAGAAACAATTGGAGAAGGAACACAAAAACAACTGCTACTGGCCTGACTTTAAAGAACACATGCCTCGAGATCTTTGTAATCAAAGGTCAGAATTCTCTCTCCACAAGTAGAGCAAGTGGAGTTAAGACTCAGTGACTGCTCTCTGTTCATAATAGTTCCTGAGGAGTATCACATCCTGAGAACCTATTTGTAGAGTTTTCCCCATAGAATTTGATAGAGTTGTGTGTCTGCCACTATTTGATGGAAAATAAGTCCTAGCAGAAGTAGTCGTAATTCTGAGCCATGTCCAGTCCCATTACAGAACTCTAATGAGTTCCTAGGATCGCTGCCTACATCAGCAGCCACTGTTTCTGAATAGCATGAGAGTTCTCTGACTTCTGAAACTTTTGGGTGAGATTACCCTAAACAATCCCCTAGAAAATGATGTAGTCCTTTAGTCTTTCACTGACACTCCTGAAATCAGCTACTGCCACTGCATGACATGGCTCCTGCAGGCACTCACCTCCCCAGCATCTCTGCTGGATGTTCCCTAGCCGCGCGGAAGGCTCCCAGAGGAGAGCAACGACCACACCGGCCTTCCACTGCAAGCGGTACAAGACCTATGATAAAAGAAGCTATTCCATTTGTGCAAAATTAGAGGCAATTTAACCTCTCATTCACCTTCAGACATTACTTTGTTGATTGAATGATTTATGGTTTTCAGGGGAGTGCAGGACAGGATCCTTGGAAAAGCAAGCGGGAGCCCAACCCGTGTGATCTTGGCCGAGACGCCCAGCCCCCTCCGTACCTCAGCTGTGTCATCGGCTCCGCTTCATCCTCATAGCGAGGCTCACCGCTAGTCCCAGGCTTGCCTGAAAGCTGGGCCTCACGTGCGCCGTAAATACTATTTGATGCTGATCATCCTCTCCCGGTCACGAGTCTTGGTTTCTCGGTTACTATGAGGTTATTAATATTTGGTCCCAGATGGCATTTTCAAAATAACATAGATGTAAGTTGCTCTTGAAATGCTAATACCTCTTGAGTTTATTCTGGACGACCAATTCGTAACACTGTAACTCAGGGGAACATCAAAAGACAGCTTAAGTACGCTGGGAGAGTAAAGAGCCAAAAATCCAAGACCTGGAGATACAAGGAGCCGAAACACCTTAATTGTTACCGTTTGTACACAATAAACTATAGTAATAATTAGGATTCAGCAGCATGTATTTTTAAGACACCATTTCCTGATTATTAATTTTAAAACAAAATATGTCTGGGAAGAAAAAAGTACTATAAATGAAAATGTTGTCCTATAGTGCTGCATGAAGTTTAGTCCTCAGACCACAGCTTCAGCACCTGGGAGCCTGTTAGAGATGTGAATTTTGGGGTCCCAACCCTAACCTCTTTAAACGAGAATATCTGAGGTTGGCCCAGTAGTTTCAGTTCTAACAAGTTCTCCAGATGATTCTACACACACTAAAATTTGAGAAGGGGTGTTAATGCACCAGCATTGTGTTCTTTAGGGACAGAGCTAGTAATAAATGAGTGTTTCAGCCTTGTTGGGACCTGTGGTGAACTGGAAAACACATGTCCCATTCAAAAGGAAGAAGTGCTAAACCGTGCAGCTTTGGCTGACGTTGCCATCTCGGAATATGAGGTCATCATCGTTGTCAACTTCTCCAATACTTCAAGATAAACCATACGTCTAAAGTGCCAAATTTCAACCATGCATTTGGAAATGCTATGAAACTCTAAAAAGTTTAAGCAAAGCTCAGGTAGAACAAAACCTCTGCAGTCAGAATGTGTCTGGAATATTTGAGGAATAGCCCAGAAGTCAGAGTGAGTATCCACATGAGGCAAGAGGGAGATGGAGCTCGGAGAAGGAGAAGACTGGAGAAATAAGGAGACCAGAAAGTTTAGAGTCTTGAAGACATTGAAAAGCTTCGAATTTTTCTCTGAAAAAAAAAAGAGAGAGAGAACTAGTTGAGAGCTTTGAGCAGAGATACAATAAAATCTAATTTATGTTTAAAAGGATCACCGTCATTACTGTTTTTCAGTGGCAAAACCGGGATCAACTCTCCAACATCTCATCCCCAAAATTCTCGGCAATGTAGTTGTACTTCTGAGAAATTCAATCACCCAGTGGTAGATGTAAACACTGGTATAGTTCTGGACAGAAATCAGTAATATAATGGGTTCCTGGCAAATGTCTCTCTGATCTGTAGCAAGTACCTCCAGTGATCTATTTCAATACAGCCAATTTTATTTTTAGACTCCTCTAATCCTTGGGATTAAATCCGAGCCTCCTTTTCCTTTGCCTGTCCGTGTGTCCAGTGTTGCTCTAGAATTTCGGGGTAGGATAAATCTTCCACATAATATTCCATTTTTCACTTAAGTTCATTTAACTTCTCTAATATAATATGATTTCATGTTTCCTCTCAAAATTCCTTTTATTTATTTTATTATTTTTTTTTAAAGTAAGCTCTACAGTCAACATGGGCTTAAACTCACAACCCCAAGATCAAGAGTCACATGCTCTACTGAGCAAGTGCGCCTCAAAGTTCCTTTTAAAGTGAATGCCACAATTTAAACACAAACGCCCCGTGAAGTTAGTAATCACAGAGTAAACTGGAACTGTTACTTCCTTTAGGACTTTGTGTTTCTTGCCTCATCATGCTTTCTGCTCTTATTGTGTTTGGTCTTAAACCAAATTCTCAAGTATTTTTCTCTTCTAGCATCCAGGAAGATTTTTCTGATCCAAGTATGGCATTGTATGTTTATTCCAGCTGCATTTAATTTTGGTAGAGCAATGTTGTCAACTCTAAATTCATTTTGACATGATTGCAGCCCAACATATTTGTAGTCTTCCTAGTTTTGTGTTATCTACAATTTAGATAAGCATGCCATTTATGTATTCAAGTCAGTCATTGAGTGTTGAATAGGGCCAATTACAGGTTTGGGAAATTCTTTAATTTCAGGGAGTCACACTACCTTTCTGTAACCATGACAGACGTTAATAATTGATTGTGGTAATTTCCTCTATGGAGCTGGGATCTGGTTTTAAAGTCCTTCTAAACACAGCACTCTTGGTAGCCACCACTATTCTGTAATATTTGGCACTCGAGATGGAGATGGTTTGGCACCTTTGGCTTAGGACAAAGCACAGTGACATGCTTCAAATTCACATCTACCATTTACTGTGGCACACTATTAAACTTACTTTGTATTGTGTACTGCTGAGTCTTTTCTTGTCAATTTCAAGAGCACTAAAAATTAATCTACTTTTAAAGTTTCGTAAAATACATCTTCTTTGATTGCCAAAATTAAAAATATATAGCCTCATTAACTCTCACCTGAACCTTTTTAAAAATAATGCCATTTCTTCAAACTTTTTCCCTCTCCAATCCACTCTCTACATCACCAGCAATTATCTGCTTTCGCCCACCCATCCATTTCACTCAGTAAATATGTTTTGTGCTTCTCCTGTGTGATAGATATAATGAGAGACTGATTACAAACATGAGAAATACACAAGCCCTATTTCAGGGTACTCACAACTTGAGAGAAAGACACATAGACTGTTCATTGTAATGCAATATGGGACAAACTATGACCAAAAAAAAGGCCCAACTTGGTAACAAGACCATCTGGTCTAGTACAAAGGAGACAGAATTCAAAAAGAGCTTCTGGGAGATACTGAATTGGGCCTTATACAGGAAGATAGTTGGGTGGACATGGGAAAACTGAGAAGAGCATAAAAGTGAGATAGGTTAGAAGACAGCAAGGACTGGTAAGACAGTCTGAAGAGGTCATGGGATAAATTTTAATAGGCATGGGTCAGAAATAAAAAATCTGGTGGAATACCTTAAACTTTTTCCATTAGGTGAGGAGAAGCTGAAGCCCCTGAAGGGTTTAATCAAAGGAATGGCATGATTAGATCTGAATTTCTAATTAATCACTGAAAATTATATTGTAAAGATGCTTAAATAGGTCAAGACTAGAAACAAGGAAACTATCTTGAAGATGACTTCAATAGTCCAGGAAGAAGATTAAAGTCTGATCTAAGACAGTGGAGGTATAGCGGTAAAGAAATAAAGACCAGAGAAAAATGTATGAAGTAAAATAAAGTAGGAAAACTTGTTGCTTGATCTGATATGAGAAGCAAATACTGAAGCATTAAAAATAATTAAGTTTCAGGGGCACGTGGGTGGCTCGGTCAGTTCAGCATCTGACTTTGGCCTCAGGTCATGATCTCACGGTTCCTGAGTTCAAGCCCTGCATCAGGCATAGTGCCGTCAGTGCAGAGCCTGTCTTGGATCCTCTTTTTCTTCAATATCTCTCTGTCCCTCCCTCACTCTTGTGCTCTCTCTCAAAAATAAACATTTAAGAATAGTTAAGTTTCTATTTTGAGCAAGTGGGTGGATGGAATAGTCATCAACTGAGAAAGAGAGCATGAGAAGGAGTTAGCAACAAATTAGAGCACATTTAATTTGTGTGGGGACATCCAAGCGGTGATGTCTTGCAAATAGATTTTTTAGTCTGAAGTGTAAAGGAGAGGTCAGGATTGGAGATTATGAGGTCAGTTTTTCCCCATGGCCTATAGAATAAATGTCTGTCATTCCACATCTACTCTTAATGCCACACGCTCACCACTATAGACTCTAGGCTCCTAATTATGTTAAAGTACAGTTTATTCCACAGCTTTGCATCTTTCGTCTTTCTGCAAACCAGAACTGCTTTTCCCTTGAAGCCTTACCACAAGTTCATCTTTGAGTTCTACCTCAGTTCTGCACGTTCGTTTTTTTTTTTTTTTCCAGGTGCCTTCATTTAGAATTAGATTCTCCTTCTAGCATAGGACTCTGTACCTCTTTCCCACTATTTGTAACAGCTTTATCAAGGTATAGTTCATATACCATAAAATTCACCTAGTGCAGGAATACAAATCATTGTTCAGTGTATACATTTTATACCAATACCACACCATCTTTTTTTTAAAGTAAACTTTGTGCCCAACATGGGACTCACACTCATGACCCCAAGCTCAAGGGTTGTGTGCTTTACCAACCGAGTCAGACAGGCTCCCACCACACTCTTGATTATGTTAGCTTTATGATAAAGTCAAAATTAGAAAACATAAAGCTTCCAACTTTTTCTTTTTTTTGTTTTTCAAAATTGTTTTGGCTCTTCTAAGTCTTTTGAATTTTCTTATAAGTAGATGTACAGAGGTGTGCAACCATCGCCACAGTCAAGTGTCAGAAAAATCTTCCTTACCCCCAAAGGTCCCTCATATCAATCCCTACTCCTGCTCCCAGGCAAACAGTGCTTTGCTTTTTTTGTCTCTACATGTTTAAATCTTCTGGAAACATTATGTAAATTAAATAAGTGTAATACGTGACCTTTTGTGTCTGGCTTCTTTCACTTAATATACTATTTTTGAGGCTCATCCATGTTATAGCATACATCAGTTGTTTGTTCCTTTTTCTTCCTGAAAAATATTTAATTGAATTGGTATCTTATGTATAGATACCGTATTTTGTTTATGGACATTCTACGTTTTGTTTATTCATTCACCAATCAATGGATATGTGAATTTTCTCGAGTTTGGGAAGCATCATGAATAATGTTGCTATGAATAATCACATGTAAGCTTTGTATGGATATATGTTTTCATTTATCTTAGGTAGATATCTAAGAATAAAATTGCTGGATTGTATACTAAGTTTATGTTTAATATAAAAAGAAACCTTTTTTTTTCATTTTACATTCCCACTTGCAATGCGTGAGGGTTTCTATTTTGCCACACATTCACCAATACTTGGCATCATCAGTGTTTTTTATTGTAGTCATTCTAGTGTGTCTGTAGTGTATCACATTGTGGATTTAATTTGCATCTCTCTAATGACTAATGATGTTGAGTATCTTTTCATGTAATAATTAGCCATTCATAGATCTTCTTTGATGAACTATCCATTCAAACCTTTTGACCATTGTGTTAGTTATTAATTACTTCAGTAAAAAAATAAATAAATAAAAATAAATTGTTCCGAACTTAGTGACTTTAAAACAACAGCAACAAAATCATTACCTTACATAGTTTCTGAGGGCAAAAATCTAGTAAATGCTTAGCTTAGTGTTTGTGGCTCTATGTCTTTCATGAGATTGCAGTTAAGACGTCAATCACCTGAAGGCTTGACTGGGGCTGAAGGATCCACTTATAAGAAGTCTCACTCACAAAGCTGTTAACTGAAACTTTCCTCATGACATGCCAACTTGAGAATGATTGATGCAAAGGCGAGAGCAAGGCACAAGCCTCAGTGGCTTTTATGACAGCCTTAGATGTGACATATCACTCTTGCTGCAGCCTATTGGTCACACAGTGCAACTTTGATACGATGAAGAATTTTTTTGCAAATCTAGGATATAAGACCTTTATCAGATAAATGATTTGGAAGTATTTTTTCCTAATCTAAAGTTTCTAGCCAAAGTTTTAAATTTTGATGAAGTTTAATTCACCATTTCTTTCTATTATAGATCTTGTATTTGGTATCTAGGAAATCTGTACTTAAACCTCATAAAGATTTTATCCTTTGATTGCTTCCAGAAGTTTTATATTTTATTTCACCATATTTAGGTCTATGACCCATTTTGAGTTAATTTCCACATATAGTGTGTGAGTAATGGTCTAAGTTCATTTTTTTAAATATGGATATTCAATTTTCCTTCAACCATTTCTTAAAAAGACTTTAATTTTCCCATTAAATTGCATTGTCCACTTTGTTGACAACCATTTGACCAAAAATATAAAGGATGTTCAATTCGGTTCTATTGTTTCATTGATGTTATAGCAATACCACACTGCCTTGACTATGGTAGGTTTATAATAAAGTTTGAAATTAGATGACATAAGGCCTCCGACTTTGTTTTTCTTTTTCAAAATTGTTTTGGCTTTCTTAGGTCCTTTGAATTTTCACACGAAGTTTAGAATCAGCTTGTCAATTTCTAAAAATGACATGAAGTTGTTCATAATATTCTTTTATAATCATTTTAATGTCTCCAGGATTAGTAGCTATATCCCCTCTTTCTTTCCTGACTTAGCTAATTTGGGTATCCCTCCCTTTTTTTCTTAGCCAGTCTACCAAGAGATGTATCAATTTTGTTAACGTTTTCAAAGGACCAACTTTTGATTTCACTGAGTTTTTTCTATTACTTTCGTTTTCTTTTTTTTCTCACTGATTTCCATTCTGATCTTTATTTTTTTTTTCTAATGATTGTCTCGTGCTCAGTCTACTCTCCTGTTTCTATTCCTAAGATGGAAACTTAGGTTATTGATTTGAGATCTTTCTTCTTTAACAATACAGTTGACCCTTGAACAATGCTGGGTCACTGCACTGACCCTATGCAGTTGAAAATCCACTTATAACTTTTGACTCTCCTCAAAACTTAACTACTAATAGTGCAAGCCACAAGAGATCACTTTTTATTGCCATATGCAATTTCCCAGAGGGACGAACTGCTCACGTGGAGATGATTAGTATCACATGGGCATTTTAAGTGGATACAACGCTTGAACATCACAGCATACCAATGTGGCTATGAAATTGTTATAGTAGTACAGTACGAACTACAGCTAATTATATATTTGGAATGTAATACTGTATCTTTATGTTTGTTTACATTTATTTTGACTGCAAATGGGATTAAGTACAGTCAGTGTTTAGGTGCATAAGTTTTGATAAATTTTTAATTTTTATAAAGGTTTTATTTTATAAGCCTATTTTATTTTTACCATATATTTTATGGTAGTAAGTGATTTAAAAAAATCCTAGGATCTACATATATTTTATGCATTCATGACATTTTTTTAAATCTTTTGTTATTTCCAGGCGATGCAGTTCCTCTCTACGTTTTTTAAATTGTTGCAATTATATTTTAAAAAATCTACATATTAGTGGACCTATGCAGTTAAAACCTGTGTTGTGCAAGGGTCAACTGTACAGACATTTAAAACTATACATTTTCCTCTAAGAGTTGCTTTAGCTGTGCTCTATATATTGTGATATGCTATGTTTCCAGTTTTATTAGGAATATTTTCTAAATTTCTTCTATTTCTTCTTTTGCCCATGAATTATTTAGAAATGTGTTGCTTAATTTCCAAATATTTGGAAGAAGAAATTATATGTGCATATGAAAAGAATGTGTTTTCTGCTATGTTGAATGAGGCATTTTTAGATTTTTCAGTTAGGTTAGTAAGATGGATAGAGTATTAAAGGCTTCCGCACTCTTGCCGAATTTCTGGCCACTTCTATCATTTATTGAGACCAGTTAGAGAACTGAACAGCAGGTTAAAATATCCAACCATAATATTTTTCCAATCATAATTTTTAAATTATTTTATTTCGCTTCCAATTCTGTCAGATTCTGCTTACTGCATTGATCTCTGTTGTTAAATGTATTTACACTTAAGATTGTTATATATTTTGGATACTGACCCTTTTGTTATTATAAAATGTTTCTCTTTGTTTTTTATGTTTATTTTCTTAGATTTGATTTTGTTCAATATTAACATAGCTACTCCATCCTTGTTATGATTATCGTTTACATAATATATCTTTTTCCATCTTTTTGCTTTCAACGTACTTGTATCTTTGTATTTAAAGTGAATGTCTTATAGACAGCATATAGGTGATCCTTGCATTATTATTCAGTTTGACTGGAATATTTAATCCATTCCCCTTTAATGTAATTACTGATGTGATTGGATTTATATTTATCTATTTGGTTTTTTTTTAAATTTTTTTTAACATTTATTTATTTTTGAGAGACATAGAGACAGAGTATGAGCAGGGGAAGGGCAGAGAGAGAGGGAGATACAGAATCTGAAACAGGCTTCAGGCTCTGAGCCATCACCACAGAGCCCGACGCGGGGCTCGAACTCACAGACCGTGAGATCATGACCTGAGCCGAAGTCGGTCGCTTAACCAACTGAGCCACCCAGGCACCCCACTATTTGTTTTTTTTATTAATGTCATGTCTTTTAATTCTTCTTTTCATGCTTTTCTGCCTTTTGTGTTAAATATATTTTAGCGTTATGATTCCTCTGTTGATGTTTTAAACAGTTTCAATGATATTTTCTTAGTGGTTCTGCTAGGAATTACAATTTGCAGCTAAACTATCAAAATCTATTTTAACACAGGCTTAATTCCAGTAAAATACAACAAATTGTTCCAGGGTAGTTTCATTTCCTCCCACCTCTTTTGTGCTGTTATTGTCATATACATTGCACTTAAATGTGTTATAAACCCAACAACAGAGAGTTACAACTATTGCTTTATGTAATCATAGCTTTTAGAGAAATTAAAAAGAGAGAAAAAACATATTCATACAGTTTTTTACATTTACTCATATATTTCCCAACACTCTTTATGTCTTCCCATGGATTCAAGTTACCGTCCAGTATGATTTCCTGCCTGAAGAATTTCCTTTAGTCTTTCTTCTAAGGTAGTTCTACTGGCAACGAACTAGCTCTCTCTCACTCTCTCTCTATGTCACTATACTACCTTTCACCTCCAGTTTTTCTGATAAGAAATGAGCCACTAATCTTACTTTTGTTCTTCTATATACTTTCAAGACTTTCTCTTCCGTATTGGGTTTCAGTGTTTGACCATGATGGGTCTGGGGTGTGAATCTCTTGTCTTTTTCCTGATTGAAATTCACTTAGATTCGTGAATCTATTGTTTAACATCAAATGTGAGACGGATTTGGCCACTATTCTTCAGTATGTTTTCTACCCCTTTCTCTCCTCTCTTTGTCAGATCCCTTTCTCTCCTCCTCATACATATGTTGGCATGCGGGATACTGTCCCACAGGTGTCTCAGATACTATTCACTTTTCTTCAGTTATTTTCCTGTCTTTTCTCCTTTGGATTACTTCTGTTGATCAGTCTATCTTCTGTTGCTCTATTTTCAAGTTCACTGATCCTTTCTTCAGCCATCTGATAACTGTTTATCTCATATCTGCTTTTGATTTAATCTAGTGGATTTTCGTCCTTTTTGGTTACTGTAGTTTTCAACTCTAGAACTCCCATTTGTTCCTTTTTAATAGTTTCTATTTCTTTATTAAGATTTCCTATGTTATCATTATACTTTCCTTCAACTCTTTAAGGAAGGTTTCCTTTAACTACTTGAAATATTCACAATAGTTGCATTGAAATCTTTGTCTGATAAATTAAAGGTCTAGGCCCTTCTTGGAGATAGTCTATTCCCTGTTTTTTGTTGTTTTGTTTTGTTTTCCCTGAATGTGAACCATGGCTTCCTGTTTCTCTGAATGGATTATTTATTTATTTATATTGTTAACAGTAGATATTTTAGATTATATATTGTAACAACTCTGGATTATCAGTCATTGTCCCTCCCCCCCTCCCGCCAAGGACTATACTTTTGGATGTTTTTCTTTTTTCGTTTGTTTGTTTGTTCGTTTGTTTCAGTTTGTCAAGAATTAATCTATGGAATCTGTTTTCCCCAGAGGATGTGGCTGCTCCAGAGAATGTGGCTGCTGATGTCTCTATATTGTGTTTTTTTATTATAATTTTAATTTTTTTACCCTGCTGTCCAATGGATGTCCTGCATGTGTTCGTTTAGTAATCATCCAATGACTTAACTGAGGGTTCAAACACCTTGAGCCAATATGGCTTCCACCCAGTGGGTGGATTGGGAACAAGTTAAGGCAGTTTTCAAATCAAGAAACTGGATGCTTGACTTGTCTCTGGCTAGATTTCCACTTTCTATTGCAAGTCTAGTAATTCAGTCTTATTTCTTGCTGCTCTACTGTAGTTTCCTTGCCTCAGAAACCTGTCATATGTCAACTAATGGCTAAGGCCCAGTCCTATTCTTGAACTGAAGGTCTAACCTTGTATTCATCCCCAGCTGCACCCTGACACTGGCTGCTTTGCCTTGATAACCACCTCCTCACTATCTGTAGCCTTTTCTGGGTATGTTGGGTGCTCTCAAGCCTGTCAGTTCCTGGTTGGCCTATGCCACCAGCAATATAACTCCTAACTAAGGTAAATAAGGACAATAGAGAGAGGAAATTTCAGAGAGCCCATGCTTTAGCAACCATGCCTTTTCTTGTGCCTGTTACAGTGTGGTGCTTCACTCTTCAAAATCACCCAACAAGTATTCGTATCATTAAATTAAGTAAAATGACCACAATGTTTTCTGAAATTATCACACTAACCCTATGTAAATTTCTAAATTCCCAAAAGTCTTCAGGAGGTGAGATAATTTCTGAGTCTGTTTTTGATATATTACTCATCAATTCTAGAAAGGAATTTAAGAGTGGCATAAAATTTTAATATTCACCCTTACATATTCACAAATATACATGAAATACATTAAGCTATAAAACAAAAATATCATATCTAAATAAAGAATCTCTTTCTGTATTAGCAGTGGGCATGGCCTTAGTAATTAACCATTATGGCAGTTATTCTCACAAAGATATCCATGAAATAATTATTTTTTCCTGGAATAATATGCATATTAATTAGTTCCTACAGCACTTGAGGGACTTAGGTTCTATTCCCACAGCAAGGTCAGGAAATGCATCCACCTCAGTTAGCAGCAAATTTAAAAATCTTGAAGCAAGTTGGGGGTCACAGAGAAGACTGGGCACCCCAAGGGAAGAGCACAACGAGAGGTAGGAATTTTTCACAGTCCTGAAATTACAGCATGTAACCTAATCAATGGACTGTATTTGTAAGCACCCTAATCTCCATTACCCACAATTGGAATGGACAGTTCTGTTCAATTAGTACGTGATCAGGGCGAGTTTGAGTTTAGTGTGGAGAATGTATGTGCACCACATTAAAATTCAAATATCCAAATGAGAAGACTCAAGAGGATTCAAATTTAGCAACCGCTACCAAGCTAGGTATAATAATAAAATAAGTTTGCCCACTAGAATTTTAAACTTGGGTTATAATTTACTCTAAGGTAAAAGTGCCAAAATTACCTCAACTTTGTTCACAAATTGAGAATCAGTTTTTAGAGCCTAGAGAGTCCCCGAATACAGAAACCTCTATACACAAATCCACAAAGGAGTGCTCTGTCATTTTTATAACACAGAAATGACACCGGATGTTCCCCCAAAGGAATATGTCCCTACTTATTAATTTTTGATTCCTAAAAGTCTAAACTTGATCAAGTGAATTATACATACACATATGCTAATCTGAAGCATTTTGAGTTAATTCTAAAATGTTAAAATATGTATTTGAGTGCCGCAAAATATTAAATTGTCCTAAATTTTCCTAAAATGCTAAACTTCCATTAGAAACATAATAATAGACTCAAGGCAAATAATTTTAAAGTCTATATAACTCCGGAGCATGGCAAAAGTTGGTGGGAATGTAAACTCAGATATCTGGAGAAGCTATTCAATCTGTTCAAATATTAATCCTTTCTTGATCAAAATACTTTAGACACGCACTTCACTTGGGAGATTTAGAGATTTAGAGACTAGATGATTCTTCAGTGTAAGGAAAGAATATTGTTACGTATTGTGCCTGTGACCCTAAGAAAATAATATACTTCCAAAACATCATCTGTGTGTTAGAAAGAATGAAGAGGTGAGTAGCTAAAGGTGGCATTCTTAAAACATGGGTCTGGAAACCTGGGGTTTTTTCCTCGTTTGGCCGCTAACTAACCTTGGGAAAGTAACTTGACTCTCTGGGTTTCAATGTCTTCATCTGCACATTAGGTTATTAAAGTCAGAAGATTTAACAGAGGTCTGAAATGACCACTTGTCTGGATCTGGCCATTAGATAGATATATTGGGCTTAGACCCACGTTTTTAAACAACAATGACAAAACTGGTAATTAAAATATTTCACATAAAAATCTGGGTTTCCTTTTTTTCTTGAAAAAATCGAAAAACTGGCTCAATGCTGTGCCAAAATTTCCACAACAACACTCAACCTGAGCTGGGTAGTGACTGCCCTCTACAGATGCAAGCAACTTCTAGTTGGTTTCCATTCTACTCTTCTGTGTTGAACATGGTATATCCTCTCTCCCGGCCCGTTTTACTTAGTTACTGTGTCTGCCGAGCCCTGACGGCAGTTGATTTTGTTATCTCTAATTTAGTAGGTCCCTTCAAGGTTGAAGATTCTGTGATTCTTTATCAGAATACCTTATATATAATATATACATACATTATCCTGTTAGTTTATAGAATGAAAGGCTTCTACTTAAAAAAGTTTAAAACCAGAGAGAATGGGTAAGAGAGTCATTATGCTCTAACAGACAGATACATTCGAAGAAAATTGGTGAATGGGGTATTGCTCATTTGGGTGAACTTGAAGTAAGAAGCAAAGCATAAGATCACTAGGAAATGTGAACATAGGAAAAATAAGGCACTTAAAATTTGGGCAAGGAAAGGCAATAAATAAATTTTGAATGCCTTCAGGAAAGGAAAGAGTAATTTGTTTTATCGTGTGTCTTTTTCAAGGCCTGACACTCCTAAGCCTCACGTTATTACTTGATTTGTTAAGCCTCACAGCTTGAGAGCTGTTAGGTATCTTCCCCATTATAAGGACGAGAAAACTTAGATTCATAAAGATTAAGTAACTTATCCAACGTCACACAGCTGGTAATTGTCAGAAGCAGAATTTGAATCGAATTCAAAAGTCACAGTTCTTTCAATACCACCAGACAAACATCTACCTCCTAGCTTGGCCTTCAGCCAACCAGGCTTGAGAGATAGATACAGACACGGGAGAGAATGAACCTACTTTTGTTTTATTTGCAGAACTATGATGAGGTTCTACAGTTTTGTTAAGATACCCTTTCCAATAAGTATAAATATATAACACTGGGACCCTAAATCAATTACCAATCAAAAACTGGAATTTCTTCCTGTAAATTATAGTAGTATCACAATCAGTTGCCGCAGTGGGCCCAAATATCTTAAAGTCATTCATTCATCTTGAAAAGTTAAATTTTGCCGTTTCCAAAAAGTGAGGGAAAGCCAAGAAGATACACTGTATGGTAATTTTAAAATCCCAGGAAGAATTTTGAACACTTCCAAAGAACTTTTCTAATCTGAACGTTTATGTTAATCTTTATTCAGCCGTATTCTGCTTTCACAAAATTGACAATTATAATAAAAGTCTTTCTTAAAGTATGCACCAGCAAAAATACTCACAGACATAATAAAAAGCTGAATACCCAGACTTCCTTAATTTTTATAGAGTACTGGGGGAATATATATCATAATGTATGTCATAATTCTCTTGATCTCTCTTGAAAAAAGAGGGGCTCTAATTACATATAAGATCAAAAGGGGATAAGTATTATCCAAGAATTGCCTTTCAATTTCTGAAGTGTGGTTGTATTTTGAAGGTTCACTGTATTCCTTGATGATCATCACTAATTACAATACAATCTTAGAAAAATAACCCAGCCTGCTGTAGGTATTTATTCAGCCATGTTTGTCTCTTAGCATATTCCTAATTTCAGTAGTCCGCACGCTCATAAAACACTAAATGAAAGGAACTAAATAGTTAAATTAGATAATCAGCTGCACAATTCGTTCTTTTTCTGTATTTTGAAGATGAGAGAGAGAAGAGACATTTATTTATGTTATGATCCAAATTTAAATCTTTCACTTTAAAAACAAGGCCGAATAGCAAAGCCTCCCCTACTGTTGTGCTCTATAGTATAACATCTCTTGATTACTCTGACAGAGTTCCAGTCACAGGTTGTGAGTCAGAAAGAGGATTTTCAATGTCCAGCAGCTAAATGTGTCAGCCATGACATTTCTGAAAGTTCTATTTTTATATACAGAGAGAAGGAAGAATCACTTCTTTGTATCTGTCCTTTGCAAAATTCTCAGTTTAACTCCAGCTTCAGATATGTGCAATAGTGAATGCATTCTTAGTTAACATGACAAGCGACTGACATTTTTAAACTGGAATAATGCATGTAATGAAAAAATAATCGACACAAGTTTGTTCTTTCCGCATTCTTATTCCCTTTTTTAGTCATAAAGGCTGTTAAAATGCAGTTGAAATAATACAAAACGCAATTCAAATCTCACTATTGTCCTAATCCCTTTTTTTTCCTACTCTTATACAGCTTATCTAAAAATGTTGAAATGTAACTTGCTTGAGTTATAATATTATGTGAATTAAGAGTCAGTATTGTTTGGAAGCTCCTTTTAATTGGTCTGTAGGGAGGTTTTCTGTATATATTAAAATGATTGTGTGTCTGAATTATAACGAACCTACCTTTAAACTTCCTTTGTGTTTAAATACGTATTAGAGGCAAACCATTTTAATACTTCTTAGAACAGGCTTTATTGCTAAAATTATTGGTTTGGCAATCTTGGCATAAATGGAAATTTCTGATTGGCTGTCATATCAATGTCAGCGAAGCCCAGCATGTGCATGACTCTGGCTGTTTTCCTTATTTTTATTTATAAATTCTGTTTCATAACAGCAATAAGATGCTTCAGGCCTTGCAGTTCTGGGGGATTATTGCACTTGTCAGGTGGTAAAAATCACTGGTCCCTCTGCCTTGTGCCTCAGAACACCACTAGAGGCATGTAATCACTGAGAAATGCAATTCCTAGAATTTCTTAATGCTTTATTATGACAGATCTAACTTTTAAAATAAATCATTTATTTTGAAGGCTGGAGGTGTCTGCAGAGTATTCAACCAGTAGCTAAGGAATGGGGAAGAAATCAAAGCGTAGATCACGGAGGCGGAGAGAAATGACCAAGCCGTGGCCATCTTACCGGGAGCCCTGAAGCGTATAAAAATCTACAATAAAAAAGTAGTATATTTTATATTATAATTGAAAAGCTGGACTACAACTAGTCAACATCTTTGTGTATTCATATAAATTGTCTTCCCATAACATTTTAAGTTTCTTTTCCTCCTTACAAATAAACATTGATATAAACTGCATGTATACATAGGATATACATTGCAAGTATAAATACGTGCAGATCACATTGGAAAATGTAATTTGCTTACACTAAAGAAAAAGCCCCACACTATTTTTTTATTGTAAAAAGTCCCATTTGATATAACTAGCTTACTGCCAAAATTTAAAAATATTGAAATGTCTACTTGTGAGAAGTATAAGCAGCCTGATTTTTTAAGTAAATGGGATGTAAATCAGACTCAAATTGTGTAACAATGGATAGGGGGTTTAAACTTGAAGATTAAATTACTATTTCTAAATAATTGTTTGTAAGTTTCTGTGTCTTAACAATTGTTCTAAAGAACAATGCAAACCGAAGGAGACCAAATTATCTTTTCAGGGAAAGAATACCAAAGTTTATCTTGGAAAAGGGCCAGTTTTAGATAGGGGGTGTTTATGGCCTGGGGAGTTACTGTAGCAATAGAAAAAGATTAATAATTTGCACATGTGAGATTCTTGGAAGGCAGGATACAGCTGTAAAGAATTAACCCCTCTTGAGAGACGTAAAAACACAGAGCAGCTGTTGGGAGGGACTAAAAACTATTCAGGCTACACAAGTCCTCAAAGTGAAGCAGAGAAAGTGCATTTGGGGACTGACAAGCTTTTGTCTCTGCTTATAAAGGGGCCGATAACTTAAAAAAAAATGTTAAGACAAAAGGAGCCAATTGTTCCCAATTAAAATGTATTATTGAAATGTTAAGTAAGCACTACAATGAGCTGTTTACAGAAGTCTAACACTACAATGCCATGCTCTAGACGACTTAAAATGGAGCCGCTCTGTTAAAGGAAGGTGTAGACATCCGGGCGATGATTCCCTGCATCTCTAACTTTCTGTAACGTCATTTTATTCACTGGCAGAGACTAATTTTTCAGAATGCACCTATCCCCACCCCAAAAGGAATCAAATTAAAATATTTTGTCAATGGCTAAGTGAAAGGTCCAAATTCCATTTTAACTGAAATTCGGGGTTGATTTTTGCTTCATGAGAGAGAAGAGTGGCTGTCATGGTTCAATGAAAGCAGCGCAACACAACTTTTTTAAGGATCTTAAAATGCAGGTTTAAAGAGTGAAGATATTATTGAAAACATTTAATGAAATCTCCTTTAAGGAAATATTCATCATGCCAATGTCTTTTGAGCTTAGAGCAGATATGGTAAAAATACATACCTGACTTAATGTATAATTCAGTACCTTTTTGGTTCCTTCAAAATAATAGGTCAGCTGTTCTCCAAGTGTGGCCTCGGATTCCCTGGGGGTCCCTACGACTCTTTTGGGGGCCTCGTGGGGTCGGATTTATTTTCATAATACTAAGACTTTTTTTTTTTCTCCACATTGATTGTCTCAGAGTGCTCCGTGGACTTTCCAGAAGTGACAGGACACGTGATAACATCATCACACTGGTGGCTAATAGAATGTGTGCTTGTGTATTCTTGTGTTTTGGGGGATTTCCTAAGTAAGGTGAGGTGGTCGATAATTTTTAAGAGTATAAGCATGTCTTGAGACCAAAACACTGGAAAGGTATTAAAATAGAGTTACCTGGCTCATCTCACGGCAACATCCTTGGCGGTTCCTTTGACACCTTCAATGCTTTCTGTGTAGTGGTGAACACAATGCAGTTGCCATTATCATGATCAAAGAATATAAATATCTGTTATCCGCACCTTTCAAACTCTGTCCTTAGCAGCATAACCTGGAAAGTCAATAAAACAAAATTGTATGTGTCAAGAGCCTATGAAGTAGATAAAAGTAGAGCTGGAGTCTGGGAAGCCAGAAGCACAGATCTGCCTATGGGCTGGCTCCTGAGACTCCTCCAGATCTTCCTGGACTTCTCTTGAAACATTATGAAAGCCACCATGTTAGATTTTTCATGTTAGAAAGCCACCATGTATATATATATATATATATATATATATATATATGAATGAATATATTCATGAATATACATATATTTTATATACATATATATATAGAGAGAGAGACTGTGTGTGTGTGCGTGTTATTCTACACTTAAAATCATATTTGGTTTCAATAACAATCCTGCAAAGTATGAAGAGAGACATTATCCCACTATACATATAAAGAAATTGAGAGGCTCAGAGAGAGTCACACACCTGTAAGTGATTCGATTCCATGTCCAGGGGCCTTATCTCTATACCACTCTGACTCTATTTGGCATTTCAAACTGTTTCTAAACTTAAGCCTAATTTTTATAATTATATATTTAGCTCTCTTCTTCCCTAGGAATTGAGAGAGATCGGCCCCTTTACCCATTCTTTTTCCTCAAGAATTCTCTTCTAAAACCTCACTTTGGCAGGCATCTCAGTGAAGATAAGATCCACTAGGGACTCTTCGGTTAACATTGCCCCCCAAATAGAGACAAGCAAGCAAACGAGAAAATAAATATGACAGGGAGAATAGGGGAGGAGTAATCATTCAGAAAGGGTGATTTCTGCCTAAACTCTCCTTCTTTTATTGCCCAGCCCAGTCTACCATCCCGTGAGGAGGCATATTGCAAATTGAAAGAGACGAGTATTGAGAATTTGATTTCTTCATATACTACACACACA
This sequence comes from Paguma larvata, assembly GCA_030068075.1. Lineage (NCBI taxonomy): Eukaryota > Metazoa > Chordata > Mammalia > Carnivora > Viverridae > Paguma > Paguma larvata. The sequence continues at coordinate 66,782,911 of CM057825.1, read as the reverse complement.
GGAATTATTATCTGAGGGTTTTAAAATAATTTATTTTATTAATTTTCTTTTTTTTTAAATGTTTATTTTTGAGACAGAGAGAGGCAGAGCATGAGTGGGGGAGGGTCAGAGAGAGAGGGAGACACAGAATCCGAAGCAGGCTCCAGGCTCTGAGCCATCAGCACAGAGCCCGTCGCGGGGCTCGAACCCACAGACCGCAGGATCATGACCTGAGCCGAAGTCGGCCGCTCAACCGACTGAGCCACCCAGGCGCCTCTAAAATAATTTATTTTAACCAAAGAGCATGCCTACTGCACTCCTATTTCAGGCACACAGATAAATGCAACAGGGACTAGCTTTCTAGGGTCACGAAGGCAAGAAAACAGCTAAACAATGTTAACAATTTATAAGGCTATCTATATCACATTTGATTTAATCAGCCTGATGTTTTCCTCATTAGGCAGTTATTACTAGACCATCTTTCCCTTTCCCGCATATTCTCCTTCCTTCCTCAACCTCCACCACCAATACCTCAACTTTTATCTGCAGCTGAGCTATATGTTTGGTGGAGTTCGACAACAGTATGATCTTTTTGAGGAATAGGTCAGTCTCCTACTGTGTTGGAATCTGCAACCTTCTTGGGGTTGCCTGGCCCAGATATTTTTTGCTAGACCAAGAACTGAACGTGGTCATTATTTTCAGACTTCAGAGAAGCATTCACAAGCAGGTCTGATCTATCTAAAGCCACATTAAAAGCTCCTGAATACCATTCCTATTAACCAGTGTATTTCTAATAATTTCTCTTCACTGAAAATAGCACCATGCACAAATAGAGGAATTGAAGCATTTGTCAAGCTGTGTTAGTTAATAGTAACTCTAATATAAAGATTACAGAATGTTCAGGGAAAATTAACCAAGCGATTAAACACAATCCTGTGTTTAATTAACACAATAGTGTTTTGCATACCAACTCATTCTATTGTCTAAAACAGCATTTATCATACAAAATAGAATAATAAAAGTTGACTTAGACAATATTCTTTATCACAATGGTTTTATACCATTTAGCTAATGTCCTCTTAAAAGATAAACAGGGGCATCTTAACATTTTTAAGAGCTTATTTGAGCAAAAATCAATTTGAATCAGGCAGCACCCTATCTAGCAGATAGAAGGGAGCTCCGAGGAGCTGTATAAAATGAAAGACTTTTATAGGCAGAGTGGACCAGGAACAAGAAGTTATATCAGGCAAAAAAGCAGGTTGGTTATTGCAAGGTTATTCTCCTTTAATGGATGCCGGTGGTCTATCAGGCTGACTTCCTAACTAGAGTTGATCAGGCCATTCCTGAATGAGTCGTTTAAGATCTATTTCCAGGAGAGCCAAAACTGTAATTGTTTCGGTTTAGTGATGTAAAGCTCAGCATGAGTGACACCACTTTGGGCCCGTTGTCTTGTTTTTAACAGCACACGGACCATTGTAAGGGAGGTAAACTTTATTATCCCATTTTATAAATGATGATCATAGACAAAGTAGTTAACTAACATTCCTGGAGTCATATCCCAATCACTGACACTGCTGAAATTAGAGCAGAGAATTTCTGCTTTCTAGCTGGGTTCTTAAGGTTCTTTGTTACCTTGAAATTATTTCACTATCAGAAATGTTTTCTGTTGCCCAAGGCATTGTTTACTGAATATCTACTATGAGCCAGGGACTTTTATACATGTTGTCTCATTAAATCCTCATAAACCACCTTGTTAAAAAATGATTATAGGTGAGTCCATTAAAGTTCAGAGATGTTAGGTAATTTGCTAGGCTTGAACACGACTGAATCAAGATTCTGGGCCCAAGTTCAAGAATCTTTCTTTCGCTACCTTGCCTCAATTTCTTCTATTACAAATCTAAAGGAAAAAAGAAACGTTTCTGCAAACAATCACGCATAGCAAGATAACCCACACAGGATAATGTATGGGACCTCTGCCTGCCTCAGTCAGTAGAGTACGCTGATCTGCGCACCTTAAGTTTGAGCCCCATGTTGGAGGTAGAGTTTGACTCAAACAGCAATCTAACAATAATTTTTTAAGGAAAAAAAATGATACGAAAAAACCAAAACAGTAAAAATCAGTTACTAGAAAGAAATGAGAAGAAATTTACAACAACTGATTTCAAAGCAGGGATCAAAATTTAGCAAATACATATTGATCTCTTACTATATCAAGAATTATGCTAAATCTTTGGCCTCATGAAGTACTTTCTAGAGTAATTTTATGTAAAAATAAAGATATATGAGTAAGAAAAAGAAACCGATAAGTAAACAAACACATACATGTAGAGTAGGAAAGGAGAACCAAATGAGTTGGGCAAGGAAAGCTGTGTTGTGTATTTTACAATCAGTCTCCACTAACTATGTTGTCATAGACAATGAAAACTTGTAAATTTTCATTAAGACAGACTAAGATTTATTTTCAGGAGCGGCTGTTTTATCTCTAATTAGAAAGCCATTGAGCCAAACAGGTCCACAGGCAGCAGAACCCGTCCCTTTGAAAAATGTCTGGTAGGTCCCATTGCATTCTCTAATTGTACCCCTAGCCCCAGACAGGAAGTCCCGCCCTCCACCGGAAAAGATGGAGGCTGGGCTCAGATGGAGCCCAGAACCCGGTAAGATAAGGCCATTAAAATTGACTTAATTGTGGTTAGGGCCTCTTGAAATGTTCATCAGTGTTTTTATTTTTCAGGTCTGATTATGATAACTCCTTCACCACCCTGAGGGTACCTGTAGAGCCTCTTTATAAGTTTAGAGGAAGAGAGATGACTGCCTGCTTCCCAGGCGGCATGGGTCATGGGTCACGGGCGGTGGGGCAGGCTACTGGAGAATGGCAGGACAGGACTTGCGGGCAGAGCGCCAGGGCCATGGGGCTACGCGGCTACGAAGTGGGTGAGATACATAGTTAACTTGCTTTTGGGGCAGTATTCTATGGAAGGGGTTTGATTTCCATGATACTGAAGCAATATGCCCAGAGTTGAGCTGACTAGTAACGACTTAGCTGAAGTAGTCCCAGAGTAAACATACCAGATTTGCTGAAAAAGAAAGATTCCGAAGCATTTACCTATGCTACCCTCTTCAGTTAAGCGTTTCCTGAGGATGACCCAGAGGTCTGTTTATTTCTCCAAAGAGCAAAACATTGGTGTTAGGGTGAGGAGGGAAGATTTTTTGCTTAGGAAAAAATCTTCGGTTGTTGAATACTTCGGGTTTGTTTGTTTGTTTGTTTATTTATTTATTTATTTATTTATTTATTTATTTATTTATTTATTTTTGTAATTGGGGATTGGAGAAAGACTTAAGCTCAACTCACTCAGTAACACGCCTTGTTTGCCTTACCGTTGTAATTACTGCTCAAGAGAGAGACTAAGTTGCTTACTTCTAGCTCTTAGGCTGCTCGGGGGTGGCTGTTGTTAGAGCTCCCTTGAGATAATGATTCTTCAGGGTCAGTCTGAAGAAACAGTCTGCAACAATGGCAATCCCCAGGGTGACACTCTCGAGGGGGCCTAGATTCAGCTGTCAGTCACCTTCAGCCCAGAGCCATCAAATCCATTTACACAAAAGCTGGTTATCACAAACCTTTTGAAAAGCTAAGTAAAGAGGAGATTTACCCATCCTTGAATCTTCATTCTTTTTTCTTTGATTCCCTCATTTCTCTTATCTTTCCTTTTTTTTCCCTAACCACCTCTGGGAACTTCTGGGATTTTTTCTCTTCTTTTGTTCCACCCTAGAGCTTACACTATTGTTATCTTAAAGCTTGAGCATAAGCTTGAATATAACTCTCAAGATATACAGAAATAAATACCTGCCACTCTTGTATGAAAACTTTTAATTCTAATAAGTATTTTTGTCTCCAAAACGGTAGGATTTTCTGGCAGTTGGGAAGGGCTTGTTTCATGCCGTAATGTTGAGAAACTGAAATTCTGTGTTTTAAGTATTTCTTTAAGCATACATTTGTCTAAGCATATACATTCATATATCCTTTCCTACTGTTTATATACCTCTTCATATTTTTTTAATTTTTACACTCCTGAGACTACAACATGAAAACCTGAATCAGTGTGCAAATGACCCTCCACAATGTATACAAATATGAAAAAATTATTTTGTTACCTAAATAATACTGAATTTCAAATATAGCCATTCTTTATGTGAATTTTTGTCACTTTGCAATTATAAGGAACTGATTTTCTTTCCCTGGGAAAAGGAGAAATTCTGGTCTTGCTGTAGAAATTCTGATCTTCTCTACGTACCTAATGGCATCCTTATAAAACATTTAATTTAACAAAGTGAAAGACAGTTTTAATTAGTGAAAGTGTAAATAAAATATTATATTAAAATATAAGTATTTTGTTGATGGGAGTATGGTCGCTCGAATTAGATGAACAAAGTATTGCCTAGATAATGCCTTGAGGGAGTATTTGTGATTATAATTAGTTTGTCAATTATAAGAAATTTTAGTGTCAGAGCTACAGATAGAGGCAGCAGATATCCTAAGCATGGTAGAGATAGAAGGCCTGGTAAGAAGAGCAGGTCAAGAAACATCTACCCTTATGGCAAAAAAGAAAAAAAAAGAAAAAAAAAAAAAGATAGTTGGCAAGAGGCGGCAGGCCCTGTCATTAAAGCCAGTACTTTAAATACCAGTTACGTATGATAAAGCCCAAGTTAGCTCAGACCCCTGCCTAGTCCCTGATCCCCTTCTAGTGAGTACCAAAAGAACACCCTATATTCCATTTCCTTCATTCCACATTATTTCTTGAGCATTGGCTACACTTGCCAGAAAAGAACAGTGAAACATTCTTCAGTAACTTACATGTAGTAGAAAAAACCAACACCGTGTAGGTTTTGAGTATGCTCAAAAATAGGTTGTCGTCAAGTAAACATGATGAAATCTTATTTCATAATCTTAAAATTAATTTGCCCATTCAGACTACTAACCTCCCAGAAATGTTGTTAGCATTCGAAGATAGAAGAATCAACAAAATAGGGACTGTGTCCCACAATAGCTTATGACCTCACTGACTTAGGATAGGCCACTGTTATCTCTTCAGCAACTTAGACATGCACCGTTTGGTTTCTGCCTGGCTCCTAGGTCTCTTTTCTAGACACTTCATTTCCTTTACACCATATTCCAAACATGTGAGTTCTTTGGTTTCTGTTATTTGCTTTCAATTGTTGGAACATATCATGTCTTATTCATCTCAGGGCCTCTGGGATGATCATGGTCCACGTTTATACGATTTTATTGTATGGTTCACCCCTGTACTTTGAGGAAAGTAGAGGTAAATTATTAGCTTTTATAGTTGGATGTTAGCTCTAGTGGGAGATTTAGATCATTTAATCCACTGGACTCTGATAACAGTGTATTAAATGCATGAAACATACTCTTCATACTATCACTCATCTGTTTGGTACTTTTATTAGTTGACCTATTTTTTTTATGCCACTTTCGCCATTACCACATTGTGTGTCTCAAGACATATTTCCTGAGGTTGAGCTTGACAAATTACCACACATTGAGTGGCTAAAACAATAGGAATATTTTTGCTCACAGTTCTGGGGGCTAGAAACCGGAAACCGAGACATCCACCATGGTCCACTGAGGCTCTGGAAGAAAATCCATCTGATGCCTCTCACCTAACTTATTTTGGCTGTCTACAGTCCTTGGCATCCCTTGGTTTATAGCCACACCACTGTAATCTGTTTCGGTCTTTTTGCCTCCTTCTCTTCTATCTTATGTCTCTCTTCTGTGAGTCTTCTGTAAGGACCTCTGTCATTGGGTTTAGGGCCCATCTAAATCCAGGATAATCTCCTTTTCTCAAGATCCTTAATTACATCTATAACAGCCCTTTTTCTGAATAAGGTAACATTTACAATTTGTAGGAATTTTATATAGACATATCATTTTGGGGACCACTACTCAACCCATTACACATGGGAATTTATTAACTTTATATTTCATGTTATTTGTATGTCTTCATTCCAAAAACAAATCACTCATGATGCCTTTAATATAGCTCAAGTGACTAATGTGTATATTCAACATTTAACTTGAAAGCTACATTTATTCTGTCAGTTTTTATGATTAGGAATTCCTATAAAATTTTGATGGTCTGTTTCTAGGATTTTAAGAGTTTTACTGAGGAAAATATTTGGATATAGGAAATCACATGCCCTTTGTCCTATTCTCTGTAATGTGGGTTTATTTTCATTTCATTTCTAAGAGGAAGAGGCTGAGGTAATGACTATCAAAATCAAGCGTATGTTACAGTCATTTGTTTGAAGTGCACTGACAAGGAATTAATGCTTTAATAAAAAAATACATTAAAGGGGTGCCTGGGGAGCTCAGTCATTTGAGTGATTGAACTTCCAGCTCTTTGTTTCGACTCAGGTCAGGGTCTCGCCATTTGTGAGATGGAGCTCCGTGTCAGGCTCTGCACTGGCGGCGTGGAGCCAGCTTGGACATCTCTCTCTCTCTCTGTGCCCCTCCCCCATGCATGCAGATCTCTCTCAAAATAAATAAAACATTAAAAAAAGAGAAAAATATATTAGAGAAACATGCAAATTCCAGTTAACAATTGTTCGGGAAATGTAGCAAATATTGCATCCAGAATGGTCTTTTATGTCTATATATTTTTTTATTTTTTATATGTAGTAGTAGCCTTACTTATAATAAAAGATTAGAAAGGCAAATATGCTCTTTATTGTATACATATACAATAATTGTTGGTAGAAATAGACCCTGGTGTTCGTTAGCTGAAATACTGACAGATCACAAGTGAACTGATTGGTTCTAAGGATGCTTAGAGTTTTGCTCTTTTCTTTATTCTTTCTTTCTTTCTTTTTTTGGGATTATGTGTAGCCAGAATTATTTTCTTAAGCAAGTATAGTAGGTAGTTGAGAATTAGAGCAACAAGAAGAATGTTAGAGAAGGAAACAATGGTTTAGGGAATGGGATTTCAAGAAAGGAAAATGTCATTGGAAACAAAAGTGCGATGGAATTCAAAATAGCTATATTATTTGTGAAAATGTGTGTAAAAGTACTGAAAAAATATTAATGGGAAAATCACAGTCTTAATACGTTGTCTTATTAGATTGGAAATTAGAAGACAATTTCTATTTCTAACTCAACTTTGTAAGAAGTTATGGTCTTCCCAACATTACACATTTTATCAAAGCCATGACAGTCCACAGCTTACCTAAACCTTTTCATTGATTACTTAGGAGCTATATGACCTAGTCAGAGAGGATTTCTGTCTCAAATTTTCATTCTTAACATAGGAAAAATACCTATCATCTGTGCTTTTCCCCTCGATAATGAAAAAAAGAAGTGATTCATTTTTCCCTCTGGTAGCAACCAGGCACTTAGGAAGGTATATTAACTATATCACAGCAGTAGCAATTAACCAAATCAGACTTAAGTTGCCTAGAATAGTTTTTCTTTCCCTGATTTCCAACTGTCCAATATTGAGCTATTAATTCAGTAGAAAGGAATGATCAAATCACAGCAGAACAGAATAGGGGAATTCTGGGAAATAGGCTGTTTGAGCTGAGAAAGATTTTCTATTTAACAAGAATTGCCCATTATAGATTATTCTTCAAAGGAAAAATAGGTGATGGAGAAAGTTGAACTTGATGAGATCAGAAAAGGAAAATAGAAGACTATGTATGAGAGAGAGAGTGTGTGTGCGTATGTGTGTTTTGTGTGTGTGAACTTGAGAATCCTTGGTACCAGCAAGAGTGAGTGAAAACACAGGGATATGTTGAAATCTCTTTTGCAGCCTCAGCTATATTGTATCAATCTATTCTTTATAACCATTTCCAACTATCTCTTTTTCTCACACACCAGCAATGGGATTTACTCAATGTTATTTCCAGAAGTAACACCTCAAGAAACACTTTCAGAAACAGTTTCTCAATTCCAGGATACTGATACTTTTACCAGCCAGAAAAGAATTTCTGAAAATCATTTCCAAGACCAAAGTTTCTGAAAATAGCAAGAGCCCTTAAAATATATATACATATATGTATGTATGTATGTATGTATATACAGTGTACACACATTAACATGGATGAAAAAAATTGGTAAAATAAATCACAGAGGCCAAGAAACATCAGTATTTTACCATTTATCTTTGAACATACCTGAATTTTGTCTAAAAAACTTGATTCTCTTTCAGCTATTTTTGGAACAGTCAAGCTGTATTGAGATTCTTTTGTAGATGGCAAGGTTTTATTTGGAAAGCCAGGATAAAAGTTTTCTTTTACAAAAATTCACTTTGTTTGGCCACTGAAGTCCACTCCCTCCTAGGTTTGCATTTACTTTTTATGATATTTGTTCCTAGGTTCTTTAAAATCTGGAAAAAAAAATAAGCTCCTTGTGGAATGTGGCTTACATGAGTTTCTCTGAGTGAAAGGATAGTCCTTTTTCCATTTTACAATAATCACATATGTTACAAATGAGGGAATCTGCTTTTTCATTGACTGTATCAATGTATACAAGTATATGTGTATGTAGGTGTGTGTCTTTATCGTCTTTGTTCCCTTATTTCCAAGGAGAGATGTATATATTGTAGAGATTAATCCTCAAGACCGTCATTATAGACCTTAAGCAGGAAACACTTCTGGAACCTCTGTTGGTTAAAATTGAAAATAAGACTCAGGTCCGAGATCTTAACCATTGAAAACCTTGAAATCTCATAAATTAAGCATCATCGAGCCTGGTCCCATCTTTCATAACAGCTCTCCAGAGAAAATCTAAAAGCTAGGGCACTCTAAGATGAGCTCGGATGATTCAGTAGGTGGCACAATTTTCACTGAGTCAGTACTGAACCGATGCCCCAGCATGGTATGAGGGGGCACCGCACTGCTGGAGGTGTCGTCTAATGGATGAGGGTAAAACCAAGGTCTTGACCACCAGCAGTTATTAAAAATCCCATGGCACTTTTCAAAAGAGTAAAGATGATGTTAAACCCTGTGTCCTGGCTAATTTCCAAATTGGGCAATTATATTCTGCCTACTTAAAATTTCTCTGTAATTTTAGTTGGATAATATATTCCTCATCTTCTGCCCTATGCTTTTGCTATTTCCAGCTTAGAGGTGGATGCATTTCTGTGGTGAGGGAAGTGATGCTTCTTTGAAAAACGTCTTACAAGGTCTGAGATCAGGAGATGAAAGGTACAACAGCCATCTATCAGAACAGGTGCCATATTAGTTTGTTTCTCCTGTGATTAGGCTGACTATAAGAAAATTACCAAATAAGTGTCTTTAAAAATAGCCTCGTCAGGTAGTCAGAGGTGCTACGCTTGCAAAGGTTTCCAAGATGGATATTTTAATTTTATTAGGTTGTGACTAAGAAATGAGGCTTCTCTTGAAGTGAATATATTATGTAAATACTAACAATTTCAGCATGAAATTATAGACATTTAATAGAAATAATTAAATTTTCCAACATTTGCCTAGCAAAGCCTATCACGCTCACTTGAAAACATTAGTCGCTGTATCATTCTCACTTATAACGTAGTAGAATTTTCTCGAAATCAATCATCGCTAAGAGAGAAGGTCACTCTCAGGGAGGAAATGGAAAGCATTTCTTAAGAACTAATAATAAAATAATCGTTGGTGAGCATGGTCTAGATTTGGGGAAAACTTACAGAAAACATTCCTAAGGAAAAGGGTAAGGGTGAGACTGGATCACGCTTCACGTTTCCAACTTCGCTCAATTCTTTGGGATCAACACATAGAAGAAAATGTCCAGTAGAAATTTAGTGTCATAGACGATAACATTTGCATTCATCTTGGCTATTTAAATACTTGGCTAGAAAATGATAAAAAGCATCAGCAACTCAGTTTTCTCAAGTACCAAGTCTCTATCTGCAAAAACAAAAGATCAATGTAATCTTCTCTTCAAGAGTCTTGCTGTGACTTTCATATATTACCTTCTTTTTTGTACAGAATCTTTCCAAGTAGTTTTAAAATGCTGTAACCTCAAAGGTTCTGTTTCCAACAATTAATTAATGTAGCTGTATTACAGACTTTTCTAACTTCACGTCATTCTGCCTTACAGATATATTAAAAACTTATCTTGTGCTTATTAATAATAGAGTTAATACAGGAGAACGCCTTGCGGCCAAAGAAAAATCCAGCAGCATGCAGAGATAGTATTCAATACTGCGGTAAATAAACATAGTAATTCTGTGTGTAAATGCTGTCGTTACTGAATAAAGAAACCACTTGAAAAGGAAATACCATCTTTAGAATTTGGACTTGCCGTTAGCCGAAAACACTGTACCATTTTTAGCCTGGCTCTGAGAACTACAAGAGCCTGAACTAACAGAAGAGTTCACTTTGTAATAGAAAAAGTAGTCACTCTGATCACTTTGTCTTTTTAGTATGCAGCCCAGAGGATTCAGAAAAAGATTACATTTACCATAATTAACATATATGTAAATGGAGATCATGGCTATGAATGATAAATTTTCATAGCAATTTAAACCTTGTACAAATTAATCAACCATACAGACACTTGATTAATGAAAGGCAGTGTCACTTTAAAATGCAACATGTTAATATATATTACTGTTATCACAGATCAAAGAATCTTTAAATGTAAACCAATTAGAACAAAGCTCAATCTACATTTTTTAACAAATTTAATTCCCATGTAATTATGACGGCAATTTGGAAAAAAAATGTTATCCCGCTTCATATTTATTTACTAATTTTAGTGAAAAGTCATGCAAATGACTTTTGGATCTTTCATCATGGTGATTGGATTCCCAAAATATAGGACTACAGTATCATTGAAGGATCAGATGAATGTACTAAAGCAATTACAAATTAGTTACAAGGTATTTATACACACGTCATGTTCAATTTGGAAGTTTTCTTCTAGTTTCCCTATTTTTGGTCTCACTGAGAGAGTTACATTAAACAGATTAAGTGCTAGATGACTGCTATTCACTCAACACAGTGTTCGAGATGAGATTTAACATGCCACTTAACTAAGAGCTATTTTTCTTGGTCTTTGAGGAATAAAAAAGTAAAAGCTCTTTTGTAGATTTACTTTATTAAGAATGACTTTCATTATCATAGTGAAAAAGAGTGGCTAATTTATAGAAAAAGTCTTTTTACAAGAAACATAAAATGTATAGTTAATACATAAGTGTGTGTTCACAATATAAGATCCGGGATATAAAGTTTTCGTATAATCCTGTTTTTTTGCGAGCAGAAGGTAGGCATAAAAACACTCTACTTTGCAAAGTCAATGTAGATCTACACAGATCTATTTTACAAGGGTAACCCTATAATGGGTCGTTAATTATCATCCCTAAGTCGGCAGTCTAAGCTGTTGCCACAATATACCACTTACCCCAGTATATCGTTGAATACACTGTTGAGAAAGAATTGATGAAATAACAAGAAAGACAGCAGCCTGTAACGGACAGAAAGATGAAATAAATGTGACACTGAGTTCTAATAAGCATTGAACATTTTCTATATGCCCTGTGCCATGTTAAGAACTTGACTTTTTAAAAGATAATGCATCTGTTTGTGACGTAATTACTAAATCATTTGATTCTGATAACACCTCTGTAAAATAGACTTCTTAGTTCACTGAGATAGTAAGTAGTCAAACTGGAATTTTGATCTTAGGGCTTCTCATGTCAAAGTTTGTGTTCTTGGGCCCCTTGGATGACTCAGTCAGTTAAGTGTCTGTCTTTAGCTCAGGTTGTGATGTCACCATTCATGGGTTCGAGCCCCGTGTTGGGCTCGAGTCCAGCTCAGAGCCTGGAGCCTGCTTCGGATTCTGTGTCTCCCTCTCTCTCTGCCCCTTCCCTGCTTGTGCTCTCTTCTCTCTTTCTCTCTCGATCTCAAAATTAAATAAACGTTAATTTTTTTTTAAATTCAAAGTTGGTGTGCTTAAATACTATGCCACATTGACTCCCCATAACTATATAACATTGTTTATTATCATCATTATATTTAGCCACTTGAGCACTCTCACGAAAGCTATAATGCTGCTGATGCCGGTATAGGGCAATACTTTGGGAACCACTGCTAACATACTACGCATTCCATAAAAGGTTTAAATAGAACCATAGTATCCTAAGCGAGGTCCAACTCAGGCTATTGGAATTAATAAAAACTGCCTTTAAACCTTCTCTCCCGGAGTAGATATGTGAGCAAATTAGATGCATAGGTAGATAAAATATTAGCAAGCATATCTAGTCATTAAATGAGCATTTAATATTTGGCAAGGATTGTACAAAGTGCTAGAGTTAGCAGAATAAATAAGACTCCTGTCCACAAGGAGTGTGGTGTGGTGAGGCGGCAGAAATGTAAAGGGCTGATTATCCTGCATTGTGATAAGTACTACTTGAAGAGTAAATTATGATGCCGTGGGGGTGCATAAGAATGCCCTCAAGGACAGTAAACAAACAACAAACAAGCAAACTCTAAACCAAATTTCAGCAGTTTCGTCGAGTGTGGTATACCTGGGAATTTTAGGAAAGTCTCTGCTTCGGTGTTACAGTTATTCAAGGAAAACCTCAGGTAAGCCAAGAATCGCAGGGATCAGAGACGCTACCCAGTTGCAGACAATGCAGTCTTTCCATGGATAGTAAAGACAGGAATGCTGATCTTTATATTAGGTAAAATAACAGAAAATGAGAGTAGTTTAAACAGTCTTATTTCTCTGTCATATTCATTAATTCAAGATCGAGGGAGCGCGGTGCTGCTCTAGCCGCTCCATGAAGTCATAACGGATGCAGGCTCCTTTCCTGCACAATCCTTCACCTCCTAGAACGTGGTCCTCATTCTCCGGGTCCAAGGTGGCTGTTAGGATCCAGCTTTCACATCCATCTTCCAGGCAAGAAGATGAAAGAAGAAAGGGAAAAAAAAAAAAGGCTCAACCCTCTTTTGTTTTTAAGGAGAGTCTCGTGGTATATCACGGCACACTTTCCCTTACAGCTTACTGGCCAGAACTAAATCAGATGGCTATAAAGTCAGCGGCAAATGAGGCTGAGAAATGTAGTCATTTAGATGGGTGACCAATGTCCTCACCTAAAACACGAGATTCTGTTAAGAAAGAATAATGGGGGAGTAGATATTCGGAAGCAACTGGTAGTCTCTGTCACAGTCATGAATTAGTTTCCTCAGCTCACAGAGGTGGTAATCACTATTAGTAGAGAAAAAATAATATTTTATTTTTTCTGTCTCAGCCTTCCCGATGATTCTCATTCCTTCTGAGCAGAATGAAATCTTTGCCACACCATCTGTCTTGAAGGTAGGGCCTGTTCACTGCTTTATGAGTCCGAGATAGAATCAGTAGACATAAGATATCTTTTCATTATAAATTAAGAGTCTTGTATATGTGTGGAAAAGAACATCCTTAAGATTAAAAAAATGTAATATTTTCTTTTCGCGACTCTTGAATGTCAGATTACTGAAATTGTAACAGGACAGCTATGAAAGATTTGATAATTAAATGCTTTTATCATTCTTTTATATGTCTTGTTCGTTCTACGAATACATGCTAAGTGGCTACTGTGCGCCAAGCTTTGATCTACGTGTTGAGGACACAGAAACGAGCCATATGGTTGAGGTGTGTCATAGAGCTTACATTCTAATGACAGAGGAGAGACGATAAACATGTAAATATACATAAACATTATATTTCATATATTTTTACATACTGTTAGGTTAAATTGTATCCTACCAAAATTCACAACCTTTAACCCCAAAACCTCTGAATATGTTTGTATTTGGAGACACAGCTCTTAATTTTTTTTTTTTAATTTTATTTTTGAGAGAGAGAGAGAGAGAGACTGCAAGTGCTGGAGGGACAGAGAGAGAGGGAGACACAGAATCTGAAGCAGGCTCCAGGCTCTGAGCTGTCAGCACAGAGCCAGACGCAGGGTTCAAACTCACAGACCGCGAGATCATGACCTGATCCCAAGTGGGCATTTAACCAACTGAGCCACCCAGGCGCCCCGAGACACAGCTTTTAAAGAGGTGATTAAGTTAACATGGGACCCTTTGGGTGGGCCCTAATTCAACCTGACGAGGGCCCTTTTAAAAAGAGGAGATTAGGACACACAGATAACCCTGTGTGCAGAGGGGAACCACCGTAAGAGGCAGCAAGAGGGTGACCACCTGCAAGGCAACGAGAGAGACCTTAGAGGAAGCCCATCCTGCAGGAACCTTGACGCTAGACTTGCAGCCTCTAGAAGTGTGAGAAAAATGAATTTCTATTGCTTAAGCCATTGAGTCTGCCATATTTTGTTACGACAGCCCTAGCAAACTAATATAGGTACTAAAATGAAAATAAAATAGTGACTGGGAGACTGCTTAGACTGGTGGTCAAAGAAAGCAGCTTTTAAGCTGAAACCCGAATAACACCTGACAGAGGAGTCAGCCATGTAAATATCCGGGGATGTGTGTTCCTAGAAGAAATGTCTATGCAAGGCCTCTCTTTTTTGTTGTCGTTTTGTTGCTTTGTTGTTTTGTTTTGTTTTGTTCAAGAAATAAGCTAAAGGTCAATCAAGTAAGTGATCATTTTCATCATCAAAAAATTGTTTCCTTGGTGTCTGTCTGCTGATGGTGCTGTGGAGGGCATTATAGGTATAAATGTAAAGTGATACACGAGTCCATTAATAATGCCGTAATTATTATCTCACTGTGAGTTATGCTGGAAATATGGTTGTCATCGACCATCCAGCATCAACATGACTTTACAGTTTCAACTACAAATTTAAAGAGCATGCTAGCCGTTACCCAAATTCGCATTTTGTTCTCCAACCACGAATACACTGTTACACAAATGCTTTTTGACATAGAAAGGAACTCTTTTGGGTACGATAGAAACATAAAATTAGAGCCTGGTTCTCATTCCGCCTGTCTTCTTAAATGAGTTTTTTACAGAATAGTCATTCGATACCTGAGAATATAAGATATTAAATGACTTAATCTTTTCTCAAAAATGCAAGTGAAAAATGATTCTCATTGTTCTTGTGTTCTTTTTTGCCACATAATATCAACTTGAATTTTATCTCATGACTTTTTAAAAGTCTATTTGTTCTGTAAAATCATCTCTCCCAGTTTTTACTACCATTTTTTGTTACTCTTGCTTCCATTCAAATCCTAAAATTCTTTACAAGACAAGACAGTGCTTTATTGGAATTGGCAAGCCTCTTATTTTATGGTGACAGACTTGAGCAAAAGGAAGCAAGCTGCAATTTAGTCAGTAACAATGTAAACAAACATTTTATGTAGGAAGGGATAAGAGCAGTCACAATGAAATGTATTTGTTAACAGGAGAAAAAAGTTGCAAGAACCAAATGCCGACTACCTGAATGTGCCCGATTAGCAGCTAAATTCCTGATGGGTAAAAACAGACCTATTTGAGATGACTTGGCCACAGTTTTTTTATAGGTAAGAGCAATTTTGTGCATATAACATATAAGCTAGAAATTCCTATGTATATTATGCATATTTAACATTTTCATTATATTACATGTTTGTATATGTTTGTCCTCATTTTCCTCTTATGTGAAAGGGAACATTTCTAACTTATACTTCACATTAAAAAATTAGAATAACAACTCTAAGCAGCATTGGCTCAATTTAAATCCCATTTGGTAGTCCCAGTATAGTTTTTATATCACACAAAAAAAGCCATCGTAATTTGCATCCCATCAACTATTCCCTTAACTCTAAAGAGCTATCATGCCACTCCCTGAGTGGGTCTCTAGGGTTGAAGTCTGTTCTATCACTCCTACGCTGGATCTATTTGGTAGTAAAATCAGGGTTACTAGCCTGGTGCCCCTTACCTGGGAAAAAAATCTCTGTATTAACCCTGTCGTCACTCTTCTCAGAAAATTGATAATAAAAGTTACCCTTTTACTCTCTGCTCCTTTTAATTCCTGGCATTCCAGAACTTGTTAGACTTGCCTTTCCAGCTTCCTTGGCAATGCTGGAGCCGGCTGCTGTTCTAGTGTGTTCTAAATCTCCTGTAAT
This sequence comes from Paguma larvata, assembly GCA_030068075.1. Classification (NCBI taxonomy): domain Eukaryota; kingdom Metazoa; phylum Chordata; class Mammalia; order Carnivora; family Viverridae; genus Paguma; species Paguma larvata. Next base: position 66,766,876 of record CM057825.1, on the reverse strand, counting down.
GTACCTGCTTTGTGCGGTTCCTTTCTTTCTCGTGGTGGGGATCTGTTTCGCTAATATTTTTCAAATTACCAACAAGTATCACTCAACACATTCCTAGAAATTTCATTGCTCTCCATCTGTGTTATTTCTGTCTTCTCTTTTCCTCTTTCTTCTTTACTACTTTACCTACACACCTATTTCGCCTGTAAATGGACTCTTAGACTCTTAATGATCTCTCAGTTTTGTTTTTGTTTTTGTTTTTAATTCTGTTCTAAGGTGTTTCCATACCTATAACCTGCATCAGAGTAGCTTTATTAACCTAACCAAAATTATGCTGGAAAGCATAGCCGTTGCAAAATATCAACTATAGAAGTGAATTAGGGAAGTTTTATGGGATCAAAACTGAGTTATTTAATAATATTGAGCAGCTGGTAGCCATTATTTTTAGTTCTGTCTCCCCAGTATCTGTTCACAAGCCATTAAATTAACTTTTAAATTCTAAAAAGTATTGAGGTATGAACATTAGAATAATTGCTTATTTATAGTGTATCCATAAGATCCTAACCATCTAGTTGGCGTGAACTACAGGTATATTAAATCCATATTTGTTAGCTAATTTTTTTGTGTGTGTGTGTGTTTGTCTTGTATAAAATTTATAACCAGAATCTCTCATGTTTTTAAAAGAGTGTGTTAAAATAAAATGGGGGCGCCTGGGTGGCTCAGCTGGTTAAGTGTCCGACTTCAGCTCAGGTCATGATCTCACAGTCTGTGAGTTCAAGCCCCGCGTCTGGCTCTGTGCTGACAGCTCAGAGCCTGGAGCCTGCTTCAGATTCTGTGTCTCCCTCTTTCTCTGCCCCTCCCCTGCTCATGCTCTGTCTCTCTCTCTCCCAAAAACAAACAAACATCAAAAAAAATTTTAAAAAAATGTTTTAAAAATAGAGTGCCATGGGGCGCCTGGGTGGCTCAGTCAGTTAAGCATCTGGCTCCTGATTTCAGTTCAGATCATGATCTCACAGTTTGTGAGTTTGAGCCCTGTGTCTGGCTCTACACTAACAGCATTTAAGTCTGTTCATTTATTTTGAGAGAGAGTTCACACAAGTGGGAGAGGGGCAGAGAAAGAGGGAGAGAGAGAATCCCAAACAGGCTCCGCACTGTCAGCCCAGAGCCTGACATGGGCCTCGACCCCAGGAACCTTGAGATCATGACCTGAGCTGAGATCAAGAGTTGGACCCTTAACCAAATGAGCCACCCAGGTGCCCCTGTTAGCTAATCTTGTATGACATCTAGAAAACATTCTATCTTATACCAATAGAAACCAATAGTATCCATTGCCTGGATATGCTACTTGAAGAGCCAGCAGCTGATACCGTTTTCCTCTGCCTTACTAGCTCTGCCATTGAAATAGCTCTTAATGAAGGAAGTTTCCCGACCAAAACATAGTATGTCCTGGAGGAGAATACTTTGAACCACACTGACAATAACCTCCCAGCACTCTAGGAGAGAATTTTTAAAAGACAAATATTTTTTAACTGTTTTTTAAAGTTCGTTTATTCGTTTTGAGAGAGAGAGCAAGAGAAAGAGTGGGGGAGGGGCAGAGAGAAGGAGAGACAGAATCCCAAGCAGGCTCTGTGCTGAGGTAGATCTCGAACTCATGAACTGTGAGATCATGACCTGAGCCAAGATCAAAAGTTGGACTCCTAACTGACTGAGCCACCCAAGTGCCCCTTAAACAAAGCATTTTTAATGTATGTTTACCAGTGGAACACTATCTCCAGAAACTGTGATGGTCAAAATTTGAAATCCATGTATAGATATTCTCACAGTAACCTTTTTCTAAATAGAGAATGATAGTAAGGTCACCTATGACCCAGACTTGACTTCTCCAATATGGGTACATTTAAAAACTCAAAGGGGAGGCACCTAAAACCCTTGTACAGCAACCTTTGTTATGGACTAAGGAAACCTAGAAGTCTGTTAGCACTTTAGGATGAATATGCATATATATTTATGAATGAATATGCATATATAGTTATATATATATAAAACACTGTATATGCAGGTATAGGCATGAATTGTCCTATAAATAGCAATGCTTCATTATTAATAGGGAGATTCTCCAATGAATATTGCATTTAATAAAAATTTATTTTTTCACTTGGCATTTGTCCCCTTAAGGATCTAGCAGAAAGCACACCTAATTCTAATGCAGAAGTTTAAGTTCTGACTGTTAAATTAGATTGGCAAATGAGTCTCTTAAATTGTCTATCACTTCAAAATATCTATGAAATTCACATAAACTATACATTCCTTGATTGTTTTAATATTAATATTTTGTAGCCATTTCATGCATTTTTGTTTGTTTTTGAGAAATACTATAACTTATTAAGATTCTCAACTCTAGCGATGAGCTGATTACCACTAAATCATCTTTAATGACTTAGGATTTGATCATTACCATTTCTGACAACTTGCACCAAAACTGGCGTGCCTAATGGGTCTATGCACTAGAGCCACGTTATGGCAATTGCCACGAAGAATCAGAGAGTCGATCTAGTAACTAAGACGATGGACTATTATTCAGCCACAAGAAAGAAGAAAATCCCGTCTTTTATGACAACATGGATGGACTTTAAGGACATTATGTTAAGTGAAATTAGTCAAAGAGAGATAAATACTGTTTGATATCATTTATATGTGGAACCTTAAAGAAGCCAAACTCATAGAAACAGAGAGTGGAATGGTGGTTACCAGGGGCTTGGGAGTGGGTAAAATGGGGAAGTGTTGGTCAAAAGGCACAAACTTCAAATTATAAGATGAATAAGTTCTGGAGAACTAATGGACAGAATAGTGATTGTAGTTAACAATATTGTACTATATACTTGAAAGTTGCTAAGAGATCTTAAATGTTTTCACTAAAGAAGGAGGAAGAGAAGGAAAAGAAGGAGAAAGAGGAGAAGACAGAGGAAGAGGAGAAGGGGAAGAAGAAAAAGGAGAATGAGAGCAAGAGGAAGAAGAAGGAGGAGGGGAAGAAGAAGAGGATGGGGAAGGGGAAGAAGAAAAAGAGGAAGGGGCCGATGAAGAAATGGTAATTGTGTGAGGTGATGGGAGTGTTAACCCTACTGTGGTAATCACTTAACAATATATAAGTGTATAAATCAACATGTGGTACATCTTAAACCTGCACAATGTTATGCATCAATTATATCTCAATAAAACTAGAAAAAATCTAGTACCTTTGAAAAATTGAGATCAATGGCAATGCAGTTGAGGAGGCTATTGTAGTCCTTTAAGGTGTAGTTTCGAAAGTATTTTAAAAGGTAAGAAGCTACTTTGAAGGTTTGAAATCATCGTTTCACCTTTGGAAGTCACTGGAAAAATTGCAAAAATATTCTGAATTTGTCAGGAAAAATCATTGTCAGTAGCATAAAGGAAATTGCCAATTTTCATTTATAATTTCATTTAAAGAAATGCATATTTCATTCCTATTATATATATTGGATTCGTGTTATCCCAAAAATTTGAGAAAATTAAGAAGTGAATAAGACATAGTCGTGGCTTTTGAGATTATTTCAAGGTTGCCACAAAGATAGGCATATTGATAACTATAATTCAAGGAAAAAAGAAACAATGTGCATTGAAATCAAAGAGGAAAAGCAATTAAGTCTGAGTAGGGCAATTAGGAGTGCTTTATAAAGGAAATAGTACTTAAGTTTGTCTTTGAAGAGTGAATGAAAACTTGAAATGGAAAGAAGGAACATAGAGAATTTCAAGATGGTGGAAGTATAGAAAATTGGAGGTAAGAACGTGCATGGTAAATTAAGATATGAGGATGCAAGTAGTGAAGACCTGGATGATTAAGTTGGACACACAGAATCGTCTCACCCACGTTTTAGAAAAAAAGTGCCACAAAAAAAAAAATCTGTCAATCATTAGTTATACAATTCATGAAATTTAGAGCGATTTTTTATGGTAACCAAAGACGCGTGTGCCCTTGTGAAAATGAGATTCTATAAATAATTTGTTTAATAAATATAACAATACTGGGGAAAAAAGAAAAGAAAAAACTGCAACAATACTTTTTATGATGAGTTAAAAAATCAATAGATACGATTAGGGAATATTAATTAATATACCCTATAAGAGGTCGTGAACCAGGGAATTATCACAGATACAGGTTTGAGGCATATTCGCAACATCAAATTTACTTAACTGAGTAGAATTTAAAGGTTTACAAAATTTCTAGCCTTAATGACTGAGTGGTTGCTATATTATCACCAAGAGAAGAAATACATAGAGGGAAAGTAGCAGGCTTACAGATGGAAGGGAGGTGATGAATTTATAGGTGGATATGTGGAGTAGCAGTGTTTTGGAACTGTTGTGTGAAAGTGCTAAACAGATACTCCATTTATGCATGCATTTATTCATTCATGTATTCAGAACACACAGAAAGACCCCATAACATACTCCACAATAAAATAAAATCAGATATAATATAGTTGACTGTTAGGACCCGGACCCTGGGGCTTCTTACCAGTAAGCTCCCAAGCTTATTTTGGTCTTTTCCTTAACCTTACAGTAAGTGCATATTTTACAAGATTGGACTTTTTAAACCCATATAGTATTATTATATGTTTTGCTGTGTTTATTGAGTGACTGTTATGTACAGGACACTGTTCTAGGCACTGAGGATAGAAAATGAACAAGAGACACACATTACTTATATTTACAGAACTTAATATTCTAGTGAGGGAGATAGAGAGCAAATGAAACAATAAGGAACAGATAGTGAAAAAAAAAATAAACCAAAATAAGTGGGTAGAGAAGGTTAGAGGTATGTACTAATTAAGATTGGATAGTTAGAGAAGACCCTCTGAGGATATAATATAAGATGACATGATGGCATAAGATAATAAAATTAAATGATACAAGAGATTCAGCTGAAGATCTGGAGGATAAACATTCTAAGAAGTAGAAACAGTAAATACAAAGACTATATGGTAATATGGTAATATGGTAATATGGTAATATGGTAATAAAGTTAGTATTTTCTAAGAACAGTAAGAAGTCCAGTGTTAGGAAATGAATGTAGAAAGATATACAGGAGTTAGCTGATACAGAGTATTTAGCCATGATAAGGAGTTTAGATTTTTACTGTTCAGTTTAATGACATAGGTTTTAGCAAGATACTAATAATGCTCTGATTTACATTTTCAGAAGATCATTGTGATTCCTCTTTGAATAATAGAGTATAGGAGGGCAAGAGCAGAACTGTGGAGTCAAGTCGAGAGGTTCCTGCAGTAGTGTAAGTGAATGATAAATCATTATTGGGAATAGAATTGTAGTGGTTGCGGTCATAGGAAGTACTCTGACTTGGGATATATTTTAGACTGAAGATTTTATAATGGATTCGATGTGAGGAAAGAAATAAAAAAAATTTAGATTTTAGAATTGAGTAATGGGAAAATGTGACATTCATTAAGATGGGGCAGACAGGGAAGGAAGAGGTATAGGTAAGAGTAGGAGGTCAAAATGGTGACTTCCATTTCGAATATATTAATTTGAGATATTTGGTTGATATTCAAGGGAATATCTTGAGCAGACAGTTGGGTATAAAAGTCTGATCCTTATTATAGAGATTAGAGCTGGAGATATTGAGTTGGAAATAATCAGTATTGTGGTGGATACCTTCTGTTTCTTCTCCAGTTCCCCTTGATTTAGTCACAGGAGGTGATAATGGGTTCTCATGCCCTCTGGCTTTTGATTACTTTCTTCCAATGGGAAACCTTTGCAATGGAGAGGAAGGAGGGAGAAGTTAAAGTTTCACTTGTTACCCTGGCTCCTTCTCTAAGGTATTAAAATGGGCTATCTGATGCCCTCAATCAAATGCCATAGTTCTTGTCAAGTGTCCCTCTTTATCCAGCTTTCTCTCTCTTGTTTCCAGGCTATCCCCGCTTCTTACCTTTTTAGTCCTAGGGGTGGTTACAGACCTCCTGCTGTTACTTACTGTAGTGTACTTCATTATATTTTATGGTTTCCTCACACCATGCTCACACCTTTGTGTGAGTAAAGACCCTTTATCAAATCCTTCTCTGATTATCCCAATTTTAGTGTGTCATCTGTTTCCTGCTGGGACAGAAAATTATACAGTATTCCCCGGGCTCCTTTCCTATCGTCTATTAAGACTATATAGTAATTATTACTAGAAGTGGCTCCAGAAAATCACTCTCAGATGGAATTCTGGGATTATATTTCACATATTTGAGTAGTGCATTGATAACCGTCTTGGTGGGGGTTTAGGGTGGGGACTGGGGCATAGGTAATCCGTGGCATGCAGTGGCATTATGATTGTTTAAATCGACACCAGTAAAGTAGGCAAACTGTTGTGGAGTGAGGTGGCTTTGGCACTTATAACTATGGCAGTAATGGTAATTATAAAGATGGTGACATCAACTGTCTTCTTTTGATAGTCGTAAGGAAGTATACAAAAGGAAAAGGATAAATTGAATATCCAACTGAGATCATGTATTGAAAAATCAAGTCTCTAGCAGCTTGAAGGAGCCCTTCATCTCCTGAAGCTGATAAAATACAGCTGGGGATCAAGTCCATGCCTGGAATATAACAGTTGAAGATATGACCACCAATTAAACCCATCAAGTCTTTTATATTGAGGTAAAGGGACTGGTGGGAAGAAGAAGGATCTCCTATGCTAGAATAGGGACATTTGGGCAGACAAAAAACAGAGCTGAGAACTTTGAATTTCTGTATGTCTTTCTATAGCAGAGGCAACCTCTCCCCCAGTATTTGAAGGAACCAGCCTTTCAGTTACTGACTCTAGGATAGTAGTTTCACCGTTTGATGTTTATTCTTACTAGGACCAACCTCTAAGTCTCTCAAAAGCCTCTAGATTGATAATGAGCATTAGACTCTAATGTTGCCAGAAAGAGAGGTACAAGACTGGGTCTTTGAGGAAGAAATATCCTAACAATGAAAGACTTATAGAACCTCATTGATTTCTATTGGCAGGAGTCTGGAGAGTATATATGGGAGTGAGTTATATGGGTGTTAGATCAAGGAAGAAAAAATGTAAGGCTGGATTAGGTTGACAAGAATTTATTTATTCCTCAGGATTTGGGATTTAATGTGTTGTCTTGAGCACCTAGGAGTTGTGTTAATAGTCTGTTTGGCTGTCTGTCTGAAGCCTGGGGTCAATCAATTGTGGCTGGCATTCAATAGTTGAATAACGTAACTTCTCTGACACAATATAGGGGAAAGAATCAAGTCTTGGGAAAATAAGAATACTAGAATGGGTTTATTGTGTGTAACCAGATCAGCCAATCTTTATTTGAATTACCCAAGAGGGCCCTGAGAACATACTCTTTATCAAGACCTTAAGGAATCCATCATTCAGGAGAGGTACCAGTATCCTTGAAAACTGAAGCAATGGTCCTTGGTGGCTGTTCTCCCTACGCCAGCATTTATAGTAGGGCATGGAATGATGGAATTGCATTTTATGATGACAATGGGAGTAATAGAAGCCAGAGAATTAGGGGCCAAATAGGAGTGCTTGTTTATTATAGACAAAGTGGATGAAATTACCATAATAAGCCACATAACTGGAGTAATAATCAGAATATTTTGACTTTCAGGGATCTTTGGCAGCAGCTAATTGATCATGGAGTTTTTAGAAACAAAATAAAAGGGCATCTGTCTAACCGAGGATCTACTTGGTATATCTAGGGAGAAAAATCCTAGGCCTGGTGGACATAAAGTTATCTTAAATTACAGTAATGGGGATTTACCTCTTTTTACTTGTCCCTAGACTTCATCTACTTTACAGGCATAGAGGCCTTTATTTGAGAAGGTGATCAGACCTTTCAAGGAATGACCTGGCAATAGGGCCACAGATATATATCATGACTCTTCCTCCACATCTGCCTCCGAGGTACTTGCAGCTATTTAATTGATTGCTCCTGGAGCAGTGCTTCTTAAACGTACGTATGCATCAGAATCACTTGGAGGGCTTTTAAAACAGATTTCTAGGTCATGCTGATTTAGTAAGTTTGGGGTAGAGACACCAGAATTTATATTTCTAGTAAGTTTCCAAGTGATTTTGATGCTGCCGGTTGGGTACCACACTTTGAGAGCCACTGCCCTGGAGAAAGAAGCAGATCTCTTTCTGCTTCTTAAACAGGGGTGATTAACTGTTTCTTCTCAATAATTTGCATGCCTGGAGTCCTGAAATGCCACTGAGGTCCACTAGCCGGAGCTGGGATTTATGAGGATCCGATAATAAATTCTCTGTTATCAGATGGCCCGAGTCCATTTCAGAAAGTGTCCAGAGGGACTTCAGATCCACTTTTTTTTTTCCTAAGGGCCAAAAATGCATAGTAAAAATAGGAAAACTTTGTGATAGAATTTCCTGATATGAAGTGAGTTCCTTGCAGAATAAGGGCAAAGTTGAAGTCCCTGGAACTGTGTCTTCCTTTGCCAAGATCAACCAAAAGCGATACTTCACTGAAAAGGGGATGTGCCACGGCAAATACTTGAACGATTATATAGATGGTGAATCCTACAATACCCCATTTTACTCACTTGCTTGGTGGCTATGTGAAAGTGGATAGGTCTTGGAGAATGAGGATGAATTATCAGAAAATTAAGTGATGATGCCAATCAGATCTGATGTTCCCAATGTCATGTCTTCACTGGAGGAAATCAGTGTAGCCCGTGACACCTGTGACTTAGCAAACGTATTTTTCCTTTTCCTGTATTAGTACACAGAAACAGAAGCAGTTTCTTTCTCAAGGCAGGGACATCAATATGCCTTTACTCTCTTGGCCTAATGTATGCCCGGTCATCTCTCCATCAAAATACAGTCACGAGAGAACTTGACTGATGTGATATTTCACAGAACAATATGATCATTAGACTTGTTAAGTGAGGAGAAGAAGACACCTTACATGTAAGTGACGTGTGATCACTGCCTACATTCTCGGAGGGGGGGGCCCGGTGGGGAGAGAGAAGAAGAAGAAAAGAAAGAAAAAAAAGGAAGCAACATGTGGACCCGAGTTGGAGATAGATCTCATGAAAACGCTGTCACTTTAGTGAGGTTGCTGGGAGTCCAGGGGTCGGGGCCGTGTCAGGAGATCCAATTTAAAATGGAGCCGATTTGCTGCACTGCCCTTCACAATGAAAGGGACACAGCTGGAATTTTGGAGGAAACATATGGGCTTGCTACTGTCATGTATTTAGTGGGCAGCCTTAAAGTTGCAAGATTTGAGTGGGCCTCATAGCAAGAAAAAGTTCTACATCTTGGCACTATGGCCTAACAAACCTAATGGCATTAGAAGTGTCTGTGGTAGGGGCAGCTTGGTGGCTCAGTTGCTTAAGTGTCAGACTTCGCTTCAGGTCATGATCTCACAGTTTATGAGTTCAAGCACCACATCGGGCTCTCTGCTGTCAGCACAGGGCCCTCTTCAGATCCTCTGCCCCCTTCTCCCCCGCTCTTTTTCTGTCTCTCTCTGTCTATAAATAAATAAACCACTTAAAAAAAAAGTATCTGTGGCCGACTGACACATCCACTCCATTCTTTACTGTGTTTTGTGCCCCAGGAGGCTAAACTACATGGACTGAGTAACAGGCTCATTTGCCTTCAATATGGAGCCTCTGTCAATTTCTAGTAGGAGAAACAGTGTAGACAATAGAATTTTGGAGCAAGGCCATGCCTTCTTCTGCTAACAAACTAATGTTTGAAGAGATTAGCAATCATTCACTTGCTCTTGGACGTGGTAGAAACCAAACACCTTCCCATAGATGTCAGAGTTCTGTGTGACCCAATTGCCCATCTTTAACTGGTGTTATCTACTTCATGGGACAATAGAATTGAAAGTACACAGAATAATTCTGTTATTAAATGAACATGGCATAAATAATACCATGTAAGTCCAGAAGAGAGAAACTGCAGAAGCAGAATGGCTCAGATTCCTACTGTACTGGTTTGAATTACTTTGCAACCTTTCCTTCAAATCACACCTGTGATCTCATGGAAAGTTCCTTATGACATATTCCAACCTGAGTCTCAGATGTACCCACAAAAGTGAGAATGTAGCAACTATTTTATGTGAATTAACTCTATCCCATACCCCTTACTACTTTAGATGAATAACATGCATAATGGCTAATGTTGTAGATTTCAGGTGGGAGTATGACCAGACTGATACGCTCCAGTTGATAATATGGTATCTTATGGGACTTCGTATGTTGTATGAGTTTCCTGTACTAACAAATTAGTACAAACTGGGTATTGTTGGCAAACAACAGAAATTTATTCATTCACAGTTCTGGAGTCCAAAAGACCAAAACGAATAACACTGGGCCAAAGTCAAGGTGTTGACAAGTCTGTATTTTCTTCAGAGACTCTAGAGTAGGATTTTTTGTTCCTTGCCTCCTGGCCAGCTTCTGGTCACTACTAGCTTTCCTTGGCTTGTGGCTGCCTCACTCCAGTCTCTGCTATTGTCTTCCTATCGCTTTCTCCTCTATCTACGTTTCAATTTTCCCTCTCCTCTCTTTCTTATATGTACACTTGTGATGGCATTTGGGGTCCACCCAGATAAACCAGGAGAGGATTCTTAACCACGTCTGCAAAAGCTCTTTTTCTAAATAAGGTAACATTTACAGTTTCTAGGAATTAGGGCCTACTCTCTTTGGGGACTGTTATGAACCCACTACATGTAACTGCTGTCTCCGGGCCACAGGTTTTCTGCCCGTTTAAGCTCAATGTATGTTGAGATGCAGAAGGGATGGAATGTCCTGAGTAACTTCCATCTGTCCCTCCAGATCCATTTACTATTTTCCATAGCATTCTGTGCTCCAGGAGGCTGAAGCTCTTTTGCCCTTTGGCGTATACTTGAGTTCAGCCCAAATGAGGAACCTTGGTGACAGATGGAAGGGAGAAAGTGGAATGAGGTCAAAATATTTATTTTCCTCTCTCTTTTATTTCTAACCCCTCACCAAAGACATTCTGTATCCCTCTACCAAAAATTATAGCTCCTATTAGATGGCCCCCTCTACATAGTTCTTTCTTCTTGACTTTCCTTTCAACACGATTCTCCTTGCTCCTTCGGGCCTCAGGAAGGTCACAGAACAGTTGTCTGTTGGCAAATATTTAACACCAGTGTCTCTAAAACCATACGTATGCACAGATAGATGAACAGACAGATTGATAAGTGTGGAAGTTTGTTATAAAATTTTCCAAGATAAAGGCTGCTAGAACACAATTTACAAACAAAAATGAAATGTGAGTACAGTACACTTCTTGTAGCCACTTGGTTTTCATAGAGAATTTTGTTGATTTTTGCCAAACTCTTACGATTGATAAGCGAGGGTAGATCCAATACGAATTTTGGTTGATATTTTCACGTATGTTAATGCTTACAATGAAAGTGAAACAAAGAAGCATATTTTGGAATTTGTAAATGATGTGAATGACATCTTAACTTAAATCAGATACTCGTTTTTGACTACTGGAAGAATACGTTACCAAGTTTTTTAATTATTATTTCTAAGGTGATGGTTATAGGCATGAAACGCTTTTAAGTATAATGTGCATTACTAACATTTTCTCCATCACTTTGTCAAGTCTGCGCTAATTTCTGTGGCATAAGGTCTCCATCCATGGCCAATTGCAAGCTACCAGTATGGATCACTGAATGTAAAGTAGCGTATTATATATTATTTCTGTCATACAGTTATCATAGACATAAACCTCAAGAAACATGCATAATAGAAAATCGTGATAAAATAATTGGCAAATGATGGATTTTAATATGTATTACTTTTAATATTTATTTAATCGTAAGTTTATATAGTTTAATTTTTAATAATGGCTGCATTTGACAACTGACTTGCAAACTTCCAAAAATTTAATAAGAGTCTGTTCTCATCAGCCAGCATAAGGTTGATCCTGTAGACCACTGCAAAACAGAGCTCAGCTGCTCTTTACTCCCTGGTACTGTCTTGTCCTTTACGCATTCCACATCCTGTTCACACCTTGTAAATAAGTAATTCCTTAATTAAACTCTCTTTACATTACCCATGTAGTGCTATTTTCTATTTTTCTGCAAGAGTCTAGATTGATAAAAGCATGAGAATATTATTAAACTTTATAGAAATAGATGATAATCCTAAGGAATAAGAGAGAGAGAGAGAGAGAGAGAGAGAGAGACAAGAGAGAGATGAGGCTCAGAGCATTTGGAGATCAGGAAGGAAGGAACAGTAAAAGAGACTGAGTAGTAATAGCTCATGAAATAGGAAGAAAAACAGAAGAACGTGGTGTCCTAGATAGAAAGGAGAAGATGTTGTAGGAAGGAAGGGACGATCAATCCTGCCAGATGCTTAGAGATCAAGTAACATGAGGACTGATAACTGATCACTCATTGGGTTTGGTAAAATAGATATTGTTGGTAACTTGGATAAGTGAGCCTTCATTGACATGGTGGGGATGAAAGTCTTACAGTGAGTTAAGAATGAGAAGTGGTTAAGTGGCAACAGCAAGTATAAATAATTTTATGATGAGTTTTGCTATTAAGGAGAATAGAAAAAAAAAGGAGATTTAACCGTTAAGGGATATGGGACTAGTCATCCACTTAACATGAAGGAAGACAAATATATGGGGACATATACAAATAGGTTGGCATATATAGTTGTTGGAATATGATGTGGTTGTTTTCTCACTGCTTCTATTTGCCCAAGTAAATATGGAGCAGTGTCATTGGTTGAAAGTACAAAATAAAGGGGTGTTTGAGGTTTAAGGAGTGAGGAGATGTGATTTAGCTTTCGTTATTTTCGATTTTGTGTTTTTTTTCTTAGGGAGAGAAAAGTTGAACAGGAAAATGTAGTAGGATTGCATGGACAGTGCACGAAAAACAAAACTGCTTATTTAGAGCCTTGCTGAGTATTGGGCACATATTAGGAGATTCATTTATTTATTTACAAATGTTTTTCCAGTGCCTGCCATGTGCCGAGCACTGTTCTAGGAGCAATGAATAAAACAGAAAAAAATCCTTGCTTGCTCTTTGATACATTAGAACATGGCCTGGCAAACTTTCTCTGTACAGAGGCAGGTAGTGTATAATTTAAACTTTGTGAGCCAGGTGGTATTTGTTGTAAACTCTCAACTCTATTATCATAGCACAAAACAAACCATAAATAGTACATAATAGAATGGGCTAATCCGTTGTAATAAAATCTTAACAAAAACAAGTGGCAGACTAGATTTGGTCCACAGGCCATTGTTGGCCAACTTTTATGTTAAAGGGTGTTTGGTGGAAAGAAGACAAGGAAAACACATAAGGGGATAGGGAGTACTTAAGGTGAAGAATTTTATTTTTGAATACGATGAACAGGCGAAGTCATGCCGAGAAGGTATCATTTAAGCCAAAGCGTAAAGAAGGTGAAAGACTAAAGCCATGTGAATAAGTGTTCCCAAAGAGACTGTAGTGTACACGTTCCTGCAGTGTGGACCTTGTGTTCCTACATCGAGGTGGTCAAGCAGAATGAATGAGGAGAAGTAATATTAGATGAAATCAGGGATTTAAGAGGGAGAAGAATAACTTAGGTTCTTGTAGACTACTGTTCAGACTCTAACTGCAATGGAATATCATAGGAGGGTTTTGAGCAGGAATTGACAGGATTTCAATTGCAGCATTACTTGACTGCCTTATTGAGAAAAATGGGAAATGTGGAGTCAAAATAATTTGTGAATGAATAAAAGAGTGAATGAATGAATGAATGAATGAATGAACGAATGAACAAGTGAACATGATTGAGGATCCATTTCATGTAGTTGAATATTTGAGATCAGAAGTATCAACTGAGGAGTCTGGAGGAAATTATAGAAGCTAGAAGCAAGTACAGAATGAGAGGAAAATTATGCCTAGAACCTTAGGAATAACCAGGCCAGGGAACCAGGCCAGGAATTGACAGAGAAAGAGGAATTAGTGAAGGTGATAGGAAAGGACTTTTGAGGGGCGCCCTGAGTGGCTCAGTCGGTTATGCCACCCAACTCTTGATTTCAGCTCAATCATTGTGGCTTGGCACCCTGACCCACAGATCCCTGCTAGGGATTCTCTCTCTCCCTCTTTTCCTGCCCTCCCCCTGTCACTCTCTTTCTTTCTCAAAATAAATAAATAAACTTTAAAAAAAGGAAAAAAATAATGAAAAAGATCTGTGTTTTGGTATTTACTATATTTTTCATGTCCTTGGAGAGAGAAGTTTAGTAACGATGGAATAATCACAAAGTTTCTCTACCTGAGAAAACTTAAATTTGTTAATGAAAAAAAAAAAGGAAAAAAGAGGTAACTTGTATGGAAATCTATAGACCTCAGAGGAGTTAACATTTTTCTACAAAGGCTTCATAAAAGTAAGCCAATGAATAAATTTCATTATAAGCATAATATCTACTTAAACAATTCATTAATTGTTTGTTGCCCATTAACGTTTGCTAAACACTCTGCCAGGAACTGATCTATTCATTACAGTCTCACACATTCTGCTGGAAATCAGTAATGACAGTGACACACAATGTTATTTACCTATCTACAAGAAATTCTGGAAGATTCCAAGGAATTAAGAGGTCAATATATCTGTGTAACTAATCAAAATAAAAAAGTTAAATAAAATATCACTGGCTTCTTGCATTTCTGTAGCACCACAGTCTTTCCACATATTAACCAAGGAGTTTGTAGGTAAAGAAACAAAAATGGAAACAAAAAACAAAAACAAAACAAAAGAAAAAACCAAAAATGATATGATGAAGCCAAAAGATAAGAGTAGAGGTGAAAGAAAAAATCATACAATGGTTATTAGAGCAGATGAAATGGAATTCAGGTCACATAATATCTCAGTTCTATTTACCTGTTATTCATATTTTCTAGTAAGTGTCTTATTTATAAATATACATATAAGAACTTGTAATTTTTGGTAAGACCTTAAACATGTTTTTTCATTCCCTGATTTTAAGCTTCTAAATATAGCGTTTTCTGCTTATTAGCTGTCTAGAGGTATGCTGGCCCATGTGACCTTCTACCATAATTTACTTATAAAGTCAGTAGTCCCAGGTTTCACATTTTTCTATTGTAATACACATTTAAATCTTTGAACTCTAATATTGAATAAACTCAGGAATGACTTTGAGCTCTGGATGTTGAGCTAGGTAACCTTGAACCTCCCATAAATTGGAGAAAACCTCTAAAACAGCCAAAACAAAGCTCTTGACTTTCTAAATATAACGTTTGTTTGACTCCTTGACTTAATTGTGAACTCTGTTGTTTTTCCTTGACTGCTTGCCACTATCATTGAAGTTAACCTTTTTTCTACTTAGTTGAAAATCATGCTTCAATGGCTTAAAAGACAAAATTGCATTCCTTCTAATTAAATCTTAAAAAGTCTTTAAGATGTGTCTTGAAAAAACAAAAACAGATGTGTTTGTTAATTCTCCTAAATTATGATCAAGGGTAATGAATCCTCCTTTAACTGTTTGTCCTTCCTTTTCAGTCTGTTTGACAATAAATTTAGTGTTTCTTAAATTCTAACTTTAATTCTTTAGTTTTCTCTCATCAATCTTCACTTTTATTTTTTAGTTTTTCAAACGGTCTTTCACTCTGTGTATATGGCTTTTAAAAATTAAAAAGTTATTTATGCTTTTGGTAACAAAATCGATCAATATAGAATGGCGGAAAATAAAACATGAAAGCTCTTTTGCACTCCCCCCAGTCCCAAACCACTTCCTAGAGGTAGTTATTTTGAAGTTTGGCAATGGAATGATGTCGTGTTTCTAGCCTGTTTTCTCTACATATAAACATATATTCTTATTCACGCTCACAT
Source organism: Paguma larvata (assembly GCA_030068075.1). Classification (NCBI taxonomy): domain Eukaryota; kingdom Metazoa; phylum Chordata; class Mammalia; order Carnivora; family Viverridae; genus Paguma; species Paguma larvata. The sequence goes on along the minus strand of CM057825.1, from coordinate 66,751,018 downwards.
GTGTTCTACAACTTGTATTTTTGAATTATTATATCGTGTATGGCAAAAATAAATACTATCAAGGATGAGTGAAGTGTTAAGTGAGGGAATGGGGAGATATGTATATATATATATATATATATATATATGACTCAATAGTCAGATATATATTATATCTATAATATATTGACTATATATGTTATAGTCAATATATATATTGAGTCATATATATATTTCATGATATAAAAAAGATATGTATATATATATCTTGCATGAGATATTTGAATATTTTAATTTAATAAAATGCCTTTTTAAACATTTAGAAAAATTCTTAAAGCCCACATTATAATTAGTTCAGAGAAACAGGTTATGAGTGATAATTTGTCTTTTTCATTTTCAAAAAGATTGCTATTTCATGTTGTTTTGCTTTATATTTATAGACTAAGTAGATTCAAAGTGTATAGAAAAATAGAGCCGTATTAAGAGCGGTACAGATGATTTCTTTGGATCACGTTAGCATTTGTGACATGCCATTTACTGCCTCATTCTAAAAAGACCGTTCTAACATGACATAATTTCAAGTATAGATCCAGCGTACTCTACTACAGTGCTATCTATAAAGAGCCATGGAAAAAATGTGGACTCTGTTACTGTGTTTTTGCCACTTATGAACAAATTACATTCATTTGCCTTATAACATATATGTAATATCTCTGTGGGATTTATTCTATATATACATATCAAAAGATTAATTTTGAAACGGTGAGGTTCTGTAAGTGCCTGCGAATTCATAATACACGGGGTGCCTCGCAACCAAATATATATTCAGTTCCCAGCATTATTGGTGTTTCCAATTTCAATAACTATAATATCATCACCTTTGGACTTTTATGGCATCTTTCATCCGTGGATCTTAAAGGGCTTTACAAACATTAATTCGCACAACATTCTTGTGAGGTACAGAAATATCATTAACCCCATATTACAGATGAGGAAACAAGCACAGAAAGGTTAATATACGTGCGCCGCTCTCTAGCTGTACAGCGCCTTTCATTCAGGGAACTCTGAGTTTCCTGGATCCTTTACGATGCTGGTAGGGAACAGGACTGTCACAGACTACGGATCAACTCACGGCAGGCTTTTACCAACTAGTATGTAGGTTGAGAAATCGCCCCCAGAGGATACAGATCAATAAATAATATTGAGTTACATTCCAATAGTTTTCAGTTTTAATTGGGATTCCTGGGTTCCGATTTATCCTTAACTTTCTCTTCAGTTTTTCTCTCTACTTTCACTTTTCTCTCTAGGTATGATTAGGTAATTGTGCAACATGGGCAACAGACTAAATACAATTGTGTTTTGCATACAAAAAAAAAGAGCACTTCAAAATGACCTAACATACAATGACACGATGCCAGGTTTGCTGCTGTATGCTTTTCAGGCATCGATGGTTGGTCATTTAGATTAAAAAGAGAAAAGAAACAACTTATGTTTTATACATTTTTATTAAGCTTTTTATGTCGAAATCATAGTTTCAAGTTTTAACATTGTGCAACTTCTCAGTCCTCAATATTCACATACGTGCAGTAATATTCTCTGTGGCTAACACACAAGGGCCCTGATTTGAGTCACCCACCCAGAGTTTTCTCTTTCGCTGATCTCTTCCTAAAAACATTAGAGCTCCTCTTTCCAGTACATGTAGCTTTCCCTTTCTCAGCCTTGTTACTATTGGAATTCACTGAGGGGTCCAATACTACTATTTCTTTGCTCATCTCTTGCCCACCTAAGATTATCAATATGTTTTGTGTCCTGAAGGGCTCCAGGTACTGTGCCGGGCATTCGGAATACGGTGGCAGACAAGACGGACTGGCTTACAGGAGCTTACAATGCGGATGCGGAGACAGACATTAAGGAGAAATTAGAATTGTATTAATTACATGACCATGCAAAATCTCTGTGACAAAAGAAAAAAAAAAAAAGATGGTTAGCCCACAGGCCGGCAGCACAGTCCTCACTGAATAGAGAACTGGGGTAGAGAAGAACTGACCTTTGTAACGGTGATTCAAGGAAAAAGAAAACACCTTGATTCCTTGATTACTGTTGACAGATTTTGAAATCCTTGGAGTAGAGACCAGCCGAGTGGGGGACCTGTGCTGATTCACACAGGACAGACTGTAGTTGCTTGAATGAAAGCTCTCAGGAGTGCTTCAGGTAGGCCTGTAAGGAAGCTAGCTGGGATGCTTGCATCAAAATATACGTGACGAAGATAGAAAAAAGACATGTAAGAAGTATAAGAGAAGAATTATTTGCTTTTCTTTTTCTTTCAATATGAAGGACATCTCTCCCTGCCCGTACAGTTGCTTCTTAGACTTGGACGCGGTCTTCCCTCATCTTTGCTTTCTGGGAACCTCCCCTCTAAATCTTGACTTTCCCCTGTTCCCTCTGCAGCTTCATGAAGCAATGAGGAGCCGGTGCCGAAAGCTCTTGGTCCCCCTTTTTCCCCTTAATATTGCCTGGCTTTATCCCCTCACAGGAAAAGGATTGCCTCTGAGGAGCAAAGAAGCTTTTAAAGATACGGTTGTGGGTACAGACACAGTGTGTGCCTCAGGCCAGCACGCTTTACCTTAATTGTGCCCCAGAGTACTTAGGGTGACTCGTAAGTACTCATATGTTTGAAGGACTGCTGCTCACAATGTATTTCATCAAGAGGTGGCAAGAACATCTCTGTTGATACGGCCAGGTTTTCACAGACAGGCACAGAGATTTTAAATGTTATGCTTAATCTCAACAAATTAAGTAGAAAGCTGTTTTTCTTTTTAAGGACAGTGCCTCAGTTTTGGACTGATGTTATCAGTAGGCTGCGCAGTTTCTAATGTGGTAGGAGTTAAGCCTTGCTCTTCCTTAAGGGATTTTATAAACATGTGAAGTAGGCAAAAGAAAGAGAGACTGAAGGATAGGACTATAGCCGTGTAGCCAGAGAGAGATGAAATAGACAGACTCAGTTTGTATTGCTATGCTTTGGAGAAATGGAGCTCAATCCCCAAACATGCTTAGACATGCAGACTTTAAAACCACAGCGTTGGGCTCAAGTCCCAGTAGAGCTACTCGCGTATGTGTCCTAGTGCAAGTTCCTTCAACCTTGAGCTTTAGTTTCTTCATCTTGAAAACAGGGCTAATGTTGGGGCGCCCGGGAGGCTCAGTCGATGGAGTGTACAACTCTTGCTTTCGGCTCAGGTCACGATCTCACGGTTTGTGAGTTTGAGCCGTACAGTGGGTTCCATGTTGACAGTGTGGAGCCGGCTTGGGATTCTCTGTCTCCGTCTCTCTCTTCCTCACCCCCGCTCACTCTCTCTGTCTCTCTCAAAATAAATAAATAAACTTGAAAAAATGAAGCTACAATTACCTACTTTATGTGATTATTCAGAGACCTAAACTATAGGTGCAGTGTTATGAATAGCCCCCAAGGAAGTTATCGTTTACTGTTTTTTATTTATATGAAAACTATATAGGAAGGATATAGAAATAACAGTGACATTCCTCTGGTCACATGGGAACTCTGAAAATGAATGAAATAAATTCCAACTTATAATTCTGGATCCACTCTGCCAGAATAAAATGAATGCGTCCCAAATATTTTTTCTCTCCTGTGTTTATTACCAATAGATCTCATGCGACGTTAGCTGTTGATTCAGACCGCTTACTGATGCAGCCTAATGAATCCTGAGATTCCATATTTCAGTCATTTTACGATCTCATTTTCATCGAATGTAAATTACTTACCCAAGGTCACACGGCTAGTCAGTGGTAAAATACAGAGCAGAGTATAGGTCTTAGGACTTCTAATCTAGGGCCTTACCTACCAAATCACACCGCTTTTGAACACACTTAACAGGCTTATCGTTCCCTAAGCTCGAGAAAAACCTCACTAATATCATTAGAACTTTCCAGGTCTCTTTTCCATATTCATTTATGTACACCGATCAGCTCATTCTTTTTCAAATGCCAGGGATGTATTGCTCACTAGAGGAACTTCAGTACCCAGCAGTCTTTAATGTAAAAGGCAAACCTTTCCACTAATGAGCAGTTTGTCTAGTGTTCTTAACCTTATCAGCAGTTCCTCAAGTGATAAAGGCTTAACTATTATGCACCGAAAGGTGTTGATAATTCTCAATCTTCATGCAGAAAATGGCTATTTTGTCACTTCTTACAGACTACTGTTCAACTTAGCACACTGCTTACAAATTACCTTTCCTGTTCTGCAAAGCAGTCAGCTGGAAGTATTGGTGGGCTGGCAGCAGGTGGAGCCTCCTCCTGTCAGGACAAGAATGATACCTGCTGCTTAATAGAAATAGAACCATCTGCAGTTTAATGATGTAGACCTGTCCCAGGAAATGGACTGAGTTTAAAGACAAGGTAGAGCAAAGAACTTTTTTTTTTTTTTTTAATAGGAGAAATAAGATTGGGTATTAAGGACTGTACAATGAGAATTGAAGGCTGGAGGTTTTATCAACTCAAATGTTAGTGCGCGGTGACTGGAATTATTTTATTCCCTTGCTACTGGGAGTCCCTAACCCCAGTGAGCCCTAAAAAGCAGGCTCACAGCTCCTCCGGCCTTTCTTCTGCCAGCTCTGGAACTGAAGAATGCGGGACAACATTGTCTCCATGTTGCTGTAAGAGAAACAATAAAAGCTTGATCAGCTGAATGCTTAAATATGGCTGAATGTTTGATGAGATGAAGATGTAATTTTGTCTATGTTCCCTAAGGATCTGGATTAAATATGACTACAGGGCCTAATCAAATAGCTAGTCACTGAACAACGGTCCCAACTGCATTTTTCATTCTAGGCATGCCTTTCTCCCCCCCCCCCCCCCGCCCCCCCACTCTCCTCCAAGTACATTACTTATTCACTGGTTTGTCAGCAGTGTGCATTATTAGCGCTTGAGAGATAAAACTTTAAGTGTTGCTCCCAATTAGCACAACAGTGACCACGTACCATGCTCTGTGCTTAATGCCTGCTCTCAGAGAGGAGCTGGTTTTGAAGGTCTGAGGTGGAGGAGAAAAAAAAATGAAACAGCTTAAGCATTCATTTTGAGTGGAGAGACAGCTCCTATTAACATTTAACAGCATTTGTGCAACTTGGTGCGGAGGTTATGATGCAAATGAGGAGGAATTAAAAGTGGCCAGGGGTTTGTCATTGATGGATTGCAGTCTGGCGGTGTTCACACTTCTGCCGTGTCCATCAGAAGCGATTACTGTGTAATTAAACCTTATTTCTCTACTCTTCAGTGCATAATTACTTTGTGAATGTAACCATCATCTAAAAAAGCTACCAAAATGCTTTAGCATTTAGTCTAGCAGTCATTTCCCTAGCTTGTGTCAGATATAACCATCAGACAGTGCAAAAGAACTGTCACTTTTAATAAGAGGCAAAAAATTAAATGAAACAGTATGCTTATTACAGGAAAATTAGGCGTTCAAGTGGTAGAGTCCTTTTCTGCTATTTGCATAATTTATTCTTTTTTGTCCCTCACACCAGAAGCTTCAGGCAATTTTCTTCACATTTAAATAGATCGCACATTTAAGGCTACTTAAGGAAAATTATCACTTTGCATATTTTAATTGTTGTAAAGAAAGTGAATAGAAGAGGTCTACAGCTTGGACTCTTGAGTCGGTCAGATGCTCAACTGTCTGATTCTGGAGCTCCCCACTGCTGCACTAGAGATAACCCTGCAGTTCACAGCCATCCGCTTGCATTTCATAAGCATGCAAATGCAGCTCCGAGCCCTACAATGAGTGGATCTTTGATATTTACAAACTAGCCACTAATAACTGAAACGTAATTTGTTTGACATAACTTTAGATTTTCTTATCCGTGTGCCTTTTTTTTCTTTCTTTCTTTTTAAGAGAAAAACCCGATAAGTCCTTTAGGTTTAGAAACGCTAAGAAGACAATCCACTTAAACTGGATAAAGTCCCACAGGTTCTAGAAATATGATTTGCTGCGAAATCGTGTCTGTTCCTGTATTTTAGTAAGACGGTCAACATTTCAAGTTCTGTTGTTTAATTCGAACTCACCTTTCATCAAATGAAAAATTCAAATGAAAATGACAGTGAAAACTCTTTCCCCATAAGAATTCTCTCAAGTCCAGGGTGTTTCAAATGAATGGTTCCGTCACCAAGGGAAGGACGTAATGTTTCAGTGTTGGGGTTGTAACTCAGACAGATGAGATCAGGAGCGCGGGGTATTGCAGAGCAAAAGCTATAAATAGGCTAATGCCTGTACAAACTGTTAATTATGAAACTGGTGAAAAAGTTGAGATGAAACCAGTGAAAACTTCGGTCAAAACATACTTGGCTTATGTATCGTACTTCAGTGGGTTAAAAAAAAATCTCGGTGGTATAATTTGCTTAGTTTTCATTACCAATTAAAAAAAATTCCAAAGAGACAGAAAACTGAAGTCTTCATTTTGACAAGACAGCAATGCTTTAAAGTATATTAGGATGTGAATTTGATGAACTCAGCAACACTTTTGTTTAATTACAAACAATTATATGTTCCCTTTGGCTACTGGTCATTTTCATTTACAATGCCATTGTCCTCCTTAAGTGCAAATCCTGAACACTAATGAATGTCTGAGGGACTACAGTGAGCCCACATTTGTAGACACTAAGCAAACATTTGTCTTTAAAAGTAAGTGAAGTAGGTCTTAGTTTACAAAAACTATCAGTGTATGGCAGTAATATAAAACAACACACTATAGAGACTGGCAAGAGGTTAGTATAAGATATGAACTTGCAATTTAAAAAGAAACCTACTGTCATTTTGACCTGACATGACTTTTAGTATAATCCTTATTCTTCGAACTTTGAAGAAACGTAATACAGCATCATTTAAAAAGTAATAAAAGGTGTTTTATTACCTTCAGAACAATATCTTATAAATGTATTCTTTTTGCTTACGTTTTTTTTACTTAAATACTTAATGGAGAAAAATTAAGTAAATTCTGAAAAACCTGGAGAATTTTTAGAAGATCTTCCAATTCCCCAGAGGTAATGTGCAACCTAAGTCTTTCATGGCAGATTCTAGCATATTGAGTAGGAACGAAAGAAGTCTCTGGCGGCTTTCTTGAGTCACTGAGACCTCGTTAAGTCAATCGACAATTGCTCAGTTTGATTTCCTTCTTTGCCTCTTTTTTTGGAAATGAGCTTTAACTGTATTGCTTTAACACACATTCGAAAGAGGAGTCACGCATTCCTTGACTCTGCTGGCCATGCTCTCCCAGCTCCGCCCACTGCCAAGATGACAATAGCCAGAAACGAGTGACTTCTCAACAGTCATTGAATGTACCAGAGAATCAGACTCAGGGATGCGTGTTTCCGAACACAGTATCCCATGTTTACCATTTAACTTAGAAGTGCTTTTTGCAACTGGAAACTGGAGAATATCTGTTTCAGCTGTGTTTCTTGAGGGCAGAAATAGACTCTTCTTATATATAACTCATAGTTTGAAAAACAGTACTCGTAATGAAGGAGGGCAGGATGATACATTCTTTTTAAAGTTTGCTTCCTTCAGAAACTGGAAATAATAATAATGTACTACGTCGTGTGGTGGGGAATAAATGCAACATTAACACTACCCTTATCCTATACCCGCTACATCTAAACCATTATCACTAAATTAGACAACCGTGAAAATTTAACTAAGCCTGATAGGTCAAAAGTGAAGTCCAGAAAGTGCTGGCCCCCAATATCGTTACTCTTATTTTTTTTAAGAACACTATCATGGGTTTTGAACAATGCCTAATAGTCATGTCTTTATTTAATGACTGTGACATATGTATTAGGTAATTTGGGACTTTAGACAGTGCAATGTAATGGTGAAGAACATAGTCTTTTGAATCAATACACTGAGTTAAAATTCTTAGTCCACCATTTGCTATCTATTTCACTTTGGATAACGTATTAAATTTGCTAAGCTTCAGTTTTCTCCTCTGCAAATGCCTCACAGGGCTGTTGAAAAGATATAATGAGATAACACTGTGCCAAGTCTGTAGTAAATGTCTGAAAATATTAGATGTTCTCATTACTATAACCAAGACATAGTATATTCACCTTTTTATACACAAATTCCTGATAATGTACAACTCACATTTTGCCTAATTCTCTTTCCTTTGAATTGTGAATGTCATGAGTTATTAAAATAACATAAATCAAGTTGATCGTATATGTTTATAGTAGAGAGATTCTTAAATATCTACTATTCATCTTAGTATAATACATATTTTCAAACATGAAGTTTATAATTTCATT